>OY728134.1:1355214936-1356464936 GCA_963277665.1 Viscum album
TATTTATAACCAAAATCATTCAAGTGAAATTGAAACCAGTTTTCTAGGAATATATTTTTTAGAAAAATAAATATATAAATGTTTAAAACAATATTTAAATATTCCATTGGCATAACCAATCCATTACGCACATCCACACAACCATCCATGCATGATACACGATGATAGTTCCATACTCAGGACTGGTTTCTTATCGATCTACCAATTCGTCACTGAGTAATTATATCTCGAGTTCAATTTTTCATTTGGAACTGAGCACAAGGTTATATATCAACCAATCCCCAGAAATTCAATATGGAACCACACACCAATATTCCCAAGGTTCATGCCAATGAAAACATTTTTCAATAAAATCTCCTTTTTATTGAAAACCTTTTTCTATCAAACCATTTAAATTCCAAACCATTTCATTAAAACACAATTTTTATTGTAGCAACTTTTTCCCTAAAACCATTTTCAAAATCCAGAAAATCCATAATTTAAAGTTACTATTCTAAATTCAGGAAACTAAATAAATTTGGATAAATATTCACATAGATTATATAATTATACAAAAAATGATAAATCGTCACTAAAGAAGATTTATTCCATGTATTGAACCATGATTTCACAATTAATTCCATTCAATTAAATAATTTTGAAAAAAATACAATCAATTATAAAAATGAGATGAGGGGGAACACACCTACCTCAAAGGTTTTGAAGAAACTTGACAACAGACAAAGAACTGTTAAGAAAACTGGGCTGATTGTTCATAGAACCACATTAGATCTCTTCTCCTAGCAGGATCAAGAACAAATATCAACATATTTTTCCTACACACATATATATATACCCATAACAGGTGTAGATATGAGAAACCAATATGATGGGAGATTTAGATCTATGTAGATCTATGAAACAAATAAGGAACGTTGAAGATTGATCACATACCTCAAGAATAAGGGTTAAAAGAACCAATGTAAGACTTCATATCGACTAAAAATTGTTTTTGAGAGGTTCTCTTATATTCAAGGAAGAGAAATCCAGAGTTAAGGCCACATGATTAGACAAATTGTGTGTTAATCATGCATAACCTATTGTAATGACCAGAACATTTGAATAATATTTTGTTTCCTAAAAATTTGTGTGATATAATTCTTGCAAAATAAAACTATTACCTTTTATTAATGAAGTTAGTATAATTGAAATGAGAACATTGTGTTAGGACTATTATATGAGAAATGGTGAATATGACTATTGTAAACAATAATAATTTTTTACGTTATAATTTTTGTGGAAAATATAAATAATAATTGATAACTACAATAGAGAGAGGGGTCGATGGCATCATCCAGTGGACTCGGACCGTATAAATATCATCTATAGGATCTTGGGAAGGAGGTAACATCTTTGGGAATTACTCTAGACCATCCCCAAGCTGAGCTTCGAAATGTTAAGAATGAACGTAATCCCTTTCAGGAAAAGCTCAATATAATAGAAATTACCACTTGGGCAATGTTGTATAAGCCACCCCAAGAATCAATCACCATTGCACATCGTACTCTTAGGTCCTATGTAGGTGTTATAAGGGGATATTTAATGTGTACTTAATTACTTTGTCTAATCCTTTTGTATAAATAAATTTTTTATTTTTAGTTAAGGTAAATTTTTGGAATTTAAAATGTCAAAATATATATACGATGAATTTTAAAAATATTAATATTATTGATGAATATTTGAAAAAATCTATTTTAAAATATTTCTTCTACATTAAAAATTAATAATGTGAAATGATTTTAAAAAAATGGACATATAAAGTTGTGATCAGTAAGAAATTTAGAGTCTGATAATATTAATTCATATTATTAGTGAAAAGTAAATTATGAATAGTAATTTTACCATCATGAATAGTAATGTGACCAATGGAATAGTAACCCCATTTAAGAAAGTATAAATATAATTTCTTCATCCTTAATTGTAATGAGATATAATATCAAAAGTAAATAACTGTTTCCGAAATTAATAGTTATGAATTACAAGTTTTTTTGGGTAAAGAGTGAATTTAAATAGAAAATAAATATCTTATTTATAAAAACTTATTTTCCTAAAATGGAGTTAATATTTTTAATTCATAACATAGATATTAGGTTAGGGTGAATTTATGAGGTTTCATAAAAAAATTTGTTTCTCGGTGAATACTAAAAATATAGTTTTTGAGTTTTCGATGTGTTTAATGACATCATTAATGATGTAATCATGATGAAATAATTCTGGTACACTCTTGATAAATAAAATATTTTATGAGGTGTCCCATGTGGAAAATACAATGAGAAATACCATGGGCAAGACCATCGTTTTCTAATACCACTAATGAGGAGTCCCTAGGTAATTAATAAAATATTTACTATCTTTTTCTATAAATACAAACCCATTCCATCATTCCATTCATTCCAAATTCCTCATCATCGAATATGATGCCTTTTACCTCTTCATGAGTCCCCCAAGGTTCCCCCAAGCCCAAAAAGGTACCAATATTCATGTTTTTGAAGTTACTCTTCAAGATAAGGGAACCTTTCACCCTCCACTTTTAGTCAAGACTTCTTTTATGTTATGTCTTTTAGTATCCAATTTATTATATTGGGTTATGTTATTATACATCCTTATTTCTTCCTGTTTTATGACCAAATGATTAGAGAAAATTTCCTCTCTCATCAAATGTTTTTCTAAATTTCTAAGCAACACCATTAGGCTGCCAAATTTTCATATTGGAAATGACAACCTCTATTTATTTTATTCAATTTCTCTCTTATGTGGTATAACATCCATGTTTCCATAACATCATCTTATTTAAAATTTATTCTGTCCCTCTAGTATATAATGATTAATTTATGGATGGGATAACCTTTGCCCATATCTTTTAAATGTTTTCTAAAACCGTGTAGTGTAGATGTTATGTGGTAGAATTTTCATCTCAAAACATCTCTCTTTTTATCAGGAAATTATGTTATTTTTTTATGTGAATAACCAAACCTATTTCATTTCTAGGGGTATTAATAAGGAAATAAAAATTATATATTTTATTCTTTAATTAACATACATAATACCCTCATTCTATTTCCATGGGTAATAAATGAAAAAATGATCTTATTTTTAAGAACATTATCAAATGTCATGCTTTTGATATGAAACCCATTTCTTTTATTCTCATTGGGTCACCTATGAAATGTTTGATTATGAAATATGTGTATCACATTAATATAAATACATATTAATGGTACTACCTAATATAACTCGATTTCATTGGTTAAATAAATTAATATCTAGATATGATAAGTTTTATGATACCTTGGTGAATAACCTTGGAAATTTTTATGACACCATAGCTATGGACCATTGTGATATTGTTATGAATGTATAATTTAAATGTTGTTTACAAATTAAAAGTTATTATTAATTTTATTTTTATTATGATATTCCTCTTTATCATGCCTTTGTGATATTCCCTATGTTCTTATTGATATCGCTCAAGATCTCATGTAAACTATTTCACTTGTTTTCTCTTACTGGGCATTCTTCTCACCCTTTCCTTTGATTTGTGTCCTTTGGTATTGAGATGAAATGAACATAAATAGGATAAAACTAGAATATAACTTAAATTGTAATGGAAGAATATTTTATGTTTTCATGTATTATGAGCCTTTTTTAAACACATTATACAATAAAGATCCTTTGTTGTTAAAATAAAATGAAATGTTTTGACATAAAATGGTGGGATTCCATACCTACTATCTAGATAGACACTTCAAAATCCTCCTTTTTTAGTCTCCTTAACCATTATCACATAGTGTAGAATCTCTCTGTATCAAACCTTCTATTTTTCATGGTTTCTCATAAGATTTCGGCACAGTTTGTATAAACCGTGTGTAGACCATGCCCCACCCCTTTATCCCCCAAAATTTATTTAAAGATCACAAAACTCCCCCAAATTCCCCATTTCACATTATATCCATCAAAATGGAAGGAAAGGGTTATGTACCAGAAACTGTGGGTACTAAACTTTCCCAGTAATTGTTGGGTCGTAGAGGATGGCAAGAGGGGGGTGAATTGCCTTTTCAAAAATAATTAACAATTTAAAACAATTATAAATGCAGCGGAAATAAAAAAAGGCAATACACAATTTGATAACGAAGTTTGGATTAATTCCCAAGCCTACATCTCCGCTCCCAATAAGAACCGTTGAGAGATTAATACGTCAGCTTGCTTTTTAATGGTTGTAGCAAGAAACCCACTAGCCCTTTTAAGGTAGGCTAGAAAACCTTCGTACAGATTTCTTTTTTTTAATGGTTGTAGCAAGAAACCCACTAGCCGTTTTAAGGTAGGATAGAACACCTTCGTACAGCTTGCTTTTTTATTATGGTTGTAGCAAGAAACCAAATTGAAAGAACGAATGGAAATGAGAGGTTTGTTTTAATCCAAACCCAATGAAGAACTAAACAAATAAAATAATACAAGAACACGGAAGCCTTGAGCACCAAAAGTGTGAGAGCAGATGATGGAGAGGGAGCTCAAGCTTCAAGGATGGCAATGGATCACAAGAGGCCTTGGAAATTTGTCGTTAGAGCGTCAAGACATCAAAATATATTTCGGGTATGTTCCCAGCATCCATGGTTTCTAATTTATAGTAGAAATACCCATAAACTCTTCAATATGGCCGTTGGAGGGCTTCCAGAGCCGTTGGGGGTCAAAAGTACAAGTCTGGTCAAAGCCCAACGGCTAGTTTGACTGGGCACACCGGCTGGCCGGTGCTGAGCTCCCGGCTGGCCGGTGGTCCAGACAGAGCAGGCTTTCTATCTGGGTTCCACCGGCTGGCCGGTGGGCAAGAACCGGTTGGCCGGTGCCCATACCGGCTGGCCAGTGAGCAAGCACCGGCTGACCGGTGGCTCTGGCAGAAAGCAATGCTTCTGCCAGAGACCACCGGCTGGTCGGTGGGAATCCACCGGTTGGCCGGTGGACTCAGAGAGTCCACTATCAGCCTTCTTGGTCCAACTCCTGGGCAACCTTTTTCCTAGCATCAAAACACTTGAAAACAAGTTAGAACACGATGAGAGTGATTGTGATCATTAAAATCCAAGAGAGAGGGGTACAACAATCTCCCCATATTTTGATGATCACAATCACAAAAGAGAAAGCTTTAAAAAGGATATGCCAATTGAAAACTTAAATAAACAATTTTGGACATGAAAATATATTAGAGATTATTTCAAAAAAAAATAAATTGAAGAGATGTACCATGTATTGAAAATGATCTTAATCTAAAGAGAATGAGTCATTTTGAAATTGTAACCATAGGTCATTTTTTTAAAAAGGAACAAAATCAATAACTTACCGGTTTTAAAAAAATGAACTTTTAAAAAGATCACTTTAATCAATTGAAATATGAAACTAGTAAACAGAGAAATTTCTCCCCCTTTGGGATTATCAAAATAGGAGGGAAAAAGAAAAAGAATGAGAAGAAATTAGATAAACAAAAAAAAGAAGGTAAGCAATGACAACAAAAAAATTGATAGATAAGATAACTTGAAATTTATAAAAGATGAAACGTTACATACAAAGACAAGTCAAAAACAGGAAAGAGTTAAATATTTAATAGTGCTCATTGACGAATCATTCCTAACTCTCCCTTAATAAAATCAAAACGTTCAATCGGGAGTGGTTTGGTAAAAATATCAGCTAATTTGAAATCAGTAGAAATGAAGTCCAAAGTGATATCCCCCTTTTGAAAATGGTCATGAAGGAAATGATGCCTTAAGTCTATATGCTTTGTTCTAGAGTGTTGTATTGGATTCTTAGAAATACTAATGGCACTAGTGTTGTCACACCGAATTGGGACATGATCGTAGGAAAGGCCATAATCCAAGAGTGTGTGCTGCATCCAAATAATTTGGGCACAAAAATTCCCAGCGGCTACGTACTCGGCCTCAGAAGTAGAAAGAGCAACACAGTTTTGCTTCTTGCTACTCCACAATACAAGGGACTTGCCTAGCAGATGACAGGTTCCACTAGTACTCTTTCGATCTAATTGACATCCGCCAAAATCAGCATTCGAATATGAAGAAAGTTTGAAAGAATTATTAGAAGGATAAAATAAACCATTGTTTTTGGATCCTCTTAAATACCTAAAAATCCTTTTGACCGATTTAAAATGAGATTTTTTGGGATTGTCTTGAAAACGAGCACAAAGGCAAAAACTGAACATGATGTCAGGATGGGTCGCAGTTAGGTAAAGTAGACTCCCGATCATACTCCTATAAAGCTTGTTATCAACCGGTTTCCCGACTTCATCTAACATAAGCTTACAGGAATTACTCATGGGGGTACTAATTTACTTTACTTGATCCATACCAAAACGACTTAAGAGCTCGTTTGTGTATTTGCCTTGGCATGTAAAAATACCTTTTGAATTTTGAAGGATTTGAAAACCGAGAAAAAATTTCAATTCCCCCATAAAGCTCATTTCAAATTCTTTTCTCATTAAATCTGAAAAATCAGTACAAAGTGATTCTTTGGTAGAACCAAAGATAACGTCATCAACGTAGATTTGGACGATTAAAAGATCTTTTGATGTGTGTTTTAAAAAGAGGGTACAATCAGCTTGACCCATTTTAAAATCATTTTCTAAAAGGAATTTTGTTAACCGCTCATACCAAGCCCGAGGGCTTGCTTTAAGCCATATAGAGCCTTGGTTAATTTAAAAACATGATTTGGAAATTTTGGATCTTCAAAACCGGGAGGTTTTTCAACAAAGATTTTTTCTGAAATAAAACCATTTAAAAAGGCGCTTTTAACATCCATTTGAAAAAGTTTGAAATTAAAGTGGGCGGTGAAAGCCAACAAGATCCTAATGGATTCCAATCTAGCAACGGGCGCAAAGGTTTCACCATAATCAATTCCTTCTTCTTGATTATAGTCCTTAGCTACTAGGCGAGCCTTGTTCCAGGTTATATTTCCTTGATCATCAAGTTTGTTCCTAAAAACCCATTTAGTGCCAATAATTGGATGATCATTGGATCTTTCAACAAGAGTCCAAACATCATTTCTAGAGAATTGATTATGTTCATCTTGCATTGCCAGAACCCAATTCTCATCATTAATGGCATCATTAATGGTTTGAGGCTCTAGGTGAGAAATGAAGGCATGATGTTCAGCCTCGTTGATGATTGATCTTCTAGTTTGAGTACCGGCTTGAAGATCGCCTATAACATTTTCTAATGGATGGTCTCTAGAAGGTTTCCAAACCTTAGGCAAGGTGGAAGGCAAAGAAGGTGAAGAAGGTTCATGATCATCATCCTCCTTGAGAGGAGAAGAGGAATCATTTAATTCATGTTTATCAAGCTTATCTTCAACATCTTCAATGACCGGATGGGGTTTTGGAAGATTTTCATCAAACTTGACATGAGATGATTCTTTGATTGTTTTTGAACGTTTTTTGAAGACATTATATGCTTTGCTTGAGTTGGAGTACCCAAGAAAAATACCTTCATCGGATTTGACATTAAATTTCCCAAGGTCATCTTTTGTGTTAAGGATAAAGAATTTACAACCAAACACTTTAAAATAACCAACTTTGGGCAATTTTCCTTTCCAAAGTTCATAGGGGGTTTTCTTAAGAAGGGGTCTTACAAGGACTCTATTGATAGTATAACAAGCAGTGTTAACTGCCTCGGCCCAGAAAAATTGAGGGAGGTTGAATTCACTAAGGAGGGTTCGAGCAATTTCTTGGAGAGTTCAGTTTCTCCTTTCAACCACTCCATTTTGTTGTGGAGTCCTAGGGGCAGAGAAGGTGTGATTGTATCCTTGAGAGGAACACAATTCATCAAATTCTTTGTTCTCGAATTCACCTCCATGGTCACTATGGAGCGATATAATTTTATATCCTTTTTCGTTTTCTACATTCCTAGAAAATTTCAAAACGGTTCTACAAGCATCATTTTTATGAGCTAAAAAGAAAACCCAAGTGAAACGAGAAAAGTCATCTACTAGGACAAAGGTATAGGATTTTCCACCTAGACTTGCTACAGGGGTAGGACCAAAAAGATCAAGATGTAGGAGCTCAAGAGATTTTGAAGTGGACACTTCCTTTTTAGATATTAAAGAAGACATGTGTTTCTTGCCAAGTTGGCATGGCTCACAAATCGAATCTTTCTTAAACTTAAGTTTTGGAAGGTCACGGATGAGCTTGTTCTTATCAAGCTTTAGAAGTGAATGAGAGCTACAATGCACCAACCTTCTATGACAAAGCCAAGACTCATTGTCAAGAGCACTTAAACATTTAACATTTTGGCTAGCTAAAGACTTTAAATCAATAATGTAAACATTTTGAAAACGGGAAGCAGAAAATATCAATTTGTTTTGAAAATCAAACACATTGCATAAATCATTTTGAAAATTCACCGAAAAACCACTATCACAAAGTTGACTAATGCTAATTAGATTATTTTTTAAACCTTTAACAAATAAAACATCTTTAATTAAAGAGGTGCTACCAAATCCAATGGTACCTATTCCGACTATCTTTCTTTTTGAATTGTCACCGAAGGTGACGTATCCTCCATCGAATTCTTCAAGGGAGTTGAACTCGGAGGGATCGCCACACATGTGCCTCGAGCATCCGTTGTCGAGATACCACGAGCCTTTCGAAGTCCTACTTCTTTGGCGTTTATCCTACAAAATCAAGAGAGAATAGATTTTGGTACCCATATAAGTTTGGGTCCGGAAAGATTAGCTAAAAGAGACTTTTGAACCCATATTTTTCTAGAGGGTTGCCATCTAAAATACTCATCCGAGTAGGTAATGGTTTTGGGGCTTCCATACCTTTCATTTTTACAATCACATTCATAAATCATGTGCCCGGTCTTTGTACAATAATTACAAAATTTATATTGAGACCTCCCCCTTACAAAAGTAGTGGGTGCTCTAGAAGAAGTGGCTTGTTTGTTAAATCCAATTCCATGTGTTGTTCTAGCCGAACGCTGAGAACCAAGTAATTTGGTCAAATTTTGTTCACCTTGGGTGAACTTGGCAAGAGACTCCCTTAGATCTTTAATGGTTGAATTCAAAGAATCAACATTTGGAATATCTTGGATCTTAAGGGTAAGTTCCTCATTCTTTTTGAAAAGTTGTTCTTTTTAAGAAATGAGAATTTTATTTTTCTTTTTCAAAGCCATAAATTTAGAGGTAAGTTCGTGAAAACCTTCCTCTAATTGATCTCTCGCATTTTGAAGATCTTCATAGGACATGTCATTATTGAAAGAGGAAGATGAGGAAGAGGAGTCGGAAGAAGATACCTCATCCGATGCCATTAGACATTGTTCACCTTCATCACTTGAGTCGCTTGAAGACATGGAGTCATCACTTGCACTCCATGTGGATGCTTTGAAAGCCTTCTTGTTTTTCTTTTCTTTTACCCTTTTCTTGAAAATGGAGCACTCCAGTTTGATGTGGCCTTTCTTTCCACATTCAAAGCATGTAGCTTCATTCTCCGCTTTGGGCTCTTCCTTTCGTGCCCTTCGAACGTTCTTCTTTTTCTTCATGAATTTGCTCATTTTTCTTGCTAGTTGAGCAATCTCGTATTCGCTATCAGCGGAGGAGCTTTCTTCCTTTGCTTTGAATGCAATGTTATTTTTCTCCTTGAAGGTTTTACCTCCTTTATCGGCTTGCCTCTTCATGGTGATCTCGTAGGTCATGAGTGATCCAATGAGCTCTTCAACCGGCATTTTCTTGACAACTTTTTCTTCTTGAATTGCGGTCACCTTTGGTGCCCATGAGCTTGGTAGGACCCAAAGAATCTTCTTGACCATCATTTCTGCAGAAACATCCTCACCAAGATACTTTCTTCTATTGCAAACGTTAGTAAAACGAGTAAAAATTTCAGTAATTGATTCGTGTGGGTGCATGGTGAAACTTTCAAAATCTTGGTGATACATGTCTAATCTAGTGTCTTTGACTTTGTTAGTGCCCTCATCAGTTACTTCTAAAAGTTTCCAAATTTCATAAGAAGAGGAGCAAGTAGAAACACGGTTGAATTCATTACGGTCTAGCCCACAATGAAGAGCATTCATGGCTTTGCCATCAAGCTCAAAATTGGAAATGTCTTCGGGGGTCCATTTGGACTCATCCTTGTTAGATAAAGTATAGACTTTCATTACAATCCTATAGATAGGATAACCAATGCTTCTAAGAAAATTAATCATGCGATTTTTCCAATAAGTGTAATCAGTTCCATCAAAGAATGGAGCCCGAGTCATAGAATACCCTTCGGGATCATGCGAGGAATTAGCCATCACTAAGGATCTTAAGTTTGTAACCGGTTAAGGTATTACACAAACTTCTCCTCTGATACCAAATGTTGGGTTGTAGAGGATGGCAAGATGGGGGTGAATTGCCTTTTCAAAAATAATTAATAATTTAAAACAATTATCAATGCAGCAAAAATAAAAAAAGGCAAGACACAATTTGATAACGAAGTTCGGCTTAATTCCCAAGCCTACGTCTCCGCTCCCAACAAGAACCATTGAGAGATTAATACGTCAGCTTGCTTTTTAATGGTTGTATCTAGAAACCCACTAGCCATTTTAAGGTAGGCTAGAACACCTTCGTGCAGCTTGCTTTTTTTAATGGTTGTAGCAAGAATCCCACTAGCCGTTTTAAGGTAGGCTAGAACACCTTCGTACAGCTTGATTTTTTATTATGGTTGTAGCAAGAAACCCAATTGAAAGAAATAATGGAAATGAGAGGTTTCTTTTAATCCAAAACCAATGAAGAACTAAACAAATAAAATAATACAAACACACGGAAGCCTTGAGCGCCAAAAGTGTGAGAGCAGCTGATGGAGAGGGAGCTCAAGCTTCAAGGATGGAAATGGATCACAAGAGGCCTTGGAGATTTGTCTTTAGAGCGTCAAGATATCAAAATATATTTCGGGTATGTTCCCGGCATCCATGGTTTCTTATTTATAGGAGAAATACCAATAAACACTTCAATATGGCCGTTGGAGGGCTTCCGGAGCCGTTGGGGGTCAAAAGTACAAGTCTGGTCAAAGCCCAACGGCTAGTTTGACTGGGCACACCGGCTGGCTGGGGCTGAGCTCCCGGCTGGCCGGTGGTCCAGACAGAGCAGGCTTTCTGTCTGGGTTCCACCGGCTGGCCGGTGGTCATCCACCGGTTGGCCGGTGGCACCAGGCAGTGGGCAAGCCTACTGGCTGGGTCCTCCGGCTGGCCGGTGGGCAAGAACCGGTTTTCCGGTGCCCATGCCAGCTGGCCGGTGAGCTAGCACCGGCTGACCGGTGGCTCTGGCAGAAAGCAATGCTTCTGCCAGAGACCACCGGCTGGTCGATGGGAATCCACCGGTTGGCCGGTGGAGTCAGAGAGTCCACTATCAGCCTTCTTAGGCCAACTCTTGGGAAACCGTTTTCCTAGAATCAAAATACTTGAAAACAAGTTAGAACACGATGAGAGTGATTGTGATCATTAAAATCCAAGAGAGAGGGGTACAACAGTAATCTGTCTTTTCATCCCCTGAAATTAGAAAACCATCATTATCCTAAAAGAGTTTTGGAAATTTCTTTTTAATTTCCTTCCAACTTTCCTAACTCTCTTCCTGAATACAACCATTTTCCATAAAACCTACACTAGACTGATGCTTTTCACAAAGAATAATTTCTCTTGTCTATCCACAATCAACAATGGGGTATATACCAATGAAGCAACCGGCTCAAGGTCAACGTGATCCCATCACATCACATGGTCAGTATAAGGTTGGTATTTTTTTCTACTAAGATATATGGAAAATATTATGCACTAAACTGAACAATGGTGGAAATGATAACCAATATTCCACCTTTATAAACCATTCCAATATCTCTAAGGGTCTAATCTATCGAGGAGATAACTTTACCATCATCCCAAAACAACGATTTCAAAGCCTTAGAGAGATCCTCATGAACACATGATCACTTAGGGAAAATGATAACGACCGTCGATGATGATCCGTATAAGACTCCCGGATGAATCGGGGATTTCTCTAACCTCTTTATGATTAGTTGAATCTTTGTCATTGTTTCATGGACATGGCTCGACCAAACTAGTGAAGATTCACCTGTTTTCACACATACTAATGGAGAATGAAAAAAGAGTGCATACAATGTTTCAAACAAAGCGATTTGTATTGAGGCATAATATAAATTATTATAAGAGAACTCCACTATGGTTAGGTTCTCCTCACAAGAGCCACCAAAATCCATTACATAATCCCACAACAATTCATTAACATATATATATTCTGTTCATATTTCCCATCCGTCTGAGGATGATACGTCATGATCCTACTCAATAGAGTTCCAATGGGATTCTGTAAGTATTTCTAGAAATGACACGTGAACATTGGATCTTTTTCTGAGACTATCAAAACTAGTATTTCATGCCTCTTTACCACTTAATGGATATATATTTTTGATAGGTCTTCCACCATAAGACATTCACCAATTGGAATGAAATGGGCTGAATTGGTAAGACGTGAAACTATCAACCATATGGAGTCATGTATATGGGATATTCTTGGGAGACATGTAAAAAAATTTATATCTATTTACTCCCATTTCCACACTGGAATCTTTAAAGACTGAAACATACCTTCTAGTCTTTGATTCTCTACTTTAACCTGCTGACAAGTTAAGAAGAACGAGATAAACTCGACCTCCTCATATTTCATTCCTCTCCAACTAAATGATTCTTTCAATGCCTTATACATATTCTATGTTCCCATATGTATAACCCATCTCAAATGGTGGTAATAATGACGGATTTTTTTCTAACATGCCACAGCTACAACTGTCAAATCTATAAAACACAGAACTAAACTCCAATCAACTTCCTAGTCCTCAATGGCCTCCACACCATTGAGTTTGGAACTCATAACAAGTCATTATGAATCATATGTATGTGCATATTTGACAATAATTACAAAATTAGGAATAATCTTAACTGAAAAGAAAACTGTAACATCACCATGGTCATCACAGTCTACGTGAATTTTTTCTACGACCAACATCAAATACTATCCATCAAAAGCTTCTTTTCTAACTAAAAGTATGACACTCTGCTCAATCCATGGTGTAGATAATTCACTTTTCCTAGTGTAAACATCAATTCAATGTCAAAAATTTGGAGATACTCTATCCATATCATTTTCCTTAGATTAAAATTGCACTTTGATAAAATGTGTTTCATGATTTTTTGGTCCGTAAACACAATAAATTTCTCACCAAAGAGATAGTGACACCAAGTCTTCAAGGCATGAATGACTACTACTAATTCCAAGTTATTTTTTGGGTAATTATTCTCGTTCACTCTCAACTTTCATGATCAATAATCCACAACATGTTTTCCTTTAATAAGAACATATCCCAACCCTGATCATGAAGCATCATAGTACACCACATATCCACATCATGATTCTAGAAATATCAAAAAAGGTGCCGATGTAACATGAAATTTTAACTCTGGGTAAGACTTTTTGGATTCTTATGTCTATTGGAAGGGAACATTTTTCTTTGTCAAAGATTTCATTGGAAAGGATATCTGTGACAATGCATGCACAAAACATTGGTAATAACCACCTAGACCAAGAAAACATAATATCTCAAAGACATTTAGGGGAGGATTCCACATGATCACAACTTCTATATTTTTAGGATCCACCGAAATACCTCCTTAGAAAATCAGATGGCTAAGAAAGGGTACCTCCTATTTCTAAAAATCACACATAGATAGTTTGTCATAAAAATAGTGATCTCTCAAGATTTGAAAAACCATCTCTAGGTGTTCTTCAAGATCTGCACTGTCCTTGTTTCCTTACTGAGATTTAACATCCTAATGAGTCATAGTATTTTCACAGTCACCACCAATATCATTTCTCTAGTGACAAGACTAATTCTACTAGCCTCATCCTATCAATGAATATGATTCTGGAAACACCTGAGAAGTGTCTCAAGCACCTGACCTTGGGGAACTGTTAAAAAAGTATTTAATGTGTTCCATATTGTTTCCTTTATGGAAATATCTTGTTGTTTTTGTACCCTCATATGTTATTTGGTTAAAGGAGCCACATTGGCAGCGTCCCTCTTGGCTCTTCTTTCAGGGAGGATGATTTACTGATATAGCTGTCAGATTTTAATTCCTGCTCCCACATTATAAATTGGTATCTCACTATCAATTGGTCACAGCATTATAGTTTCCACCATTTCCAATAAGGAGCATCGTACTTCCTCCTCCCATAGATCCTAAGATATCTCACTTATACAACATCAATCTTTTAAGTATATTTTTATAATCATTAAAATAGATCACCACAAAATTCGATCAAATTTCCTGCCTTATCCCAGATTGGAAGATGTTTTCCTTCAAGGATGCACTCACCGCAACTTCTGGTGAAAATCATAATGAATTAGTGAATTTAGTTGCATAGTAGTTAAGAGAGTGATTATAATTCTTCATTCCAAATAAGTTTGTCATCCTATTGATCATGAACATGGGAGGATAGAATGTTTTGTTAAACAATTTCTCAAAATCCTCCAAAGTAAGGAATTTATCTTTATTAGCATGAAAAACAAGTTCCCACCACTGGCGTACAGGATCCCCAAGAAAATAAATCTTTTTATTGACCTTTGGCTCTATGAGTGTGCTGATAAACTTGATGATATGATTCATCCAACTAAGCCACACCTCCACTGTATTGGGTTCAGAATCACCCCATAATATGGGTGGATTTTGCTTCTTGAGTTGTATAGAATGGTCAACAATTCTTGTCTCATCCCTCTTGTTCCACGTATCTAGAGCCTAAAATTATTGGACAATGTTTTGAACCCGCTCTTGGTTCACCTATGGCTCATGTAAATCCAAATTCTCTACATATTATTTTATTTGTGTTCTACGAAACCTTTTGTGAGCCAATTTCTAAAAAATATAACAAACTCTGTAAGTGTTAGTCTCTATCAACTAATTTCTTAGTATATAAAATTCTATCACATAAACTATCACAACATTTTTCTCCCAAAAAAGTTTTAATGATCAAGAAATTTATGAGAAAAAATCATTTTTTCATTTGAAAATCATACCATTTTTAAAATACACCATGTATCCTCTTTTCAAAATCTATAATTTGAAAAAAAAACATTTTCATTTTTAAAAAATTTATCACTTTTCAAAATATTATATATCATTACATCAAATGAAATAGGAAATATTATTGGTAAGTAATTCCTCTAATGCATTTCATGCCCATCTCAATGGGTAAACCCATGACAATGAGATTTCAAGATCCTATAATTGTCTCCAAAACACTTTTGTACCCAACACCCTGGTAACATTATATTCATCATAAACGGAAACGCTACATCATTTTACGCTATAAATTTCATGTACGAAGAATAATAATACAATCTAAGACCACAAAATAATGAATTTACAAGAATGAATCAACCCCAAAACCATTAAAGTGAATCCTACTTATTAGCGATGGACCCAACAAGATTAAACCATTTTTAATGACACGCAAATACTCATTATCTTTAGAGTACAATGAGTCATTACATGTCCTTATGAAGTATACCCAAGATGCAAGAGGTTTGAAATAAATGAGGAAGGGTTTAAAATTCATGTTGGGGACAATCTAACCATTAAGAATAAAATCAATATCTCAGAACAATAACCAAACAACTACTAAATGATGCATGAATAAAAGCAAGAAAACTAAACAAAATTATTCATATCAAAACTACTATAAGATGTGAAATAGGGGAATAGAAAACAATTATCAATGTAAACATTGGAATACAACTATGGACTTGAATAACTCCACACAACTCCTTGCTCTATAGTCTACAAGATCCACAATCACTAAACAGCCCAAGTGTCACGAAGTGGTGCTAAAAACATGAGACACTTAACCTTCTCATGTGTCCCATGAGATAGAATTCGAATAAGAACCAAAGTTCTAAAGAAGGGGTGAGTATAAAACTAAGTAGTTTTTCCCAAAAAGACATCCCTAATGCTTTAAATATGATATAAGATTTAGCAACAATTAAATAAAATATTTCTTATAAAACATTATCTCAAAAATAGTTTATAAATAAATATAATCATTATTCCAAAAAAATTTATAACCAAAAGAATTAAAGTGCAATTGTAACAATTTTAAAATCAAGTTATGATTTCAAAAAAATAACTAAAAAATTATTTAAAAACATTTCTCAATATTCCTTTGGCAAACAAAATCCATTAAACATATCCACACAACCAACCACGCATGTTACCCGATGAGAGTTCCATACTCATGAGAATGTTATCACAGATCTACCATGTCATCAAAACATAACTATATCTCACATGACATTTAACATTTGGCACTGAGAACATGGTCATATTTCAACCAAGACCTTGAAATGAAATATGAACTCTCAAACCAATATGCCCAATGATCATGCAAAAGATATGCCTTTGCAATAAAATCACATTTTTATTGAAAAGTATTTTCTATAAAAAACATTTCAATGAGAAACCATTTTTATTAAAACCCATTTTTCAATCAAATAATTTATTGGTTCTAGAAAATCCATAATTTAATATTACCATTTTATTTAGGAAACTAAAACAAATTTGACAATAATTCACTGAGATTACACAGTTCTACAAAAATGATAAATCATCACCACAAATGATTTAATCCATGAATTTAATCATTCTTTCACAATAAATTCCATTCAATTTAATTATATTGAATCAAATAAAACCAATTATAGAAATATGTGATGAGATATATGCCACCTCCCTGATAGGTTTTAATGAAACTTTTGAATAGATGAAAAAAGATTAGGAAAATAGGGTCGATTCATCACAGAACCACCTTATATATCTTGTACTAGCAATATCAAGAACAAAACTCAACATATTGGTGTAAAGACACATAAATCTACCTCTAACATGTGTAGATCTGGGAAAAAAACAATGGTGTAGAATTAGATCTATGTAGATCTTTGAAACCAATCATGAACGATGTAGAATGATCACATACATCAACAAACCGGGTTCAAATCATCTAAGGAAAACTTTATATAGAATCCAAATCTATTGGGATAGGTTATCATATCTTCATGGAAGGTAAATATTGTGTTAGAGACGCTTAGGAGAAAAAATGAACAACTTAGAAGCAAAATTTTGTGAGAACCACTTTTTTAGGATCTCACTTTAACCACGCGCAAAGTTAGTTCACACCATTAGACAACTCATGCGCTAACCATGCATTACATACTATCTAGACAAACCCTTGCATGGTCTCCTTAGAAGTGTGCATACTATGCTGAAGCTCTCTACCTAAATCATGCTATTGTGAATAGTTTCTCCTATGTTTTTGGCACAATTTTGATAAAGTGTGTTCAACCATTGATACTATGCTTTAGCACACAAACCATACTAAAAGATACCCAAACACTCAAATATCCCCCTTATACATTATATCATTAATAAAACAAGTATGGGGTTACATAACAGAAATCTAGGGTATTATACCATGATATTTCTATTATTTATCAACTTGATTACTCATATACATTTGAATTTAAAATGTCATGTTATTCCTTTGATTCACATGTTGTGACTCCTTATCGGATTTATTCCTTTCCTTGGATTTTAAGCTCACCATTTCATTCAGGTATTCTATAGGTTATCCTATATACGTATAGGAGTTCAAATCGATATTAGGATCTCACTATGGAGAATAAAAATAGGATTCCATATTTTAGTTTCCTTTTCTATTTTAAGATCCTAGTTTTCCAAAGACAGTAAGCCTTTATAATCATTTTTTATTAGTGAATATATATGTTCAAAAATGATGCAATAATTTTTCTAAAAGGTTTGGGTCTCAATAGGGTTTATGAGAGGAAATCGTAGTTATCCAATAGAAGTAGGATAATAAAACAAGAGTAAGAATTGCTGGATATATCGAAGGATATGTTCAATGGAATGTCTACTAATACAACTAAGTATTGAAAAATATCTTGGATTAATAGTGGCATTCTACGAGAGAGGTTCCCAAGAAATTTTATCCCTTGTGGATACTAAAAGGGGATTTGGTTCAAAAATAAAGTTAACTTGACATAATAACATTGAAAAAGATGCATTGGACTTGAATCAAGAGTTACTTGGTACCCAAAAATGGGACTTACTAGACAACACATTTTAATCTCCTATGGTATATGATTTTGAAATTCACAAACTACTTATGGACCTTTGGGAATAATATGAATAAATATTCATGTTAGATAAATAAAGAATAATAATTACAATAGATAACCTCGAAATTCATAAGTTATGGAATACATTACTTTTATGTCTTGTCCCATTAATGTTCATGGGTTCACTTTTATAGGATTATGAGTTAAAAAATACTCATATCTAGTTTTCTATTTTTAGTAATCTGTTTTACATAAGAGAAAATGAGTGAAAAAATATTATGAAGAGAAATTTTCTGATGCCCCAAATTATATGTGCCGTCCTATTTGAGTATTCTAGAACAACCTGAAAATAATCTCTAAAATAACTCACGGGTTGAATAAAAAACAATAATATAGATTAATGCATGAATACCTTCCCCCCCATGAAAGTTAAATTTTCAATTGGAACAATTATGCGACAAATACCCCTAACATATAAAATATCTCTTAATCCATTGATTATGTAAAAATAGATCAAATTCATTGGAATGATTTCTGTATCATTCATTTTTCTGAGTAAGTGATTGTTTTAATTTATGTATATAACATAGAGGCATGATCTGATCTATTATGGGTGTTAATAAGAAATAAAAAACCAACAGAATAGGTTGAAGTGATGCATTAGATAGATCTCATAAATTTTTTTTTGAAAAAATATTTCGCACACAATAATTTATAAACAAGTGAGAGGGATTTACCTAGACTATTTAAAATGTAAGATGAATCCATTTGAGAGAAAAAATAAAACTCTAAAAGTTATTCATGATAAGCCTTTGCCTCATTCAACATCCTCAAAACTAATGTTTAAGGATTCGTTAGTGTGATAATTATAGGTCCATGAAAAGATTTAATAATTTAAAACATTAACAGCTATAAGGTAATTTACTAATGTACCCACATAGTCGAAATGTTGGTCATAGAATATAATGGTTTCCAAAGGAATAAGAAGTGGATAATGGATTTTTAAACTGCAGTTTCAATTGAATAATCTCACGATGTCATGAAATTACAACATCCCCCTTCTCGAATGTGTTGGAAGAAGAATCTGAGAAATTTTAAAAATGAACTAGAATGAGTATTTTATGTGTGAAGGTAGGGAACATAACTTGTGATTGTTGATGGAGAAAACCCCCCATTATTATGAAAGAAAGGAATGTCCAATCCAAACCTCAACCTATTTTACAGTGTTACAACTACATAGAAAAAGGATTCCACATAAACCATTGCACTAAGCCAAGGGTTGTCTATGGAATTTGAGGACAACGACCTCTATTGGTTAGAGAAAAAGAGTGATCTTATTCCATCATAATAATAGAGGTGGATCCTCAAAATAAATTGGTTATAGAAATACTAGTTATTCATTCAAGAAAAGTGATTGCACTTTTTGATTCTGATTCTATGCATTTTTTCGTGTCACATATGTTTAATTGAACTATTCCATCACAACCTTAAAAATGGATGTTTTGTTATCGATGAATATTATAAATGGTTTAATAAATCTTCCTATGTATATATTACTCATTATCTATTAATATTTTTGTGCATAACATCCTAAAAACCTTGTGATTATTCAATTAGTTGAATTTGATGTAATTTTGGTCTTGGATTGGCTATCATTATATAGAGACATATCAAATGTCAAGAGGGGGAAATCTATATTTGTATCCCAAGTCACCCTAAAATTATATACAAGATCAAAAGGATGATGAGTTTTCATTGGTATCATAATATAAATCATCGATATTTTTTCCCTATGAAAACGAATGAATTTCTCAAATTAATTAGACTAAGGAAAAGATCATTCTTGAATACATTACCATTATACAGGATTATACAAACATATTTCTTGAGGGGTTTAATCATGTTCATTCTATATGGGAGGTTGATTTATAAATAGAGTATATACCTGGATATTTTCCAATTTCCATGACTACAAACAGAACGAAAATTGATGAAAATAATGAGTTGGATAAAAAACTACTATAACATATAGATAAAGGGATTATACACATAACTGCTTCACCAGGGGTTTAAACTATACTCTTTATAATAAGAATGATTGTTCAATGTGCCTCTACATTGAGTATCATGATCTCAACATGATCATGATAACAAAAAGGTTTCCCCTTCTATGGATAATTTTTTTTTCGATCTACTACATGGGGCTTTGTTTTGTTTCTAAGATATGCATTCAACCAGATATCATTTGAAATGGGTCAATAAGAAATATATTACCAAAATCACTTTTCAAACAAGTTATATACACTATGAGTTGATAGTGATTCCCTTTTGGACCATTTTTTCTCCATAAATCATTATTCTATTAATGAATTTATTCGTTATATATTGACTAGAAAAATCTATTTTAGTCTATATTGATGACATTATGGTTTACTTATAAAATCAATGTCATGAGGAGCCTTTGAATACTAAGCATAAGGATTTGATAAAGGGGAAGTTCTATTAATATTTTAGTAAATTTCTGTTCAGGATAAATGATGTATCTTTCATAGTATATATTATAACTAGTAAATAGACATATATTAAAACATTTCAAAAAAAGGTGGTCAATGATCTTCTTATACCAGAATATCTAACAATGTTCCATAGTTTCACTATGTTATCTGGTCAATACCGATGATTTTTTTAAAAACCTCTCCATTGTGAAACAAAATAAACAAGATAAGACAAAAGTTATTAATGTTTGTTTGGACTAGTGAATGTGAATAGGGCTTCATGGAGATGAAGATGTTTCCTATGACTACACTAATACTCATGCTTACCCTAATGGAATAACTTTTTATGGTATAAAATGATATGTAAAATAATTATTTGGGTTGTGTGATAATGATTAATGATAATGTTATAATCTATTCCTTAAGGTAGTTGAATTTTCAAGAGTAGAACTATCCAAAACATGATTTCGAATTGGAATCAATGATATTTTAATTTATGATAATGTAACATTATCTTTATGGGTAGAAGTGTTAAATATATAATTATCATAAGCGTATAAAATATAAATTTATACCAAAGGTGATTAACATGTGATGTATATGATGATTGACGATGTTTATGGTCTATGATTTTTCAATTCATTTCCATAATGCGAAATATGGAATAGTAAATATTCTCAAAGAAAAAGTGTCTAATAATTTTATCAATAATGATAATTCATAAGTATTTAGACTTATAGTACATAATTTTTTTTGATATTGGAATCATTAAGGGAGGAACACCATCGTTCCATTATAAAATGATTTCTCAGCCATCAATTGTTGATAAGATTATGATTATTAAAGAGATGATGTTGAAATTTAGAAGATATTTTAATCTATAAGAAAATATAAATCCTTAGAGTTCTAAATTGAGGAAGATTGAATTGTATGATTTGGGTCATGACTATGTGTACCATAAAAAACTAGAGGTGAAGTATGAGTTTTGGAATGATGCTCATTGCTCGGCCTTGTACATCCAAAAATGGATCACAATGATGTATTGAGTCATTTTATTCCAATATTTGTGGGAAAATATGAATAAGGATATTAAAGAATATTTTAAAAAGTTCCTTCTTATTCATCAAGTGAATTCTAAAAAGACCAATTATAAAAGGATGGTGAAGCCAATATATATAACTATATGGAAATGGGAAAAACACCATTAACTTTGGGAATATAATTTCTAAGATATCAATAGAAAACAATTCCATATTAGTGGTGGTATATCTTATTCCAAATTCAACACACATCATTTCAATTTGAGAGTACTTCTCAATCGATCATATTGTAAGAATATACATCAGATAGGTGGGGAGGATTTATGGAACACAACAATAAATTGTATCCAACACTGATCTAAGATTTACCCCATGTTTAATAAGAACCTACAACATTATATAAATAATGAGTTGAAATGTATAACATATTATCACCCACATAGTAATGGAAATTAATATTTGACTATTCAAACACTAGAAGACAAGTTGTGAATATATTTTTTGAACATTTATGGAGGACAATATCAATGTATTTCTCTTATTGATTTATCCTAATATAATTACTTCCATTTAGAAATATAAATGACACTTTATGAAGACATTTACGGGAAGATATGTATAATAGATACAATTTTGGAAGAAGTTTGTGAACGTAATCTGTTGGGTCTGAAAATGGATGAGTAGATAATGGAAAATTCCAAGATCATTCTGTAACATACCAAGTAAGTAATTAATAATAGATATTTTTATATATGTCTATTAATGCATTAGATCGTTTTTTAGAGGCTTAAAATTAAAATAAATCCAATCTTAAGCATTGAATACACTAATATTTTTAAAAGATTGTTTTACTGCCTTTGATGGAAAAACAATTTTGAATCTATCTTTTGAAAATTTTATAAGCTATGTTTGTCAAAATAAACTTATTCTTTATGATTGGGACATTGAATTTTACATTGGATAAATTTTTGGTATTTTTCTGACAATGTTCATTTTTTTATTGAATAGTGAAAAATACTGCATTTTACATCAAAATTGCTTTTTAATCTAATTTATTTATATGATTATATTATCTTTTGAATTGGTTTTGAAGTGAAATTAGAATATATTTTTACCATTTAATCCAATGGTGGTCATTGGAATCAATTTCACTTTGAAATTAGACTTAAACTGGTGTCAATATTTTGATACTTATTGATTTATAAAAACACGCTATTTGCTCTGACAGTGGGAATTAATTATTAAATTAATTACTGTGACTTATATGTTTTGAATTTTGTAAAATAGACTTTATTTTTGAATTCTTAATATCAAATATAGGTTAGGGTGAATTTTTGGTAATTTTCTGAAAAACTCCATTTTTTGATGAATAGTGAAACCACTAAGTGGTAATCAAGCAAACTGATTTTTCAGTAAAATGAAAGTTTACCACTAATGTGTATTGAATTTTGAAAATCCGACATACATGGTTGTCATTATTATGTAAAATGTGGTTCAATGGGATGAAAATAACTTTTTGGTGAATAGTAACTTTTTTTCATTAATCGCAATTAGAGGTAATTAGTGTAATTTAAGGTAAAAATGATATTCTAAAAATTTGAAAACACCATGAAACTTGTCCTAAACCTATTGGGTGAGTCATGGCCGACCAAGACAACCCATGGGTGGATTTAGGGGACCCCATGGAGCCACTTGAGTGAGATAATAACTTTAATGCTTTTTTTTAATAAAGGTGAAAATGACACTAACATAAATTGTTTTACTAAAACAATTTTTAGAAGGGGTTATACTAATCATAATTTTGACTATAAATATTCATTGGAACGATAAAGAGATTTAATACATAATTTTATTTTTTTTTATAATTTTTATACATTAAATAAATTAAATTATTTATGACATCATGATGATGCAGCGATGACCTCATTATTTAACGATTTAAATAAAATGGAAAGATAATGTAATATCTAAATCCTACACATGTCCAAAACCTATTGGTTGGGTATATTTCGAAGCCTTATCATCTTATCTTAGAAATATATCAATGTGGGATCTTAGAAATTCGAAACACTTTTGAAAATAATATAATAGTTTCATTATTTCCAAAAGTGCCCCTCCTCTCCTCTTATAAAAGGCCCCCACCTCTACCTCATTTCACACACTCCTCAAGCATTTGTCTCGGCCTAACCCTGCCCATTTACTCTCTCCACATCCCTCTACTAATCCTAGAGGATTCCCTTTGGGAAGAATCCTTTCAAAGGAAGCCTTTAGGCTCAAATCAAAAGGAGTTAAATTTTTAAAGGTAATTCTTTCTCTCATGTTCATTTGTTTTATTTTGCTATTAAAACCCCCTAAACTCTTTTTATTTACTTATTTTGTAACAACACCAGTATATTCAATATACTCGGATGTTGTTATAAGATTTATTCGAGCTACACTCTCACACAACTACATCAAATGGTTAAAGAACATACAGTTTCCGTGGTTGGCGAAATTCTGCCTCCCGAAACGATGATTGTTCAATACTCATTTGACACCTTCAAAGGTGGCCATTATGATGTCACTATTTTTATATATGATATATAATATGTTTATTCTTTCCATAAGCATCTGTATTTTTCATTTATGGCATACCATTATAGTTTCCATTATGGGTAAACACGATATCTTCATTTTAGGAAGTGCGGACTACCGCCCCCTAAAAGTGATTTGATTCGTTAATACCATATGTGGGATGTGTAAAGGATAAAGTTAATGATATTATATATGTTATTATACTGGAATTATAATATACTCATATATCATTATGATTCCATTCCATAAATACGAAATAGAAATGGAAGTACCGTTCATGCGTACGTACGACTTACCGTCTCCATGAACGGTGCATTTCATTTCTTACCTCTGAATGTGATGTAATATCATAAATACATGTATATGCTGAATATAGATGATATATATGTTATCCAAATCATTAATATCATTCTGGATATACCGAACCATTGACCAATTAACAACATGTAAGTGTAAGAGGTCTATTTTTGACTTAAGAACCAAATACCGAAAAAATGAACATTATTAACTTAAATGATTACATGATGTTCATAACATGGTATAAAAGGAATAATGAACTTGAAAAAGTTTCTTAAGAAATTAGAGATTAACTCAAGTTTATTATTCAGGAGATTAATGAACGGTCGGGTCATGTCGGATACGAGGTATGGGACTTCGTCTCAATATCCTTTCATTGAGGCATATTTTGATTTATACACAACCTTCTTTTATATGGTGTATAAACCCCTTTGACTTTTATGTTTATTCAAAAGGAATATTTTTTTATATTAAGCGTTTACTAAACGACAAAAGGGAATGTTTTTGTCGTACGTATGCGGTGACAACAACTTCTCCGCCGCCGTGACCATTATTTGAGTTTCGGATTCCTCTACAAGCCATACTTTTTTTAAAAGAAAAATAAATACCAAGTTTTTTTTTTCTTTTATTTTGGTATTGAAAATGGTTTTCATAATGTTTTTATATCAATGTGTTGTATTGATATCTTGTGATTGAAAGGTGGAAATTTTATGTTTCCTTTATACATGTTTTATGTGATACGATTATGTTGAGGTTCTTGGGCATTATTATGAAGACGGGTGGTTCCGTGATAGACTACGGGCGGGTGAGCCCGATATATCTCTCCAATGCATTGGGTAAAGCGAAGGAGTGAAACGTTAAGGTTTCTCCGAAGAGATTTTAGGGAATATACTGTGATGGGTATTCCAAACGTAACCAAGAGGGTTACTCCCTACATAAGAATGTTATGAATGCCTCAAGTTACCTTTATGTCTTATGATTTCTATGATTTATTCATGATTTGATCAGGTATGTTAAAGTGCTTATGTTTTATGGGAAAAGTATGATTTCATTTTAATGTATATATGTACCCTTATTTACCCTAATTTCCTTTCCATGTTTTTATAACCCATACTGAGCTTTTTATGCTCATCCCAAGTTTTTTTGAAATGTTTTTCACAGGTCAATGGAAAGGTACATGATATGATGATAGTGTCAAGGAAGTGTCAAGAATGAATCCATGTTTTATTTTAAATATGTTTCCATTGATGGGAATGAAGAATACTATCTTTATGTAACCACTTTGTTTATATGTGGGATGTAATGCAAGTTTTATGATCTAATTCTCTAAACTCTAAACCCAAAAAGATCATCAATGCGTAATCTTGTAATAACTCAAGATAAAGTAAGGTTTAAGGCTGGAGCCTTATAGTTGGTATCAGAGGTTGGTTTAGATAACATTAGGAGTTATAATTCTATTAAATGATTATCCAAAAATATTTTTTTATGGTCAAATTGAAGTGATATATCATTTGAATATTACCATGTTGCTTCATCTAAGACATGTTTGTTCAGAATGGTTTTCCGCAGAGGAAACATGGAAGCAGTTCTAGGAAGGCATACAGAAGGAAATAACCTTCCGAATCAGCATCCAGAAATGGTAGGAATTGGAACTGAACAGTTTGTTGCAGTGATGGCACAGTTGACTCAGGCTATAAATGGTGGTGGTATCCATGCACGAGATCAGCCAGATCAACCGCAGAGGAACATGTCAGTGGCAGAACATTTCATGAGGCAACATCCCCCATCATTCAGAGGATCATCTGACCCCGTGTTAGCTGAAGGGTGGATTAAAGCACTGGAGAAGATTTTTGATATCATGGGGTGTTCAGACAATCAAAAGTTTAGTCTTTCTATTTATCGTTTGGAGGATGAAGCAGATCAGTGGTGGTCGATGGTTAAAAATATCAGGGACGCTGATGAGATTGATTCTCTCGACTAGGATGAATTCAAAGGTATGTTTCTTGAGAAGTATTTTCCTAAGGCTATTTGACTTAGGATGGAAAAGCAATTCTTGGAATTGAGGCAAGAGGAAGACTTAGTGGCTACCTATGAAGAAAGGTTCACTCGATTGGAAAGGTATGCTCCAAATTTTATCCGAGACCTTGATAGTAAAATCAATCGTTTTTACTAAGGATTAAATCTAAAATATCGAAGGGCATTAGCTTCTCGTGAGTTTAAAAGTTATGAAAAGATTGTTCGATGTTCTGAGAAGGTGGAAATGGAGTTTGTCGATGACCAAGTGTTCTATAACAACCAACAGAAGAAGAGACCGAGGTGGCAGGAGAAAGGTAAGAATTCTTCAAAAAAGTCTGATGGTAAGAAAACTAAGTTTCCAGTTTGTGATAAATGTGGCAAAAGGCATGCTGGGGAATGTCTTATGAATTCTGGAAAGTGCTACCAATGTGGTAAGATGGGACATAAGGCTCGTGATTGCATCGAAAAAGATCAAGGTGATGGTAAGACCAAATTTGATTTACAGTTAGTGAAATGTTATAAGTGCAATGAGATGGGTCACTATGAAAACGAGTGTCCTAAAAAGAGCTTGAGTGATGGGAAGCAGTTAGACTACAAGCAGAAAGGGGTGGTGAAATCATTTGCAACTACTTCAGCAGATGTCGGTCCATCAAATAGAGATTCGTAGTTTCCTTGGTCTGGAAGGATATTACCGAAGGTTTGTTAGAAATTTTTCACGGTTATCTAGTCCAATGACTAAGCTAACTCGGAAGGGTGTTAAGTTTATCTGGACAAAAGAATGTGATGATTGCTTTCAGGAATTGAAAAGAAGATTGGTGAATGCTCCAGTTTTGGCACTACCTTCCAAGAATGGTGAGTTTGTTATATACAGTGATGCTTCATTGAAAGGACTTGGTTGCATCCTAATGCAGAATGATCAGGTAATTGCCTATGCTTCAAGACAGTTGAAAACGAATGAGGTAAATTACCCTACACATGATTTGGAATTAGCTGCTGTGGTTTTTGCTTTAAAAATTTGGAGGCATCATTTGTATGGAGTAAAGTGTGAAATATATACCGATCACAAAAGTTTAAAGTATATATTCACTCAAAAATAATTGAACATGAGACAAAGGAGATGGCTAGAATTAATCAAGGATTATGATTGTACAATTCATTACCATCCAGGAAAAGAAAATAAAGTGGTTGATGCTTTGAGTCGAAAAAGTAATGCTTCATTATCAATGTTGCATTTGGAACATGATCCTTTGGTTAAGGATTTGATGAACTTTGGCATAGAAGTTTTTGGTGCAGGAAGTTATTCTGTTTTGTTTCAGGTATCAGTAAGATCATCTCTATCAGATAGAATCAAGCAAGCACAGAAACAAGACAGTGAGTTGCAGAAAAAGGTAGAGCTGGCTCAGAAAGGTAAGATGCCTGAATTAAATATTGATAATGATTGCGTTTTGAGATTTGGGAAGAGATTGTGTGTGCCTTGTGATTCACAGTTGAAGAGAGAGTTGTTATGTGAAACTCATAGTTCTTCGTTTTTAGTTCATCCTGGCAGTACTAAGATGTATAGAGATCTGCGGGAGTATTACTGGAGGGATGGAATGAAAAGAGATATTGCTGATTTTACTGTGAAGTGTTTGACATGTCAACAGGTTAAAGTAGAGCGGCAGTTACTGAAAGGGATTTTTCAGCCTCTACCAGTGCCAGAGTGGAAATGGGAGAATGTATCCATGGACTTTGTTGTGGGATTACCGAAGACATCTCGAGGTAATAATGCAATCTGGGTTATTGTTGATCGCTTGACTAAATCTCCTCATTTCCTTGCTATACGAGATACTATTTCCCTAGATCAATTTTCCCATTTTTATCTTAAAGAGATAGTCAGGTTACATGGAGTTCCCCTCTCCATTGTATCTGATCGTGATCCCAGGTTCACTTCTAACTTTTGGAAAGGCCTTCAGAAGTCGTTGGGTACTGAATTAAATTTTAGTACAGCATTTCATCCTCAATCAGATGGGCAGTCAGAACGAACAATTCAGACCTTGGAGGATATGCTACGAGCTTGTTCGATGGATTATCAGGGAAGTTGAGACCAACATCTTCATTTGGTTGAATTTTCATATAATAACAGTTTTCATTCCAGTATACAGATGGCACCATTTCAGGCATTATATGGGAAGCGGTGTTGAACTCCAGCTTTTTGGGATGAAGTGGGTGAAAAGAAGTTGATGGGACCAGAATTGGTAGAAGAGATGGCAGAACAAGTTCAGCTGATTCAGAAGTACATGAGAACAGCTCAGAGTAGGCAGAAGAGTTATGCAGACAACAGGAGGAAGGATCTCTCTTTTGAGGTAGGTGATCATGTTTTTCTCAAAGTATCACCATGGAAAAGTGTGATGCGATTTGGTAAGAAAGGAAAGCTATGTCCAAGGTTTATTGGACCATATGAAATTCTGGAGAGAGTTGGATCAGTTGCATACCAGGTGGCTTTACCTCCGAGTTTATCTCAGGTACACAATGTTTTTCACGTTTCGATGTTGAGAATGTATATGCAAGATCCATATCATGTTTTGAGTCCAGAGGTAGTTCTGCTGGAAGAGAATCTATCTTACGAGGAACAACCGGTTCAGATTCTTGATCACAGGGAGCAGGTGTTGCAGAATAAGGTGATTCATCAGGTAAAGGTTTTATGGAAAAACCATATGGTTTAAGAGGCAACATGGGAATATGAAAATGCAATGAGGGATAAGTACCCCCATTAATTTGATAAGTAAATAAATTGCGGGGACGGAATTTTCTAAAGGGGGGAAGGATGTGACATCCCAAGTATGTAATGAATAATAGATATTTTTATATATGTCTATTAATAAATTAGATAGTGTTTTAGAGGCTTAAAATGAAAATAAATCCAATCTTAAACGTGGAATACACTAATATTTTTAAAAGATTGTTTTACTGCCTTTGATGGAAAAACAATTCTGAATCTATCTTTTGACAATTTTAGAAGCTATGATTGTCAAAATAAACTTATTCTTTATGATTGGGACATTGAATTTTACATTGGATAAATTTTTGGTATTTTTCTGACAATGTTCATTTTTTTAATGAATAGTGAAAAATACTGCATTTTATATCAAAACTGATTTTTAATCTAATTTATTTATATGATTAGATTATATTTTGAATTGGTTTTGAAGTGAAATTAGAATATATTTTTACCATTTAATCCAATGGTGGTCATTGGAATCAATTTCACTTTGAAATTAGACTTAAACTGGTGTCAATCTTTTGATATTTATTGTTTTATAAAAACACGCTATTTGCTCTGACAGCGGGAATTAATTATTAAATTAATTAATGTGACTTATATGTTTTGAATTTTTTTTTAAATAGACTTCATTTTTGAATTCGGAATGTCAAATATAGCTGAGGGTGAATTTTTGGTAATTTTCTGAAAAACTCCATTTTTTGGTGAATAGTGAAACCACTAAGTGGTAATCAAGCAAACTGATTTTTCAGTAAAATGAAAGTTTACCACTAACGTTTATTGAATTTTAAAAATCCGAAATACATGGTTGTCATTAGTATGTAAAATGTGGTTCAATGGGATGAAAATAATTTTTTGGCGAATAGTAACTTTTTTTCATTAATCGTGATTAGAGGTAATTAGTGTAATTTAAGGTAAAAATGATATTATAAAAATGTGAAAACACCATGACACTTGTCCTACACCTATTGGGTGATTCATGGCCGACCAAGACAACCCATGGGTGGATTTAGGGGACCCCATGGAGCCACTTGGGTGAGATAATAACTTTAATTCTTTTTTTTAAATAAAGGTGAAAATGACAGTAACATAAATTGTTTTACTAAAACAATTTTTAGAAGGGGTTATACTAATCATAATTTTGACTATAAATATTCATTGGAACGCTAAAAAGATTTCCTAAATCATAGTATTTTTTTTAATTTTTAGACATTAAATAAATTAAATTATTTATGACATCATGATGATGCATTGATGACCTCATTATTTAACGATTTAAATAAAATGGAAAGATAATATAATATCTAAATCCTACACATGTCCAAAACCTATTGGTTGGGTATATTTCTAAGCCTTATCATCTTATCTTCGAAATATATCAATGTGGGACCGTAGAAATTCGAAACACTTTTGAAAATAATATAATAGTTTCATGATTTCCAAAAGTGCCCCTCCTCTCCTCTTATAAAAGTCTCCCACCTCTACCTCATTTCACACACTCCTCATGCATTTGGCTCGGCCAAAACCTGCCCATTTACTCTCTCCACATCCCTCTCCTCATCCTAGAGGATTCCCTTTGGGAAGAATCCTTTCAAAGGAAGCCTTTAGGCTCAAATCAAAAGGAGTTACACTTTTAAAGGTAATTCTTTCTCTCATGTTCATTTGTTTTATTTTGCTTCTCCAACCCCCTAAACTCTTTTTATTTACTTATTTTGTAACAAAACCAGTATCTTCAATATACTAGGATGTTGTTATAAGATTTATTCGAGCTACACTATCACACAACTACATCAAATGGTTAAAGAACATACGGTTTCCGTGGATGGCGAAATTCTGCCTCCCGAAACGATGATTGTTCAATACTCATTTAACACCTTCAAAGGTGGCCATTATGATGTCACTCTTTTTATATATGATATATAATATGTTTATTATTTCCTTAAGATTCTGTATTTTTCATTTATGGCATACCATTATAGTTTCCATTATGGGTAAACACGATATCTTCATTTTAGGAAGTGCGGACTACCGCCCCCTGAAAGTGATTTGATTCGTTAATACCATATGTGAGATGTGTAAAGGATAAAGTTAATGATATTATATATGTTATTATACTGGAATTATAATATACTCTTATATCATTATGATTCCATTCCATAAATACGAAATAGAAATGGAAGTAGCGTTCATGCGTACGTACGGCTTACCGTCTCCATGAACGGTGCATTTCATTTCTTACCTCTGAATGTGATGTAATATCATAAATACATGTATATGCAGAATATATATGATATATATGTTATCCAAATCATTAATATCATTCTGGATATACCGAACCTTTGACCAAATTAACAACATGTAAGTGTAAGAGGTCTATTTTTGACTTAAGAACCAAATACCGACAAAATGAACATTATTAACTTAAATGATTGCATGATGTTCATAACATGGTATAAAAGGAATAATGAACTTGAAAATGGTTATTAAGCAAGTAGAGACTAACTCAAGTATATTATTCAGGAGATTAAAGAACGGTCGGGTCAAGTCGGATATGAGGTATGGGATTTCATCTCAATCTCCTTTCATTGAGGCATGTTTTGTTTTATACACAACCTTCTTTTATACGGTGTATAAACCCCTTTGACTTTTACGTTTATTCAAAAGGAATATTTTTTATATGAAGCGTTTACTAAATGACAAAAGGGAATGTTTTTGTCGTACGTATGCGGCGACAACGACTTCTCTGCCGCCGTGACCATTATTTGAGTTTCGGCTTCCTCTACAAGCCATATATTTTTTTAAAAGAAAAATAAATACCAAGTTTTACTTTTCTTTTATTTTGGTATTGAAAATGGTTTTCATAATGATTTTATATCAATGTGTTGTATTGATATCTTGTGATTGAAAGGTGGAAATGTTATGTTTCCTTTATACATGTTTTATGGGATACGATTATGTTGAGGTTCTTGGGCATTATTATGAAGACGTGTGGTTCCGTGATAGACTAAGGGAGAGTGAGCCCGATATAGCTCTCCAATGCATTGGGTAACGTGAAGGAGTGAAACGTTAAGGTTTCTATGAATAGATTTTAGGGAATATACTATGATGGGTATTCCAAATGTAACCAAGAGGGTTACTCCCTACGTAAGAATGTTATGAATGCCTCAAGTTACCTTTATGTCTTATGATTTCTATGATTTATTCATGATTTGATGAGGTATGTTAAAGTGCTTATGTTTTATGGGTAAAATATGATTTCATTCTTATGTATATATGTACCCTTATTTACCCTTATTTCCATTCCATGTTTTTATAACCCATACTGAGCTTTTTATGCTCATCCCAGGTTTATTTGAAATGTTTTTCACAGGTCAAGGGAAAGGTACATGATATGATGATAGTGTCAAGGAAGTACCAAGAAAGAATCCATGTTTTATTTTAAATATGTTTCCATTGATGGGAATGAAGAATACTATCTTTATGTAACCACTTTGTTTATCTGTGGGATGTAATGCAAGTTTTATGATCTAATTCTCTAAAACTCTAAACCCAAAAAGATCCTCAATGCGTAATCTTGTAATAACTCAAGATTAAGTAAGGTTTAAGGCTGGGGCCTTATACATTCAGCAAAACATTAATATTTCACAGAGTCTTCTATAGAGACATTTTTAAAACCATATTTGATTTTTAGTGGTTATGGTCCCGGAAAAAGTGTCTCTCTGTATATTGTCATGGAAAAATTTGATGACGTTTAGAATAAATAAAAATTTTATTCTGAGAAACATCATCCCCATTGCGATCCTTGGTCGCATCAGAGTGATGGCTTATTGACTAGCACTCCAACCTAACCTATCTCAAGTACATGATGTGTTCCATGTATCCTTTTTAGGGATTTACATATTATATCCATCAAATTTACAAATCCATAGGTGGTATCATATTAATAAAATAATTAATTTTAGGACTAGCTATTATAGATCGTAGATATTAGCAATAATGTTTTATGATGAAAGAAAATTCACCTCATTAAAGTTATGCTAAAAAGTTATATGATTTAGGAATAATAAAAGGAACTATAAGAGGTGAGTAAGTAGAATAAACCATAACTATTATGGACTTATTATTTAATATATACTTTTTAGGGAGAAATGATTTATGTGCATTCAAATGTAACCCCATGAGTTTTTAAATTAGAAAAGTATCTTCGATAACGTATGTGATATGCCACAATGAACACAAAACAACAATGAAAACGTCAATTATAACATAGAAATTAAATATGTCTTGATGAATCATATTAAATAAATTATGTAATATATATAAAGGATGTAATATTTGTAATTTTATTTATACACTTATTGAATAAGTTTTCAATTGTTTTTAAAGTAATATATTTTCTAAAATTAATTTTTATATCTTTTTGTCAAATTATATTATAAATAATTATAGAAATTATATAAATTATATAATCTAAAATTAAAATTATTTTTAAATATGAATTAGGAAATTAAATTATGGGTAAAATATGGGCTTTTTCTAAAAAGAATGATTTTTGATCAATAGTGAAAATTATAGGTTTTTATTTAATGGTGGGTTCTCAGTTATAGAATCAAAAGGTTAAATTTTGAGTTAAAATGATATCAAAAGTATAATTAGTTAAATTATAAATTTATTAATCCAATTTAAGACATTGGAATCAATTTTATTTTCAACATTGATTTTAAAACAATCTCTACTTATTGAATCCTTCTCTTTGGAATCCTACTTTTTGGTCATATATGAGAGTTTAATTTTAATTTTAATTTTTTCACTTGTGTTAGTTGAATTTTCAATAATGTATTTAATATTTTAAATCATCATAATTTTTATTATATAATAATTTAAATGAATTTTTTTCAATAATGAATAGTGAATACATTAAATATTATTTAACATAGTTAAAGTAAAAATAGGTTTATTGGGGTGATAAACTAAAAGTACATTGGTTAAAAATTGAAACTATTTTATATTTAATATTTTATGGTCGTATTTAGACGTCATCTACTATAATGTTATAATTTTTGAAATTTTGGATCCTTTTGAATTGTGAAAATTTTGGGTATCACTTTTTCTTTTCAAAGATACCATATATGTCCCTCTCCCACTTATAAAATGTAACCCCATATCCTCTCCTGTATTCACTTCAAAAAACCATTGGTTCATGAAATACCAATCCCAAAAAATCTATAAATTCCATACCCTTATCCTATACGATATTTATTTATCAGAAATATATTCTATGAAGACTTTTGGTATAATCCTAATGTGTTTTCCCATGAATAATTTAATGGTATATGGTTGAGACATGAGGCACAAGGCGGTTTAAAGATGAGAAAAGAGGGGTATCCATTTTTACTAGTGGTAGTGGACACACATGGAATTTTATAAAATAATTAAATATAAAAAGGTAATTATAAATTCAAATTTTTAAAAATTTATAGATAATAAACGGTGGTTTAGTATGTGGTTGAAATTCCATCTACTAGTAAAATTTTGGTAGGTTTATACGGTGTTCTAATATTTATGATTGCATATAACCACTTAGTTATCCAATATTTTCCTTAAACACAATAATAGTTTTTTCGTTCTTAAGGGGTTATAAATTTACATATAAGATGTCATTTGGTTAATAATTGGAAAATGTATTGTATTTAGACCTTATATGATCCACGATGTCCCCTTTTAAAAAAATTAATATTTTAAATATTTTAGTAATAAATTATTTTTATAAAATAAAGTCAATGTCATTTTGACACTATTCAATTAATTTGAAAATAAAGACACATGGGAAATTATTGAACCTAAATGTCATCCATTCACAAAACCAAAATATTTCATGTTAATCTATAAATTATTTTGTCATTATTATTCACTAAAATGATATTACATTTAATGTTTTCAAAATCAATTATTTTATTTTTCTATTAAAGATTTAAATATTTATTTGGCATTGTGTGGGTTTCTAAGATAATTATATAACTAGTAAAGACTATAAATAAATTAGGATCATGAAAATAAATTTGTAAAATAATTATATAAAATTAATATTCATTCAAATATTTATTTTGTCACTATTTAAACACATAAATGATATTTAAAAGTAATATAGTGGCATTTTGTATTTTTCATTTCATAAATAAATATAAAGGGAATATTCAACAAAATGTGGGAAAAATGGGGTGAGGATAATGATGGTAGTTAGCGATATAGGCATTAATCACTGTGTAATTAATGGGATCCCAAAAGCATTTTTGGAGATTAATTGAAGATATGAGTAGGTTAGCGATGACAGAGCGGGCTGAACCGACATCGTGATAAGTAGGATTCATGTTTTGCGGTGCGGTCATCCAGATGTCAGTGTATGTGTAGCTGGTGGTGGATACCAGATTACAATGAGTGATGTTTTTAATTTTCATGGTGGAGAATATCTATAAAAAATTTCCTATGTTCTCAATGAATGAGAGGTGGAGACCTCTAGATAAGGGGTGTTGGCCTGCTTTACACGGTGGTGTTAGACTGGCAATTGGGATGTGTAATAGATCTCTTGTAATTGGATTTGTATCAATTGGATCTTGGGACACTCAATTATAGGGCCTCATGCCTCTGGGACTTTGGCTTATAATTTATTCTCCAATAACAAATTTAAAAAATGGATTTCTATTTTTATTTTCTTTTTACTAAAGGGAATTGCCCCAATATGTTTCAGAATCACACAAAAAGTCCATATATTGGAGACATGGATGAAAATGGCTGATATAAACTCGTAAAATATTATAATGACTTGTTTTAAATAAATTTTAAAGACATTCCAAAACATATTAAAAAAATTATTAATTTTACCCAATACCATAGTGATACAAATTTACTGTGATTACTATTCATTATGAAAAAAATGAAAAGGGTGATATTTTCTATATTTTATCCCCCTGATTCAAAATATTTAATAAAATTTTATATAATAAATTTTAATATGTCTTTTAAATTAATTTAAAATGAAACTCGAAATGAAAATAATTTTTTATAATATTAAATTTATGTATACACAAATTTTTATTCAAAATTAAACCATAAAATTTACTATAGTAAACGAAATTCAATTATTCATGATAGATATAATGTTGATTTTAAAGTATCTTTTAAAAAAATTATCTCTATTATATATTTAATTTTTAAATAATGTTTTTTATAAAATAAAAAATATATATGTTTTTTCATATTCACTAGAAAAGAAATCTCCACAAAGGAATCACAAAAATTCATTCTATGAAAATTTTAATATGATTATTTTAAAAATATTGTTCATTTGATATAATTAATTTCATAATATTGAGAACAAATAAATATAATATCTCTTTATATAAATAAATAAAAAAATCAATTTTTAATGAAATGATTTTAACAATAATTTAATATTACTGAAAATTAAATGGTCATTTTATATGATTTGATAACTACATTTCTAAAAAATAGGAACTTTATATATTCTATTCAAAATATGGTTATTCATATTCATAAAATTCAATTCAATATATATGTTATAATGGTCATATTAAATTAGTAATATTTCATTTTTAACCTCAGTTTTGGTTGTATACTTTGGGGAAAAATTCATCTCATAAATAACATAATTAGTTGTTTCATTATACCCCACACCCTAATAATTTATCTCATTTTAATTTTAACATGTCTCGATAAAAAAATTATTTAACATTTTAAAACACCATTGAGGTAAACTAAAATCGTAAAAAGAATTAATAAATAATCATATAAGAAAGATATAAACATAAATATGAATGTCATTTGGAATAACATCCATCCAATGGCCTGAAGGAATTCAATGTTTTATTATAATATAATTCCCCCTTTTTTAAGGGATGAAGGGGGTGGAAACCCAAAGGCATCATGGAAATAGGACAATACAGTTGAATGAAAAAAGAATAAAAACCAGAAAGACATCATTTAACTGCTCCTCCCTAGCATTTGAACATGAAGAAGCTCTCCACCATTGCAAGGCTAATCGGCAAGCAAGTGTCATGTGTCTAGCACATGCCTGATCCGATGGCTAATGCCATACCAACCCAAACAACCAAATCCAAAAATGATCTGCAAAGATGAAGTGCTAGCTCTGAAACCTCCTCTAATGTCTGTTCATGAAGTCATATAGATCACAAACTTCCCCCCGTCAAATAACAAACCATTCAAGTAGAGAAAATCACCAAGTAGTGACATTGAATCCGGGCTGCAAGGAACCATCCACAAAATCAACGCATACAACATCAATACGATTGCCAGAGAAACCCACAGATCAATAAAATACCACAAAGAATCACCAGCTATAGATGTGTTGAAGCGTAGGAATCCAGAGAAAATGAAAGGCAAGGCCTCTCCCCAACCAGTAGATCCGAGTCTGAGAAGTGAAAAGCAAACCAGGACTGCCATTATGCCGAGAAAAAGTAGGGCAGGGATAGAGAATCCAGAAGCCAAGAATACTGAAGCTGCTATCGAATCTCAAATCCAAAAGGAACCATCCGTAGTCGGAAAAGAACAACCTGGATCTAGTGACACGCATACAGAAACCACGACAAGATCTGGAAAATATGGGAGTGCCGAAGCCGACACCAATAACACCAAGCCCGACACCGAGCTCACGAGTCCACAAAAAGAACCCAAATCTAGAATGGCAAGCACCGACCTGGAACCCAAATCCAAAGCACACATAGCCGATGCAAACCGAAGCTAGACAATGATCCCGAAGTAAGGAGAGACAGATTCAACTCTGCGTGGACTATAACCAACAACAAACTTACCAAAGCCTCATCCAAATCCTGAAGCTGCAAGGCACGACAAAACCCCAAATCCGAAGCCATTACGAGCAGGGGAATCCTCCATTAAAGATTATCCAGGATGCATCCATGAACACCGAGATCAGACCACGTCAGAGTGGGAAGGAGGAAGAACTGAAGGAGAAAACCTAGCGGAGCAAGGGGAGAGGAAAAGCAATCGCTCCGAGGCTCCCCCTTCCTTCTATTTCATTCAACACATTTGGAATAACATAAAAAATAAGTTTCCAAATATGAAAACATTAGTAAGAAATTAAAATATGGATATGAATGAGAAAACTAACACCTTTTGACTCTTAGAGGGTGATAGAGAAAACAATATAGAGAATTTTGATCACCACAATGCATTTAATCATTAATGGGGGAAAAATCCTTCGACTTATCAAAAACAAAGGCAAAATTATAAAATTTTATTCAAAAATAATGCTCGAAATGATTATGGATTACTTTACTATCATGATTTATAACATAAAAAAGTATACTTACGTGATTTATCTCAATTTCAAAATCTCAATTTCATCATTTGGTTGTTATTTTATCCATTTCCACTTCATATATTACTCCTTAAAATGAATATTCATAATGAATTTATCAGGCCTAAAGAACTTAAATTAACTTATAACTGATCATATAATCTATAAAATAGTGACAATTTATTCCTACTATATCAATATATTTACTAGGAAACAAATTTACACATGTTATCTAATATGATAATTCATATTTTATCCTTTGAGAATAATAAATTAAATTAAACATAAAACATTTCATATATACTTATCCATAAAACCCATCAAAATTATTTCAATCTAAATAAAAAAATTAATAATGGATCACTATATTTCCAAAATAAAATTAACTTTATTCCCTAAAAAACATAATGTAGATATAAAAATCAAATACCAAATATGAGATTACATTGATCATATATTCTGCAAAAACATTGAAATAACCCATATTAGTAGAAGAGTGCAATGAAACATGAATGGTTCCAAAAAATTATCACCATCTTATTCGTTAAATTAAATCATTTTTTATCAATCCAATTTTATTCAACTACATTAGGGATAACAAAAACCACTTTCTCATCAAATTAGTAATGGGTTCCAGGGTTATCAACATTATACCATTTATTTATCATAAAAATTATTTTATAAATAAATATTATTTATTCAATATGGTGAACAAATTACGGAATATAGTTCCCTCAATCATGTGTTTTCCATAAAATATCACCATATCATTAAATCACATGTCTATTTCATTGGTGGAGTAAAATATATTCTGGAAAATCATTGAAGAAAAAGTATTGTATAACAATCATTAATTGATACGTTATTCTTTTAACAATAATACCATTTATAAAAATATATCTACAAGATAACTATAAAAATATAATCCATAAATGCTTAAATCAATCCATTTTCTCACTGAAACTTTTTCTGGGATTCCTCATCTTATTTCATTAGACCTCCTTCATTTCATGTTTAATTTGTACTATATTCATAATAAATTGGAAATCCTTCACCCATAAAATATTCTTGATCCACATTTTGGGATTTCCCCTTCAGTCATTTATTTTCATAATGCCCATATTTTCTATATTTAAATCATTTAACCACTGATTATACATTACTAAAACTATTATTATCAACCATTTACATACCAAAATTTTAAATCTTTCTTCAGAAAAAAATTCCTCCATTTTTATCTTTTCCACACTGAAAAAAAATTATAGTTGATTTGAAACCTTTAAATGGGTGACTCTACCAAAATTATTTACATATAGAAAACTGAATATTCTTCCCTCCATGGTATTTTTGACTACATTTTTCTCTAATTCAGTGTGCCATAAAAATCACCATGTATGATATTTTTAATCCTATAATGAGATAAATTATTATGTATAATAACTATTTTTCACATTCCAACTCCAATTTCACATGGTATATCATATGAAAAAATTTTCTAATGTCCATAACATTCAATATTAACTTGATTATTTGATGTTCCATCCATTTAATAAAACCATAATGGAGAGTGTGATAATTTTTTTACATATTCGGAAACAAAAAAATCATGATAAATAATTTATTGGATGTCTAAATCAAGACACATTCATTTCAATCTAATACACCGTATTTTTATCCTTGGCCATCCATGGTCATATTCAAATCATTCTTAATGGTCTTTAAAGAAAATGTGTGATAACCTTTGAAAATTTTCAAGGTGCGTATATCTGGGGGTGCAGTAAATGAAAAATCACCATGTACTATAATGATGGATGAGATATAATTAACGAGCTCTTTTTTAGGGTTATTTCTTCTATAGTAATCTATTCCAAAATTGTGTCTTCTTATAGTATCCATATGGTGATGTATAGCCATAAAAGTTTTATAATCCCTTCATTAAAAAAATAGTAGGATGTTATACTATAATTATACTTTTCCCCAGTCTTTTTACAAATGTTTTCTAACACAAATCTACAAATATTTACTATAACATGAAATTCTACCAACAATAATGAACCATGATTTTCAGAAATAAAATATTGCATATTTTTAGATTAATATTCAATAAATTTCACAAAGACATTCATGAGATCCATAAATGTTCGGTGTCTCTATTGAATAGGTACACAATATTTTAATTAAATTAAATATATACAATATATCACAAAAGGTATTATTATTTAGTACTCTTCATAGATATAATATACCTTCATAACCTGGTGAATGGTAGCATAATAATGTAAATGCAATGATTCCTAGTGAGGGATAGAATTGGAGATATCAATCAATTATCATATAGAATAATTGTATGTTAATAATGTTATCATATTATAAATATAACATAATAAATTCATAGAAAAATCTATAATGTATTTCAAACATGATTCATGCAATAATACATTCTCATTTCTATGTAAAAGTCTCATAAAAGTGAGAAATAATCATAAATATATCATCCACCAGTAGTTCAAGAAATAAAATTGGGAAACCATAATAAGTATAGTAATCATTCCATATTAGATGGTTACGTACCGATTCCATAAAAAATAGCAGATTAAGAATCCCAACCTACTTACCATATAATAAAGTTTCATATATAACCACCTTCACCATATAACAGATCCATCATATAGTCTATGTCCCCATACTAGGTTAATATCATTAGAATTAATCCCATAATTAACTCTTTAGATGTGAATATTCAAATAATGAATTAGAGGGATATATAATTCCATTCCCAACCATAACATAATAAAAACCATAGATATTTGTTCCACATTATTATAAAACATTCAATATATGATCATATCATAACCCAATCCAAGAAAACCAGTTTTATAACCATTTCATAGTTTAATCTGAGAATAAAACATGCAAAATAAATAGGTTTCTTACACATAAAATCATCATAATCACAAAAAATCTTGAAAAAATAATAATAATTGTACTATTGGGTCATATCTCAAGTAAAAACAATTATGAAAAAAAGGATATTTTCATACAAAGTAATTCTTTTAAAATAACTATTAGAATATTTCTTGGGGAAAATAAAATATTCATTTGGAAAACATTATTTAAACTCTAATAACTTACAAAATATTATGGTAAAAATTATTTCTAAAGTATAAATAGTAAATTTTAAACTATTAATAAACACATTGATTTTTTATGATGATATGAATTTTTTTTATTCCATTTCTCTTACAAGAATACATTACCTTCGTAATTTTGAAAATAGTCAAAAAAATCACTCCGAAAAAAATAATAATGCTCATTTGAATAATTAATATAAAAAGTAAAAATTATGAAAAAATGTGTATAAATAATTATATTATAATAGTAAAATATTTTATCGAAACATTTTGGAGAGAATTTCACATGGAAGAAAAAGGGTTTTCGACCAAAGAGTGCTAATTTTTATTTTCCATAAAAATATACTATCAGTCACATTAATACATCATGTGAGAAAAATTAAAATAAGTAAATTATTCTATATAATTAAATGCATGATAATAACCGTTGATCGTATTTATCATGTAAGGATCATATAATTTTACCAATGTAAATTCAAGAATTAATAGTCCCCATTAAAATAATATTGAATCATGAATACCTTATAGTTTTGGTAACATATAAATTGAAAACTAGTGATATATATAACCTTATATGGATATGTAAATCCTTATAATTATAATGAGATTAATCATATGTTAAATTAGTGAGTTTTTTGTACACTTCATAATAGGAACAATTGGTGAATATGGCATGTATCTCATGCTTGTGAAATTGAGATGAAAATTCCTTTAATTGAAGTATAAACATTCATTTTAGATGTTCAAACCTACTATATGATAAATATAGGTATTGAAAATGTATTTCAGAACCATATTAACATGTATCATACCATGTATGATTTTTTTATGACACCTTATTGTCCTTTTATTAAAAATGTTTTATTGTAATAATTATTCAGGGTGAAAACTGCATCCTTTTTCATGTATGGCTCAGTTCCAAAGATCCAAACCTTAATCATTTATCATGGTACCATAATAAATAGAATAAAAATCATGATATAAATATAATATATTTTCATTATATATATGTCTGTGTGTTGGTTTAGTTTTATCCATAAAATTAAGATATGGATAAATGAGTTACATCATTCAGGGAGGGGTTAGGTCATATATATGCAAGGATGTTATCTTTACCCTTTCAAAGATGGAATAAAAGAATGAAAAATGTAATGAAATATTATATAATAAATATTATATCACAATAATCAACTATATTAATGAATTAATTCCATATTACCATCCATGTAAAATGAATACAGTAAATGAATCGTATCACATCAAGTAGGTGGTAGTCCATACATACACTTGAGCAATGTTATTGTTTTCCAGAAAAATTTATGTTAAAAAGGTAGATATAATATTATAAATATATAATAATAATGATCTAATAAATATCATATATAGATACATAATACAATAGAATACCCATCCATAAAAATGTTGTTTAAAAATGAATTGTATCACTTTGTGGAGAAGTAATACATACGCTCGCATGAGTAATACATTCACGACCCATTTGATACAAAAGAATATTTATAATGGGAGTTTAATAACAAAACATTGGTGTTTTTAGGATGATAAATATAATATTTTATGATTGATATCATAGATATAGTGGTGTGAATATAATAATTAAAATAAAAGTGTTCATGTACGGAAGATACATCTTATTTGAATGAACTCATTAAGATCTCCTCTTACGAATCCTAGTCTTTGTATTTTGGGGAAAAAATATCCTCTTGAAAATGGATAGGAATATTTAAATGTTAATTTTCCATATTTTGGTCAATATAGAAGCATAATAGTGATGTGAATAAAATAATGGTTCTGTCATTTATAATTGGGTGAGAGAAAACACTTGGAAATTCTTATAAGAATGAAATAATACAAATACCATATCAACCACAATGCTTTGAAATGACCTGATATTCGTAGGTGGGATATGAATTTTTAAATCCAATAAATCAATAAAATTTTTGTTAGGTTTATGTTGTTTTATAAACATTATCCTTTTTAACGCCTTAGAGAATAAATATAAACCTTAACCGTGATAATGTATTTTTTATTTTTAAAGGGTTTTAATTATTCCTATTAGGTGAAAATTTTGGAAGAAATGGAAAAGACATGAAATTTTCTAAATTATAATATCCAAATATTCAACTTTAAATGTTTTTTAGTATTTTAAATTAATTTAATCAAATCATATTTTAAGAAAATATTATTAATGTCAGTTTTTAAATTATTTATTTGTTTTTATATTTATAAAACAACAAAATGGATTTAATTATAGTATCATCCATTCAATCATAACTTGTATGTAATATTATTCTATTATATTGTTATATAACTATTAATTAATCGCATTATATTCCTCATAATGTTTTCAAAATCACATATTTTATTTCTCTATTAATTTAATAAATATTAATTCTCCATTCTGTAAGGATTAAAAGTAATTATTTAATAACTAAAAATTCGAAATAAATTATGATCATGAAAATATTTTTATTATGATCAATATAGTAATTATAATTCTTCCCCAAATTTCTTTTTTACATATGTTAACAAAAAATACATTTTTAAAATTAAGAGACTAGTCATTTGTATTGTTCCTCTCATAAATTAATATTAAGGATATATAAAAAACAATATGGAACCAAATGTCCACATATTCAATAAATTGATGTAATTTTCCTAATTGTACTCACTGAATATGATAATGGTGAGTGATATATAAATGTTAAATCCTTATCCTAATGTTTTAACCCAATTGTACTCATTTTTTACATTACAAAGGTGAGAAAAAATTACTATGATTACTATATATATTAAAAGAAAATTAAAAATTACATGTTCACCAAATATGATCCTCAGATTCTATATATAGAATCCAATTTAAAAAATAATATTTATATTACATTTAGAAATTAATTTATTTCATCAACAAATTATGCAATAGAAAATAGTTTTCAGAAAAATTTCTTTTACATTTAAAATTATTTTTATACCAAATTCAACAATAAAATTCATCCCAATGAAAAAAATCATATTACATATAATATAAATAATATTAGATTGAAAATATTTTAAAAAAATGTAAATTTATACATGTGTGAAATGAAAATACTTTTTTTAAAAATATACATATGATTTTTTCATATTCACTATAAAATGAAGCTTTTTCATAAAATCAAAAATAAATACTCGATGAAAACATTAAAATAAATATTTTTAAAATTAAATTAATTTTAAAAAATAACATTTCAAAATTTTTAAATAGAATGAAATATATTATTTTCAAACAAAAGTCATGTAAAACTTTTTTGATGGAAATGTAAATGTTTTTAAACATATTATAACTTTAATATAATTTAAATGAATTTTTCTAATGCGTTTATCAGTACATTTTTTTATAAATAGATTTATATATATTATTCATAATGTTATTATTCCTATTCATACCAAAAAATCTGTATCTATGTTATAATGGTCAATTTTTTATAATAATATTTAATTGATCATTAAAACTCGATGTTGTGTGTCGTATACACTATTGAAAATAATATTTCTATTTCAAAAAAATAAAGGTGATCCAGAATTATTTTTGAAATTTATCGGTTGGAGAGAATAATCTATTCTAATGATAAGCTATTGGTAAGCTAATATACATCACAATAAATATATAGGTACTTTATATCATTAAAATATTATTGTTCCATATTCATTCTTAGAATATATGAGTGTCGTTGTTCCCCTCTGATGAAGAATAATATCAAAACCATTCATTAATTGATCATCAAATGTAGAGTGGATTTTATTTAATGATAACATTACCTTATAATACATCAATGTTAAAATAGAATTAAGTAGGAGCATTTATTTTTCATACATGAAACAATTTATTATCAAAATTTAGCATTGGATAATTCTTAAATTAAAATTTCACAATATGTATCAGAGTAATGATTTATCTAAAAATAATATCCATGTTAAAACTAATATGAATTGTAGAGAGGATGAGATAGTGGGAGAAAGATTGACATGCATTTCACTAATGTGAGATATTCCAAAAATATAATGAATATTAAAATATTCCAAAAGATCTTTTGGAAATATAATACTCTAGATACAAATATTTTGAATGAAGGATGTGACCACGATATTAGATTTACATTTATTGTGATATGTGTTAATTTATTCCTTGAGAATAATGGATTCTAAAAGTAATTACTAAATCGGAATAACATATTGTTTAGAATTATAATTTAAAGTCCATAATGGGTTCTATGTATCAATTTTAAGGTTCTTAGTATCATGACTATTTCAAATCATGATAATGTGGTGGTATTCAAGAAAAACACATGGGTAGTATAAGTGTTGTATAAATAATGATCGATTAGTTATTCCAAGTCATCATGACTAAATCCATTACAATTTTATAGTTTTACATATACAATCTAAGATTATTTTATTTTTAATTGGATGTCATAACCACCAATATTAGCAGGTTTATATATGATGAAACCAGAAAGGGTTGGTCACATGAGTAATTCTAAAAAGGGGTAAGAATTACTGAAATGTAGTTTTGGAATGATGAAATCAAAAAGATCATGGAATATTCATTATAAATGAATTTATTCATGTGACTATAAGAGGTTATTTGGATCATCATAATTTTGTCAAATAAAATATGTTTGATAGCATGTGGAAAAATGGTATTGGTCTTACACATAGTTAAGACAATAATGAATGAAAACCCCCATATTTTTACATAAAAATGAAACCATGGATTTAGAGAACAAGATATTATAAGGTTGATATAATGGGTTTCTTAGACCAATTCAAAGTACATTTGGTGATAAGGAATTGAAAAACTATGGTTCTAACAATTTCATAATGAAGGGTTACCAATTTCACAGGGATTACATTTCTGCAAGAAGTCATTTAGAAGATATAGGAATTGATCATTGTTGTTAATATTATTCCTTATACTTTTGTAAGGAATAAATAAAGAATGAAACTCTCTATACTACATGTACTATTTCAAACATATATATAATTATTCACGAATATTTTTAAAATATAGGAGAACTAAATGGGAAGTTGTCAGAATTGACTATCTAACATCAGAGAGTATAACGGATGTGTCATTTGAACATCCAGATGATGGGGCCCTAGTTTTAAGGTGGGAAACTAGTATCCCTTTATATTTATTTGAACTAATATCATATTTTGGATATGAAAATGAGAAATAAAATCATAATAAATGTAGTGGTATCATTATCTATAATTACTGTGTTTGTTTTTTTTCCTTCTGATTCCAATAAATATGTAGAGTAAATAAACAATGATATATTCAAGTTCATTGAATCAAACCTAATTTGTTCATTTGGTCTCAATATATAATACGATGATACAACTATGATTACAATCCATTATTTTAAGATGGTGAAAGATAAAAAAGGTATATACACATGGACATAACCACATGAGGAGTCTCACTCAAGGATCTGAAATCACAAATAATCGAGTTTTCATGTTGTGGAGATGGGGAAGACTGAAAAAATAAATCCATAATTTATAAGTAGATTGATCCTATCATGTGAGATATAATAAGGATATTTATAATGTTTGATCTAGGAAATATGGAGTTTTGTAATAGTGGTTTCCCTAGACCAAACAAAAATACTAATTTTATATTATTAAATAATGTATACACTTAGTCTTGTATGAATTCCAAATACTATAATGGTGTAGATATTCCTTTTCCACTATTTATATGTCAATTACCTTCGATTACTAATAATAAAAAAGTTTATAGGATTTCGTAGCTAATAATATGATCCTCGAGATTTTATGACATTAATATTAAATATATGTCTTCTCGTCCAGATACATCATGTTGATAGGGAATTGATGTTATGTGACTATCATGTGTTTGGGGATCATACAATGTTTTACTATTTATCATGATGTTCAGACTTGGTGACATCATGTGGATGAGAAAATAAGGACTGACACACCTATAGGAACACCACAGGTTTCATGTTTCATTGGCAGTTCATATTTGGTAACACTTGTAATGGTCTCTCAACATCAGATTATTATCAGTGTCTACTATATGATAATATACATTGATTCATGGATAAAACCATGTCATTTAATTCACTATTAGTCAACATCCATTGGTCTCCTCATTGTTAGTATGACATTGAGTGAATAATAAATACCAAAATTTTCACCTTCTAAAGGTAATGATATATTAGGCTTATTTGATTATGATAGTAGTTACATCAAAAAATCCATTAAAACTATTGAAGAAGCTAAGCCTATCTAGGATGGTGAATGAATTATAATGTAATAAATAAAGATGATAGGATGTGTTCACCCTATTTTATGAGATATGGGGAGACAAGTAGATTATATCATACAATATGGGTTCATAGGAATGTTTCTCATTCATATATATTTTCTTTATCTTCTTATAGGCCTTGATGGAATTCTAGTCTCAACTTCTGGTATATGAATAATATTCACTACTATATAAAAAAGTTCAATGTGGGGTACACACTAAGCATATTAAAAAATCATCCCTATTTTATGAATTGGAGTATATGACATGGTGGGTCCCACCACTATGATATAAGGTGTCCAAGAATATATGATCTCAAGGGAATAAATGAATCTATATTTTTTGATAAGATATAAATTGGCTATAAATTTATTTGTAAAATATATTCCTATGATATTTAACTTAACATATGGGAAAATATTTAGTGAACAAATGTTATGTCAATATTCAGGGATCATTTAATACTTACACGAATATATAGTGGAGATAATTAATAAGTTTTATCATGTAATATATTTATTATATCACATGAAAGTGATGAAAATTTAAATTATTTATATGAAATATTTAGTTGGTTGCAACTTGTTATTTATAGATTATTCACTAAGTAATATTTATCTGGTGGCTAGGGATCCATATTGGTGTATTTAAAACATCACTGTATAAGATAGAGATTCTATCATTCATATTGACTATTCATAAAAAAATATGAAAAACTGTCTCTCTTCTCTCCCATATCTTAGAGAGATTATCAAGCAGTCCCTGCAACCGGAACAAGACCTCCATTACATATCAATGGAACATCGATTCAATGATCATCGTCACAATGAATGCATCGTCAAATCACTTCAATTCAAACCATAATTTCTTAGATGATGTTTCTAGGGAAGTTTGAATCATGTATGGAAAATATAGAGGGATTCCACTATGGTTCCATTGGGTAAAAATCATTATGGATGAACACTTGAAATACATAGATTTTTAATGAATATGTTATTTGAACGATTTTTTTAGAAAAACATTTACATGGGATCCTTGAGGGTTGTATTAGGCTTTATATCATTAGAGATTATATAGTTTAATCTATCAATTAATTATATTTTAACATCTCTAGTCTATCTTCTCTTCATGTGTGACTTGATACCTTCTATGGGTAGGATCATTTGAGTATCTAATGACAAACCCAGGATCTAAAAGATTTCTTTTACATTATTTGTTTGATTTACTTTATCAACATATATTTAAATTTTAAATTCACAAACTATGTTTTTATTAAAACCTATGGGTAGTGTCCTTCTAAGTTATACTCACACTCTATTCAGGTCGCCACTTTTTATATGGAGAGATTTCGAGGATGAATAAAATTTAAAAGGTAATCCCCTTACAATGGACAATGTTTATGGTTTTTGGATAGGAATGTGGCAGCATAGAATTGAAATTGGTCTCGACATTTTCATGCAGATTAACAGTTTTTTGTCTTCTTGGGAAATAATATCACAGTGTAACTACAACCCCCTCCTCCACTTGTTTTATATGAAATGAATCCAACTTCTAGGAAACCTATATTTCTATGTGATAATGAGACTTCATGATAAGGGAATCGTTCACCACATTTTATATTACAAGACTGTTTAACATATTGAAGTCAAATACCTATAAGAAATCCAACCAATACCATTGAATTATTTTAGTATATCTCTAAGTGAAAACATACCTAAGAATCTAGGGGACTGATTAACATAAAAATAGTCAACTAGATGAGAATTATTCTAAAACATTAGGGTGAAGACATCCACTGACAACTATAGTTTGTCTGTTTTTTATTTCTGGTCATGTGGTCTCAACTACATTGACATGTATGTGATCATTTCCTACCTCTGCTTTAGCATGTAATAGATCCCTTCACCATTTCAATAATAAAACAATACATACTCAACACAATCCTCTAACAGTCTAAACATATGTTCACTACTCAACCTTAGCCTCAACTTTTTAAAGGCTCCAAAACACTACTTAGTCTAGGTAAATTACTTCCCTTTCCACATCAAGGATGTAAAATGTGTTAATATCCTAGTGATGACAAAAAAACCTCTTGTAATAACCTCCCATAAAAATATGTCTCTTAACCTATGAGATACTCATGGATGGATCCTACGAAATAACCATGCCAACCTTCACGGTGTCTATAGCTAAACAATTATGATAAATTACATTCCCTAGAAAGTGAATCTGACATATTCAAAACTCTCACTTTGAGAGTTAACCATATTGTATGTTCTCTCATAGTGACCCTTGGACCAAACTAAAATTTTCTTTATACACCTCCTATGACATAGATTGAATGAGTATTTTATCAATGAAGAAACCCTCAAATCAATCCATTTATGGTTGGAAGATCCATTTCATTAGATCCATTAACACTATGGGGTAATTATTCACACCATAAGGTATCATTATTAACTCATAAAGTCCATAGAATCATTATAAATAAATATTTTTAATATCATCCTCACATCCCTCAACTGGTGGTAGCTGAACAATTCATTGATATTTGATAACTATGTATAACATCTCCACATTTTGAAGAGGACATCAATCATCGAAACTGGTAACCTATTCTTTTTCGTCACATGATTTAGTAGATGATAATCAACATAATTCCTCAAGATTATATATGTTATTTCATAGAAAAAATTATAGATTCAATGGAGGAAAACTGGGTCTAATAAAACCATTCTCTCTAAGGTCCTCTAATTTCACCCTAAACACCAGTAGCTCGGTAGGGTCCATCTGATATATCTAGAAATATATTGGTGTGGTCCCAAGGGAATTGTTGTTAAAGTAGTCCATATCCCGCCTTGGTGGTATTCCAAAAACATCATCATGGAAGAAAACAATATAAAATCCACTGCTAAAGGAATAAAAATTCCTCAAGATCCCACTATGAAAATAGATTAGCTCACTAACTGATGGGTGATAGGTTATACCTTCATGTTCACAATACCCAATATTTTATTCATGAGATATCATTCTCCTACAATGATGAATATCATCTCATCTCTCTAATGGAATATATTGTGCCTTTGGTGATACTAAATATCATCATGATTCATGGAAGACTATTTGATACCCCATATGACATCATAAGTTATCATTAAGAGGATAAATTTGTCTGATGAGAAACTCCCTCCATCATGTCCCATCTCACACTTCTAGCAGAAAAGTGATATTGAAGAATATTAACTTTTAAGAGCCTAAAGCCACAGTTTCTTGGGTAATGTGTGAAGCAGAAGATATATCTCTTGCGTGAGGGATATGAAGACGTAATATTGACCTCACCTATATCTACCAGTTTTGATTCAAAATTACAAAAACCATAGATCATACATCAATTCATCTTAGGAAGGGAATTTTCATATCCCTCCATTGCCAGAATCTCCCTACAGTCCCAACTACCAACTCCCTAGGCTTGTCATGGTCCACCTAGTGATGGTGGTGAGAGTAACTCATAATTTCACTGTAAGTGTACATAACTAATGAATGTCTACAAGGAGTTACAAGCCATTAACGTTTCTCTAAGGGTGCAGATCTAATGGAAGTCTAAGATTTTTCATGTTGAAAAGGTGAGATTCTTTCTCATATCTCCTCCCTCTTCTTCCTCGATTTTATATTTCATGGTTTTATAATCTCCCCTAGTCATGATCGGCCCGGGGTTCTATTATAACATGATTTTTGATGGGGGGTTTGTTTGTTTGGGGCTGGTCTTCATATGTTTAGGATTTGTAAACCCTCAGATGGTTATATTGGGTGTCCGTTTCCATTACACCATGGATTTGACGTAGGATATCCCTTTCACATGCCTTTATCATTTAACATTCATCATTTTTTTATTTTTTTCATCTGATAAGTATTATTATTATTATTTTTCTTCCTTTGGAAAAATTTCCTTGTTTGCGAAATTGTTTTTTAAGCCTTGTTTTGTGAAATGTAGTGTTTTTGTCATAAAAGTGCACACCAAGTGTTTGTTTAAATGTTACACTATATTTCGCAACTATTTTGTTAGGTTTAAAACATATTTCATGATAAGTTTAGTATTTTATAGTATCTTTTATAAAATATGTCATGAAATTTCTGTTTTATCCCATTTCATGTACTTAAAAAAAATTTGTTTAGAAGGGCATGTCATGTGTTCGGTAAACTATCTCATTGGATTTTAGGTGTTATGTTTGAATTAAAAATTATTTTGTTGGATTTATAAATGCATTTTAGGAATGAAATTTATAGTGTAACATTTAAACAAACACTTGGTGTGCACTTTTATGACAAAACAAAACTACCTTTCACAAAAGAAGGCTTAAACAACAATTTTGCACACAAAGAAATTTATCCAAAGGCAGAAAAATAATAATAAACATATTTATCAGATGAAAACAACAAGAAAATGATGAAAACTAAAAGATAAAGGCATGTGAAATGGATATCCTACGTCAAATCCTTGGCGTAATAGAAACTCACACCCAATATAACCACTTGGGGGTTTACAAATCCTAAACCAATGAAGCCCGGCCCCAAAAAAACAAAACCCCCATCAAAAATCATGTTTTAATAGAACCCCAGGTCGATCATGACTAGGGGAGATTACAAAACCAAGAAATAAAAAAAGGAGGAAGAAGATGGAGGAGAAAGGAGAAAGAATCTCACCTTTTCAACAAGAAAAATCTTACACATCCATTAGATCTACACCCTAAGAAAAATCATAGACTTCCTATTTTCATGTACGCTATTGAAAATAGGGTTTACACATGTTTATAAAATGACTATTATTTTCATATCAAATTAATTAGAAATGAAAATGAAATAAAATTGAATATAAAAGTTGTGTTTTTATGAATAATTATTTATGTGAAACAAATTGTGTTTATAAAATAACCAAGTCACTCATATTGCAATATATTAATGAAATATAAAATCATCGAGATGATAAAAATTAATATTATATGTCTTATAGACATGATATAATATCAAATTAAATTTTATTCATAAAAGTAGTATTATTCACAAATGGAATTTTCCACCTTTGGATGGTGAACCAGTTTTAAATATAGTTTTTGAAACATTTATAAGTTCTATTTGTAAAAAACTAACTTTTTATTTTGAAGTGGGAAATCAATATTCACGTTGGTTGTATTGTTTTGTATTTTTCGGAAAAGTTTCATTTTTTTTTGATAAATAGTAAAGAATACTATATTGGAGTTAAAAAATGATTTTTCATTTAAGTAATTATTATACATTAAACTGATTCATTAAATACATAATAGAATAATGTAACATTCATTAATACAATTTAGGTCATTGGAATATTTTTTTTATTAAAACGAGATATATTGACTTCTTGAATTTTTTGAACATCTATTTTACCTGCCTTCTCGCCACATCTGCACGATTAGAATTAAATGTAATTTCAAAACATATGTAAACATAATTTTGAAAAAAACAACATACAAATTTGTATTAATTTAGAAAATTTTGGTCTAATAGTATCAAAATAATTTTTTGGGTGAATAGTTACTTTACTATTATTTTACAACGGTTAAATGATAAATCAGGTATATAAGGGTAAAAATAATATTATGATATTACCAATTTATGTAACACCTGTACTAATTTTTTTGTGTGAGCAAGTTTCATCCAAAATAAACATTCACTAGAAATTATATTCTTTTTAAACTACATGGGTAAGAAAAGGGAAATTATTATATTTTTTTATGGATTAGTTAAAAATATCATACTCATATGTTTATTAAGTAAATAATTTTTAATAATGGATTATATCTGAGCTAAATTTGACTATAAAAATTCAGTTGAAAGATAAAATGTTTTTCTACACCATGGAAATTTATTTATTGTTTTTATACATTATATAATTAAATTTAAATTAGGCACAATGCTGATGTAGAATTAGATTTATTAGAGGATGAATCAAATAAATGATATTAATAATATTATAAAAAAATACATTTTAAGCTATTTTATTCCACACATGAATTTAATGGATTAATTTAACATTTTAGGGACATTTTAATGTCATTTTTATAAGTAATCCAATTGTTATTATTTTTTAAATAGTTAAGTAATGAATAATGTCAAAATTGACATAATTCATATCATAAAATATAAATTATATAGTTAAATGATATAAAATACCGCAAACTTTTCAATTCCATCAAAAAAGTTTATATAATTCTAAATATTTCATTGATTACTAATTAATTTTTATTTCCCATTTTATGGTAATTATTTTTACCCATAGAGTGCAACTTATTTGATAAAATGATAAGAGTTAAAAGGAGTTAAAATTATAAGGATTAAAAAATATACAAAACATGCCTAATTATATTAGGATGATGGGTATTGGACCCCAAATCATAATATCTAATAAATAAATCATTTTTTTTCCATTTGGAATATAGAATGAATTTGTATTATTTTAGTATTATTAATAATTCCAAAAGTGTCGTTACCCTTTGTTATAAAATGGAACCCATTCCTCTCTATTACTAACACTTCCAATTCTATTTTTTCAGCGATGATATTCTCAAACCACATATTATAATAACTCCCCACATTCTAGAGGCCTTAGTTTTCATATAACACCCTACTAAGAGGTGTTAAGGTGTTATGAAATGTGATTATCTCGAGGATTGGTAACATTTTAAATTAAATATTTATATTTTTTTATTCTTTATCTTCCCTAAAATATCCTCCAACCATTTTGATATAATTACTAAATTATCATCAATATATATATTATTTTAATATCATCACATAAATCCTTCTCTACTACAGTCAAATGGGAAATGAATTAATGATTCATGCGTACGTGTAAAGTATCACCCCATGAATAAACATAATTTGTTTTCTATTACTATATATCATTAATGGTCATACTGATGGAATTAATGTTCATATGTTATATTCATGACATATTAATCATTATGAGATAATAATATATCGATTAAAATCATACATTCCATGCACATAAAAAGGATAACTTAATTAATCCGTACGTGTAAATTATTACTTTTTTGAAGCGATGTGATTCATTTTTATTAACTACATAAAATATATGATATATAAATAAGATTATTTAAATGATTAATATTATATTTATTATTTTATTATGATTTTAGAAATTTAATACAATTCAAAACCTCTTTCCATTATAATCAATGAAAAATGGAAAATGTTACTCATGCTTACATACGACCTAATTTCTCCATGATTATAATGATGTTCATTTTTCATTAGAATAATTAACGATTTGATTTAAAAGTATAATTTATGTATAAATGTTACCATTTTTCCATGAAAATTATTCTATTTATGATTTACATATGACCACATGGACTATTAGCATTAGACCAAATTCATTTTCAACTCTAGTACAGAATAAGCGCCTAATATGGACATAAATAAGTATATAATTGTTATAACATGGTAATAAGTGAAATAAAATTAATAATAAATTATATAAAGTTTATAAATGAATTAAAATTTAACATAAGTTTATTATTTAGTAAGATAAATAATATACATGGTGAGTCGGAAATGAGGTAAGGGACTTCATTTAGATCTCCTTTTATTGATTCATATCTTGATTTTATGTACCTTTATAATCCTATAAGTTGTAAATACAACCATTTTGACATGTTATATCGAGAATTAGAATATTATAATTATATTTTAATTTGTTTACTATTATTCCTTTATAATTTTTACACAATTGTTTCTCAAATGGGTGGGTACCCTTTAACCAAAGCATTATTTTAAATATTTTAATGATTTATCTTTCTAAAATATTGTATTTCATGTCCATGTTTTCAACATTGTTAATATGAAAATATTTTATATGGTAATGATTATTTTAACATGTAAATTTATTTCAAAATATTCAAAGTGTTATAGGACCCTTTGATTGAAAAGAATAATTATTAAATATTGTTAATGGTTTTATAAATGGATTGAATTTTCCAATAACTTGAAATGATTTATTCTGATAACAAATGAAATTTTTATGAATTAATTGCTGATAATTTAAATCTATTATGTGTTATGATTAAGTAATGGTACATGGAAATTTTATGGGTGGTTACATAATAACCCATAGTTGGGTGGTTCCATGAGAAACCAATGACGGGCGGTCAGGTTAAAGACTCCAATGAATTGGGTATAGATGTTGGTTGTATGGTTATTCAATTTGTAAGACTAATATGTATGGAAGTCGACTACATGATTATTCTTTTTAAATGTTATTATGTCCCTAGTTATCTTTATGTGTTATAAATTACTTCTACGGGTTTTATGATAATCTTATGATTAAAAAAATGGTAAAAAATGTTTTTTAATGAAATTATTTACTACACCATAGAGGTGAAAAATATAACATTATAATAAAGTATACAAATTTTACATTCTTTCACAACACTAACAGTTTTCATTCCTTGAGTAACCCTAACTATTATTTTTTCAACCAATTTATTGGAAAAATTTCATAGTATTTATGTGATAATATAAACAAGAATGGGATCAATGAAATGTTATTATGATTAAACATGGAAAGTAACCATGTTTTATTTAAAATAATTTTGAATAATGAGATAATATGGCACTATTGGAAGTTCCAACTTTGTATTTATATTGTTTTGAAATGTATGAGTTATCGAATAATTCTCTAATTATATAAAATTGAAATGATTATCAATGTGAAAATAGGTAAAAATCCTTGAATTCACTCAAGAATATGTAATATTTAAGGTCAGGTTCTTATAGTTGGTATCAAATAATGGTTTAGACAACTTTTTGGATTATGATGTTTTTTTAGAGTTCGTAATTAAATAATCAGTTTATAATTTTATGTTTTATCATAAGTTCTACATCATAGAAATCCATTTTAAATATTTTTGTAATAAAATATTAAGTCGATTAATGGTATTTTATGGGACATTTTTTTATATAATTATGGGTTATTAAATTTTTTATTAAAAATTAATGGTATAAGATAAAATTTATAGTTCACCCATTTTATAGTAATTTTTTAGGACTTTATGAATATTTTGGGAATGCATTTAGTATTATATATTTTTCGAAAATGTAAAACCCATTGAATGGGTGACAACACGTCACATCTGGAAAGTCCCTGGGACTTGAACCCACAACCAAAGGACAAAAAGGGTGATTCTCCTACTAGTGGCCTTCATCAAGTCCCTGGTTAGTATGATTCTTTTAGTTAAATGGTATTATCTAATAAGAATGATTTGTTTTTATGAACAAATGTTTTATGGAATAGATAACCATGGGATTGGAAAATGAATGGTTTATTAAGTGATTACTATTTTTTAGAAGATGTTTGATATTTTGGGAAACATTTATTATCATGGAAAATAGAATACTATTGTATTTTATTTGAAAAGTAATGGTTGATTTATATTTTTTGAATAATCTATGATGGTATTATGATTATTCGAGTTATTTATGGAAATAGTTAGCATTTCTTGATGATTTTTAGGAGAATTTATTTTTTCTGTGATATATCAATAGAAAATGAATTTATTCAGGGAAAAAATTTTAAATTTTATCTTAAAATATATTGTGATTAAATCCTTTATATTTCTGGGTTATAATCTTAGTTTGGATTATTGTGAGTAATTTTGAGGACAATTATTTTTTGAATGGTATATATTGAACTTTGTTATTGTAGTTGAATTGTGGATATTAAAAGTAGTTTTTATTCATATAATGGTTTATTAGTTTTAGGAAATTTTCATATATTATCCAAACGATTTTTGGTTAATTACTCATGATAGGAGTAATACATAGATAATATTATGTGTATTTGGTTATTTTATTTGATGTTGATTCTAGTGTTTCAGGCATGAAAAACTCATCTCAAACACTCATCATTTGGAGAAATTGATGAGTTTGTGGTTTAAATTTATTAAACGATGAATCTATAATTTCCAAGTATGAATACTACCTTTTGATCTTGGTCCTAGTAGTAAATTATTTCCTCTACTCTATTAAATGGATTTTAAAATAAAACTCTATTTACTTTTCATACTATGAAATCAAAGACCATTTAAACCATTATAAATTAATGTTTTTGTGATTTTTATCATTATCCTAGAAATTTTTCCCTCACTCTACATCATAAATTGATGGTTATATTTCTATATCCTATTAATTTTTTCCTACATAAGATCCCAGTATATTTTATCTCACCTGATTTTTGTACTTCACTTCCTTTCTTTTTAACTGGTAATTTTATTAATCCATTTTCTGATGCAGGATTTCAATAAAGTTAATTTGAGAAATAATACCTTAGTTATAGATATTGAATTCAAAATTTTGTGGAAGTAACATGGGGGAAGAATTTAACATCATGATTTTTTGAAAAGAAATACTTTTTGATACCATTTATGATATGTCATATCGAGCATAAACAGAAATCTAAATATTATTATTTAAATGATGAACATATAACCTTGAAATTAGAATGACAGTAATGAAAATTATTGACTAAATAATGAATCTATGGTTTACAGAACATTATATAATGATAAATTCTTGGTTAGAAAATTAATTAGAAATGAATAACATAAGCAAGTTGAATATAAATGATGTGTTTTTATAAAAAAAATAACTACGAATAATTGTTTTTATTAAATAATCAAATCAATATTGTTGGATTATATTAATGAAACATAAATTACATGGGATGTTTTTAATTTATTTTATATGTTTTTAAGGAATGATACAATATCAAATTAAATTTTATACCAAAAAAGTGTATTTAAAAAAAACACATTTTTCTACATTTTCGGGGATAACACATTTTAAATCTAGATTTTACACATTTATAAGTTCTATTTGAAAAAATAAAATTATTCTTTGTAAGTGGTACATCAAAATTCACTTTGGATGAATTTTTGTAATTTTTTCAAAAAAGTTTCATTTTTGACGAGTAGTGAAAAATAATACATTGTAGTTAAACAACTAATTATTAATGTAACTAATTAATATACAATAAAATGAATTTTTATAGTCATAGAAGATCAATAATACATTTATTAATCCAATTTAGGTCATGGAATAATTTTTTATATTGAACTTAGTTATCAAGACTTATTAAATTTCATGAACATCTCTTTTACATGAATTCTCGCCATAACTACGAGATTATAATTAAACGTAATTTTACCACTTATGAAAATTAAATTTTTAATAATGGAAATACAAGGTTGTAATAAATTTTAATATTGTGTTCTGAAAGGATCAATATAATTTTTTTGTTGATAGTAACTTTTGTATATTATTTACCATGATTAAAGGGAAAATCAGGTAAATAAATGTAAAAATAATATTATAATATTATAGAATTACAATAACAATTGTCCTAATTTTATTGGATTAATTTTTTCAACCAAAAAAACATTATATCTAAATTATTTCCCTTTTAAACTAGTTGGGGTAAGAAGATGGCATTTAAAATGTTTTATTTAATGGTACGTTAAAAATGTCATTATCATATGGTTCAAAAGTAAATAATATTTAATATAGGGTTATATAGAAGATAAAGTCGACTATAAAAATTCATTTGAATGCTAAAATGTCTTTCTACATCATGATAATTTATATATATTTTTTGAAAATTTTATTAAAATTTTTTATTATGACAAAATTGTGATGTAGTAATAGATTTATTAAAGAAACAATCAAATAAGTGATATTATTAATAATACGAATTATCTAATTTTAAATGTTTTATTCCATACAAAAATTTTATAGATGAATTTGACATATAATAGATGATCTAATTTTTTTATGAAATCATGTAGTTATGATTTTATTAAATTTCTTGTAATGAATAGTATCAAAATTGAATTAATTCATATCGTAAAATATAAAAGATTTAATTAAATTTTATAACATTTCAAAGAATGTAATATTCATCTAATATGTTTATATAATTCTAGACATGTATTTAATGACTTATTCATTGGTCCTTTGGCATGTTATGGTAATTATTTTAACACTAAAAATTGAGAATTACTTCATAAAATGATAAGAGTTATAAGGGATAGCCATAGAGTTCTACAATATGTGTACTAGTACTACATGACATGTCTCATCCTCCCAGGTCCTACGTAGGTGCTATTTTTCATGCATGTTTACATCTGTCTATGAATTTTTAATTTGTATTTTTTCTATGTACCTAACCATGTACCATGTCATGACTGAGTACCATGTTGTACTCACATATTCTTGGTCATGCCCATGTACTTTAAATCATTAATGTAGACCTCGCCTTGTACCTGGTCGTGTACATAGACCTTCTTAAGTACATGTTTGTAGAGACCCGTAGCTTGACGTACATGGACATTACATTACTTTTGCGGAATACTTAGTATATAACAAAAATACACACACAAGGATCGTAATAGTTTAGTGTCTTTGGAAACTCGGAGTATAATCTTCTAATCGTGGGGAAAGATCTTCAAAATCTCCCATAAAGATCTTCCTTTTTTTTAACTAAAACCTTTCTTTATATCCTGGGGAAAAGAAAACATAAAAGGGTGAGCTCAAATGCTCAGTAAGGGTAAACAAAGGAAATATCAATCACATAATTTTCATAAGAACATAACATTTTTGGAAATCTTAACCTGCAAAAGAGAGCATAATTTCATAACATGGGATAAATCATAGTAGTGAAATGAAATCATAACTTTAAACATTACTCATTGTGGCATACACACATAATCATAGAGAATCATTTCTTGTTAGTCAAGACTCATTGCCAAGACTATCTTAGTGGACAAACTCCCTTTCTGAATCGAGTAATCCTCGTTTCAGTCCTGTTTCACTGAACCGGTATAACCTACCATTCCAGCCATGTCTATCTCATGAGATATAAAATCTTTACCCAATGCATTGGAGGGAGATATAGGTCCCACCCATCTCTTAATGAATCCTTTCTTATGTGTGCCACAGAATCATAAATCATACATCATTGCATAACCCATGTAATAAAAATGGGATTCTTAAACAACATGACATCATAAAACCATTCATATAAGATAAAGGAATTCATAAACATAATTCCATCACAACATAGTCAAACCAATGTAAAAATATGGATAGAAACAGAACCCTTTATTATCTTATATGGAAAATAATTTTGATAAAACACTTGAATTGAATTCTTGAGGAAAATATCCTTTCTTCTTCAAAATCAATTTATTTTCACAAAACATCATGCAATTTTAAAAGAAAGATATTTTATTGAAAATAGTCATGAAATCTTTTAGAGTAAGCTTCATGAAAATAAGGCTTTATAAAACAGTAGAAATCCATTCGTGCCGTATAAGTAAAAAAAACATTCTTCGTACTTTTATCGGAAAAGTCAAAAAGTACCTCGTATGAAAAACAAAAAAAGATTCTTTTCATATCTTTTACAAAAAACTCACCAAAGGGTAAAATTGGATTTAAAACATTGTAGGTGGATGGAAATAATATTACATATTGAGGAAACATGGATGTGGATGATAAGATACACCCCAGTAAATACTTACGAATAAACAATCTCGGATAAAATGAGATTGTGATATTCCCCTTACCTTAGGTCCAATTTGCTTCGTATGTGTCCGAACCTCCTGTATAATGATTTAAATAATGTCATTGACTTATTACAGAATCATATTCATTGTTATGATATCATATATGGTTTACTTATGACATTATATTACCCGTTCTTTTGTAAATTCCATGATAAAGAAGCGTTTTGGGTAAAATCGTTTCATTTATCGTAGGTGTTTTGACTTGTTGTTCTTGACATCATTATTACTTATATCATGATTTACTTACTTCCAGAATATAAAATATGATTTATATATCATATATATTCAGTATATATATATATATAATAGGTAGATAAATAAAATGAAAAACACCGTTCATGGAGACGGTAGTCCGTACGTACGCATGAACGCTGTTTTCCTTTCCTTATTGTCTTGAAATGGAAGTAAGTAGATGACATAAATATGTATATATATACATAAATCCAGTAGCTTTATAATGTCATATATTTCATTATTATTTCTTATATATACATTATAATCATTCTTAAATGGTTAACATGGAGAATGAATCTCATCGCGTCGTGGAGACGGTAGTCCGTACGTACGCACGAGCGATGATATCATTTCTATAAATATTGAATTGAGTTGGAGTGGATTATACAATATATCAGAATCAATATGATGTTGTAATAACTATTTATAGTTATTCTTTACACCATTATACCCATCCATGTAAGGTGGTGGTGGAAAATAGATTACACCACGGCGTGGAGACGGTATTCCGTACGTACGCACGCGCGGTGATTTCTTTTTCCGTAGGATGGATAGATGGTGAAATAGGGGTTTTTCATACTTATTATAACATATCAGTATATGAGTGATACTGATGTTATTACTTCATAATGAAACAACCTAAGAAGAAGAAGTGGAAGAAGAAATAAAGATGAAAGAATTGGTAACGGTAATTACCTCTTCTTTGAAGTGCCTCTTTGAGACCTCCTCTTAGGGCACTAAAATTGGTCTTTGAGGAAGACCCGAACCTCTAGGATGTTGCTAGGGAAGTGGAGAGGAGAAATTGGCAGGGGTTGGCCGAGCTTGAGTGCTCAAATTGGTGTGAGGAGGAGGGGGAGGAGGTGTCCTTTTATAGGGGAGGAGAGGGGCACCTTAGGAATTCTTAAAAATATTAATTTATAATAAATCTAACCCCACTTAAAAACCTCCAAAAATGACTCATATTCGAAGATTAGATGAGATAGGGTTGTAATCTCATCAACCAATCAAATTTAGACATGTTTGGATATTATTTTAAACCTTATCAATTAGATTTAACTCTAAGTTAAATAATTTAACTTTTACCGTGTCTTTTTGTTTTCTTTCACTATATGGTTAATACACTTACTATAACATGCCAAACGAACCCCAAATTGTTTATTATTAATATATATATCCTTATCTAAGTCATTTTGCCGAACCTTAGATTTTTAGGAATAAAATAACAATTAGTAATATAATATTTGATTTAAAAACTATTTTGTGTCAATTTTGACACTATTTGATATATGATTTTTGTGAAAGTCATAACAGAATTAAATGTTCGAACCAAGTTGATTAAATCAACATTAATATATCATAGTAACCTAGAAAATTAGTGGAATTCATAAAAAAATCTCAAATTACATTTATTTTGGTGCTTATAACATCAATTATGTCAAAATTTCATTAAAAAGATAATTACTGCATCATCGTTGTGTCATAAATAAATTAAATTATTTGATGTCTAAAAATTACAAATAAAATACCATCATGTAGGAAATCGTTTTAGCTTTCTAATGAATATTTACAATCGAATTTATCTTATGTATAACCCCATATTAAAAATGATTTACTTATTAAACTTTGATTTTAACTATTTTAACCATTCTTTAAATAAATTAATAATAAATGTCCTAATCTAATCCAAGTGGGCCTAAATGGTCATATTTTATTCCTAAGTTTGTTTTTGGTCGAAATACACTTGTCCAATAGAATTAGGAAATGTGTTAGGGTAATAATAATATCATCTTTACCCTTAATTACCCTATTTACTTTTAACCGTGGTAAAAAAAAGTAAAAAGTTACTATTCACCAAAAATTATTTTCATCTCATTGAACCACATTTTAGTCCTTGATATTAACCGTGTCTGTCGGATTTTCGAAATTCCATTCACAGAAGCAGTAGAATTAAGTTTTATGCAAAATTCAGTTTTTAACCTACCACTTAGTGGTTTCACTATTCATCAAAAATTGAAGGTTTTCAGAAAAATGCCAAAATTTCATCCTAAGCTATATTTCATATTCCGAATTCAAAAATGAAATCTATTTAACCAAATTCATAACATAGAAGTTGCATTAATTAATTTTATAATTAAATCCCGCTGTTAAAACAAATAGCGTGTTTTTAAGAAACAATATCTATCAAAAGATTGACACTTGATTATGTCTGGTTTAAATGTGAAATTACATTCAATGACCAAAATTGGATTAAATTGTAAAAATATATTCTAAATATAGTTTAAAATCACTCAAATTAATAATTTATCATTATTAATTATTTCGATTAAAAAATTTGTTTTTAATTAAAATTTAGTCATTTTCACTATTCATCAAAATATGAAAGTTATCCGAAAAGTACCAAAATTTCACCATAGGCTAAATTCGATACTCCGAATCCAAAAATAAAGTTCATTTTAAAAAATAAGATTTACTGGATTTCAAAAAGTGGTTATTACTATTCATAACGGCTAGTTTTAATAATATTTTTATAGCATATCGTTGTTTAGTGAAACTCGGTATTGCGTACTACACACGCTATCGAGGAAGGTCGCGATTGCGTGTAATGCAAGTCAAGTCAAGGATGTGTGTTGTGCAAGCTCCTTTTGGTGTAGCGTACAACACAAAACATTAATAAAATTAAAAAGAATATTTCTTTATAAAATCTTGGGCTGTTACATTCTACCCCCCTTAAAATGAATTTCGCCCTCGAAATTCGTCGGGGTTAAAAATGGTTTACTATTAGAAAGTTTCTTTAATAGAAACCCACATCGTAAAAAGGAATATCAAAACCAATCTTTAAAAACAAAAGTATGAAACGTAACGGTTACCCAAATAAACTAATCATTGGGTTTCCACATAGGTGAAAATATGGATATGGAAGAGAAATCTAACCATCATGTTCTGATGGAGAGTGGTAGAGAACATGGCTATGGAAAAGCCAACAATCTCAAATCCATAAATTTGTGACGATCTAAGGTACCATCTGATTAATCCGATATAAGAGCACTAGGACAACATTAGAATAAATACTTTCTTTATTTTGGTACAATCTCACTGTTTTTCATGCCTTGAACAATTTCCACTTCATCTCTTAAATAAATGAAGTTGAATTTGTTATTCTTGAAGTGTTAGCAGATCATGTGATAGAATGACGGGTCATTCCATCTGTCTCAAACAAAAATTATATACATAAGTCGATCTATAGTGAGATTAATCACATATGGTTCCTAAAATGGACTTATACTTCATATATCATACTGCTTAATATAATAAAACTAGTTTCTACTAAACAGGGACTTCCTGTAGGTCAGTGGTAGGCGATAAAGGCCAGTCGCACTTCGGTTGTGGGTTCGATTCCCACAGCCTTGTCCGAAGCGATGGGCTGTCGCCCGTCCTGCAGGTTGTCCTTTTTATAAAACTATATTACTATAACATCACATCAATAATATTGAAAAAAAAACTTCTATCCTTAAACAATACTAACTTATGTCCAACATAATTCATTCCAATCATTAGGCTCATAATACTGCAGTCCATTCTCATAACATAGTGAAAACGATTACCAGAGATTTAATACCATCGTTGATCCCCATATATCATAAGATATATCTTGTTGGTCACATTCCAAACATTTAAAGGCCTTAATCTTGTACTCTTTTGAATACCCATTGAACCTTAGTGAAAACTTGAATGCAGTTAAAAGTTAACACTTTTCACATACCGAAATCCTCAAAATTCTATATACTCAAACCATGATATCACTTAGTCCTTATATCAATCATGAGCTCATGAATACTATTAAACATTTCATTTTCTCGTCTTCATTATGCGCATATCATCTTATTTCCAAAAAATATCTCAATCACTTTGAATACCACATCAATAAATATTGCAATACTCAATGATACAACATTATTTTGGAATCCCATTACATAAACACTTAATCATTCCACCACATCGTTGTCATATTCAACATTGCCAATAGTGATCGCATGTGATTTCCCTTTGTCCTTTGCCTTCAGTGGTTGCTCATGTTGATCATCACTAACCCTTGGATTAGGGCAATTATTAGCATAATGCCCCATTTCCTTGCACTTGAAGCATTGAAGTGTTGGCGGTGCGTTCTCTGCAGTGTTTGCTTTATTCACATCATTAGAAACCCTTTTTCCATTACTCCGACACTCAGCTGCTCGATGACCTTCTTTTCCACACTTAAAACATTTTCTAGTCCCTTTAAGACAATCTCCACCATGCTTCTTTCCACACTTTGTGCATAAGGAAACATTCATCTTCTTTTCACCATTATTCTGAGATTTCTCCTTGAACTCCATCTTTCGTTTCTTGTCAAAACCATGAGATGGATATGTAACACCAACTTCCATTTCTACCTTGATAGCACAACGCACAATTTCTTCATAGCTACTGAAGTCTCTTATAGCTAATGCCCTTCGAAGACTTGGTTTTAAGCCACTGAAAAATCGATCAACTTTACTTTTAGGTTGGATGATAATTCCAGAAGCATACCTTGCAAGTCTTGTAAAATTTGCTTCATAGGTACCAACAGATTCATCGTCCCTTTGCTTCAGTTCAAGAAACTCTTTCTCCATCTTTGTTCGATGAATACGAGGGATGTACTTACTGAAAAACAAGTTCTTGAACTCGTCCCATTCCATGGACTCAATTTCATCTCTTGGCCTTGTATTCTTGATAAGATTCCACCATTGATCAGCTTCACCTTCCAAACGATATACTGCTAAGATGACTTTATCATGTTCAGAACATTGAAGAACTGAAAATATCTTTTCAGTAGTACTGATCCATTGTTCAGCCACAAGTGGATCAGAAGACCCACTGAAAGAAGGTGGACGTTGCCTCATGAAAGACTCAATAGAATATTGTTCCCTTCTCTGCTCATTTGGAAGTCCAGAATGATTCATAGCTTGTGTAAGTATAGCAATAAGATTTTGCACTCCATCTCCCATAACATTTGTTTGTTCAGGAGGGAAATCATTGCATTGTCCATTGCATTGATCAACACGGTTCCTTCGGGTTCCATTCATCGTCTAAAACCCAAAAAGAATAGTGTGAGAGGCAAAAATCATGCTAGGGAAAACAACATAATAAAGGGGGAGTACCTTCAATATCCAATATCTTAGGTTTAATTCTATGATCGTTAGCCTAATTCTATTACTATAACCTATACGTATACTTATCCTTAGGGACATCCCTAGACATACCTTAGAAATATCTCTAGGGATCTCACTAACGTTCTCACATCCTAGTTTCCAAAGGTTGACTAAACCTTTCCTCTGATACCAACTGTAGAGACCCGTAGCTTGACGTACATGGACATTACATTACTTTTGCGGAATACTTAGTATATAACAAAAATACACACACAAGGATCGTAATAGTTTAGTGTCTTTGGAAACTCGGAGTATAATCTTCTAATCGTGGGGAAAGATCTTCAACATCTCCCATAAAGATCTTCCTTTTTTTTACCTAAAAACTTTCTTTATATCCTGGGGAGAAGAAAACATAAAAGGGTGAGCTCAAATGCTCAGTAAGGGTAAACAAAGGAAATATCAATCACATAATTTTCATAAGAACATAACATTTTTGGAAATCTTAACCTGCAAAAGAGAGCATAATTTCATAACATGGGATAAATCATAGTAGTGAAATGAAATCATAACTTTAAACATTACTCATTGTAACGCCCCGACCCTAGTTGCCTAGAGTCGGTGCATTATTACATAACATTGGCATGATCACAAGTAAGATCAAATCTCGAAAGACCGATTGGTTTAGTAGCCTTGGAAACACTAGATATATTCATAAGTTTTACATTACATCATAAAATGAAAAACTACTACAACAACATAATGTCTCCATGATCCACACTACTATCCCCTCATAATATCCCTGCAGGTCATTCATAATTTACTTCTTCACATCCTGGGGAAAAATAAAACATAGAAAAGGGGTGAGCTCAAATGCCCAGTAAGGATAACAATATAGCGGAAACTTTCATAAATAAGAATAAACATTTAAGGCAATGCATTACTAAAACAAAAGCCTTTTAAAATTGAACTTCAACATGGTATGGCAAAAGTAAAATTAAATAATGCCATTTACTTATTCACATGGATATTCTACTAATCGAATAATCACATGCAAAAATCAATAACCACTTTCATAATGTTGGAATGCATAATGCCAGACTATCATAACCACATAGCCAAGGCCTCGTGCCAAGACTACAAATAAGATTTTGTCAAGGCCTTGTGCCAAGACACTAGTTTGTCTCATGAGACCTACCGATGCATCGAGGAGCTATAGCGGGCTCCACCCGTCACTTATTAAGTCCAATGCATTCCCATATGAAAAGGTTTAAACATAACATAAACATTCGTATTAAAACTAGCATACGAAATGTCAATAATTTCACCATAAACTATGAATGGTATAAAAATAGAACATCCACAGTCAAACATATCACAAAACCTTCAATACAATATAGAAGTTTTGTATCATAATAAATCAACTTCAAATAATCTTAAAATCCATCAAAGGATGTTGACATAGATGAAATCAAAATTCTTTTTAAAGAAGTATCTCCTTTTATTTTGAAATCATTTAAGATCCATATAAAATAAAACATTTTCTTTGAAAATATTCTTATAAGCTTGTATGGAAAGCTTCGACGATTTTATAACGGCGGAAAATAACCGCACCCGCCGTATAAGTTAAAAAAACATTCTTACCTCAATTCTGTCGAAAAGGTTAAAAAGGACCTTGTTTTGAAAACGACGGAAAGATTCCTTTATAAACCTCTTATAAAAAGTCAAACAAGGGTATAAATGACTTTAACCCATATTCTTGTAAATAGTAAAAATGTTTTGAAATACATTTCGAAGAAACATGGATGTGGATGATAAAGAGATCCCAGTAGATTATTACGTATACACAACCTCGGATAAAGAAGAGATTGTGAAATAACCCTTACCCTGTACTTTTCCTTGGTTGGGGTAGGTTAACCTCCTGTATAATAGTGAAATAAATGTTACTAAATTATACAAGAATCATATACATTAATATGATATCATATATGATCTTTTAATATTGATTTGATAATAATATCTTAGTATTATCGTTGTTTCGGGTGTTAACTTACTTGTTTTCTTTCATATGTTTTGTTACGTAAGACATGTTTGTAAAGGATAGGTTGTATATTATTCATATCCAGAATGATATAAAGTCCTTAAACATCATTTTTAAATCATAAAATGATAATTACGCTTTAATGGTTACGATGGAGAATGAATCTCATCGCGTTCGTGGAGACGGTAGTCCGTACGTACGCACGAGCGACAATATCATTCTTTTGATATTAAAATAATATATAAATGGATGGTATATCATATATACAGAATAATTAACATGTTATATTTATTATTTACATGAGTTACACATCATTATTATACCCATCCAAATAATATTATATTGAATAACAATTACACCACGACGTGGAGACGGTAAGCCGTACGTACGCACGTATGGTGACATGTTATTCAAAGGGTGGATAGAATACTGAATATGATTGTACCATATTTATAATAACATCACAGTATATGTGAGATACTGGAGTTATTATTTCAGAATGGTAAGAACAGAGGAAGAAGAAGTGGAAGAAGAAATGAACTTAGAAAAGGGTGGTGAGATCATTACCTCTTCTTCGGGTTCTTCCTTTTGATTTGATCAAAAGGGCTCCTTAGGTTGGCTTTCTGATCAAACTAAGGCCTCTAGGTTGTATTGAGGGATGTTGGGAGAGTATTTGGGCAGAGTTTGGCCGGACCAAAAGGCTTTAGAGGTGTGAAGAAATGAGAAGGAGGAGTGCCCTTTTATAAGAGGGGTGAGGGGCACCTTTGGAAAAGCTAGAAATATTAATTTATAATAAATTCATATTCGGTTTACAAAGGCTCCAAAGTTGACTATTCATAGGATGAGGTGGGGATAGGTCTAAAACAACTCATCCAATAGAATTTAAACAGGTTTGGGTACTTATATTAACCTTATCTTTAAGTATTAACTCTAAGTTAATTAGTTTCACTTTTACAATGTCTCTTTGTATTTTTATATAATATGGTTAATAAACTTACTATATACATCCAAGCGACCCCCAAGTGGTCCATTAATGATTAACCTATTATAATATAAGTCTCTTGGCCGAACCTTATATTTTTAGGAATTTAATATTAATTACTAATATAATATTTGTTTTAAGAACTCTTTTATGTCAATTTTGACACTATTCAATAGTTGATTTTTGTGAAACACATAACAGATTGATTACTTCGAACAAAGTCAATTAAATCAATCCTAATATATCATATTATCCTAGAAAATTTGTTTAATTCATTAAAAGTTTCATATTATATTTATTTGGGTATTTATAATATCAATTATTTTAATTTTTCACTATTATACTAATTACTGCATCATCATTGTGTCATAAATAAAATAACTTATTTAATGTCTAAAAATTATAAATAAAATATCATTATGTAGGAAATCTTTTTATCTTTCTAATGAATATTTGTAATCGAAAATCCAACATGTATAACCCTATGTAAAAATTGTTCTTCTAAAAGATATATGTTTGTGTCATTTTTGTATTCATTTTAACTTAATTAAAATAAAGTGTCATTATCACTTACAAGTGGATCCATGGGGTCCCAAAATTGACACAAAGATTCCCATGGTCGACCATGTATCAACCAATAGGGTTGAGACACATTTTAGGGTAATTTAGTATTATTATAATATTATTTTTTTAACCCGTATTTACCGGATTTACCCTTAACCATGGTAAATAAAATATTTACCGCAGTAATTATTCAAAATGTCTAAAAATAAAAGTTACCTATTTACACAATTTGAACATCCTGATTCCAAATATGGAATCCATTTTTCTAAATTCAAAACACAGAAGTGGCAGAAATTAATTTAAAATTAATTCCCGCTGTCAAAACAAAAAGCGTGTTTTTAAGAGATAATAACTATCAAAAGATTGACACTTGTTTATGTTCGGTTTAATTGTAAAATTATGTCCAATGATAAACATTAAATTGAATGGTAAAAATATATTCTAAATATACTTTAAAACCACTCAAATTCATAATTTATCACTATTAATTATTTTGATTAAAAAAGTTGTTTTTAATTAAAATTTAGAAATTTTCACTATTCATCAAAATATGAAAGTTATCCGAAATGTACCAAAATTTCACCCTAGGCTAATTTTGATATTCCGAATCCAAAAATGAAGTCCATTTTGAAATATAGAATATATATGATTTCAAAAATTAGTTATTACTATTCACAACGGCTAGTTTAATTAGTTGTGGTGTGTGTTAGAACTCGAGGTTGCGTACAACACACGCTATCGCATTATTCGAAGGGAAACGTACCATAGAAGCTTGGGGTGTTACATTCTCCCCTCCTTCAAATAATTGCGTCCTCGCAATTTCTAGGGTATTACTGCATAAAAAGACTCGGGTGGTTCTTCATCATAAGTTCCTCGGGTTCCCACGTTGCCTCTTCCATCTTATGATTCCTCCACAAAACTTTTACCAGACGCGTCGTCCGGTTTCTCAGTACTTGTTCTCTTGTATCAAGAATCCTGACGGGCTCTTCGCAATAAGACAGATCGGGTTCCAGTTCTAAATCTTCATAGGTGAGTACATGCGTTGGGTCAGGCATGTATTTCCTCAACAGAGATACGTGGAACACATCGTGAACTTTGGAGAGACTTGGCGGCATTGCCAATCGGTAAGCTACAGCCCCAATTCGTTCTAGAATTTCGAAAGGTCCGATGTACCTGGGACTCAATTTACCTTTCTTACCAAAACGTATGACTCCCTTCCATGGAGATACCTTCAGGAAAACATGATCACCGACTTGAAATTCCAAATCCTTCCTTCGATTATCGGCATAGCTCTTCTGCCTACTTTGAGCTGCTTTAATGTGATTTTGGATTACATTCACCTTTTCCACTGTTTCCTCCACCAGCTCTGGGCCTACAAGTTTTCTTTCACCAACGTCATCCCAACAGGTTGGTGTACGACATCTCTTTCCGTATAACGCTTCATATGGTGCCATCTGAATACTCGAATGGAAGCTATTGTTATAGGAAAATTCTACCAGTGGTAAATATTGATCCCACATACCCTGAAAGTCAAGTGAGCAAGATCTCAACATGTCTTCTAAGGTCTGAATAGTCCGTTCTGATTGTCCGTCTGTCTGAGGGTGGTAAGCAGTGCTCAAATGAAGTTTAGTATCTAGGGATTTCTGAAGACTTTTCCAAAATCTTGAAGTAAAACGGGGATCACGATCAGAAACAATCGATAGGGGTACTCCATGAAGTCTCACAACTTCATTAATATATAGTCTTGCTAGACGTTCCAGGGGTAGATCTTCTCTTATAGCAAGAAAATGTGCTGACTTGGTAAGACGATCAACAATAACCAATATTGCATCGTTCCTTCTAGGAGTCTTTGGTAGCCCCATGACAAAGTCCATCGTAACATTGTCCCATTTCCACTCCGGTATGGGAAGAGGTTGCATGACTCCTCCAGGCTGTTGCCTTCCAGCTTTCACTTGTTGACAAACCATACATCTTGACACAAAATCAGCAATATCCCTCTTCATGTTGTCCCACCAAAAATGTTCCTTCAAATCTCTATACATTTTGGTGCTCCCAGGGTGTATAGAGAAATTGGAACTATGAGCATCATCCAGCAATTCCCTTTTTAGATCAGGTATATTGGGAACACAAAGTCTCTTCCCGAATTTCAAAATTCCATCTTCATACACAAAGTCTCTCAATCTCCCATCATTCACAGCTTTAATCTTCTTTTGGAATTCGTCATCATTGGTCTGAGAACTCTTAATCCTTTCTAGTAAAGATGGTTTGGCAATCATTTGAAAAAGCATTGATGTTTCACCTTCCCTGGTTATTCCCATGTCCATCTTCACTAGATCCATGAAAATTGGATCCCTTTCAATTCTCATATTGTTCAAAACTCCATGGTCTTTTCTACTCAAAGCATCTTCCACCTTGTTTGCCTTCCCCGGGTGGTAGTGTATCGTACAATCATAATCCTTGAGTAATTCAAGCCATCTCCTTTGCCTCATATTGAGTTATTTTTGTGAGAAAATATACTTCAAACTCTTGTGATCAGTATAAATCTCACATTTTTCACCATAGAGGTAGTGCCTCCATATCTTCAAAGCAAAGATCACAGCTGCTAACTCAAGATCATGAGTAGGATAGTTTTGTTCATGAATTTTCAACTGTCGTGATGCATAGGCAATAACTCTATCATTCTGCATAAGGACACAGCCAAGTCCTTTCTTTGATGCATCACTATAAATAACGAACCCATCATTCCCCGATGGTAGAGTCAATATAGGAGCATTGACTAATCTTCTCTTCAGTTCTTCGAAACATTCTTCACACTCTTTTGTCCAAACAAATTTAACCCCTTTACGTGTGAGCTTCGTTAATGGGTTAGCCAATCGGGCAAAATTCTGGACGAAACGTCGATAATAACCTGCCAAACCAATAAAACTACGTACCTCAGTTATACTCGTTGGTGCTGGCCATTCTTGGATTGCCTTGGTCTTAGAAGGATCAACAAAGATTCCATCTTTAGAGACAATATGGCCAAGAAAAGAAATCTCCTAAAGCCAGAATTCACACTTGCTAAACTTCCCATATAATTCATGCCTCCTCAGAGTCTTCAAGATAATGCGCAAGTGATTTTCATGATCTTTGTAGGTTTTGGAGTATACCAAGATATCATCAATAAATACCACCACAAATTCATCGAGATACTCCTTGAAAACTCTATTCATCAGATCCATGAATACAGAGGGTGCATTAGTCAATCCAAACGGCATTACAGTAAACTCGTAATGCCCGTACCTGGTTCGAAATGCTGTCTTCGGAATGTCTTCCTTCTTCACACACAACTAATGGTATCCAGATCGAAGGTCAATCTTTGAAAAATATTGAGCTCCATGCAGTTGGTCAAATAAATCATCAATACGAGGTAGGGGATACTTGTTCTTTATCGTTATAGCATTGATCTCCCTGTAGTCGATACATAACCTCATAGATCCATCTTTCTTTTTAACAAAAAGAACAGGGGCTCCCCATGGAGAAACACTAGGGCGAATAAATCCCTTATTACTCAATTCCTCTAGTTGTTTCTTTAGTTCGACTAATTCTACAGTAGCCATTCTATAAGGGGTCTTCGATATAGGCCTTGATCCAGGAATCAAATCAATGGAAAACTCTACTTCTCGTTCTGGAGGATGTCCAGGTAAATCTTCCGGAAATACATCTACAAATTCTTTCACAACAGGTACATCCTCTATTTGAAAATTCCTTTCCTCACCGATAGTTACTTCATTCTCTTCCTCCCCAATAATTGAATTTAGTTGAGCTACTGGGGGTGGATCTAAATAAGAATTAGGTGGTGACGATTCTGCTCTAAAAATAAGGTGTTCCTTATCATTATCATCAAGAATCGTAACCTCTTTCTTCTTACAATAAATCTTCGCATCATAGTCCGAAAGCCAGTCCATACCGAGGATTATATCAAACTCAATCATAGGTATGACGATGAGATCAGCAGATAAAGAAAATTTATGTGCTCTAATGGGGACTGACTCGCAAAACTTTGTTGCAACGATACTTCCCTTAGGAGTTTTAACTGACAACTCCCTTATTAAATCAAATTGGAAATATCTAATTTTCTTAGCAAACTGGGAAGATATGAAACAATGCGATGATCCAGAATCAAATAATGCATTTGCTAAACTTGAGGAAACCATTAAATTACCTGCCACCACGTCTTTCGGAGCTTCTACCTCAGCAGTAGTGATAGCATAAGCCTGGCCTTGATCCCTTGGCCTTTTCTGAGGTAAGTTCTCCTGACGCTTAGGGCATGCATTTTCATAATGCCCCATCTCCCTGCAATTGTAGCACTGAACGTTGGTAGCTTCCTTCTTCCCCTTGCAATCATGAGCTTGGTGGCCTTTTTCACCACACTTGTAACAGACTCCCATTCCCTTCAGGCAAGCACCGGGGTGTTTCTTCCCGCACTTACCACAAGATGGATATTCAACCTTTCCCTTCTTCCCCTTATTTCCATTCCCAGATTGATCAGCAGGTCTCTTCTTCTCTTGCTTTGCTTTAAAGTCATAAGACTTAGAGAATTCCTTTTCGGTCTTGATAGCACATGAGACAATGTCTTCGTACGATGAAAAGGATTGTGAGACTAATGCTCGACGGAGAAATGGTTTTAACCCATCAAATAAACGATCAATCTTACTTCTTGGGTTGCGAATATAATCACCAGCGTACCTCGCTAACCTTGTAAAGTTAGCCTCATACTTTGTGACATTCTCATCCTCCTTTTGTCTCAGACTCAGAAATTGTCTTTCCATATCTGCTCGATGGTCGCGAGGAAAGTATTTTTCTAAAAACAGATCTTTGAACTCCCTCCATTCCATGTTTGATACTTCATCATCTTCCTTCATGTTTTGAATCAATGACCACCATTGATCAGCATCTCCAGTGAGGCGGTAAACTGCCATGGTAACTTTTTCCCTTTCACTACTCCCCAAAGCCTGAAATATTTTCTCTAGGGAAAATATCCATTGCTCAGCTACTAAGGGATTTGTACTCCCATTGAACGTTGGTGGTTGTTGTCTCATGAATCGATCTAACATTGATCCTCCACGCTGCGGATCAGGGTGCTCCATACGGGTAAGGTTATTATTCATAACCTGAGTAAGTTGTCCCAGTATGGTGATTAGCTGATCAGCACCAGTTGCATCACCAGCCCCACTATAATTATCTTGAGCAGGAGGGCAATCCCTACATGGAGTGCGTGCATTGATACGGTTTCCATTTCTTCCACTAGGCGCCATTTCTAAACAATGGCATAAACTAGATCAGTTTATGAATCAAAATACATAATCCCATACTTATAAAACACTTAGCATAAATTGAACTATTTATGGATATAATCCATAATCATAAAAATGTTTTCTTTGAGGAAGTATATACTCATAAACCCTTCATAATGATTTGTAAAGATAGTGAGAGTTATCCTAAGCATATCCCCCGGGAGTGTCGTAACCAAGAGTGCAGCAAGGCCCGTTGTCGTGCACCAGTTCCCGTTCGAGTCTAGCTCAAAGCGGTGTTTTCGGGTTTTACCCCTAGGTACATCTGTGCCAGAGCCGCCTCTACCTGCTCGTATCCAGACAGGGATGTATTGCTCGGAAAACTCACAAAATCTCTACAATACCAAAATTCTAGGAAGTTCTTCTATACTAATCCTCAAAGTTCATCTTAGGTCTACGTGCTCTAATTAGAGTTTATCTAAATCTAGCTTCCAAGGTTTGTACTAAACTTCCTCTGATACCAACTGTAACGCCCCGACCCTAGTTGCCTAGAGTCGGTGCATTATTACATAACATTGGCATGATCACAAGTAAGATCAAATCTCGAAAGACCGATTGGTTTAGTAGCCTTGGAAACACTAGATATATTCATAAGTTTTACATTACATCATAAAATGAAAAACTACTACAACAACATAATGTCTCCATGATCCACACTACTATCCCCTCATAATATCCCTGCAGGTCATTCATAATTTACTTCTTCACATCCTGGGGAAAAATAAAACATAGAAAAGGGGTGAGCTCAAATGCCCAGTAAGGATAACAATATAGCGGAAACTTTCATAAATAAGAATAAACATTTAAGGCAATGCATTACTAAAACAAAAGCCTTTTAAAATTGAAATTCAACATGGTATGGCAAAAGTAAAATTAAATAATGCCATTTACTTATTCACATGGATATTCTACTAATCGAATAATCACATGCAAAAATCAATAACCACTTTCATAATGTTGGAATGCATAATGCCAGACTATCATAACCACATAGCCAAGGCCTCGTGCCAAGACTACAAATAAGATTTTGTCAAGGCCTTGTGCCAAGACACTAGTTTGTCTCATGAGACCTACCGATGCATCGAGGAGCTATAGCGGGCTCCACCCGTCACTTATTAAGTCCAATGCATTCCCATATGAAAAGGTTTAAACATAACATAAACATTCGTATTAAAACTAGCATACGAAATGTCAATAATTTCACCATAAACTATGAATGGTATAAAAATAGAACATCCACAGTCAAACATATCACAAAACCTTCAATACAATATAGAAGTTTTGTATCATAATAAATCAACTTCAAATAATCTTAAAATCCATCAAAGGATGTTGACATAGATGAAATCAAAATTCTTTTTAAAGAAGTATCTCCTTTTATTTTGAAATCATTTAAGATCCATATAAAATAAAACATTTTCTTTGAAAATATTCTTATAAGCTTGTATGGAAAGCTTCGACGATTTTATAACGGCGGAAAATAACCGCACCCGCCGTATAAGTTAAAAAAAACATTCTTACCTCAATTCTGTCGAAAAGGTTAAAAAGGACCTTGTTTTGAAAACGACGGAAAGATTCCTTTATAAACCTCTTATAAAAAGTCAAACAAGGGTATAAATGACTTTAACCCATATTCTTGTAAATAGTAAAAATGTTTTGAAATACATTTCGAAAAAAACATGGATGTGGATGATAAAGAGATCCCAGTAGATTATTACGTATACACAACCTCGGATAAAGAAGAGATTGTGAAATAACCCTTACCTTGTACTTTTCCTTGGTTGGGGTAGGTTAACCTCCTGTATAATAGTGAAATAAATGTTACTAAATTATACAAGAATCATATACATTAATATGATATCATATATGATCTTTTAATATTGATTTGATAATAATATCTTAGTATTATCGTTGTTTCGGGTGTTAACTTACTTGTTTTCTTTCATATGTTTTGTTACGTAAGACATGTTTGTAAAGGATAGGTTGTATATTATTCATATCCAGAATGATATAAAGTCCTTAAACATCATTTTTAAATCATAAAATGATAATTACGCTTTAATGGTTACGATGGAGAATGAATCTCATCGCGTTCGTGGAGACGGTAGTCCGTACGTACGCACGAGCGACAATATCATTCTTTTGATATTAAAATAATATATAAATGGATGGTATATCATATATACAGAATAATTAACATGTTATATTTATTATTTACATGAGTTACACATCATTATTATACCCATCCAAATAATATTATATTGAATAACAATTACACCACGACGTGGAGACGGTAAGCCGTACGTACGCACGTATGGTGACATGTTATTCAAAGGGTGGATAGAATACTGAATATGATTGTACCATATTTATAATAACATCACAGTATATGTGAGATACTGGAGTTATTATTTCAGAATGGTAAGAACAGAGGAAGAAGAAGTGGAAGAAGAAATGAACTTAGAAAAGGGTGGTGAGATCATTACCTCTTCTTCGGGTTCTTCCTTTTGATTTGATCAAAAGGGCTCCTTAGGTTGGCTTTCTGATCAAACTAAGGCCTCTAGGTTGTATTGAGGGATGTTGGGAGAGTATTTGGGCAGAGTTTGGCAGGACCAAAAGGCTTTAGAGGTGTGAAGAAATGAGAAGGAGGAGTGCCCTTTTATAAGAGGGGTGAGGGGCACCTTTGGAAAAGCTAGAAATATTAATTTATAATAAATTCATATTCGGTTTACAAAGGCTCCAAAGTTGAATATTCAAAGGATGAGGTGGGGATAGGTCTAAAACAACTCATCCAATAGAATTTAGACAGGTTTGGGTACTTATATTAACGTTATCTTTAAGTATTAACTCTAAGTTAATTAGTTTCACTTTTACAATGTCTCTTTGTATTTTTATATAATATGGTTAATAAACTTACTATATACATCCAAGCGACCCCCAAGTGGTCCATTAATGATTAACCTATCATAATATAAGTCTCTTGGCCGAACCTTATATTTTTAGGAATTTAATATTAATTACTAATATAATATTTGTTTTAAGAACTCTTTTATGTCAATTTTGACACTATTCAATAGTTGATTTTTGTGAAACTCATAACAGATTGATTACTTCGAAAAAAGTCAATTAAATCAATCCTAATATATAATATTATCCTAGAAAATTTGTTTAATTCATTAAAAGTTTCATATTATATTTATTTGGGTATTTATAATATCAATTATTTTAATTTTTCACTATTATAGTAATTACTGCATCATCATTGTGTCATAAATAAAATAACTTATTTAATGTCTAAAAATTATAAATAAAATATCATTATGTAGGAAATCTTTTTATCTTTCTAATGAATATTTGTAATCGAAAATCCAACATGTATAACCCTATGTAAAAATTGTTCTTCTAAAAGATATATGCTTGTGTCATTTTTGTATTCATTTTAACTTAATTAAAATAAAGTGTCATTATCACTTACAAGTGGATCCATGGGGTCCCAAAATTGACACAAAGATTCCCATGGTCGACCATGTATCAACCAATAGGGTTGAGACACGTTTTAGGGTAATTTAGTATTATTATAATATTATTTTTTTAACCCGTATTTACCGGATTTACCCTTAACCATGGTAAATAAAATATTTACCGCAGTAATTATTCAAAATGTCTAAAAATAAAAGTTACCTATTTACACAATTTGAACATCCTGATTCCAAATATGGAATCCATTTTTCTAAATTCAAAACACAGAAGTGGCAGAAATTAATTTAAAATTAATTCCCGCTGTCAAAACAAAAAGCGTGTTTTTAAGAGATAATAACTATCAAAAGATTGACACTTGTTTATGTTCGGTTTAATTGTAAAATTATGTCCAATGATAAACATTAAATTGAATGGTAAAAATATATTCTAAATATACTTTAAAACCACTCAAATTCATAATTTATCACTATTAATTATTTTGATTAAAAAAGTTGTTTTTAATTAAAATTTAGAAATTTTCACTATTCATCAAAATATGAAAGTTATCCGAAATGTACCAAAATTTCACCCTAGGCTAATTTTGATATTCCGAATCCAAAAATGAAGTCCATTTTGAAATATAGAATATATATGATTTCAAAAATTAGGTATTACTATTCACAACGGCTAGTTTAATTAGTTGTGGTGTGTGTTAGAACTCGAGGTTGCGTACAACACACGCTATCGCATTATTCGAAGGGAAACGTACCATAGAAGCTTGGGGTGTTACACTCATTGTGGCATACACACATAATCATAGAGAATCATTTCTTGTTAGTCAAGACTCATTGACAAGACTATCTTAGTGGACAAAGTCCCTTTCTGAATCGAGTAATCCTCGTTTCAGTCCTGTTTCACTGAACCGGTATAACCTACCATTCCATCCATGTCTATCTCATGAGATATAAAATCTTTACCCAATGCATTGGAGGGAGATATAGGTCCCACCCATCTCTTAATGAATCCTTTCTTATGTGTGCCACAGAATCATAAATCATACATCATTGCATAACCCATGTAATAAAAATGGGATTCTTAAACAACATGACATCATAAAACCATTCATATAAGATAAAGGAATTCATAAACATAATTCCATCACAACATAGTCAAAACAATGTAAAAATATGGATAGAAACAGAACCCTTTATTATCTTATATGGAAAATAATTTTGAAAAAACACTTGAATTGAATTCTTGAGGAAAATATCCTTTCTTCTTCAAAATCAATTTCTTTTCACAAAACATCATGCAATTTTAAAAGAAAGAGATTTTATTGAAAATAGTCATGAAATCTTTTAGAGGAAGCTTCATGAAAATAAGGCTTTATAAAACAGTAGAAATCCGTTCGTGCCGTATAAGTAAAAAAAACATTCTTCGTACTTTTGTCGGAAAAGTCAAAAAGTACCTCGTATGAAAAACGACAAAAGATTCTTTTCATATCTTTTACAAAAAACTCACCAAAGGGTAAAATTGGATTTAAAACATTGTAGGTGGATGGAAATAATATTACATATTGAGGAAACATGGATGTGGATGATAAGATACACCCCAGTAAATACTTACGAATAAACAATCTCGGATAAAATGAGATTGTGATATTCCCCTTACCTTAGGTCCAATTTGCTTCGTATGTGTCCAAACCTCATGTATAATGATTTAAATAATGTCATTGACTTATTACAGAATCATATTCATTGTTATGATATCATATATGGTTTACTTATGACATTATATTACCCGTTCTTTTGTAAATTCCATGTTAAAGAAGCGTTTTGGGTAAAATCGTTTCATTTATCGTAGGTGTTTTGACTTGTTGTTCTTGACATCATTATTACTTATATCATGATTTACTTAATTCCAGAATATAAAATATGATTTATATATCATATATATTCAGTATATATATATATATAATAGGTAGATAAATAAAATGAAAAACACCATTCATGGAGACGGTAGTCCGTACGTACGCATGAACGCTGTTTTCCTTTCCTTATTGTCTTGAAATGGAAGTAAGTAGATGACATACATATGTATATATATATATAAATCCAGTAGCTTTATAATGTCATATATTTCATTATTATTTCTTATATATACATTATAATCATTCTTAAATGGTTAACATGGAGAATGAATCTCATCGCGTCGTGGAGACGGTAGTCCGTACGTACGCACGAGCGATGATATCATTTCTATAAATATTGAATTGAATTGGAGTGGATTATACAATATATCAGAATCAATATGATGTTGTAATAACTATTTATAGTTATTCTTTACACCATTATACCCATCCATGTAAGGTGGTGGTAGAAAATAGATTACACCACGGCGTGGAGACGGTATTCCGTACGTACACACGCGCGGTGATTTCTTTTTCCGTAGGATGGATAGATGGTGAAATAGGATTGTTTCATACTTATAATAACATATCAGTATATGAGTGATACTGATGTTATTACTTCATAATGAAACAACCTAAGAAGAAGAATTGGAAGAAGAAATAAAGATGAAAGAATTGGTAACGGTAATTACCTCTTCTTTGAAGTGCCTCTTTGAGACCTCCTCTTAGGGCACTAAAATTGGTCTTTGAGGAAGACCAGAACCTCTAGGATGTTGCTAGGGAAGTGGAGAGGAGATATTGGCAGAGGTTGGCCGAGCTTGAGTGCTCAAATTGGTGTGAGGAGGAGGGGGAGGAGGTGTCCTTTTATAGGGGAGGAGAGGGGCACCTTAGGAATTCTTAAAAATATTAATTTATAATAAATCTAACCCCACTTAAAAACCTCCAAAAATGACTCATATTCGAAGATTAGATGAGATAGGGTTGTAATCTCATCAACCAATCAAATTTAGACATGTTTGGATATTATTTTAAACCTTATCAATTAGATTTAACTCTAAGTTAAATAATTTAACTTTTACCGTGTCTTTTTGTTTTCTTTCACTATATGGTTAATACACTTACTATAACATGCCAAACGAACCCCAAATTGTTTATTATTAATATATATATCCTTATCTAAGTCATTTGGCCGAACCTTAGATTTTTAGGAATAAGATAACAATTAGTAATATAATATTTGATTTAAAAACTATTTTGTGTCAATTTTGACACTATTTGATATATGATTTTTGTGAAAGTCATAACAGAATTAAATGTTCGAACCAAGTTGATTAAATCAACATTAATATATCATAGTAACCTAGAAAATTAGTGGAATTCATAAAAAAATCTCAAATTACATTTATTTTGGTGCTTATAACATCAATTATGTCAATATTTAATTAAAAAGATAATTACTGCATCATCGTTGTTTCATAAATAAATTAAATTATTTGATGTCTAAAAATTACAAATAAAATACCATCATGTAGGAAATCTTTTTAGATTTCTAATGAATATTTACAATCGAATTTATCTTATGTATAACCCCATATTAAAAATGATTTACTTATTAAACTTTGATTTTAACTATTTTAACCCTTCTTTAAATAAATTAATAATAAATGTCCTAATCTAATCCAAGTGGGCCTAAATGGTCATATTTTATTCCTAAGTTTGTTTTTGGTCGAAATACACTTGTCCAATAGAATTAGGAAATGTGTTAGGGTAATAATAATATCATCTTTACCCTTAATTACCCTATTTACTTTTAACCGTGGTAAAAAAAAGTAAAAAGTTACTATTCACCAAAAATTATTTTCATCTCATTGAACCACATTTTAGTCCTTGATATTAACCGTGTCTGTCGGATTTTCGAAATTCCATTCACAGAAGCGGTAAAATTAAGTTTTATGCAAAATTCAGTTTTTAACCTACCACTTAGTGGTTTCACTATTCATCAAAAATTGAAGGTTTTCAGAAAAATGCCAAAATTTCATCCTAAGGTTTATTTCATATTCCGAATTCAAAAATGAAATCTATTTAACCAAATTCATAACATAGAAGTTGCATTAATTAATTTTATAATTAAATCCCGCTGTTAAAACAAATAGTGTGTGTTTAAGAAACAATATCTATCAAAAGATTGACACTTGATTATGTCTGGTTTAAATGTGAAATTACATTCAATGACCAAAATTGTATTAAATTGTAAAAATATATTCTAAATATACTTTAAAATCACTCAAATTAATAATTTGTCATTATTAATTATTTTGATTAAAAAATTTGTTTTTAATTAAAATTTAGTCATTTTCACTATTCATCAAAATATGAAAGTTATCCGAAAAGTACCAAAATTTCACCTTAGGCTAAATTCGATACTCCGAATCCAAAAATAAAGTTCATTTTGAAAAATAAGATTTACTGGATTTCAAAAAGTGGTTATTACTATTCATAACGGCTAGTTTTAATAATATTTTTATAGCATATCGTTGTTTAGTGAAACTCGGTATTGCGTACTACACACGCTATCGAGGAAGGTCGCGATTGCGTGTAATGCAAGTCAAGTCAAGGATGTGTGTTGTGCAAGCTCCTTTTGGTGTAGCGTAAAACACAAAACATTAATAAAATTAAAAAGAATATTTCTTTATAAAATCTTGGGCTGTTACAATGTTCATTCTAGTGTTCCTAGTCATGTACCATGCCTTTTTCTCATTGAGTACATGCTAAACTTCTAGAATAGGGTCACAAGGTTAGTATATGGGAGTACATTATGTGTGATATTTTTTTAAAACCCAAAACCCAAGCTAATACCGCTAGGGCACTACATATTGTGTGTTCTTCAACGTAAATTTCATGCATTAATTTTATAAATAGAAACTTTATTTCCTTCATAAAGATCCTGAATTCATCTTTTTTACATTATGTTTAACTATTTGACCACCTGAAATCGAAGGGATTCATCTTGGGCTATCGATTACTCTCCTCTAAAGGATAGAAATTTGAAAATGGCTATGAATATTAAGCTTTTAGTTCCCCCACATTATTGATCAATATAGCATATATATTGATTAATCATTCAAAACATTGAATTCACCATGTACAATCTATAAATCACAATGTCATACGTTATTCAAAAAATTGATGAATCAGGGGGTTTAATTGCACTTAAACGCACCCCAACAGTGTTGAACTGAAACCCCATGGGATAATAGTGAATAAAAAATGATAAATGGGGAGAAATGTACACAAACATGGTTAATTAATCATTAGAAACATGATCATGGACAATGATAACATAATAAGGGTATTGAGGGGTGAAATCAAGTATAATAAATTATTGATCAAAATCAAACTCATTGGATGAATGAATAAATGATGACCAATAAGTTGAAAATTTAAATCCATTATAATTAACTATATAAAGTAATAAATCCAAAAATAATTTTACCAACCATTATTATGTATCGATCATTAGTGATGAGTTCATTTTCTAGTTATGGAGAGGATCAATTATATTCATTTCCTCCCTCTCAATCCACCTTGAAACGAATATTGTAATCATATCCCAATCCACCATGGATGAACATATGTTCCTAATCTCAAATCCTCAAAGGGTTATTTGAGTTACCCAAGAAATTTTTTATAATGGGCAATAAACATAACAGATTTATTTTTGGTCATTTTATTAAAATAAAAAATATATTTATTAAACGCACTCTCTAATGGAAATCTCCCTCAAAACGTCTAACGTCAATGGAATTTTGGTTGTAAATATTTCATTTTCCACATTATAGAATCAAACATGGTCTCAAATTTCCCATCTAGGGTCCCAAATATTGGAAATACTCCTTTATACTGAATTCATGTGTGTAGGGGAATTTAATTGGTTTTTTTAAAAAATCCATTCTAAGGTCATAAAAAATCCAAACACCGCATGACTCTGAGAATAAATTTAGATACATGCATAGACTTATTGAAATGATAGATCCAAAAAACAAGATAAATTGAATATATTAATTACATTGGAATGCAAAACTGAACACGATTTGGATCGGAAGCTTTATTATAAGTTATGGTGTTCACTATGAAACATTCCACAAAAACCCAAGAAGGAATTATGGGTATTTATTTCACAAGATTCGAGTCCAACAAAAATATATAATTCCATATGAGAAATGGTAAGAATGTATTAAATATAAATATGATGATTTGATTTTCTTTTGTCCCATTAGTGCTCAAAGTTCCCAAAAATAATACCACCCAAACACATGCATTTTATTAAGCTCAAAAATAAGATCCAAGATTTACAAATTGTTTGATTTAAAATAAAATAATGGTGTTATAAGAATGAAAACACATATATATGAGAACAAAAATACATAAATAAACTACCTAAAACACTAGACATTATGGCATGATAGTCATTTTCCCTTGAAGTTGCCTTAAAGAAACTGATGCCAAAATTTGTTCTCATTGTGAAACAATAAATGTATTTTCATCTATAAGTTAGTTTATCTAGGATCAAAACAATCACCAAATATATTTTCAAGGAATTATTTCATCAATACACCACCATAAGAAGCACATCCAAGGGGTGACTACAAGACAACTTACAGGAAAGTTGATCACTAAGGAATAAGGACACATCGATGGAAAGGGTTTCAAAAACCATATAATGAGAATAACATATAATATGTGAGATAATGATCATAATGTTGATGGATAGGGGGAGAAAGTAACATCAATCCCACTGATTCCCCAATTCACCGAAACTTTTCCTTTATAACCAATGAGTTCCATACTACATTGTCAAATAGAAAATAAAGCATCACACTTGAGAAAACCTAAGAATATGGAGAGATCATATGAAATATGATACAATATTCATAAATGGTTAGGAGTTCACACATGTCGAATAATTGATAAACTAGGTGAGGACCATTGATAGTCCAAAGTAGGCAGGTCAAATGTCCTAGTGTAAGAGACCACATGGAAAATGAGTGTGGAAGTACCTATAAAATATATAAAATGATATTTGTGGATAATAATAATCCCAAAATAATATTTTAGGGATCTATGTACAGTAGGCATATAATTTAAAAATATAAAATAGTATATTTCATATATAAAAGCATGAAAACTAAAAAATGATAATTGTATAAAATTATAAACTTATAATTTTGTGTAATTAAGAAACCAAATTTTTTAAGAATGATGTAATTATTTTTTATACAATTATAAAAGAATTTATTATAATAAATAATCATAAGATAATTATGAATTTTAAATTTATGAATATTTAAATTATGAAAATTTTCAAAGTTTAATTATGAAAATTATTAAAGGATAATTATTAAAATTATCAAAAAATAATTATAATGGATTACCACATGTTCTCTCAAATAAATTTATATAGATTTATGATATCAATTATTGTTTTATATGTATTCATGATATGAAAACTACAAGAACATTCATACCCACGAATAATAATTTTTAAAATTATTCATGAAAGAGAAAGTATCATTGTATGTGATATTTTACTTCTTTTTCATATAGAATTGCTAGTTATTTTATCTACAAACCCTTAATGAACATTAAGCATTTGCATGCAGAAAATGTGATAATAGTGATATGAACAAATTTCCTTCGATATTGGGGATCTATCTCAATATTTCATACTATAAATGGTGGTTATATATGTTTTTGTTGATAGAAACATTCTATTAAGAATTCCCATACCCGTTGAGGATTTTTTACACATGGTGACTTGTAATGATATTTATTTTTTCATAATTCAAAATCATGAATGACTTGTTATCACATGATGGTTTTTGTGTATCCCTAGATTCCTATTTTTATATTTATTCTACGATTATTTTTAGAATATTAGTGTTCAATGTTTTATATGAATAACATGTTGGTTTTGGTGGTATTATTTATCTCATGGTGGCATGTTATTTTTTTAATCAATTTTTGATTTGTTGTGTATCATCATTCCTTTTGAGGATTTTTTCTTGTTTCAAATTACTTGTTCCCATTATAGTATGGTTATCCCTTATAGGGGGAGTGTACATTATGTGTGATGGTGATTATGGTTTAAAATTAAATCCTTTTTTCTAGTCATAACTCGATGCCATGGGTAATTTCAACATAGAGGCCAATTAGTTTGTGGATGCTCTATCAAAGAGGGAAATTTTGGAGGCTTCATTGGGATGGTGTATTGTTGATCCTAGGTTTTTTTATAATTTTACTGATTTGTATGAACACTATTCTTTTCATTATTATCTTTAAAACCCACTACTATGCCATGTTCGGTGTTTTTTAATAATTTTTTATAGGAATGAGCATGATCGGATCTAGAACCTCTTTACAGTATATTCAAAGTAGTTAATAATACTTTAAATATCTTATCGCATATTGATTTTTCTTTTATATATAATTTATGTGATAAAATCATATAGTATATTTATCATTTTTAAGGTAATAAATCTTCCCCTCTATGATGTGAACCTTATAGTGACATGAACAAACTCTTCACTATAGTTTTTTGTTTGGAAGACATTATATGATCAAGAACATACTATATATAATATCAATCTCAAATAATAATAATGTGGTGAGACATATTCTTACGATGTTCACACATAGTGATCTCCAATATGGTATTTTTATATGAATAGACCTTCCAGAAGGATTTATGCATATTTAGTTTCATAAGATATTCCTATATATGAGGCTGTCTAATGGTCCTTTAGATTTTAGATTATAATTAATTAATTTCTTGAATTGTTCACATTTTTTATTATAAAATGTAGTATTTCTATAAGTTCATGAATATTAGGGTACATTAGGTACGTCATGAATGACATTTCATTAATTAATAAGTTATGGAAGTTTTTTTCCCTTTTGTCTTAGTGTAATTTCATATCACGACCCTTTAATTAGAATATTACTCTCGCATTAAATTAAATGGCCATTGTGTAAATAAATTTATATCATATAGTTAGATAAAAACATTCTAAGCATAATGGATGATGGCACAGACATGTAACCTAATTGATGAGATATTATCTGAAATGGGTTGTATTCAATAGCAAGCATTCATATGTGGTTATCAACATTTCAACATTATGTTGGGTGAGTTTACAATTTACAATATAGTAATATTTTACTTTATAGAGGACATAATAATGATAATGAGATGTTATCCTAGAGGGTCAGATACTAATTGTTTTTTAAGTCTCAATTAAACTCTATTTGAATATAATTATTGGAATATGATTTTTTCTTATGACTGATTAAACAATTTATTCAACTTTTATTGATAATTGGTACTCACATAGAAATAAAAATATGACATTCATTAATAAATAATTAATTAATTCCATGAAAATTTAAAAAATAATTATTTTCTAGATTGTGGATAAAATATATATTTTAATTATTTAATATTTAAAAAATATTCTTTTATTGTGTTTCCACTAAAATATTTAATTATGAAAAAAATATTTAATGAAATATTTATTTCTTTTTTCAATATATACCAAGGAGTTTGAGTATACTAATACCATTTATAGTGATCAATATTAACTTTCATGATTAAAATCAATTATCATTTCACAAGTTAACAGATGTCACAAAATAATAATAATATTATTATTATTCTTATATGAAATAAAATTATATATATATATATATTTTAAGGGAATATATTAAATTAAATAAAATTTTAATCTAATCTATAGATATATAAATATATGGTTATGTCTATTATTTAGGGTCAATTGAGAATTGGGAACCATTACACACAATGGTCTTCTCTCACAAATTCATCCTTTCATACACCTCACAAGAAGGAAAAGAACACCATAAAGCTTGAAAGATAATTCAGTAATCAATATAAAAAAGCACAAAATGATTGATCAATCACATTAGATCCCTACATTGCATTGGTGACTTTTTAGAAACCATTGGAGAATGTATGGATCACCACAATAGAAATTTTTCATTTGGATCCTACAGGCAGAAAAACAGTAATCTAAAAAGGGTATTTATGAAGATCAACAATACCATTGAAGAAATATCCATAATGAGGTAATAATTTTATATAGATAAAAGTAAATTGATAATAAATTTAATGTGAAAATATGTTCTCTAGGTTAAATGTATTTAATATGTCAATATCTAATAGGAAACGTTTCATTGTTCATGGAATTCATGACATGTAGAACATTTGGAATGACCCATCATACATAACAAAACCCTTTTGGGATTATCATATGAAATTATAATTCAATTATGCCCATAACATAAAATTTTTATCACAATGGTCATGTTTTAAATTTATATTTATTTATTTGATTGTTAATTTTGTATAGTAGTTGTGAGATATTTCATTTCTTGAAAATACATTTTTATATATGATTATAATTACAATGATTTAACATATTTAAGTACCAACATTCATGTTTTAGTTTTCACATAGGATTACGTAAATATGAAGAATAATTAAAGATGTGATCAGGGATTTCCATGAATTTTGGTTGATAAAACTACGATACATGACATGTAGTTGTATTACACATCATGTATCCATCTGAACTATATTTTGACATTCCTTGTGAGACTTGTAATTCCAATTAGAGACAACATGTGGTTTATTTATTATATACCACATGTAGACTATGATATCCAGAAATATTACTGGTCATATTAACATGCATGTAGCTAGAATGAACATTGTCTAGTCAACACTATTTAGCTGTGAAATTCAAGAAAATTGTGTGGTCAAATATATAGTCAAACCCTACATGAGACTGATATATCAAATCATTAATTAAATAAATAACATTTAGTCATCATAAATGTAATATAGTTCATTATTTACTACATTTTAAATACATGCCGAGTGATTCATCACGTAACATGGAGACATGGACAAAGGAAGGTATGGTGTGTAGATGGATTACACGACATTTGTTCCCGTGTATAAAGAACATGATGAGTCCTTTGATATATTTATCAAACACACAATATATAGACTACATGATGTGTATCATGTTTGAACATTACATGTATGATGTTCATGAGATTGTCCCAGACTTTTGTATTCAGTTGTTTTATTTAATTTAATCTATTGCATGATTTTTTATTTATTAGTTATTAATTAAAATATGTTTTCCTACAAGTCATCCCACCATCCATAAAAATATAGGACCACCATGTCCATGGTTATTTGTATAATTTCACTAAACCAATCATTTAGATCCTCCCACCTGAATATCATTTACAAATTTATGTAACAAATAGATTATCCTAAGGAGTGTGATGATATTTCAAGAGGATATCAAAATACTACTATAATAGGAGATTCATGGAGGATAGGTGGAATGCTTCATGAATATTCCTACTCAAGGATTTATTCCCCTTGGTAATAGGATTATTTGTTATCCTATCACAAAATCATATGTTAGATAGGCTCATCCTGAGGTCATTTTTTTCTGTCAAATGCATTATTAATTTTATGGATGAAACAAAGTGATCATATTAATAGATACATTAATGTAAAAATAAGGAATATAAATAAATGGATTGTCTGTGATTTTTTTGATAAGTAATTTTTAATCACATAATAAAAATCCAATTTATATTAATAAGACATTTAACATGTAAAACATGATGATTTTATGCATAACATACAAAATCTCTCATCTAAATATTATATCATACTTTGTCATGATTCACTTGATTAGGAATGAAATCTATAAATCTATGTGTCTGAACAACCATTGTTGGAACACTTACATTGATCATAGAGTTCTTGTAATGGTTATGGGATGAATTAACCATCTTATATATAGTAACCCTACTTTTTCTTTAATTAATATTACGCCATTTTAAAGATATAATACATAATTTTATTACAAATCAATTAACCAATAGGGTTAGTGTCTTGGGATAATTAGGTTCATACATAAATTTTACCTAATAAAGAAAAAACATTATTTAATTCCTTCTTCCATATATTCTCAGTGTCCCTTATAGTCTACTTAGTACAAGTAATCACTTGACAATATACATCCAAAAAGGGGAAATCAAAAAAACCAATAAGATAACTTATAAGATAAATTAATCAATATGACATTATTGAGAATAATAATAATTTCCATAATATAAGTATAGAATTATTATCAACACCATGAGAGAAACAATGGATAATGTCATGGAATGTGGAAATGAATAAAAATGAAACATCACACATTAGTGGTAAAATAACATACATAGTAATGAACAAAGATAAAATCTTTTTCAAGAAGAAAATATGTTCACGATCATAAAATCATCATTATGAACAATGAAAGATTCATATTCATGACAAGTTCACAATATCTCATGAGATAAATCACATTACCCAATGGTATCTAGGTCTATATAATTACAGGCCCACCAATAAAATCATAATATTAACATAATCATGCTATCCATAAAGAATATACAACAATCATTGTCCTAAAATAAATAATTGAAAGGAATATTGTTTTATAATGATTTTATAAGTCATACATTCATCAATAAAAATTGGGTTTCCCATATGAAAAAATGTAGCACCATATATGGTATAAAAATCATTTGTATTGAATGAATGAGAATCAATCTGATGAGGAGTGAAGATGTGATTGGAGAAAAAGAGTTCTATTGGGAAAATAAAACGAATTTTCATAAAGCCAATTTGGGAAATTTTCTTCCTTTAATAGAAGTTGTAAGAACAATGAAATTATATTTAAGGTACATTAATGGAATATCTGCACAACAATGTTTCATGTAAGATGTATAAACCAAATAAATGGTGTTGGGTTTGAGAATCCACACACCCTTATTCCCAAGTTATTTTGTCATGTTTTCACCTCTAGAATAATAAAAATATCTTTATTAAAACATAAATATGTAATTTTATTATAGAAATTATAATAATGTTTTATCAATTATAATAGGTTTTTAAATTTTTTAATTTTTATCATGAAATTGATGAGATTTGAAATATTGTGCTCTTAAAATTTTCAAGCTTTTCGTTGATTTAGCTATTTTGGTCTAAAACTTTTTTAAATAAGTATAAAAACATCCAAAATAATAAAATACATATATTTATAAATTTATATATATATAATATTTTATTTTAACCATTTATAAGGTTTGTGATATGAAAGGAGTTGGATATATACCAATTGCTGGTGAACTGACATTTATTAGGAACATTGTCCAAATGTGATGAAAATGAGGTATAAATCATAAATACATTAAAAATAAAGTAAAGTTAACATCATTAATGTAATGTTATAATTCTCCCTAATTTAATATTATAATATTTTCTTTTTTAATAATATTGGTAATGATAGAGGATAAATATAAAATGAATGAAGAGTTGAAAAAACATATGCTTTCTTATAATATATTCTCTTATACACCACTATAACTCATTTAATTTTGTGTTATTATAAATCAAAAATGTCTGTATGATATATAAGATTAATAAAAATAAATATTTCATTTTATCACTGGCATTACAGTGTGTTTGAGGAGTTTTTTTTCTGAGGGGAGGGAGTAGGGTTTTCTATACTAGAGGGTAGGGGTATTATAAGAATAAAATATAGAATAAAATAACATATCAAAGTTATAAAATGTAATAGTGAATTTTTGGAATTATGGATCATATAATATTATAAATAATGAGATTAAAACTTCAATTCACCTTTATAATTCTAATTTATTTGTTCATTTAAAAGGAAAGTGGAATGAAGGAAAACCTGTTCTTTTAAGGAATCACTTCTGACTTTATGATTTCGAAAAAAAATTTGGTTTGGAAAATCATTATATTGTATTTTAATGTATAAATTTTGATATTAAATTTTCCAAGTACTAACCTAATGTTATTGAAATTATTATTTCATTATTACATCATGAATTATTTAATTTGAAATACTAATGTTTTGTGAAAACTATATTTTTACTATTCTCAAAAAAATTAATGTATTTAAAAAATTACCAATAAACACACATTGGTTAATTTTAAAATGATGATTTCAAATATGATATTATTTATATCAACGTATATTTTTAAAATAGAAAAATTATAATTTTAATATAAAAAGATTGATTTTTTTTAAAAACATTAAAATACAATTTCTTAAAAAGGTGATTAAATTTATTTTGAGTTTTTTAATTATGATATTTTTCAAATTTTGAAATTTATATTTTCTTAATGCAGTCATGAAAAATAATATTTCATTAATAATTCATTACTTTGAAGAGGAATTTCTTTTCAAATGGCCTGGTTACTATTACCAACAATTAGGTTACTATACCCAAAGTATGTTTACTATTGTAATGGTCACATTACATCCTATAATTAACTACAAAATCATTAATTGATTATTCAAATCAATTTATCTCAAGGTTATATATTTCTGTTTCCAATAATTTTTCTTGGTTCACTAATATCTCTCTTAATCTATATAGTGTTTATAATATGCATAATGATTCAAGTAAATTAGGGAGATATATATTTTCCCATTTTATCATTTCTATTTAATATTGTTTTTCTAGTTTTAATGTATGAATTTTAATTGGTTTCATAACTGAATAATGTAACAGTGTTTAGTAATGAAATATTGTATTTGTATTTTTGTATGTTCATAATACTATATAATTTATTATAACACACATTTATTCCAAGAGATATATATTACTAATAAACATTGTGTCGTTACATTATTCTCCTCTTTAGAAATTTACCCCTAAAATTTCAACTCAAATTCATGGTTAAGAAAAAAGAGGGTACCTCTGTTTCATTATTTCTTATATTTCCCATGTTTCATCATAATAATAATTATTCCTCCATAACACTTTGACAAGGTGATATGTTTGTTTGCGTAGATCTTTTTCACTATAGTCCAAATCTTCCCCAGCTTCTTTTCTAGGGAGAGTTCATTATCTATTTTTATAAAATATTAATTTAGTACATGTAAGTGATCGTGTATGTACTTACACAGTAGTGATACATTGTAGAGGTCATGAACATGAGGCATTCTTGGTAGAAGTGCAAGAAAATAGGCTAATCCTCTTATGTGATCTGGAATATCAAAGGGGGCATTGTACATTGGGAGAACATTCCATTTCATTCAAAACTACATGACTCAATTCCATTATTATATTCATTAGAAAACACTTCCTCCAAAATAAAACTCAATTTCCCTTTCATGGTTTTCGACATATCACATTTTACAACTCAGTGTAGATTTTATATTTTGTTGGATGGTAAGAAACTTCTTTGTCATCTCCTTCACAAGGGTCCAAGTATAATTCATTCTATAACTTCATCTCAACAGGTTACATTTTGAAATATATTCACCATGCATTGCTTAATATGGATCCATTTGAATACTTGATTTTATTTTTTTGGTTATAGGATATTTAAACTAATTGTATATGTTGATCCCTCACACCTTTTTAATTCCATTAGGGATTCTCATAGAATTCCATCTAGAATCTGAATAGTCCTTCTCAATTGGTGATCAGTTTCTGGGTGATAGGATTTCCTGAAATTTGATTCAAAACATAATGCATGTTTAAGACTTCTCCATAATTTGGAGGTGAACCTTCGATCATGATTAGAGATGATAAAAATTTGACCCCATGAAAATGATCCACCTCCTTCACATATATCATCGTATGATTTTCAAGAGGGAAATATTCTCGAAGAGTGGTAATGTGGGATTTCATTGTGATTCGATCCACCAAAACACATGGCACATTGATTTATTTAAATGTTATTGGGTTACCACTGATAAATACCATAGTGACATTTTCTCTATTCTATGTGGATGTAGGAAATGGTTACATCATACATTTTAACTCCAATTGCTCTTCATTAATGTGTGAACATACCAAACACTCTGAGATGTACTTAGGAATATCCTTCTTCATGTTTTCCTAATAAATGTGTTCATGAAGAACATTGTACATATCTGTACATATAGGATGTATTGATAAAGATGTGCTATGATAATTATTAAATAGATCCATTTTTATCTCAAGTGATGCAGGCTCACAATGCGTCATTCCAAACAGAATCACACCATCATTATGGATATGGATATTATGTAACTTCCCTTTACTTTATCATAATTCTTCTGTATCTCCAGATCATCCCTTTGTGACTTTTAGATATTATATTGTATAGATGGTTGGGGAATTATTTGGGTAAGGTAGGATGTATTCCCTACTATAATTGTCTCGAACCAGCACGAGTCGACCCTGAGCTGGTCACATAGGCCAGCCCGCGACATGTCCTGAGAGGAATTCCCGATCCACCTGGGATAACGAAAAGAACTGAGGGCATAAATAGAGTACACAAGGGAATGATTTCTCCCAAATATAAACAATCGAAAATACATCAGAAATAAATGGATAGCCCAAAATACATGTAAATAAAAATTGAACTAAACATTATTTGTACAAGTAACTGAAATTATAACTAAACGAACAACTCAAATGGCCAAACCTGGTAGCCAACTATCTTGATGTTACCCCTCTCATAACTCTCCAACATAATGATCACACTTTTCCCGAGGTGATTGAACCCAAGATGAAACCTGTATAAGGGCTAAAAACATATGAAGACTATAGACGTGAGTAATAAAACTCAGTAGGTTATCCCAATATTCTATTCCCAATACTTATCCATTAAAATAAAAGAAACATCAATTTAGGTTTTAAATACAAGATATAAATGTATTTTGTAAAAAGAGGTCCCATGCAATAAAATATTTCCAGACAAAAACTTTAATGTTATATAAACAAAAATGCTAGTAACAATTTTCAAAGTGGTGAAACATCAAAATGAAAATAGTTAGCAAGAGGTTTGTTTTAAAGAAAGATAATTTTTAAATAAAACACACACACTACATAATTTACCAACCAAACACAATGTCTACCGATGGTGAGTCCAAACTATCCATTGAGAACAAGTCAAGGGAACACCCCTATGCACTCGTTGGTTGTGAGCCCCAGGTACCTCGTATCTCGGTGAAAGTAACCATAATAAATATATGTTCTCGTGCAAATGAGACACTAGTAGGGAGAATATGCATAACCTAGTGGTACCCAAAACACATCATCATCAATGTTTATATAGTGTTGTCATCTTCATACATGTTACGTGAAACAAGGGAAACCCCCCATGGGATCATTAGCAAACTAGTACACGTCCACCCACCAAGATACCAAGGTTTTCCCTTTTTGTACTAAAATAATTTACAAATATATAAAATACCATTTTATAATTAAGATTCCTTTTAAAAAACATACAGACATCAAACAGCCCATTCACTTGTCTCACTTTTCATTCACAGATCAATAAACCACCTAAAGTTTCATAAAACAATTTCAAAAGGTATAATGAGGTCGTGCACATAAAATCCATTCCAAAATGATATTTTAAGGCCATAAACATATGAATACCATATCAACCTAGATTTGGAAGCCCTAAAATCAATTTATAAATAAATTTCTTGAACCATAATATTTCCCCAAAATATAGAACAAGAAATACAAATGGAAACAATATTTATAAGAAAAACTAATTCCAAACGTGCCTTTAAGCCTTTCTCAAAACATACATTTGACAAAGGTATGAATTTTCCTTCTATTAAATAGGGTTATACATACCATTTAATGAATAGTACCACATTCATAAATCCATTATAATACTCATGTTACATATTCAAAACATAACCATTTTCATAAGGATGTTAAATGGGACATTTTCAAGAAACTCAGACCAAAATATGTTGTAAACCAAAACACATTTGTTTATAAACCCATATCTAGATTTTAATGTCATAGAAGGACCAAAAATGAAAAAATTTCATTATTATAATGCATTTATAATTCCAAACATATAATTTTTAATTCAAACATAACACCTAAAATCCAATGAGGTAGCTTACCAAACACATGGCATGCCCTTCTAAACAAAATAATTTATTTTAAGTACACGAAATGGGATAAAACACCAATTGCATTACATATTTTATAAAAGATAATGTAAAATACTAAAAATATCATAAAATAGTTTCTAAACCTAACAAAATGTTGTGAAATATAGTGTAGCATTTAAACAAACACTTGGTGTGCACTTTTATGACAAAACAACACTACCTTTCACAAAAAAAGGCTTAAACAACAATTTTGCACACAATGAAATTTATCCAAAGGATGAAAAAAAATTATAAACATATTTATCAGATGAAAAAAATAAGAAAATTATGAAAACTAAATGATAAAGGCATGTGCAAGAGATATCCTACGTAAAATCCTTGGCGTAATGGAAATACACACCCAATATAACCATCTGAGGGTATAAAATTTTAAACCTATGAAGACTAGCCCCAAAAAAAAAACCCCATCAAAAATCATGTTATAATAGAACCCCAGGTCGATCATGACTATGGGAGATTATAAAACCATGAAATAAAAAAGGAGGAAGAAGAGGGAGGACAAAGGAGAAATAATCCCACCTTTTCAACAAGAAAAATCTTAGACTTCCATTAGATCTGAACCATTAGAGAAATGTGAATGTCTTGTAACTCCTTTTAGAGACTCATAAGGTCAGGAAGAACTAGGGAAATAATATTTTTGGGTAAAATAGTACGAATTTAATGATTTATGTATGAAATAATTTACTTTCTCAATTCTAGAATATTTGAGGTAACCTGAGAACTTTCACCCTAATATGTGATACAAATGAGCTCCAACAATGTAAAATAGATAATAGGGATGAGGTGAGGTACTTTGTCTTTGATTGAGAGGTTGAAGCACCAATAAATATTAAAAAAAAGAATAATATATAAAAGAAAAAAATATTAATTTTTTAACTGAAAATGGGCCCATAGGATGGCCCAATACCTAAATAAGTAACCACAATTCACCATGATTATGAATTATTAAGGGGTCCAAAAGGATGTGGTGGTGTTAATATTTATATTGAGAAAACATATAATGTATATGTGTTTAAAATGGTTAAAAAACAAAGGAGTTATAAAAGAAACAAATTTCGTTTTTAAAACTGGAAATGTGCCCATGGTTGGCCCAAATCATGAAGTAACCACCCTTTCTCCCAAAAAACCTAAACAAGTAATCTGGAATCCAAATTTGGGTGATTATACATATATGGTAGTTAAAAAAATTAATCTCACTGAACACCCACAAAAATGATCGGTGTTTTCAATGAAACGGATCAAAACAATGACGTGAAAATAAAAAAACCGGGTGTGACAATTCTCCCCACCATTAAAACTTTCTGCCCCTGAAAAGCCATAACGCTTTTAAACTGAAAGAAATAACCTAAAGAGTACTTATCAACATAATACAGCCTCTAAATATAATTAAATATCATTAAACAACAATGTATCTTAACACTCTTTCCCAAAAAAATCACAAACTCACAACCACTTTTGGATAATCAATGGAAAGAACAAGCCACCACCTCCACAACCATGCCAAATACAGATTGTTAGGCCTTCTCCCAATGAACCCAATGATCAACCAAACCATAGTTCACTCATAACATCCAATTACTTAGGTTGGAATCCAAAATGGGCTCCCCACCATTAAATCACAACTTTCATCCAACAAATCCTAAAGGAAATATCTTTGAGACCCGCAGTGGGTCTCCCCACCATTAGAGAACGACTATAGATGAAGAAAAAAAGAATTCAAAGTGACATAGAATTGGGCCTCACTTGCACATTACAACCAAATATCTCCCACAAAAACCTATAAAACCAATTTAATAGGGTTACAATATGAACTCCTAAACCACCCACTCTCGAACGGAGGGGATAAGAACTAGACCAACACTATTGGCATAGATCTGGACCCCCACCACGCTAGCAGGGGAGGGAAGGGGACCCAATAATTAGGCCACAAAAACCATAGAAGAAACAAAGAAACTACCCAACAGTCTCCACCGATGAATAGGTAATACCAAGACCACACCCAATTTTCACAGGCAGTCAACATAGGGACATTGATCGAAAACCCACATCCATAAAGGCATAACCATATAGATGGTGTGAGGGGTAAGTCCACCATGCTTGTTGAGATAAATGGAAATTGACATTAATGAGGAACAAAAATAGATAAATAGAAGCTACCATACCACAATGGTGGATTTAGTATCCTGTTCAAGATCCCCACACCTCTGGAGATTTCCTGACTGCATGAAAAGCTTTACTCTGGGGCCTATGGATGGAGCCCAGATTCTTGAAGCATCTGTTGCACTGTAGTCAGGTGCTAAGGATCACACCACTCAAAAAAATGCACTTTATCAAAGAAAAACCTTCATCTAAAAATTAAATCATATATACATTTCAAAATTAGGTCTCACTCTAAATGAGGAGAAGAATGTTGAAGGAATACAGAGATACACATAAACATCACCGAACACAACTGCTATGTCCAAAATAATTATCACGACCTCAATGCACTTTAAATCAATCCCAAAAAACACTCTATTCCAACAAATGGGCTGAGAAATCATCTTAAGTTGTGGACTTAACATTTTAAATGAATCTTTAGGTTTATCAATAGGAAATATTTTCAATGGGGAACCATCCATCACCAAATCACGACATCCAGCACATCTTCAGAAACCGAATGAACATTACTCCAAAACTGAGCCACCACCAAAATTTCATCTCAATATACAACAAGATAAAGGATTCTAGATCACAAGGAAGCATACTGAATAAATAACCCTTCTATGAAAAAGAAAAAATTATCCACATAACCATTGGTTTATAAACAAAGGACACAATTTTTCAGCTCCAAACACTTTTGAAAAAGAAAATAATTTTGTGCGCTTCCACATTCACCAATGCTATTTCATCATGTCTCACGCACATGCACATTTCCATTCCACCTAGTCACCCAAACACCATTCCATATAACAAATCCTTCTAGATATCAGTAAACCCATTCATGTAAACACCCATTAAAATATCAAAGGCTAAAACGGAACAACATTATTCCAAAAAAACTCATGTACCTTCCAAAGGAACTCTACCCACCAGGTCCAAAAACCTTTTCATATTTCACAAAAACAAACCACACTTCATTAAGAAACATTTTCTTAGAAAATGTACCCCTTCTCATTTTATAAAACTTTTAAAAAAACCAAGAGACTCCAAAAACCGCTTCCCATATTATGAAATTTAGCAAGGTATCTTTTCGTAATCTGATGTCCATTGAGACCAATATCCTTTCTATGTAAACACCAAATACTGAGAACCAATTTCCAAAACTAATTTATCATATTCAAACACTTTTCAACATCCCAACACACCCCCATTTAAAACAAATTTTTAGAATTTCCTTGAAATTATTAACACTTTCAAAGCATTTTATTTCAACAAACCACATGTTTAGATTAGTAAAAATCTAATCCTGTTAAATCATTTCAATTTCCTCCCAAAAAATTGTTTCACAAAAAGAACAACATTCCAAAACCATTATTATATATAATTTTTGAAAATTCATTTTCAACTTTTCAAAAACCAACCAATACATTAAAAAAATTACATTTCTCACATAGGGATATTAAAAAAAATTCATATTTCAAGAAAGGTCCAAGAGACCAAAAAATGGAACTAGTGTCGGTTGGTGAATTGACCATATGGATGGCCGAAAACTGTCAAACAAAACACCAACACTGAGTGATTTATTAGGACCATGCCCTGGCTCCACATGGCTTTCCAATCCCTACAAGATAACAGAGGCCATCAGAAAATCTCCCCTTGTAATATCCAAACACCAAACAATCAACAAGAACAAACGACACTAATAAAACAGGACTTCTTGTGGAAAACTGGGGATCAGAATGAGAAAGAGTTCACGACGCTCTTCCCGCACTTACCCCTCATGTCCCAAAAATCCTACTCCATCTACCTTGACATTCCCCAAATAACAAGTGTGATCTAAAAAAGAAAGGACTTCTAAGAGCTGACCTCCTTCGATACCATTTTGTCACAAACCAACCAGAGTCGACCCTGAACCAGTCACCTAGGCCATCCCGCGACAAGTCCTGAGAGACGTTCCTCATCCTCCCAAGAGAGAGAAAAACACTGAGGGTATCAATAGAGTCTACAATGGAACGATTTGAAAAAAAATACAAACAATAAAACAAACAAAAGAAATAAATGTACATCCCAAAATACATTTATATAAAAATTGAACAGAACATTTTTACGAGAAACAAAATGTATAACTAAACCAACAACTCAACTGACCAAACCTAGTAACTAATTAACTCCATGTGACCCCTCTGGTCACTCTCCAAAACTATAATCGCACATCGCTCGAGGCGATTTTATTCAAGCTGAATCCTGGAGAAGGGCTAAAAACATAAGAAGACTATTGGCGTGAGTATTAAAACTCAGTAGGTTAGCCCTATATTCTATTCCCAATGCAAATCAATTAAAATAAAATAATCATCAATTTAATGTATTAAATACAATATATAAATTAATGTTTTCAAAATGAGGTCCCATTCTAGAGAAAATTACCAGAAAAAAACTTCCATGTTTTATAAACAAGAGTGCTTGTAACAATTTTCAAAGAGGTGCAACTTCAAAATGAAAATATTTTTGAAGAGGGATGCTTTAAAGAATGTGAAATTTTAAATAAATCAAAAAACTAATTAATTTTTCAACAAAAAATACCGTATGAAAAAGGTTAGTACAAAATATCCAATGAGCACAAGTCACAGGAATACCCCTATGTACTAGTTAGTTGTGAACCCCAGGTACCTCATACCTCAGTGAAAATAACCACAATTAATATCTGATCTTATGCACATGATCCATTAGTTGGGAGAATACCCATAACCTAGTGGTCCCCCAACAACATCATCCCCATTTTTTAGTTAGTTTTTTAATCATCAAACCTTCTACGTGAACCAGGGGCCAAACACCATGGGATCACTAGCATACTAGTACACGTCCACCCACCTAGATACCCAGGTTCTCCGTTTTTGTAATAAAATAATCTACACATCAATAAAATACCATTTTTCTTCAAGATCCATTTTAAAAATCATACACACATCACGAATTCCACACACATGTATCAGATTTCTTCAAATATCCATAAACCACCAAAATTTTTATAAAACAATTTCATGAATTGTAACGAGGATGTGCACATAAAATCCATTCCAAAATGATCTTTTATGTCAAAAAACCAATCAATAAAATATCAACCCATATATGGAAGCACTAAAACCAATTAATTAATAAACATCATGAACCATAAAATTGCACCAAAAGATATTACATTAAATACAAATGGAAACCATTTTTATAAGAAAAAAATTCAGAACGGGCCTTTAAGCCTTTCCCAAAACTAACATTTGACACATGTATGCATTTACCTTTTATTAAGGTGGACTTTACAAAACATTTGAAGTAGAAACCCACTTTCATAAATCCCTTAAAACACTCAGGTTACATATTCAAAACACAACCACTTTTATAAAGATGTGAAATTGGCCATTTTCCGGCAACTCAGGCCAAAACATGTTGTAAACAAAAAACCATTTTTTTTGTAAAACCAAATCCAAATTGGAAAGTCATAGAAAGACCCAATAATACCATTTTTAGTTATTTTGATGCATTTATAAATCCAATCAAATAATTTTTAAATCATACTTAACATTTAAAATCCATTATGGCAATTTACCAAACACATGACACACCCATTTAAACAAAACCATTTATTTTAAGCACTTGACAATTAATAAAAAACCAATTGCATGAAATATTTTATATATGATACCATAAAATATTAAAAATACCATAAATGGATTCTAAACCTCACAACATAGTTGTGAAATAAATTGGAAAAACTAAACAAACACTTGGTGTGCACTTTTATGACAAAACAATGCTACCTTTCACAAAACAAGGCTTAAACAACCATTTTTCACACTAAGAAAAATATAAAAAGGATGGAAAATAATAATAATCTTATATATCAGATGAAAACAATAAGAAAATGATGAAACTAAAATGATAAAGGCATGTTCATGGGATATCCTACATCAAATTCTTGGTGTAATGGAAACGCACACCCTATATCACCATCTGAGTGTTTACAAATGCTAATCCCATGATGAACAACCCCCAACGAACAAAATCCCCATCAAAAATCATGTTATAACAGAACACCTGGTTGATCATGACTAGGGGAGATTATAAAACCAAGAAATATCAAAAGGAGGAAGAAGAGGTAGGAGAAAGTAGAATCAATCTCACCTTTCCAACTAGAAAATTCTTATACATCCATTAGATCTATACCCTTATAGAAAAGGTAATAGATTTTAACTTCTTGGAGAGTCTCCTCTGCTCAAGAAGAACGAGGGAAAGAAGATTTGTGGGAAAAAAGAGTACGAATTGACTAATTTATGTATGAAACAATTTACCTTCTCAATTCTGTAAGATTTGATGAAACCTGAGAACTTTCACCCTAATATGTGATACAAATGAGCACCAAAGATGTAAAATCGATCATGGGAGTGAGGCGAGGTACTTTGGATTTTATTGGGATGTTGAAGCACCGAAAGTATTTGAAAAATATATATATAAAAGAAAAAAATATTTTTTTAAAACTGGAAAATGGCCCATGGGCTGGCCCAATACCTAAATAAGTAACTCAAATTCACCATGATTGTGAATTCATAAGGGGTCCAAAAGGATATGGTGGTTTGAATATTTTAGTTGAGGAAAACTATGATGTGTAATGTGTGAAAATGTTTAAAAACAAAGGGGATATAAAATAATTCTATTTTGTTTTTAAAACTGGAAATGAGCCCACAGTTGGCCCAAATCATGAAGTTACCACCCTTTCATCAAAAACTCATAAAAACAATGTGGATCCCAAATTAGGGTGATTAGACATATGTCGTAATTCAAAACTCAAAATTAATCTCACCCAAAACCCATGATAAGAATTATTATTTTCAATGTACTAGATCAAAACCATGACATGAAAAGAAGAAAAACTGGGTCTGAGAATAATGATTTCCAAATCCATCTGTATTATTTCCATGAATATAATATCCTTACATATCTACACCATTTATAGAGTAGCATGATCCTTTCTACTAATGTAAATCGGTTCCTTCTATTCCATCCTTGAATGGTTGATAATAGATAATTAATAGTACTTTATTATATCTAACCATCTTCTTTGACACAAATTTATCTTCTTATATGTAAATATATACTTTAACTCTTACGAATGGTATATAGGTCACACTTCTCTCCATAGAGATAGATCTAAAAAATCATTACTGAAAATATCACAAATACTAAATCTATATGATGCATAAGTATGTTCGGTTTATGGATCCTCAAATTTCACGAGGCATTTGACATTATATTATAATTATACAAGAATATTCAACTCACCCCATTTATTGAATAATAACTACACATCAAAAAACCATATCTACATGTTGGTAGTGTGAGTATATGTGTTCTAATTTCCCACTTCTTAATCTTCTATAATCATTCCTTTCATTATTTCACCCATACATACTTTACCAATTATATGATAACATAGATATTCAGATAGAAATTTGTGATAAATTCATAACAAAATGTCTATAGTTTCAATAAAATGGAAGAAAAGTATAAATTTACAGGACACTATTGGGTCTGAGAAATTCATTAATTTCCATGGTCTTTGAAGAGTCCATAGAAATTATATCACTTGTGATCATGCACCCCAATAGTGTGACCTGTTGCAATAAAAATTCACACATATTGAACACAGTATACAATTTCTCCTTCCCTAGTGCCTCAAGAAAAATCCTTATAGGTTGTTCATGTTCCTACTTAGTCATTGAGTAAATAAGAATATATTTGATATAAAATTCCACAAATCTATTGAGGTAGTCTCTAAAACATATATTAATCAAAAACATGATGATTTCAGGGAAATTAGTAATTCCAAAGGTTATAACTATGAACTCATAGTTCTTTATCCTTTTATAGAAAGAATTATTTCGAATATCATCCTTTATCAGCATTATTTGATGATATCTAGAATGAAGATACACCTATGATAAGTAATGATATCCTCTTATTTAACTGATCAATTCAAAAGTCCTTGTTATGGGATATTTTTTTATTATGGTGAAATTTTTGAGCTCCCATTAGTCGATACACAACCACATTGATCCATAGATATTACTGAAAAATATCATCAGCGAACCCCAAGGTGATGCACTAAGGTGTTATAACCCTTTTCCCAAATTCCCTTCTGACTCCTTTTTTAAATCATCCAATTTAATCATGTACATCCTGTAAGGAAATTTGAGATTAGAATATCTCTAGGTATGATATCTATTGAAAACTCCACCTCATTAAATATGAGAATTCTAATTTGATATTTGGAAAATACGTCAGAACATTCCCTCACAAAAGGAATTTCCAAAAGTTTGATTCTTCTATTTGGGAAAACTATTTATTCTAGGTATTATTATTCATAGGGAATCAATACAAAAACCATTTTTGGATATTAAAATAGAGTTTCATGAACATCCTTTAATTTAAATTGGATCATTGGATGATTTAGAATAGGAAAATATATTTATATTTATTGATAGTTTATGTGATCTTTGTATACGGAGAGCCAATCCATTCCCAACATAACATCAAATACCACCAAAAAAGTATTATGAGATTTTATAGGGGAATTATTTCATGGATGATTACAGGTGAAGATCCCAACACTTAGGATGAAATTATTGTATTATAAGGTGTTTTAATAGATTTCCCTACACCATGTTATTAGGGATTTGATTCATCATTTCTAATAAAAATTAGGTTATTATAGAATTCATAGAACCAAAAAAATCAATTCTTTATTGAATTTGAAGTGTAACTTTTACAACATAATTTTCGTGATCCTTCTTAGCAGTACTAATGGAATATGCATTCACTTGGTAAATTGCATTTGGCTATTGCGGACACGTATTACACTCAAAGAATCATGTTTTAATGCAATGGATTTAATAACCCACATTCTCTCAATAGATGAAACGTTGAACCATATGTGGTCTATTAGGAGGTTATCCCTCCATTCCTCCATCGTGATGGTCTGATTTGTCATGTCTAATTAAAATTTCTGTGCATAGTAGATTTCCAACCCACACTTGATCCATCCTAGCATCCCTTCGACATATTTCACATGATGAATATTCCCACATTTTTAATATATCAATAGTTGGATACCCATTCCTATTTTGTCTTATTACCCAACAGATTGACACAACATTCTTCTCTCATTATCTACACGACCATGGATGCATTCCCCAAGAACCATCTCTATTTTGGGAGTGCTTTAAATAACTTCTTTAGAAATCCCAATTTTAGAGATACCTAGAGCTTTTTGATGTTGTGGTTTTAAACCACTGAATAATCTATCCATTTTTCTACCATTATTGATAACTATTACCATGGAATATCTTGAAAGACTTGTAACATTATCCCCTTAAGCCATGCTAGATTCATATTATAGTTTCTTTAGATCTATGAATTAACTATCCATCATTGTTGGAAGATTTTGATGTAAATTCATGGTAAAAAATATTTTCTTAATGTCTTATCACTCCATATCTTCTATTTCATCCTTCATCTTGGATTTCATTATCAACAACCTGCATTGATCAGACTCTCTATATAAATGATAGGTGGAAAGAGTCAACTTATCATCCTCAGAATGATAGATACTATAAAGAATATTCTCTATTGATAGAAAAACTGTTTCATGATATTTTTATCAGAAGATCTGCTAAACATCATTGGTCATTGCTGTATAAAGCTGTCAATGGCTAGTTGATCCATTTTAGGTAAATTTAAATCCTCCACAATGGTTAAATATTCTATTAACAACATGATATGACTAGGTAATCTCCCATATAGTGTTTTTATCTCAACCTCCCAGGGAATTGGGAATGTCTCTCTACCAATGAATGCATTCTTCCTCATATGTGTTGTTTGTCTAGATTTTCCTAGTTCCAACCATTTTGAATGATAGAATTTTCAATTCAGAAAACAATGAATTAATAATTTATTCTTTTATGAAATTAACTTTAATGTCATATATTATGGTATCCTTATGTTTATCCAATTATAAAAAGATTCTTCTAGGATGTTTTGAATATTTATAGACTTATAATTCTGGTTTTAAGACATTTTTTATAATACTAATTCAAAAATTAACTAAAACATTCTTTGATACAAACATTAAATTCCCTACATTTTCTTAAATCATAGATATATCAATTTAAATATAAACATTACAATAACATGACAAATCTAGGATCCCAATGTATTTTTTTCTTAGTAAAATTAGGCTCTAATATAACTTTTACATAATAAAACATTAACATTGATTAATTCCATACTAATTAGACTCCTAATGGTCCTTGTCTTATCCATATTATAACTAATCACCTAACGATATACATCAAGGAAATGAGTTATCTAAAATCATGGTAAAAGGATTAAAAGGGGACTTGAATCAATATAACATGAGTGGGAATAATCATCATCATCATAACATAAGGATAGTATTATTATAAATGTAATAAGGGAAGAAATGGTAAATGCACATAATGATGGAATTCATAAAAATGAAACATCATGTCTTAGTGTTAAAATACCACAAATATTTGTGAAAAAGGGTAGCATTATGATCACACATATCATATGTGCATAATAATAAAATCTTAATTGTAAACAAATATAACCTCATGTTTAGGAATATTGCAAATTATCTATTGAGACACATCACAACATCCAATTAATTAGAGGTTTATATAATTACAATACCTCTCATCACATCATAACATTTACATATTCATTCATTCCACATGGAACACATAAAAATCAAAGTCGTAAAATAAACCATGAAATGAATGGGTTTTATAAGGATTTCATAACTCATAAATTCAGGAATAAACCTTGTGGTTACCAAATAAATTATGGAAGGACATAATTGGTATAATAATCATTGGTCTTGAGTGGAGAAGAAAAAATCTTAGGATGAGTCAAGATGTGTTTTGGAAAGATGAGTTCTTTTTGAAAAAGAAATACATCTTCCAAAATATGAAGTTCGAAACATGTATATCATTGAAAATAAGTGGTAATAAAAATTAAATTATATTTAGAAAAACATTAAAGTAATTTTCTCTATGAAATGTTTCCGGAAAGAGGTATGAAAAATGAAATGGAGATGGGTTCAAGAATCCAATATCCTTTATTCCCACACTATTTCATCATATTTTCACCTCCTAGATAATAAAATTATATTTATTAAATATATTATCAATAATTTAATTATAGTTATTTATATAACTATTTATAATTTATTATCAAATTATTATATTTCTTAAATTCCTTTTATGAAATTTCAGTGATTTAATATCATGTTTTCTTAAAATTATAACATTTTTCATCGATTTTGCAATTTTTATCAATGTAATTATATAAAAAGTATAATAAATTCAATAATCCTAATTTAAATATATTTATACAATTATATATAATAAATAATATATTTTAAATATTCATATTTTCTTTGATATGAAGGTAATTTAGAACACCCTCGTCGGTTGTTAACCGACTGTTAATAGGAATATTGTCCAAATATTAAGAAAAATTGGTATAAAACATAAATGATAAAAAATAGTACATTTTATAATCCTTAATATAGTATCAAATTTATTCCTAATTAAGTAATATATATTATTATTTAAATGATATGGAAAATGAGAAAGGAGAAAAAACTATTGAAGAGTTTATAAACATGCTCTTTCTTCGGTGTAGCATCTCCTATACAACACCATACCTTCATTGATTTTTGGTTTTGGAATAGTAAATCATATCCTTATGGATTATAAAAGCCTTATGATGTATGATTTTGGTATCTAATTGTATTTTTATTGGGTTGGAAGATTTATTTCCAATCGGAGGGAGATAGGTGATTTATACATGATGAGAGGGGTATTTTAAGACTATAATATTGAATAAAATAATATATCAAAGATAAAATCATGTAGTAGTGAATATGTTACATTATGAATAAAATATTAATATAATATAATGAGATTAATAATTTAAATACCCATTATAATTTTAATTTAATAGTTTATTAAAAGGGATAACGGAAAGAAAGAAAAATTGTTATTTTAAGGAATCAGTTTTGACTATTGGTTTAGGAAAGTAATTTTTATTTGGAAATTCATATTATTTTATTCCAATGAACCATTTATGATATTTAATATACCATGTCTAAACCTAATGTTATAGAAAGAATTATATCATTATTTCAACCGAAATGATGTAATTTTAGATACACTAATTATATGTAACACTATATTTTTACTATTCACCTAAATGTGATGTATTTTAGAAAATAACTAAAAAATCCCCATTAAAGTTGGTGATTTAAAAATTGATATTAATCTCATCAATATAAATTTATAAATAATTTTAATTTTTTTAAAAAAATGATTTTTATGAAATACGTTAAAATACGGGTAATTAAAATTTTTCTTTTGTTTTCATTGAGATTTTTAATGATGGCAATCAATTTTCCAAATTATAAAATTTATATTTACATAAACTAATCAGGATAGATATTATCGATATAATAATTAATTATTTGTAGGCGAAATTGTTATTTCAATGGCCATGTTACTATTCCCAATGGGCGGGTTACTACTCCCATTGGTCGTGATATTATTCCAATGGTCACATTACCGCCAATAAATAGCTCTTTATTCATTCATTCATTATTAAAATAAATTCATCTTAATGATATGTATATATCAATTTTGATAATTTTTCTTATTTTATTTTAATATTTCTTCTACTATATATTGTTTTTAGTGGGAGAAATGATTCTAGTTGACTAAGGTGATACATATTTTTCCATTTTAGTTTTATTAATATTTTTTTTCTAGTTGTCATTTTTTTAAATTTTAGTTTGTTTCATTTATGATTAAGATGATACAATTTTTTAATTAAATAATATATTGAATTTATTTTCATTTATGTAATACAATATAGTATATTATAACACAAATTTATTCAAATAGAAAAATATTACAAATAAAAACATGGATGTTATATTTCATCTAGAGAAGTATCCCTTGATAGACATGATGAATCATGGTGTAAGGTTTTATGGAAATTTATGTCATTATTTCAGTATTCTTATTTCCTATTAATTCATCAAAGAACCACAAGCTCATTTTATAAAAAAAAATTACAAACTAAATCCCATAAAGTGTATTTTCAAACCATCATTGGGGTTATTTTAAGGGTAATATCTATCATTTACAGTATAATCTCCTAGCATCTAGAAATTTTGATTCCAATAGTGAGGGATGTAGGGAGTTGATAAAATATTGAGATATTTAATATTAGTTATTATTGTTATTTCTAAGATAATTGTAATTAATTTACATACTAACAATGACATCTTTTAATTATTGTATAAATGGAAATAAAATCCATGAAAAAATCTATCAATTCCTTAACATGTGGTCAATACTTGAAAATAAATTATAAATATGGTATAATAATTTTTGTGATGAATTATTTTCAAAATAAATGTATTATTTGTTGGAATCACCTATTCATGTTTTACCAACACAAAAGGTGTATGAAGGTGATAAGGTTGTCTACTAGATATATATAGTGTATGAACTATATATATGTTGTTTTATATTTTCAACCATGTCCATAGAGATGATGATAAAAAATAAGGACATGGATGCTTACACCTTAATATCTCATATTATTTTACCTGAAATGGATAAATAAAGGATTGAAATAAATAATATTTTCTATATATCATTTTCAAACATGGGTATATTGATTATTTTGAAAAATCGAGCTAGAACATGGATAATAAATTATCCATTAAACACCTCATATTATATGTAGCACCAAGATTATCATTATTTTCCAATGCCTGAATGATCAAAATGGATAAGTCACATGAGATAATATTTTCCATAAATCCCCAAGTAGATAAGGATTAGTTAAAAACTATTACTTCACCCATTATGGTGAAAAGTTTGATAAAAAAGGATGAAGATATCATGGACAATATAAATAAAAAATATCACTTAGAACATATTTCAAATTGTTGAATGACACAATGGAATAATAATAAACATGTGGCTTTTGTCGAAATTTGTGGAAAAAATGCCAACTGAAAATGAAATTGAAATAAATTGAAGAATCAAGAAGTTTCATCCCCATTACATATATTTATCATATTTCAATTCACAAAAATGGATATATTAAAATATTGTAACAAAAAAATGTGTTTAATTATAGAAAATGAGCGACAATAGAAAAGTTATAAAGTGAACTAAAAGGTGATAAGATATGGAGATTCCTAGAACAACCTTGGGGATATCACTACTTCTTATTGCTAAATAGATTGATTCATATTTTTAAAATGTATTACCCTAAAATTTCTATCAGAATACAACTATAAAAAACAACGCATTATTTCAAATATAGAATAACTATTGTTATGAAACATTAAACTCTAAACTAGTGGTTTAGTAACATTTGAATAATAGATATCCATTACAATTAATGATGAATATAAAACATTAGTCTCTTACCTGATTATAGGATTATAATTATTTATAATATAAATCTAAAATTATGGGACATATTTATACACATAAAATATTCTTTTCTCAATTGAGCCAAGCTAGTAGATATATAAACAAACAATGTATCATTTAATATATAAAGAGAAATTTATAAAGAAAGGTATTTTATAAATCCATTTAGTGTATTTTTATCAGGGAAACATTAACTATTCTAAAATCTATGCATAAATTCATATTATTCTTACAATTAAATTAAAAAAATTATAAATATTCGTTAATTTAAATGAATGAACTTGGTAATGAAATTAGAATATACTTGTTGTATTGTCATAAAGAATATTATCCAACTAATCATTGATCTTAAATGTGGTGTAAAGATAATACCAAACTCACATTTATTTATATATAAAAATGTCATTATGGAAGTAAAAATAATATCCACGATGATTCTTATATATATTTTAATTCTTATATTGATTATTCCAATCCAGGTTTTAAAAAAAATGTTTAGCAACTAACCACATTCCATGTTTATTGTCTAAAGGATTTCATATCAATTATTATATGATAGGAATTTATTAGAATTCTATAAGAATTATTTTTTAAAATTGAGTTGTTAAAATATTCATTTATCTTTAAATGTAAATCAAACACAAATATGTTTATTATTTAATAATCATATTTCAAACATTTATTTTAATGGATAGTCAAGAATATCATTATTTATATATAGAGACATGGTCTAGTTAGTGACAGTTGGAGTATATTTAACTATTTTAGGATAAGTCCATGGGTTCACATAAGGCGGAATAGGTATACTAGATTTCATTAACTCTAGTGAGAGGATTAGTTTGAGGTGCACATACTATGTAGAAATTAAAAACCAAAGAGGTGGTATATGTTATCTTTGAAGGGATATATATATTATTTGTTCATAATAGATACTCCAAAAAAACCAGTAAATGAAAATGTGCTAAGATCAAAAAATATGTATAAATACAAGTAATGGACTCTATGTATCATGATTCAAGGAATTCATATTTTTAATGATTCTAATACTTGAAACTGCCCTTCAGTATTCAAGTGTAATTTAATATGGATGATACCAGAAGGTAACAACACATCATGAATGATTATTGATAGGTACAGTCTATGAAAAAACATAGACACTAATTATCATGACTAAAATAATTTTTAATTATATATGTGAAATAATATTTTTATGATCATTTTATTTGGATATTGATATCCAATGAAACCTCAATAGAGGAATAATATTGAAATATGTCTTTATGGGATTAGAAAAATTAGTCTCTATGGCATATTCATACAAGGAATAACTAGGAAGGGTTACTGACATCAACATTTTCATATAACATATAAATATTTGAAGAATTTATTTATAAAAAAGTGGTTTATATTGATTATATATTATTGTTTTGAAATGAAAGAGTTATATGTGTCTTTATCTAGTTTGTGGGAGTGATATAAGTTTTCATCATAGATATGTTTACAACATATGGGAAAACTATATTTTGTCTAAAACTTTATTTAATAATAAGGAATGAATTTTCTCTATGTGTAACATAAAGTTGAAAATATTATCTATGGGACATGATCTTAACATAGTTTTTTAGATATTCTACATCCTTAAATGGTAAATATATTAATAAAGTATTAAAAATTAAAAGTTAAAACAATTAAATACTGAATTAGTTTGGTCATATAATCCTTTAAATATATCAAGTGGTTTCATAGGAAGTGATTATTGAGATTAAATGAATTTAACCAGCTTAAGTGATATTTATTTATCTCATATTCCATGATATTCACTAATGTGGGATATTATTATAGTTTAATATCATATAGCTTGAAGAAAACATCATCAAATTGCAATTAAAGAAAATCTAAAAGTACTTTCAAAAGTTTACATGGATGATTTCCTATTATCATGAGAAGTGGGAATTCTAGTGATAAAGTGAATTGAACACTTTTCTGCATTAATTTCAATTTTATCTATAATCATAGAAATGGGTATGGTAGTTTTCATGAAAAATGTATTCTAGACAGTAATATCCATATCAAAAATATATATGTATGTAGGGGTCCTGATGTAACATAATGTGTTTTTAATATAATCATGTTCTAATTTTTGTTATGATAAAAGGAATTTTATTAATCATTATTAGAATAAGAATTGAATATGGACATAGCCAAGATGATAGACTTTTACCTTATGATGAAAATGTTGATACTCAATTTCATCACTAAATGAGTCATTGTGTCATAGTTGTATCATTTATGTAAAGATAATGACTTCACCAATATGTTGCATTACCAACCCCAAATAAGGAAAAAATTGGGACTAAATGTTTTATCCACACTCATAGGATGAATTTATAATACATGAGAACTAACCATTAGTTAGCAATTTGCTCTAGTGAATGTGGGAGTCTATTTGATTCGGTTCCCTTGAACCAACTACATAGTACTTTATATTACATATATATATTCGAATATATTAATATTAATTTAAATATCTTAACAAATATTGATTAGGATTATATATAATAGTGATATTGACAATTTCCAAGAGTATCAGGTGCATTGATATGGTCATAACAATTCCATATATTAATGAGAAATTTAATGTGCGTTGAGAAAATTAATAATTATAGTTCTGATTTAGGGAAACAATATATTATGAGGAGAATTGTATATATAATTTTAGATGCACGTACTCATAAAAATGTGATGATTCATCTTATGATTTTTGAATATGCTAATATCAAAATGGTTGATTACGAGAACATACCCACCCATAAAAATTCCGCATGATTTAGCTAATTGAATATTCATAACGATATTCATGTGTATTGTCCATTAGGATTTAATATTATTATTAATGCATATTTTTTCATGTACACTTTGTTTTATTGACAAAAACTGCAATACCATATGTTCACAAGAATTAGTGTATATTTGGTTTATCCGAAATGACATGTAATTAATTTCAAAGTTGATCAAGGATTTATCACTTTCATATTCATGAATATTTATATCTATATCTTATTTTTGGAATATAATTATAACATTAAATTCTATTACGATGGTGCAATGAATTTTATTTCAAATAGTGCAAGAAAGATGCATTGAGTATATATTTTAAATAAACATATGTGAACTGTTCATTCTAGGATATTGTGAAAAAGGTATTATATTTCACATCGGGTGTTTGTATGTGGATTTAAACATTGTGATACCATCTTCTTTTTCTGGGTTCCAAAACCAATTAAGGGACAGAAATATTCGACATTATTCAATCCCACATTATTCTAATGGGAAATAATCTGTGAGGGTCTTAAAAATAGTATTTCTATTGATCTCAAATAATTTATATTTTAATTTAATTATTTGAATAAAAATTATTATCATGGTTGATTAATAATATTATTAATGTTTTATTGATCGCAAATATTTAGAAGGTAATAAATAATAATTGATTAATTAACAAATAATTTATTTAATTATGTTACTATTAAATATTTATTTAGTTCGTGTATAGTTGATAAAAACATTATTTTATTTAATGATTATTTAGTAATTATTTATTCAATAATTTGTTAAAAAAATATTTTTTATGAATATAATATTTATAGAATTAATTATTGATTTATTCAATAATCATTGACTATATCAACTTCTCCAATATAAAATCTGCTGATAAATATTATTTTTCAAGATGAAATTTTTTTTATCATTGCGCAAGTCAGTGCATGTCAAACAATTATAACAATATTTCATTATAATATAAAACATGTATTAAAAATGATTATTATAGTGTTTAAGGGACTAAATGTAATTAATAATATTTTAATTTAAATACCATATCTATAAATATATTGTTTTCTCTATTGTGTTCTATTAGAAGATAATTGAGAATTGTGGGACTAAAAAGACTTATCTCTCGAATTACACCCTATATCCTCCCCTTAATAATATATGAAATCCTTTAAGGTGGAACGACCATGTATAAATCAATATGAATATCACTAGAAGATTGATTTACTATGCTATCACCTTACATTCCATTATTGATTTTACAGATATCAAAGGAGTATGTGTAAATATCATATAGAAGGATTCCATTCCTAGATCCCTCATGAACAAAAATGGTAATCTGAATATGGTGTTTCAAAAGAATGATAATACCATTGAATAAATAACTGATGATGAGGTAAATATTTTATTCCCATATAAGTAACATCATTGTAAATTAAATGTTAAATGGTCTTCTTTGGGTTCCTAGATTTTCTTATGACAACATCTTATTGGAAAACAGAACATTAGAGATAGATTCAATATAAATTAAAATATATCTACTGATCCATTAGATATGAAAACCCCTTTTGGGCATATCAAATTACACGAAACTTCCACTACACCTTAAACCTATAATGATTCTGAGGAAAATGTTGGTACCTGATTACTTATTGATTCGAGAATCATGTCAAACTGATGGCTAGTGGATTTTTAGTAGCATGTCCACTCTATCCCTTTTGGATACAAAGTTACATATCAAAACCCTTGTGACTAGTTTCGATCTTCAAAGATATCATCATTTTATATCTGGTAAGGAGCCAAAGTAAGTAAAAATGGTGGTTAGTGGAGGCTTGGTAGTGTTCTACTGCTCAGTTTTTAATTTTTTGATGTTATGGTTTTTATTTTGTTATTATATTCATGGAATTGACCTATAATACTTATGAACACATGTTTAATAAAGTATTGGATTGGAACTATTTAGACATGTACTCACACCAGGATCTTGATTTTTGGTGCACTTGTGGATTTAATGACCAATGATTGGACAAAGGGAAAAGGATCTATGGTAGATAGGTGAACAATAGGAGTATGAAGCTATTATAGGAAAAGGAAAAACACTAGATTCCACCATTTCATATGTTTATTTATCTAAATTTATTGTAATAGTTCTTCTTTCCACATTGGGGTGATGTTTATTGTATGATATGTATGTTATTCATTAGTTTCCACATGTTCCCAATGATTTGTAATTATATTATTTATGATTAATTATTGATCAGTTAAAATGATAATGAGGGTATTGTATCCCCAGTAATGGAATCAAACCACATATTCTAGTCAAAAACCTCTTGAATACAAGGATGCACACTTGAGGTCATCTGACCTTCCAAATTGGACATCGTGGTATGTATTGGGATGTTAAAAAAATGGTATCACAGGACATGACTCACTAACTTGTTATTTATATTTTCCTTTTTTTGTATATGTTTTACAGGATATAGGATGGATGTGACATAGAAAATAAAATTATGAATGTTCTAGCTAGTACTATACAGTATGCCTCTGATTTTCCGTAATGTAGGGAAATTATTTTCTTGGTGATTTCTTTGATTAAATTCTCATTGATTGACTCACATGATGTGGATATGTGATTTATTAGATTCTGGGCCCATCCATGCATCAAGACTATTCACATAAGTTCACATGCCTTATATATACTTGATGTTTTATTAATAATTAGTTATTTAATTAAATGTATTTATTTTTTCTATTTATTTTGGATAGTTTCTCTTTCTTTGATATATCAATGTTTCCATACTATTGTGATATATTATTATTCTAATTAATTATATTATATGATCATATGATTTTATTAGTATATATATGAGTATTATAACTAATTTTCATGGATAAAGACTGGGGTTAGTGTTAGGAGGGTAATACAATAGTTTGGTGGTGGACTACAAGGAGAAACCTTATGTGATCCCATAGACTATTTAGGGATTATCATTAAAAATATATTTTTCTGAAGTGTTTCTTGTACCATACTAATGATGTCGCCAAAGTTTAGTCTTATTGGAAGGAAACTTATGTATAAAAAAATAATTATGCATGGGAGTATGTTTCAGTTATACCACTGGATGTGTATGACAATACAATTGGGCATGGTACTAATCCTACTCTCTGGTTTAGGTAGTATCGGTGCATTGACTGATATTGATTTTATTAGTTCATGTATTTTTCATAGGATTTCATAAATATGGTCAAATATTCCCTAACATCATTTCAATAATTCTTTATCCCTCTAGGGCATGTGAGGCCATCAGAATGTTGAAGAGAGGGTTGGAATATTTGTGGGACTCATTGATCTATTAGTAACACTGAAGAGTTGATAGGTAAATATTCTCTTGATCCCATGCTAGGTTTGTACCCTACTATTAGACACTCATTTCATATGGATCCATCTATGATAAATCAATTCAAGGTGTATCATTACAACATTCATTGTAAGGGATTTTTTTGGTTGAATACTTCACAATGGAGTGAATTGGTGTAGTTTTTAGGAAGGTAGATTGGTGATTTTATGCTTCATAAATTACTAAAATCATAAAAAGTTGATGATTATGGAATAATATACATTTTCATGGATTTAAAATCCTTAGATCAATTGCGAGAGCCCAGGGGTTCTCTAATATTTATGTTTGACAAGGATATCACGAGTTACCAGTTAGATAGGAGGAAATTTCAATGACATCATTTGGGAGAAAGCATAGGATGTAATAGTACATTCTAAATTCATTTGAACAAAAAAATTCTATAATTCTCTTAGTACTCATAATCTAGATCAAGAAACCATAATTATACTCACTCTTCATATTTGTTGTAGAAAACATCCTCATTTTCTAAATAAAATGAGAGAATCATTATAAACACCATGATATACTCTTGAGTACACTTCTAGCATATCAACATGACACCATTCTGTTAACGTTTTACTTTTCCATATGGGAGATAATGTTCCACAAATGTGCTGACTAGGATGAGAATATCTATTGACCATGATATTCAAGAACAAGATATTTCTGGGTTTATAAGTAGATTACTTATGGTTTATGCATTATTTATCTCGAATATCAGTATAAAATATAATATTAAAAAATAATGGATTGATGTTATAATATTATGACAAGTGTCAAGACTCCTTTATTGAGGTGAATAGAAGGTTGATGATATCACCAATACTAACACTCCACACGCATGGGATTTGTTATGTACTATTCTATGATACTTCATCCATTATTTTGGGAGTTTATTTTTGGGAGATAGTAGATATTGGATAGTAGGTCTCATCACCCATAACCCCACAAGAATAAACACCCAACTAATGACGTAGAAATGGTAGATGTGCTTCATTCTCTGATGCTTTACTGGAAATATCTCTCTAGAGATAATTTTTATTACACATACTAGAAGAACATTCTATATATATTAACAAAATCGAACCTGAATATGAGTCAGAAGAAATGGTTAGAGTATATTAATATTTTTTAATTTGAAAATTATTATGAACAATGTAATAGTTACTTCATTATGGACTCTCTTAGCCATAAGTCTCAAGTTGAGATGGATCTCAGTGATCGATCATCCTATTATGAATCGATATTGAAGGGATTGTCAGAAAACTAGAGGATGGATGGTTCTTAGTATCAAGGATAGATTACATGTTTAACCTTACTAGTAACATCATCAATGGTAGACTGCGTAATGGATTGAAATCAATCTAATCTATAATGTATTGTGATAAATGAAAATCTAACCTGGTGTGATATGATGTCAATGTGAAATTTGGGTGATAATGATTTGTTCCATGTGAATGGGGAGTGGAATTCCCTATTTCCATCGAAGTGGAGTTGATTTAAGGCATAAATACATCAATATGGGTGGTAAATATTGGTTTGACAAAGATGTACCATGACTACAATTGACAGTTCAAGTAGCGAAGGATAAAGAGTGGCATCGCAGGGTTTGTGAACTGATGCCTTAACTGTTGAATGTAAAATCCTAACACAGTAATCGTTGTGGATTAAATAATTTGAATATAGTTTCCATTATTGAGTAAAAAAGGATATCTAATGACTTCTCCATTCCTTATGGTCTTATATTTTGAAGATAACAAAAACTTATTCTTATGTTTATAATTTTATTCTTAAGTTCCAAACTTGTCATTCCATTTTAAATATAGTTTTTTAATTCTATTATTATTATGAATTTATCATTATGTTTACCTATAGATTTATTATTATGTTTAATGATTCTGAATCTAGTACAAATTTCATTCTGTTTTATGATTCTGAATTTGGTACAATTGTCATTTTGTTTTATGATTTCGAATCAGGTAAAAATGACATTCTGTTTTATGATTCCGAATCTTGTACAAATGTCAGTCTGTTTTATGATTCCGAATCCGGTAAAGAATTCATACCATTTTTATGATACTGATTCTGGTCCAAATGTGATCCCCCTTTTTACAATCTGATTTAATTTTTGTTAAGAATCCATTTTCTTGATATTGTTAGAATTTCTTAATATATTATTTCAATATTATCGGATTCTATGTTTTATTATACTTGAAATTTATCTTTAACATAAAATTGTTTCTTATACATGAAACAATGGCATAAAATCTGTTACAAACTAACGGTTTTATGTTTGACATATGTCTAGGTACCTCTGAAATTTAAGGAAAATATTACCGTTGGAGTGCAGCCGACCGTTGGGGCGTTTTCCCTATAAACACAAGTTCATTTGAACGAGAAAAAAACATAGAGAGTGGATGAAAATGATTTATATGAAAAATCTGTGAAGTGATTTCTAGAGATAGAGTCTCTTACAACATTTAGTGCTTCGTTCGGATGTCGTGAACAACTTGTTCGGGCGTGAACAACATGTTCAGACATTCTTTTTACAGATTCTGATTTTGCTGATCGTGGGCTTTCGGATTTGGAAGACAGAGATTCTGATTTCCTTATATATCAAGGGCTTGTGTGGATAGAAAAACATATACTGATCTTCGGATTGAGGGCTTACCTGGGTTTGGGAAAGATATACTTTCTTGAAATTATAAATCAAGGAACCTTTATCCAAGGTTTTTGGATACCCTTCTCTTTCAGTTAAAAGAATATTATTGTTACTTGTTTTGTATTTCAACTTCTTTTAATTCCACTGCAATGTTAATTTTGTTAAAGTAAGAAAGAATAACTTTCTTATAATTTCTAATTTCATGACTCTGATTATATTCAATATTTAATACGATTTATGTTAGAATATTTGTTTTGAGAAAATCATTCATTAGTTTTAGTTATAAGGTTTTAAAGTTTAAGATTAGGTTTCTTTAAGAGGTTTTATGAGTGTTTTTTTAACTTTGATAAAATAAGTTTTCATAAAGTTTAAATCAAACCATAAGAAACATATTTCATTAAGGTTAAGAAACATTCTTAATAATGTTTTATATTAACATTAAAGGATACAAAAGAATTTTTAATGTATACAATTCACCCCTCCACCCTCTTGTATTTTAGCATCTCACTTTGCTTATTCGATCCTACATTTGGTATCAGAGGAGTTCTCTAAAATATTTATATCCACATATAATTTTTATTTCTCATGTTTTCTTTTTCTTATCTTTATTTTTTATCTTTGTTTATAAACTTTTACTGCTAACAAGTTTGGTGGAACGAAATATTCCTTTTGTATGGCAGACATTCATGTTAGATCTCTAGATAATCTCAATCCTACTAGACCAAAAATCTTTGATGGAAATGACTATGAGTACTGGAGAGACAGAATGAAGGGAATTGTGATAAACACAGGTGTAGACAACTACATTATGTTAACTGCATATTATTTGATTCCTGATAAGGAACCTAGAACCATTACTAATCCAGAAAAGCATGAATACTAGGTGAACATTATGGTACGTAATACATTTCATTGATCCATTACTAGAAATATATATAGCCATATTTCATCATGTTATGATGAAAATAGTTTTTGGATGAAGCTTTAAGTAACTCACTTTGGAACTTCCAATGTCATTAAAACTAGAAGAGCTATGCATAGAGCTGAGTATCACAATTTCATCATCCCTTATGTAGAACCCATATGCAAGGTACAACAAAGATTTATGCCTATAATAAATAGAAAACAATATATATGTGAGAAGGGTTTCGATGATGAGATTCTTGTAGACATGATTATAGATATCATGCCTAATGAATGGGTATCCATGAGGACAGATATAGATGAATATAGGAAAGTTACTCCGATTTATCATGATGAATTTTTTGGAACTCTTCTTCAAACTGAAATCACAATGAAGAGAGATACTGATAATATTAAGAAGAAGAATGGGAATGGAGTTGTTGGTTTTACAAATACTTCAAATATTTTGAAAGCTAAGACTCATGAGAGAGTTTGAAGATCTAAATCTAGGAAGTTTATTAGTCAATCTGAATCTAATGAAAGTGAATCATAAAAAAATGTGTATGAAAATCTGGCTCGAAGAATGAGCATGATTTTCGGGAAGAAGATCATTTAATATATATATATATATATAAGAAGAAATATGATAAAGATAAGAAATATGGAGAAGTGGTATTCTATGAATGTTGAAGAAATGGTCATATTAGACCTGATTGTCCCTTTTATAAGATAAGAGACAAGAAGGATATGAATTATATAAGGAACAAGAATACGTTCTACATATCAAATCATAAGAAAGTATTGAAATATAATGACACTTGGAGTGCTAGTGGTGGAGGTTCTTATGATGATTCTTCATATTATGAATCTTATGAGCAATATAATATTCACATAATAGCTAGATATCCCCTTCAAAATCATTTTCTTGTAGATATGTTATGAACTACTGAATCGTTAACCAATATGTATTTATGTTAAAATTTTCATGATAAATGTTTTTATACATAAGATGAATCCACTTCATCAGACAACAATAATTACTTTCCTATTTAGGAGGAAGTTTCTAGATTTTCTGTGTTTCTTGAAATGTTAAATTTTACAGTTTATAAGAAACTTGAAAAATCATATTCTAGAGAATCTATTTTAACAAAATAAATATCATATCATACCAAATATCTTGAAATAAAAAATGATGTTTTAGAAAATCCTTCTAAAAAACATGAGGAAGTTAATTCTAAGAAGAATAAACATTCAAATAATCATACAAATATGTTTTTAGAAACTGTTGTTTTTGGAGATAAACTTAACTCTAAATATATTATTCTAGAGGATAATAATTTAGTCCTAATACTAAAATATAAAATATTTTCATTTAATAAACTTCTTTCATATATTACTCCTAGGAATGATGATTTTGACCTGATGTATTCTTAGATCTGACCTCATGGTAATAATCAAGGATTAGGTTATTCTCATGAAAAAACTTTTTTTAGAAACAATTACTTTGTTCCTTCATGAGCCCATTTTTGTACTAAATGTAAAAGTGGTGGGAATTGGAAGAAGAAATGTTCTTTAATTAATGTTTAATCCCTTGGGTTTCATACAACATACTTTTATAAACCAATATGGTTACCCAAGATTTAATTATCTAACAATTTCGAGACCAAGAATGTTTTGATTTTGAAAACCAAACTCTTTCTTTTTTAGGATGATGACGGAAGTAACAAAACCATATGGTACATGGATAGTGGATGTTCCCGGTATATTACTGGTAACAAAGACTATTTCAAAAATATTTTAAAGAGTATTGGTGGAAATGAAACCTTTGGAGATTACTGTCAAGGAGAAATTATCGATGTCGGTAACATTATTCTTCCTGGTAAAGCTATTATTTCAAATGTTTTTTTTGTAAAAGGTCTTATGAACAATTTCATAAGCATAATCTAATTATGTGATGATGGTTACCTTGTGAATTTTAGAAATGATAAATGTTCAGCTAAAAATTCCAAGGATGGGTTTATTCACTCTGCCCTTCGGCATGAGAATGTGTACACCTTAAACCAAAATGACCATAAAAGTCAAAATTAACCACTCCTTAATGCATTGGAATTCCAATTATGGATTTGGAATATAAGACTAGGACGATGTAACTTAAGGATTCTTAGTAAGCTTTCTAAGAAAGAACTTTTGCAGGGTCTACCGGAACATAGGTTTGATTCATCAAAATTCTGAGATCCTTGTCAATATGGAAAGCATCATAAATCAATATTTATATCTATAATAGAAGTTACAACTTCTAATTCCTTACAGTTAGTGCATATAGACTTCTATGGTCCAACAAAAACTGGAAGTATTTGAGGAAAATACTATGTGTTTGTCTTAGATGATGACTACACTAGATTTACATGGGTCTATTTTCATGAAAAAAAGTCTGAAGATTTTTGTTATTTTAAAAACATTTTAGTTCAAGTTAACAACAATAAAAAACTATCGTTGAAAACTATTCATTGTGATCATGGTGGAGATTTTAAAAATTATTATTTTTAATCTTTTTTCAATAAAAACGGTATTACTCAAAACTTTTTATCCCCAAGAACACCTCAACAAAATGATGTTGTCAAAAGAAGAAATGGTATTCTTTAAGAGATTACTAGACCCATGTCGAATGAATATTTTATAGCTAAACATTTTTGGGCTGAGTCTGTAAGTACTTCTTGTTATATAAATTGATTTTTAATAAGACCTTTTCTTAATAATACCCCTTATGAGTTATAGACTGTCCAAAAACCAAAAGTTTCTTACTTCAATGTTTTTGGATTCAAAGTATTTATCTTGAATAACAAGGATAATTTACATAAGTTTGCACCCAAATCTGATGAAGGAATTTTATTAGGATTCTCTACTAACTATAATGCATATATTGTTTTTAATAAAAACACTTGCACTGTGGAACAATGAGTACATGTTAATTTTGATGAAAATCAACCTTTTATTTTCAAACAAACTGAACTTATTTCTGATATATTTTCAAAACTGATCACCAACATTTGATAGAAGATCATTCAATCAAGGATAATGTTCATTAAAATATTTCTGAAACATTTAATCCTAAAGCTTTTCTACCCTATATTGATGAACATGTTTTCCAATATCCAAATCAGATGTTACTTATGAATCATCCCAGTGATAATATCATTGGTAATGTTAATCAACCAGTAAGAACAAGATGTTCCTAAAGGAATGATGTTGAACATGTTGCATTTTTCTCCAAATTTTAACCAAAGACTCCTGAAGAATCCATGGGTGATGAAGATTTTATAAAGTCTATGCAAGATGAACTCAATGAATTCACAAGGAATAAAGTTTGGACCTTGGATAAAAACCTAAGGAAAAATCTGTTATTGGAGTAAAATGGGTTTTTAGAATCAAATTCAATGAAAAAGGAATTATTGTTAGAAATAAAGAAATATTAGTTTCCAAGGTCTATAACCCACAATAAGGCATAGACTATGATGAAACTTATGCTCCTATATCAAGACTAGAATTTATTCATATTCCTATATCTTCTCTAGCATTCTATAATTTTAATCATTATCTAATAAATGTAATGTGTTATTTTCTAAATGGTTATGTATAGGAGGAAGTATATGTAGGTCAAACCTAGGCATTGAAGATACAAAATATCCTAATCAAGTTTACAAACTTACTGAATATTTATATGGACTTAAACTAGCCCCTAGATTTTGGTCTGATAGACTTTCATGATTTTGCTTCAAAATAAGTACATTATGGGAAACGCTGATCCAACCCTATTTGTTTATAAAAATAATATAGATGTTTTTATTGTTAAAATTTATGTTGATTACTTCATATTTTCATCAAGTTATCAATACATAAATGATTCCTTTGCAAATCTTATGAATTCAGAGTTTGAGATGAGTATTATAGGTGAGTTAACCTTTTTACATGGTTTTCGAATTTCTCAAAAACCAGAGAGAAAATAAATAACTCAACATAATTATATCAATTATCTTCTTAAGAAGTTCGGTTATGACAAAAATAAGAGTATATGTACTTCTATCAGAACCTCTAACACTCTTAACATTGAAGAAGAAGGGAAACCTATTGATCAAACATCTTATAGAGGGATGATAGGAAGTTTATGTTACCTAACAGCAAGTCGACCAGACATAATGTTCTCAGTATTCTTTTGTGCAAGATACCATGAAAATCCAAAACAATCCCATTTAATGTCTGTAAATAAAATTTAGGTATTTAAAGGGAACTTTAGATTTGGGACTATTTTATTCTTCTGGAAATGATTTTGAACATAAATTTCTTTCAGATGCTGACTTTTTTGTTATATAATGGATATAAACAGTAAATCCGGAACATTTCATTTCTTATGAGATTCCTTATATTCTTGGTCTTGCAAGAAACAACATTCCATAACACTTTCCACAGCTGATGCTAAATATATAGCAGCTGGAAGTTGTTGTGCTCAAGTTTTGTGGATGCAACACACACTCATAGACTATGGTTTGAGTTTTACTAAGACTCAAATAATGAATGATAACATAAGTTTCATTTTTCAAAGTAAAAACCATGCACATCACTCACGTGAAAAAATAGATATTTGTCATCACTTTCTTAGGGATCACACACTTAAAGGAGATATTATTCTTCAATTCATCGAAAATCAAGAACAACTGACTGAAATTTTTATAAAACCATTACCTTTGATAGATTTGAATACATCAATCATAAACAAGGAATGATCTTTGTGAGATAATCATTCATATATACTTCTTGTTTAAATCATCTACTAACATTATGTAACTACTTATTTTAGGGGGAGTACATATGCTTGTTTATTTTCATTATTTCTCTTTTTATAAGAAAATATTTATTTTTAATTATATAATTTTCTAAGAAAACAAATTTTTTTCGGAATTGATATTTTCATAATTGAAATTTTGAGAATTGAAATTTTCAAAATTGAAATTCTCATAATTGAAATCCAAAAAATTAAAACTTCCAAGAGAATTATTATAATACCGATAAATTCCTCAGCGTATTCCAAAAGGTACACTTTCTTACTCTTTATTTTCTTATTTTATGTTTTAGTTATTTGTATTTGAAAATTTTCAAATCCCGGTTTACCATACTAAAAAATACTGGAATTCATATTTTCTATAATCATCTTCAATAGTCAGATCATATCATGTTATTTCCAATCGTTTGATAATCTTATGGAAGTGGAAAGGTCATCACTATTTTTATTTAAGTGGTGCTTCGTTTATGAACATCATACCATCCTTTCTGATCTCTGTGTCAAAGTTCTATTTCAATCAAAGACATATTTCTATTTCTTTTTCTCTATCACTTTGAATGTCTCATGAATACTCATGTGACTAGATGCCGATTAGCAAGGAAATAAATGATTGAACGATTTTTTTGGGAAGACTGATATGCCCTAATTTATTTGAAAAGTACGACTTCTTCATCTCTAAGGTGATGAGAACTAATGGATGGGAAAGTATTTGTGTGGCTAAAGAGAAAATTCAAGATCTTGTTTACCTAACCTGGTTATTTAGTTCTATGAATCTGTTACATTCATTCAAAAAGATGTAAATGACAGGTTCATGTTCAAATTTTTTGATAAGACTTATAGAGTTCCTGATTAGAAGGAAGCAAATTTTCTCAACATACCATATGAAGGGGAAGCTATTATATTTTCTCATAAACATCCTGAGAAGGAAGGTTCTTTTGAAAAATTCAAGGCTTTGTATTACGTTGGTCTTAAGTATGTTAATAATCTGAAGATTACGAATCTTAAAACAAATCACAAGATGGTTGCTATTCGGATACAAGGCTTTCTTATTCCAAGAAAAGGAGATAAGGACTCTCTAATAAAGTGTGATATCTTTCTTTTATACTTTCTTGTCAATATAAGGAAGATCAGCCTCATTAAGTACATCTTTATCACTATCCAATTAGTTGAAGGCAGAACCATCATATCTCAAATTCTTATGTATCTGGAAACTATCTCAAGGATGATTGTTATGTGTCTCCAAGAGTTCAATGTACCTTTCCGATCAGTCTCTAAGCCATTTAGTATTTTGTTTTTTAGTGATGATACTCTAAGGAGGATGATGTAGAGTTTCTACTGAAATCCAAAAGTTTTGATGCAATGGTTATCCATAACAAGGGTGATAGTCCGAAATTTCCAAATCGGTACATAAGAAAAAGATACATGAAGAACATAGATTATCAGCACTGTTTCCTGATGTCTCGGTATCAGCACCTCCTCTTGCAAATAAGCTGAAAGCATATTCTGATGCAACAACTGCAATGTGGAGAGAAATGGATGCAACCTTAAAGGAAGGTGATCCTTCATTTGGATTAAACCCTACAAAGGATGGGGCCTCAAAAATCTAGTAAGCTAAAAATATAGTGAATGAAAGGAGAAGATAATGAAGGATAAATCCTTGGATTCTCATGTGTGTTAGTATTTACTAAAAGCTGTAGAAAATAAATCTCAATAATTACTATAACATAAAGTTGTTCATAAGAAACCGGCTGCCACTTTGGAAATCCAGAAAGTTAAGAAAGTCATAACTTTATCAAAACATGTTCAAGAGTTTGAAGATGATATTTTTCAAGAATAAAATGATGATGTGTTGAGGGATTTATAAGATTACTTTGCAACTCCTCATATTTCATCTTCCAAATCCATTTTTTAAGATCAAGGGATTGAACAAAAATATGAATTTGATGTAGAAGAAAAAGTTCATGTTTAAGTGGAAGAAGAAGAGGTTGGAAAAACAAGTGACGAAGGGGAAGAAATCCAGAAAGAAGAAATAAAATAAGGATCTTAGGATCAAGAGTTTCAAGGGAAATAAGTTAAACAAGGAGATCTAAATGTTATCCATGTATCATATGAACAATCCCCAGTTTAAAATCATATCAACAGAATGAGTGTATGGTTGTATCATCCAGAAAGGAATCCCCCCAGATGTTGTCCAAAAGGATTGAGAAATTGGATTCCTTAACTCAAAGAAGAACTGAGAAAGAAAAATATGTTTTGGGCTCCGAATCCTCGTCCTCCGCTGAGAATGACTTTGTCAAGAAATATTTAAGGAAGTTGGTCAGCACCATTCCGGTTCTTGAAAATATAGATGATTAGAGTCTAATGATTCAAGAGACCCTGAATCAAAAGATAGAAGTATGTTTCATTAATCATTTGATTGATTATAAATCATAGAACGTGACTTGTAAGGAAGTCTTTAATCGCACCAAAACCATCAATGAAGTGCTTTGATAGTTAAGTGACTTCATGGATTCAATAAACAGATCTTTCAATACTTGTGAAAACGAGATCAACAAGGTCAAGGAATCAATTTCTCAGAATGTTTGTCAACTCAATTCCATTGCCCGATCTGTAAGCAGTGAGAAAAAAGTTAGTGCCGAATTAGTGAAAAAGGTGGCTGCTCAAGAAGAGTTCATTAAGAATCAAGATGATATAATCAATGCTCATGAAGAATGGATCATGCCTTTAGAATTGAATAACCAGTATTAGAAGATCATGTTGAATAAGCTTCAAGAAGATTACAAGGAAGTTCCGATACTCAAAGAATTGATAAAAAATGTTATTGGAGAAAAATAAGGATGGATGATTTTTTTCTTACATTCTGATGATTTTTTGTAATAAAAACTTAAATTCAAAAAATTACTTAAGAATTATCATTCACATATTTTTTTTCGTATACATGTTTCCTTAACTATATAGGCACATCCTATATTTGTCCAATTTTTCCATGTTTTTAAAATAACAAAGGGGTAGAATTTATTTGAAGGAATAATTTAATGAAGACTCCAAAGGACGAGAATCTATTAAGGGTGAGTATGGTAAGAAAGGATAATGTCTATGTGAGGGGGAGTTTTCTTTTAAGAAGAGATGTTTATCTAATGGGGTGATATTTCCTTAAGAATGGAAACCAGATACTAAAGATCAAGAATACCATCATTTTGAAACATAACCTAAGGGGGAGTTAGTCATATTCATCCTAAATGTAATTTAAAGGGAGAGATAATTTTTTCATACCTGTTTATCTTTGTTAATATATTCTTCTGTAGAAATGATCTTTGTGCATTCTAAAAAGGGGGAGATTGTTGTGTCAATAAGGATATCATCTGACATCTCCATTCCTTGTTGTCTTATGTTTTGAAAATCACGGACAGTTTATCATAAGTTCTGAATTTTTTCTTTAGTTTCTGAACCTGTCATTCCGTTTCAATTTTTTTTCATTTTGTTATTCTTAAAAATCTATCATTACATTTACCTATAGATTTTTCATTTGGTTTTATGATTCAGAATCCGGTAGAAATGTCATTCTGTTTTATGATTCCAAATCTGGTACAAATGTCATTCTATTTTATGATTCTGAATCTGTTACAAATGCATTCTGTTTTATGAATCCAATCCAGTAAAAATGTCATTATATTTTATGATTCTGAATCTAGTACAAATGTCATTCTGTTATATGATTCTAAATCTGGAACAAAAATCATACCGATTTTTTGATACTGATTCCGGTACAAATGTGATACCACTTTCAAAATCCGATTTACTTTTTCTTAAGAATCTATTTTCATGATATTGTAAAAATTTATTAATATATCATTCCAATATTAGCAGATTCTATGTTTTCTTATACTTAACATTTATCTTTTACATAAAATCATTTCTTATACATGAAATGATGTTGTACAACCTATTAGAAATGAACCATTGTATGTTTGACACGTGTCCAGGTCCCACTGAAATTTAAGGAAAATATGATCGTTTGAGTGGAGCCGACCATTTGGAAGTTTTTCCTATAAAGAAATGTTCAATTAAAAGAGAAAAAAACGTAGAGACCAGATGAACTTGATGTATGTGAAAAATCTATTAATCGATTTCTAGAGAGATAGGCTCTTAAAACATTCAGGGATTCATGTGGATGTCTTGAACAACTTGTTTAGGCGTGAAAAACATGTTCCAAATTCCATTTTGCAGACTATAGTGGTGATGATCATGGGATTCTGTGTAACACCCCGTGCTTCCATGGTACACTTCTCTTTGAATAATACAGTAGCGTGTGTTGTACGCAACTTCGAGTTCTAACACACACCACGACCAATCAATGTAGCCGTTATGAATAGTAATACCTACTATTTAAAATTTTGGAAATTTTATCTCTCAAAATGGACTTAATTTTTGGATTTGGAGTATCGAATTTCGCCTAAGGTGAAATTTTGGTACTTTTCGGATAACTTTAATATTTTTATGAATAGTGAAAATTACTAAATTTTAATTAAAAACATATTTATTAATCAAAATAATTATTAGTGATAAATTATGAATTTGAGTGGTTTTAAAGTATATTTAGAATATATTTTTACCATTTAATAAAATTGTGGTCATTGGACATAATTTCACAATTAAACCGGACATAAACAAGTATTAATATTTTGATAGTTATTATATCTTAAAAACACGCTTTTTGTTTTGACAGCGGGAATTAGTTTTATATTAATTTCTGCGACTTCTATGTTTTGAATTTTGAAAAATGGATTCCATATTTGGAATCAGGATGTTCAAATTGTGTAAATAGGTAAATTTTATTTTTAGACATTTTGAATAATTACTTCGATAAATATTTTATTTACAATGGTTAAAGGGTAAATCCGGTAAATATGGGTTATTAAATAATATTATAATAATAATAAATTCCCCAAAATGTGTTCTAACCATATTGGTTGATACATGTCCGACCATGGGCATCTTTGGGTCGATTTTTGGACCCCATGGAGCCCCTTGTAAGTGATAATGACACTTTATTTTAATTAAGTTAAAATAAATACAAAAATGACATAAGCATATATCTTTTAGCAAAACATTTTTTACATAGGGTTATATATGTTGTAGTTTAGAGTATGAATATTCATTAAAAATATAAAACTATTTCCTACATAATGATATTTTATTTATAATTTTTAGACATTAAATAAGTTAATTTATTTATGACACAATGATGATGTAGTAATTACCATAATAGTGAAAAATTAAATTTATTGATATTTTAAATACCAAATAAATATAATTTGATAATTATACTAATTTTCTAGGATAATATGACATATTAGGATTTATTTAATTAATGTTTTTTGAAGTAATCATTCTTTTATGATTTTTACAAAAGTCATTTATTGAATAGTGTCAAAATTGACAAAAAAGAGTTTTTAAAACAAATATTATATTATTAATTGATATTAAATTCTTAAAAATATAATGTTCATCCAAGAGACTTATATCATGATATTTGTATCATTCAAAAACTACTTGGGGGGTCTCTTGGATGTATATAGTATGTTTATTAACCATATAATATAAAAATTCAAAGAGACATTGTAAAAGTGAAACTAATTAACTAAGAGTTAATACATAAAGATATGGTTAATATAGTAACACAAACCTGTCTAAATCCTATTGGTTGAGTGTTTTTCGACCTATCCCCACCTTAAATTTTAAATAATCCACTTTGGAGCCATTAGAAACCGAATATGAATTTATTATAAAATAATATTTCTAGCTTTTCCAAAGGTGCCCCTCACCCCTCTTAAAAAAGGAAACTCACCCTTCTTATTAATTCACACCATAAAATCCTTTTGGTTCAGCGAACCCCTGCCCAAAAACTCTCTCAACTTCCCTCAATTTGTCCTATAGTCCTTCCTTTAGTCATAAATCCATTTTAAGGAGCCCTTTTGATCAAATCAAAATGAAGAACCCGAATAGAGGAAATGATGTCACCACCCTTTTTCAAGTTCCTTTATTCTTCCACTTCTTATTTCTTTGTTATTACCATTATAAAATAATGAATACAGTATCTCCTATATACTGTAATATTATTATAAATATGGTACATCCATATTCAGTATTATATCCATCCTTTGAATGACCTGTCACCATACATGCGTACGTACGGCTTACCGTCTCCACGTCGTGGTGTAATTGTTATTCAATATATTATTATTTGGATGGGTATAATAATGATATGTAATTCATGTAAATAATAAATATAACATGATAATGATTTTGGATATATTATATAACATCCAGTTATATATTATTTTAATATCAAAAGAATGATATTTTCGCTCGTGCGTACATACGGATTACCGTCTCCACGACGTGATGTGATTAATTTCAAAGTTCACCATTCATCGACGATTATAAAAATATATATTACTAATAAGTATGTAATATATTACATAATAATGATACTGAATATATATATATATATATATATATAAGGATTTATTTAATTATATATATCTTATTCACTTACTTCCGTTCAATAATATATGAAAACAGAAAAAATGTTTATGTGTACGTACAGACTACTGTCTCCATAAATGGTGTTTTCCATTTCATATATATGTCTATTATAAATATTTATATTCTATATATATATATGATATATTGTTCATTTTTTATATTCTGGAAGTATTTAAATCATGATCTAAGTGATACAACCAAGAGTGACAAGTTAAAACACGTACGATAAAAAAGTGATTATAACCCGAAATGTTAACTTAACATGGAAATTATTATAAAAGGGGTAATATAAAGTCATAAATGAATCATTTATGATATCATAAATATTAATATGGTTCTGGTATAATTTAATAACATACTACGATCTTCTTATAGGATGTTAAACGTACCCTCGACTAATGGAAAGTGCAAGGTAAGGGGTTTTCATCTCACTCCTTATTCCTGTGAGATTCATGCCATATTACCACTATTACCTTTTTTGTGGTGTATGTACTGCCCATAATTGTATTCTTTGTGTAATACAATTTAATTTATGTGTATTTACATATTCATTTTATGATACCTCTTTCATGGGGTGTATATTTCGTAAGTTACCAAATTGGTAAGGGTTTATTTCGCAATCTCTTCATTATTCGAGGTTGTTTATACATAATAATCTATTGGGACTTCTTTATCATCGACATCCATGGTTCTTAAAAATGTTTTTCAAAATATTTTTAATATTTACAATAATATGGGTTAAAGTCATTTTCACCCTTGTTTGAATTTTTATAAGAGGTTTATAAAGGAATCTTTCCGTCGTTTTCCAAACAAGGTGTTTTTAACCATTTCGACAGAATTAAGGTAAGAATGTTTTTTAACTTATACGGTAGGTGTGGCTATTTTCCACTGTTATAAAATATTCTAAGATTCTCTTACAATCTTATAAGAATATTTTCAAAGAAAATGTTTTATTTTATAAATATATGACTCTTAAATGATTTCAAAATAGAAAGAGATATTTCTCTAAAAAAGTGTTTTGATTCCATCTATATCAACATCCTTTGATGGATTTTATGCTTATTTTGAAGTTGATTTATTATGATACAAAACTTCTATATTGTATTGAATTTTTTGTGATATGTTTGACTATGGATGTGTTATTTTTATACCATTCATGGTTTATGGATGAAGAATTTACATTTCATATGCCTGTTTTAATATGAATGCATATGTTATGTTTAAACCTCTTCATATGAGGAATGCATTGGACATAATATGTTACAGGTGGAGCCCGCTATAGCTCCTCGATGCATCGGTAGGTCTTATGAGACAAAATAGTGTCTTGGCACAAGGCCTTGAAAAAATCTTATTTGTAGTCTTGGCACGAGGTCTTGGCTATGTGGTTATGATAGACTGGCATTATGAATTCCATCATTATGAAAGTGGTTAGTGATATTGCTTGTGATTATTCTATTAGTATAATATCAATGTGAATATTTAAATGGAATTATTTCATTTTATTTCTGCCATATTATTCTGATGTTCAAGTTTAAAAGGCTTTTGTTTTAGTTTTATACATTTCCTTAAATGTTTATGCTTATTTTTGAAAGATTCCACTGTATTGCTTACCCTTACTGAGCATTTGAGTTCATCCCTTTCTATATTTTATTTTCCCCAGGATTCCAAGAAGTGTATTGGGATTGATATGCAGGGTTAAGATAAAGGAATAATGGTGTTCATAATTAATATTTATGTTGTTTTCATGTCTTAATGTGAAATGTAACATTCATGTATGTAATCAAATTTCCAAGACTGCCAAAATAATCGGTCCTCCGGGACATGATTCCTTGTAATCATGCCAATGTATTAAAATAATGCACCGAATCTGGGTAACTGGGGTCGGGGCGTTACAGTTGGTATCAGTGTAAGTTTAGAAATAACCTTGGAAACTAGATTTAGATAAACTATGATTAGAGCACATAGCCCTAAGATAGACTTTGAGGATTAGTATAGAAGAACATCCTAGAATTTTGGTATTGTAGATATTTTGTTAGTTTTCCAAGCAATACATCCCTGTCTGGATACGAGTAGGTAGAGGAGGCTCTGGCATAGATGTACCTATGGGTAAAACCCGAAAACACCGCTTCGAGCTAGACTCGAACGAGAACTGGTGCATGACAATGGGCCTTGCTGCACACTTGGTTACGACCCTCCTGGGGGATATGCTTAGGTCAATTCTCATTTTCTTTACAAACCATTATGAAGTGCTCATGAGTATATACTAACTCAAAGAAAACATTTTTATGATTATGGATTATATCCATAAATTGTTCAATTTTTGTTAGGTATTTTACAAGTTTGGAATTATTCATTGCAATTCATAAACTGACCTAGTTTATGCTATTGTATAGAAATAGTGCCCAGTAGAACGAATGTGAACTCCAGTAATACGTATGATCAAAATAGTAAGTAGGATCATATCTTTCATGGTATTAAGCCATAATTTAGAAGGGAAATAGTATCCCACATATTATCATCATATGAAGAAATAGTATCATGTGTGGATAAGATAACTAAAGAGTTTACTGAGTCCTATGGCTTTGAAGAAAGTAAGAGAAGAGAAGAATGGAAGAGAGAAATATGGATAAAGGGAAGAGGGAAAAGAAGAATTTCTCCATATTTGATTACTGTGGGAAGAAACACCCTGGAACTTGCCAGAAAAGAATGGGAGTTTGTTATATATGTGTAGGAAAATGTCACCAAGTACGTGACTGCAAGGGTATGAAAATGGTTTTAAATGTACAACGCTTCATTTTCAAGGAGTTTGATCACTACACAAACCTATCATCAGACTATGCTGCAAATGATGCTATTGGATAACAATAAAGTTATGATACTACCACAGATGAGGAGGAATGATTAGAGTTCTTATGTTGATTATCTCATTTGAGTGTTGTACCAGCAATGTACTTGTTATAATAATTATGGAGTATATAAGGATTGTACTACAGTGCTATTTCATTGAGGATTTGAGTTTTTATGGTACTATGAAAAGTGACTCTACATAAAGTTAAACTTTTTTGGAAATTATATGGTTGAAGGAAAGATAAAACTTAATATAGTACTAATATTGAGGTTGTGATTTTGGAATAAGAGATGGTTGATTTTTGTAATTCAGGATGTTGCGGTGTTGTAAAAGAATATATGAGGAAGGTGCTCACATGTTATTACCTGGAAAAAAGGATCCTCATTATGTTTAACTTACTTGTAAATTTTGGACTGTGAGTTTGGATAATAGTATTTTGGATAAGTCTAATGGTTGGAATGGATTAAGTTTGAAAGGTTATTTTATTTGGATTTTTATAAAAGGACAGCACACAGACCGTGTGACGACTCGTCGTGTCAGACAAAGCTGCGTGAATCGAACCCAAAACCATAGTGAAATTAGGATTTATCGCCTACCATTGTGCTACATGATGTTCCTGGATGGTATAATGTAGTTTATTGACATAAAGTGTCTGATATGTGAATTATAAATTCATTATATTTGGAACCCTATATGATTAGGATAAATAGATTATTTTTGAGTTGTATTATGTTTTGGGGAGAAACATGAGTTTGTGGTAGAAATTTATTAATGGATAAAACTCTAATTATAAAGTAAGTATATCTCCTTATGATCTTAGCCAATCTCAAAAATAAATTCCTCAACATTAAGAAAAAGAACTTAGAACAAAAATTTTGTCCTGGATGGTACCTTAGATCATCACAAATTTATGGCTTTAGGATTGTTGTCCTTTTCATAGCCATGTTCTCTACCACTCTCCATCGGATAATTGATGGTTAGATTTCTCTTCCATATCCATATTTTCCTACATGGAACCCTAGTATGTGTTATATTCGGTAATCTTCATACTTTCCACTATTTATTTTAAATAGAGGCCTCATTAATTCATTTTTCGATGTGGGATTTCAACTAAGATATTTTGAAATGTCAAAAATGTGTTATCCTAATACCTTGTGTTTTGTTGAACCGATGGTTTTGTAAATCATCATAGATTGATAAATTTAAGGACCTCAATTTTGAAATTGTTTGTGATTAAGGACCTCAATCACAATCTATAAATATATACGTTTTCCCCCAATTATATGTCTATAATTTCCACCAATGTCCTTCTAATTGAGATCATAATTTTGTGCTGACCCTTTCATTTCTCTTTTCATCTTTTTATGACTAAATTTTATTAACCAAATTTCCGATGTGGGTTTTTCCACAAAGATATTTTCTATGTTCAACATTTATTTTCAAAGAACAATATCAAAATGCGAGGATGCAATTTATTGAAGGAGGGTAGAATGTAACACCCTGATCTTCCATGGTACGCTTCTCTTTGAATAATACAGTTGTGTGTGTTTTATGCAACTTCGAGTTCTAACACACACCACGACCAATCAAAGTAGCTGTTATGAATAGTAATACCTACTTTTTAAAATTTTAAAAATTTTATCTCTCAAAATGGACTTAATTTTTGGATTCGGAGTATCTAATTTAGCCTAAGGTAATATTTTTGTACTTTTCGGATAACTTTAATATTTTGATGAATAGTTAAGTTTACTAAATTTTAATTAAAAACAACTTTTTTAATAAAAATAATTATTAGTGATAAATTATGAATTTGAGTGGTTTTAAAGTATATTTAGAATATATTTTTACCATTTAATATAATTTTGGTCATTGGACATAATTTCACAATTAAACCAGACATAAACAAGTATCAATCTTTTGATAGTTATTATATCTTAAAAACACGCTTTTTGTTTTGACAGCGGGAATTAATTTTAAATTAATTTATGCCACTTCTGTGTTTTGATTTTGGAAAAATGGATTCCATATTTGGAATCAAGATGTTCATATTGTGTAAATAGGTAACTTGTATTTTTAAACATTTTGAATAATTACTTCGGTAAATATTTTATTTACCATGGTTAAAGGGTAAATCCGTTAAATAAGGGTTATAAAATAATATTATAATAAACCTAAATTACCCTAAAACGAGTACTAACCTTGTTGGTGGATACATTTCCGACCATGGGCATCTTTGGGTCGCTTTTTGGAACCCATGGAGCCACTTGTAAGTGATAATGACACTTTATTTTAATTAAGTTAAAATAAATACAAAAATGACAAAAGCATATATATTTTAGCAAAACAATTTTTACATAGGGTTATATATGTTGGATTTTTGACTATGAATATTAATTATAAAGATAAAAATATTTCTTACATAATGATATTTTATTTATAATTTTTATACATTATATAATTTAATTTATTTATGGCACAATGATGACGCAGTAATTACCATAGTAGTGAAAAATTAAAATAATTGATATTATAAATACCCAAATAAATATAATTTGAGACTTTTAATGAATTAAACTAATTTTATAAGATAACATGACAAATTATGATTGATTTAATTAACATTGTTCGAATTAATCATTCTGTTATGATTTTTACAAAAGTCAATTATTGAATAGTGTCAAAATTGACATAAAAGAGTTTTTAAAACAAATATTAAATTATTAATTGATATTAAATTTCTAAAAATATACGGTTCGTCCAAGAGACTTATATAATGATATTTGTATCATTAAAGGACCCCTTTGGGGTCTCTTGGTTGTATATAGTATGTTTATTAACCATATAATATAAAAATACAAAGAGACATTGTAAAAGTGAAACTAATTAACTAAGAGTTAATACATAAAGATAAGGTTAATATAGTAACCCAAACCTTTCTAAATCCTATTGGATGAGAGGTTTTCTCCATATCCCCACATTAACCTTTAAATAATCTACTTTGAAGCCATTAGAAACTGAATATGAATTTATTGTAAAATAATATTTCTTGCTTTCCCAAAGGTGCCCCTCACCCCTCTTATAAAAGGACACTCCCCCTTCTCATTACTTCACAACATAAAAGCCTTTTGGTTCGGCCAACCCCTGAACAAATACTCTCTCAACTTCCCTCACTTCATCCTAAAGTCCTTCCTTATGTCATAAATCCATCCTAAGGATCCTTTTTGATTAAATAAAAAGGGAGAACCCGAAGAAGAGGTAGTGATTTCACCACCCTTTTTCATGTTTCTTTCTTCTTCCACTTCTTCTTTATTTTCTATTACCATTATAAAATAATGAATCCAGTATATCTTATATACTTTTTTATTATAAATAGGGTACATCCATATTCAGTATTATATCCATCCTTTGAATGACATGTCACCATACGTGCGTACGTAGGGCTTACCGTCTCCACGTCGTGGTGTAATTGTTATTTGATATATTATTATTTGGATGAGTATAATAATTATATGTAATTCATGTAAATAATAAATATAACATTATAATGATTCTGAATATATGATATACCATCCAGTTATATATTATTTTAATATCAAAAGAATAATATTTTTGCTCGTGCGTACGTACGGATTACCGTCTCCACGACGCAATGAGATTCATTTCCAAGTTCACCATTCATCGACGATTATAAAAATATATATTACTAATAAGTATGTAATATATGACATAATAATGCTACTGAATATATATATATATATAAGGATTTATGTACTTACATATATCTTATTCACTTACTTCCGTTCAATAATATTTGAAAACAGAAATAGCATTTATGCATACGTACGGACTACCATCTCCATAAACGGTGTATTACATTTCATATATATGTCTATTATACATATTTATATTCTAAATATATATGATATATTTATCATGTTATATATTCTGGAATTATTTAAATCATGATCTAAGTGATACAACCAAGAGTGGAAAGTTAAAACACGTACGATAAAAAAAGTGATTATTACCCGAAATGTTAACTTAACATGGAAATTATTATTAAATGGGTAATATAATGTCATAAATGAATCATGTCTGATATCATAAATATTAATATGGTTCTGGTATAATTTAATAACATACTAATATATTTGTATAGGAGGTTAAACCTACCCTCTACTAAAGGAAAGTGCAAGGTAAGGGGTTTTCATCTCACTCCTTATTCCCGTGAGATTCATTCCATATTACCACTATTACCTTTTGTGTTGTGTATATACTTCACATAATTGTATTATTTGTGTAATACAATTTAGTTTATTTGTATTTACATATTCATTGTATGATACCTCTTTAATGGGGTGTATGTTTCATAAGTTACCAAATTGGTAAGGTTTTATTTCGAAATCTCTTCATTATCTGAGGTTGTTTATACGTAATAATCTACTCAGACTTATTTATCATCCACATCCATGATTCATAAAAATGTATTTCAAATTTTTTTTAATATTTACAAGAATATGGGTTAAATTCATTTATACCCCTGTTTGAATTTTTATAAGAGGATTATAATGGAATCTTTCTGTCGTTTTCCAAACAAGGTGTTTTTTAACCTTTTCGACAGAATTAAGGTAAGAATGTTTTTTTAACTTTTACGACGGGTGCGGCTATTTTTTGCCGTTATAAAATCTTCAAAGATTCCCTTACAATCTTATATAAATATTTTCAATTAAAATGTTTTATTTTATAAATATATGACTCTTAAATGATTTCAAAACAGAAAGAGATATTTCTCAAAAAACAGTTTTGTTTTCATCTATATCAACATCCTTTGATGGATTTTACGCTTATTTTAAAGTTGATTTATTATGATACAGAACTTCTATATTTTATTGAAGGTTTTGTGATATGTTTGACTGTGGATGTGTTATTTTTATACCATTAAAGGTTTATGGATGAAGTACTTACATTTCTTATGCTAGTTTTAATATGAATGTTTTTGTTATGTTTAAACCTATTCATATGAGGAATTCTTTGGACTTAATATGTGACGGGTGGAGCCCGCTATAGCTCCTAGATGCATTAGTAGGTCTCATGAGACAAACTAGTGTCTTGGCACAAGGCATTGACAAAATCTTATTTTCAGTCCTGGCACGAGGCCTTGGTTATGTGGTTATGATAGTCTGGAATTATGTATTCCATCATTATGAAAGTGGTTATTGATATTGCACTTGATTATTGGATAAGTAAAATATCCATGTGAATAAGTAAATGGAATTATTTCATTTTATTTCTGCCATATTATGCTGAAGTTCAAGTTTAAAAGGATTTTGTTTTTGTTTTATACATTTCCTTAAGTGTTTATGCTTATTTTTGAAAGTTTCCGCTGTATTGCTTACCATTAATGAGCATTTGAGATCAGCCCTTTCTATGTTTTATTTTTCCTAGGATTCCAAGAAGTGTATTGTGATTGATATGTGGGGTTACGCTAAAGGAATAATGGCATTCATAAATATTATTTATGTTGTTTGTATATCTTAAAGTGCAATGTAACATTCATGTGTGTAATCTAATTTCCAAGACTGCTAAACTAATCGGTCCTTCGGGACTTGATTCCTTATAATCATGACAATGTATTAAAATAATGCACCGACTCTGGGTAACTGGGGTCGAGGCGTTACATTCTGGATATGGAAGATAGAGGTTCTGAATTCCTTCTAAATCAAGGGCATATAGGGATAGAAAGACAGATATCGATCTTCAGATTGATGGCTTACCTGGATTTGGGTAACACATACTTTCTTGAATGTATAAATCAAGGTAACTTTAGCCAAGGTTTTTGGATATCCTTATCTTTAGGATAAAAGAATATTATTGTTACTTTTTTTCTATTTAATATTGTTTTAATTCCTATATAATCTTACTTTTTTAAATTTAGATAGTATAAATTTATTATACATTCTAATTTCATTACTCAGGATATATTAAATATTATGTACGCTTTAAGGTAGAATATTTAATTTAATAAAATATTTCTTTAGTTTTTGTGATAAGGCTTTAAAGTTTAAGATTAGGTTTCTTTAAGAGGTTTTTTGAATGTTTGTTTAACTTTGTTAAACTAACTTTTCTTAAAGTTAAAAGCTAACCTTAAGAAACAGATTTCCATAAGGATAAGAAAATTTCTTAAGAAAGTTTTATATCATATTTATAAGTTCCAAATGAATTTTTAATGTTTACAACCCACCCCCTCCTCCTCTTGTATTTGAGCATCCCATTATACATATTTGATCCTACACCCACGTGTTTGTGGAAGAATGTGATGAATGGAATTTTACATGTATTCTTTGGAATCGTAGGGGTTGTGACTTTATCCTATTGATTTTGGATCAAATTAATAATGTTATAAATATTTTACCAATCCAAGAGACTCAATAAATTTATAAGCTATGAATGATTTATTTATATATTATTATACACTTAAATATAGTTTATTATCTTCATAAAATATTTCACACGGGGAAAAATTGATTTGTTATGATTTTTAATTTTCCATTCATCTAATGGTATCATGTAGTTTAAAATTAATTGTGATGTTTTTGCTTATCCAGTGAGTTTTTATGAATTTCATATGAAATAAACATGTGCTTTTTAGGAATTCTATGTTATTTTAAAAGGGTTTAGTAGGGGTTCTTTTTCAAATTAGAAAAAACGGATAATATTTGTGGTGAGAAGTGTCACTATGAGCATATATGTGTGTGATGTTTTTATTGGCATAGAAAAAACTGAGAAATAACAAATCAGATCCTGAAAAAATATATTTATGGTGTCACAAAAACTGCTTGTTTATGTTTTTTATCACAAATTGGTGAAATTTATTCATGGGTGATTATTAGAGAAAAGGTGGATGCATATTAGTGTTTGGTTTTCACATTGGGTTTTCTACACTCAAATAGTAAATTATGTTCGTGAATTACATGAATTTAATACTCTCTATTTCAATGTTTAATTTTTTGTATTTTCAACATTCCTTTCATAATCCTACACATTTGTGGGGTTTTTATTGTTAAAATATTAATATAAATATTTTTATTAGTATTTATTTTTTAGCTTCTATTTTCATTGTTTATTTTCGCAATATATTTTCACAATCGAGTTATTATCATGGGATCAATAAGTTTCCTCCAAAACAACCGGATTCAAATCAAGGTTTATTTTGATGATAATACTATAAGAGAGGGGATGACTAAGATATATCTAGATGAGTTATAGATGAATATTGAAATAATATATCATTTGAAGTCCCTCACAAATCATTTATATCATTCAAACTTTTTTAATTGTTTATAAATTCTTGAGAATAAATATTTTCTGTAACCATATGGTTGAGTTCACTAATATTTTGATAGATCAATCATTATTAGATATCAATATCATTGATAAAGGTAACACAGTTCCTTTTGAATTGGATAAAGATGAAAACTCCTGGGGTTTCTTGGGTTCTTTACCGTATTCATATGATAATCAATTCACTGAAATGTTGTCCTAGAAGTCCACTATAATGTTGGATGATTTTATTTCATAATTATTGAAGAATGAGACTCAGCAAAATAAATCTAATGGTGATTATATATGAATTTTTGTAATTTTTGTTGGAACATATGGACACAATGTAACATCCCTAGTTTTTATAAGGAAACACTATGTTCAATAGCGTATATGACATGAAACAATGAACCCAAAAGAACCATGATACGAAGATTATAAAAAATAAATTATGTTTACAAGTAATAATTTGATTAATTAAATTATAAAATATATATAAACTTACAAAAATAATGATTTTATTCATAATTTCTTAGTAAAAAATAAAAAAAATTATTATAAAAACATTTATTTTCCAAAATAATTTTTAACAATTTTTTTGAGATAATATTATAATAATTTTAATTAAATAATAAGATTAACCTTATTTATTTTTTGGTATTTTTATATTATCTTATGGTCAAATTTTTTGTTGTTTTTAAAATATATTTTTTAAGATGAATAGTGAGAAAATATGGGTTTTTATTAAATATTTAGTTTCATTTAAAGAATTTATAATGATAAATATTGTAATAAAATGGGTATAAAAGTTATAATGTGTTAAATAATTTATATATTAATCCAATTTATGTTTTTAAAAACAATTTTATATTGAACATTTAAATTAAAGCTTTCTTTACTTAAGATAATGTTTTCTATGGAAACATATTATTTCATCACGCGTGATGGTTTATTTTTAAATGAAATTATACCAGATTTCTAATTTGAATATCCAAAAATGAAGACTATATATGAAATTATAATTATTTATACTATATAATAATGTCAACATAATTTTTTACAATAATATATAGATAAAATAGTGACAATCTTTTACCATAGTTACGAAAAAACAGGTTGAGCGTGGGTAAAATAAAAATATAGGGTCCTAAAATAACTAAAAACATTTCTAATTCCTATTTTCAGGTAATATATATATCATATATAATACAAGTATATATTTTTAAAAATGTTGGATCCTTTTTACATGTGAAAACATGTTTTTTACATTTTCATTACAAGAATACCAGGTGGGTCATATACTCCCCATAAAAAAGGTCCCCTATCCTATCCTCCTAAGACATCAAAACACCATTGGTTTAGAAACTAACATAAACAATTATATAAAACAATCCCTCCCATTATCATAGAATAGTGTTTTTTCATAAATACATTTTTGGAATGATTTACGTATTATCAAAAACAGGTTGTCCAATAAGTGGTAAAATTCCTATTAGAGTATATGTAATTATTGAATTCTCACACCTCAATAAATATTTATTAAATAATGATGATATAATTAAATTATTTTATTAAATATTCATATATATTTTGACTTTATGGTTATTACCTACATCGATATTCTGTTCTTTCAAATAAGAAATACTACTGTTGATCGTGTGTATGGTGGAGTACCGCCTCACGAACCAATGTAATAAATTTATCATTTAAACTTATTACAACTTGATATAATGAATTATATATTGTTTAAAATATATAATTATAATATAATTACAATTATTAACTAATAAAATCAAATATAAAATCATACTTTCAATTCCGTAGAGAATACAATAATGTCGCTTGTAGGTACAGAGGACTTCCTCCTCCCAAAGAAAAGTTATTTGTTTTTCACATACACATTGCAATGAATGTAATGAGTATTATTTTGAAATATATATATTATATTAATTAAATATTAAAAATTATAGTAAATTCATATTTCATTAATTTATTACATTATCACCATTAATTAAATGATAATATCATTCATGTGTATAGTAGACCATCGCCCTATGAAGTGATGTGACTCATTTTATTACCACATCACATGGATGTTGTCTGTAACGTTATTCATGAAATTATAAAATATTTAAGGTAAAATTATTATACTAAAATTATAAAATAAGTCCTACCTTCATTCTATCTTGATCATTTCAAAATGGAAATGTTACTCACGTGTATTTAATGCTTATCATCTCCATGATTATAACACATATCATTTTTCATAACCATAATTTATGATTGGTTTTAAAATTATAATTTATATATAAACTATATATATTTTTCATTATTTATAATTTTTGATGATGAACCATGATCAATTTATCGAAATCAAACCACTTAAATCATGGAAAAATGATGTTGTAATCTACATGAATGATAATTTTTAATAAATAGTTGTTATTAAATGGGTTTTAAAATGTCATATCAAAATGATATATGGGATGATATATATGATTATGATTATGGAATAATTTAATAATAAATATATACATATTATATTGTACATTATAATGAATATTAAGAAATAATCTTTCGAGGTAAGGGATCTTTCTATCCCACTAATTTGGTCATGTTATGACCATTATCTCTATAACTCTCACTCTCAGTATTTTCTGTTAGAAAATTGTTATAAATTATATATATATATATATATATTCCTCTAACATGTATACCTAGCTTATTATCCTTTAATTTTTTGCTGTAATACATTCCATATGAATATTTTTCAAATTTATTATTTATGGAATATCTTTTGATTATGTGATGATAAAAGAGTATGCAAACCATTTCTATGGTAATTATTATCTTTATGAATTATAATTTATATCCTTAAGTGGAACACATATTCATGTACAAGAAATGAATTTAATGGGTGGACTATGATATTATAACCCTATAATTCATTAAGTAATTGTTTAGTCTCTTAATATATCATGTATTGAATTAGGGAGTGAACCTACTCTATTGTTGTACGTCATCCACCATGTGATTTTTTCTTAAACTTTATACATGAATTATGCTTATGAAATGATTTATATTGTTTATGTTTTCACATGATTCTAAGAACATATGATAACATTCCTTTTATAGTATTCTTCCACTTCATTACTTGGGTGCCTTCTCATTTATGATAGCAGGTTATACATTTAACTAATATGTTATGCTTCCATATCAGGTTTATTCCCTTACATGTGTTTTTAGATCACCACTCGTATCTTTTACTATGTGGGTTATACAATATTTATTTACTAGATAAAATTAATATAATGGTCTCTCTATGGAAACTAAAATATGGATTTCATGTTTTATTTTTCTTTTATTTATTATCAGTCCATTTTTTCAAAGACATTAGTAATCTACAATCATTGTGAGGTATTAATGGATATATATTTGTTTTGGAATAATGTAATAATATGTGTAAAAAGATAGGGTCATTAAATTTTTAATCATAAGAAAGTCATAGTTAACTATTAGAATACGGATGACAAAACATTAGTGAGAAACCATGTGATGAATCTAAGGAAAAGTCCAGGGATATGTTAAAACATAATACTATCAATTGAAAAATATCATGAAATCATGTGGAATTATTAAGCAAGTAATTTTTGAGAGGATTACATCCCTATATTGACAACACCAGTGTATGTGGTTCTGGAATACCGGTTCCTTAGAGTAATAACTCTAAAAAATGATTAATGGGTTTCATATTATAGTTACCATGTATACAACAATGGGCTTTAATGTGAACCTATTTTGACACTCCCAGGTGATATACATTAGAAAATCACAAACAAATTATGACCCATTATAAAGGAAATGAATAAATTGATATGTTCGGAAAACCTAATAGGAATCATTTCCATGGATATCCATAAAATTCAATGGTTATGATATATATTCTGTATATGAGTTATTGAATTTATGTTCATGGATTCAGATTAATTTTTTTAACAATTTTAATATAATCATACCTAATTTAGCATTTTTAGTAAATAGATAGAAATAGGTTACCCTAAATCAAGATCCATTGTGAGGGGAAATGTTATGACTCCACAAATGAGATTTGTAACCTGGTCAAATCCAAAGTCATAAAATTTATGTGGGATCCTGCCTTTTTAATACATAACTTTTCATTACATTTTGCATAGAGAGGATCTTTAAAGTCTAGTGTCTTGGAAATTAGGAACATAATACAAGAAAACATCATAAAACATTCATCTAATCCCATTCTAAGGCTTCATCATATGTTCATACTATATTCAATTACTGCATCTCATATCCCGGAGACATACATCAATGTAAAGGGTGAGCATAAGGCCCAGTAAGGGTAAACAAGGAATCAATTTACTTGTGAAATCATATGAACTTGAATAAGAACATAAAGACATGAGAAATGGAAGTATATGCATATCATAATGAAACGAACTTGAAAAAGGACTTGAATATGTGGCTAAAACATTTCATTGAGACATTAATAAAAATATCACCAAGGTCCATCCCCAACATGTCATAAACATTACCAAGGTTATTCACCAAGGTATCGTGCAACTTGTCATCTCTAGAGATTAATGCTTTACCAAATGAATTGCAGAACTGTTAGGGAAAACTTTTAATATGTCTTAACATTCATGTGAACAACATAGATAATAATCAAAAATTTCATAAATAATTCATAGAGAATAAAAGAAATGGGGTTCATTTCAAAATCGTGACGTTTTAAAAGATCTTAAAAATATGATCATTATATCATTTATAACCCATGGAAAGTGAGTGAGGGTTATATGTAGGTAAATTACAGAATCAAATATATCATCTTTATATATTTATAAAAATCCAAATAAATGACATAGGTCTGGGTATTCACATAAACAAACAAGGGAATTTCTTGAGAGAAAGAGATAGAAATTTTGAGACGAAATTTCTCCAGCAGAACAACTACATAACATGGTTTTAGAAAACATTGAAAAGAGAGGGGACAAGGGTCACCCAATCATAAAATAATACATAATACAGTATGGGTACTGAATAAGATCATGATATGAATATTTTCATGACATACCACATGAAAAGGGAACATGACAGAAAAGAGAAGATTTGATTTCTTTTACAAGAAATTCGGAAGCCTAACAGCGTCACTTAAATATGCAGAAAACAAATTGATGAGTGTGGAAAGGGTCGCTAAAATTTTTTAAATGAAATGGAAAGAAATTATAACATATATAAACATACCCTCAACATAAAGAGAAGGAAATAAGAAGACACAACATAAAGGAAGTCATGACTTAAAAGAAGGTTGAAAGGATCCCTTACCTTGAAGAGTAACCTCGAAAGATTGATGTCTGGGACTTTGAGAGGCTTGAGGGTACCATGGGAGGACTCCTTGGGAGGTATGGAGACCAGAACATCGATTTGGAGGATTTTTTAAGGAAATGGATGAGGTAATTGATAGGTATTTGTAGGGGATGTGTGGGGACATGGCATTAATGGCCAATAGACACCTCATCGGTGGTATTAGAAATACCATGGTCCTGCCCATGGTATTGGACACTTGGGACACATCATTCCTTAACTTACTATTTGTAAGTCTTCCAGAATTGTTACATAATTATTACATCCTTAATGATGTCATTAAACACCCGTAACTCTAAACTGAAAATTCACTATTCACCGAAAATTCAACTTTTTTAGAAAAATCCCAAATATTCACTATAATATAATATCGATGCTTTGAATTCATAAATGAACTCAATTTTATAAAAATAATTTTATAAATATTTTTAATTAAATTTTTAATTAAAAACACAATTCACCCGCAAAAAAACTAATACTTCACTAATAATTTCTGAAACAGTTATTTACCTATTTTATGAAATAACATTACATAATCAAGGTGCCTATATTATATTAATACTTTATTTAACTAATATTACTAATCCATTTGTTCACATTACTAATCATAAGCGTAAAATCACTATTCATAATTTACTATTCACCAAAAATTAAGTTGATCTTATTAGACTCTATATTTCTTACTGAACACATTTGTAGAAGACCGTTTTTGGAAAATCCTTTCACATAATTAATTATTTACAGTTTACATAAAAATTCTATAATATACGTTTTCCAAAACTCATCAATAAAATACATCCTATTTTCATTCAAACATTTAAAAATTCACAAAATTCACCATAAAAAGAAAACACAATTTTATTTATAACAAAGGATTACACAAAGCAGCTACAGTCTCATTAAATATCCCCTTATCACACCAGTATAGGACCTAAGTGTAAGGTGTGCTAAGGTGATAGAATCTGGGGGGGCTCATCCAACATTTCCCAAGTAGTAATTTCTCTAAGCTTGAACTTCTCCTGAAAGTGATTTCATTCCAACTTCACACAGTGAAGTTAGGCTTGGGTTTGGTCCAGAGAAAATCCCAGTGGTGCTACTTCCTTCCCCAGTTCCGTCATATGGGCTTCGATCGGCCCGAGACTACTGGATGAGGCCATCATATCTTCTTTCTGTATTAATTAACCAATATCACTTGTTTGTGTAGATAAATTGAAATGTTAAGAGTTTTGTTTCCAACAGTCATATTCACCAATGGTCATATAATAGTCGAAACCCAACACCCTCATATTATTTATACTCATTTCATTAAATTAAATAGTTTTTTTGAGTATAAAATAAAATGACACACATAAATAGGAATAAAAAATTCATTCAAATTTTTGGGTCGTTACATTAATCCCCCCTTAAGAAATTTCATCCCGCAAATTTTTAACTCGTACCCTCAGAAGAGAAAAGTTGTGGGTACTTATGACTTAAATACTCATCTTGTTCCCACGTGGATTCTTTATATTTATGGTTCCTCCACAACACCTTAACAAGTTTGGTAGTTTTGTTACAGAGAACCTTGTCTTTACGATCCAAGATCTCCACCGGCTTCTCTATATAAGAGATGTCATGTTCCAGTTGTACCACCTCTAGGTTCTGTACATGTGAAGGGTTAGGTATGTACGTTCTCAAGAGGGATACATGGAAGACATCATGAACTTTTTCAAGATTTGGAGGAAGTGAAAATTGATAGGCCACTGCTCCCATGCGATCAAGGATTTCATAGGGGCCAATGTACCTAGTACTCTGCTTCCCTTTCTTCCCAAACCTCATGAAAATCATCCAAGGTGATATTCAAATAATGACATTTTCTCTGACATCAAACTCCAAGTCCCTTTAATGGTTGTCGACATATCTCTTTTTCTAACACTGAGTAACCTTAATGTGTTGTTGTATGGAATGGACTTTTTATGTCATCTCTTGCACAAGATAATTCCCAAGAATCTTCCTCTCACCAACTTCATCCCAACAAGTAGGAGTTCTACATCGCTTCCCTTATTGAGATTCACAGGGTGACATATGAATGCATGAGTGGATGATGTTGTTCTATGAGAACTATACTAAAGGATATGTTGATCCCATCCTCCTTTAAATTCCATTGAGCATGTTCTCAGCATGTCCTCAAGTGTTTGAATAGTCCTTTCAGATTGGCCATCGGTTTGGGGGTGATAGGCCTTACTGAAATTCAATTCAGTTCATAGATCATATTGAAGACTTCTCCAAAATTTTTATGTTAACCTAGGATCAGGATCAGATACAATAGATATTGGAACTCCATACAGCCTTACGACTTTATTCGTGTAAATCCTAGCAACATGATCAAGAGAGAAATCTTCCCAAATGGAGATAAAATGGTCAGTCTTGGTGAGACGGTCCACAATAACCCATACCGCATTGTTTCCCTTGAAAGTTCATGGAAGACCAGTGATGAAGTCCATGGTGATATTGTCCCACTTCCATGCTAGTATGGGTAGTGGTTGCAATACCCCTTTAGGAAGTTTTTGGTCTTCCTTCACTTGATGACATACTAGGAACCTTGAAGGGTAGTCAGCAATCTCACTATTCATGTTATCCCACCAATAATGATCATGAAGGTCCCTATACATTTTTCTAATTCCAGAATGTATAGAGAAAGTAGAGCTATGAGCTTTATCCATCAGTACCTTCTTTATTTCTGGAATATATGGAACACATAGTATTGTACAAAATTTTAGTACACCTTCTTGATCAATATTGAACATAGGAAACATCCCATCTTTTACAGCCTCAAAATTTTCTTGTAACAATGGATCTTCCTTCAGAGCTTTCTTAATATTCACTAGTAATGGCGGTTGAGAAATAATTTGGTTAGGGTTGATGATGTCCCTTCCCTTATAATTACCATGTCCAGCTTTACTAGTTCATTGATCAAATGATCTTTTTGAATCCTCATCATGGAATGAACAACTGGGTATTTTCTGATTAATGCATCAGCAACATTATTTTCTATTCTGGTATGATAATAAATTGAACAATCATAGTATTTAAGAGGTTCCAACCATCTCCTTTGTCTCATGTTCAATTCCTTTTGTGTGAAAATATATTTCAAACAATGATGGTCTGTGTATATATAACATTTCCCCCCATAAATAGAGTGACTTTATATCTTCAGAGCAAAAACAACCGCAGCTAGCTCTAGATCACGTGTAGGTAATTATTTTCATGAGTCTTCAACTGTCGAGATTCATAAGCAATGACCGTATCATTTTTCATGAGGACACACCCAATCCCTTTTAGAGATGCATCGCTAAAAATAACAAATCTTTCTCCACTTGAGGGAAGAGTTAACACAAGTGCAGTATCCATTCTCTTCTTAAGCTCTTGAAAACTGTCATCACAATTCTTTGTCTAGATGAACATGACACCTTTTTGAGTTAACTTGGTTAATGGATTAGAAAGTTGTGAAACGTTCTTCACAAACCTCCTATAATATCCTGCTAAACCAAGAAATCTACAAATCTCAGTTATTGTTGTAGGTTGAGGCCACTCCTCTACAAATTTTTTCATTGCATGGTCAACTGTGATTCCTTCATTGGTTACAATGTGACCCAAGAAAGCAACTTATTGTAATCAGAATTCACATTTACTGAACATACCAAAAAGTCTCCTTCCGTAGAGTTTGTAAAAAATCCCTTAGATGATACTCATTATCCATGAGATGTTTAGAATATATCAAAATGTCATCAATAAAAACAACCACAATGTTATCAATGTAGTCCTTAAAGACTCTATTTATCAAACCCATAAAAATATCATGTGCATTAGTCAGCCCGTTGGGCATAACAACAAACTCATAATGCCCATATCTTGATCGGGAGGTATTTTTTGAGTATCTTCTTTCTTCACACTTAATTGATGATAACCATATCAAAGATCAATCTTAGAGAAGAATTGAGCCCCACAAAGTTGTTCAAATAAGTCATAAATTATTGAAAGAGTGTATTTGTTCTTCACTGTGATCTCATTCACTTCACTATTATCAATGCATAGCCGCATTGATCCACCCTTCTTCCTCAAAATGATAATTGGTGATCTCCAAGGAGACACACTCGGTCGGACAAACCCCTTCTCCAAAAGATGATGGAGTTTTTTCATTAATTCATCCAGGTCTATATTTTCCATCCTATATGGGGTCTTCGATATCGGATGAGATCCAGCTACAAGTTTAACAGAGCACTCTACCTCTATTTAAGGGGGAGGACTGGGTATCTCCTCAGGAAATACGTCCACGTATTTCTGGACAATGGGGACATTTTCTATCCTTAAAATCACATCTCTTTCTTTAGATTCATCAATCAACTCCATAAAGAATAATATAAGAGGTTCTTCCAAACAAGGATCAAGTTGATATATCTCTTCTTTGAAGATAACTATTATTTTTTCATTCAAGACTACATATATTTCATTGCTTCTGCAATTGATCTTAGCATTATAATTTGAGAGTCGTTCCATCCCTAGTATAATGTCATATTCTATCATGGGAATGACTAGTAGATTTGCGATAATATTATGCTCACTAAAGTAAATACTAGAGTTTCTAAACAGTGGCGTTGCTTGGATAGTCCCACCAAAATTATTTACTGATAACTCTACTTTTAGAAAATCAGGGGTAGAACCTATATTCTGTTAAAACATGGAGGAAATGAAGGAATGCGTAGAACCAGAATCAAAAAAAGTACACTCTAGCTTTGAGAGGACAACAAGATATCCTGATACCACATCATTCAGAGCATCAACTTCAGTTTTCATGGTAGCAAAATCACGGCCTTGATCCCTTGTCCTTTGCTAAGGCTGATTGTTCCCCTCCACTACCCTAGGATTTGGATAGTGATTGGCGAAGTGCCCATGTAGTTCACACTTGAATCAATGGACATTAGGTAGGGCATGCACCATCTTCCCATTGTTGTTAGTATTTGTAAGTTGAGTTTTTACCTCACTATGAAAATTCCTCACAATGTGGCCATCTCCACCACACTTGTAGCACTTCCCACTCCTGAGCAGGTAGTTCCCCGAATGTTTCTTCCCACATTTTTTACATGTGGAATGTTGTAATTGCTTGCCTCCTCTTCCTTGATCAAAGTACCTCCCTAAACTTGGATCCAATGATCTCTTCTTGTCATTTGATTTATGAGACAACTGCATCTCACCAGACTTTAGCTCAGCATTCATTGCACTCCACACAATCTCCTTGTAGATATCATAGTCTTGGTTGGCTAGATTATTCCGCAGGTGAGGTCTCAGTCCAGCTAACAATCTATCAACCGTACCATTTGGATCCATGAAAAATCTAGAGGTATATCATGAAATTTGGGTGAAGTTCATCTCATAGCCTCTGAAAGACTCATTCTCTTTCTACTTCAGCTCGAGAAACTCTTTCTCCATTCTTGTTCTCATAGAATGAGGGAAATACTTACTAAAAAATATCCCTCTAAACTCTTCCCACTCCATAGCTTAAACATCCACTCTTTACCTCATTTTTTTGATCAGTTCCCACCATTGATCAGCTTATCCTTCTAACCGATAGACATCTAGGGTATCCTTCTCTTTCTCAGAGCAGTGGAGCATAGAAAAGATCTTCTCGATGGAGCTGGTCCACTGCTCAGCAATCAATGGGTAAGTTGATCCACTGAAATTCAGTGTTCGTTGATGCATAAAAGAATCAACAGAATGTTGTTCCCTTCATAGTGAGATCATCCTCTCATCCTGATTCATGTCATTTCCCATAACATGGGTCAGTTGGATCATCATGTGCATGAATGTTTCTATTCTGGCTTCCATAAAAGGGTTGTTAGCGCATGGTGCATTACAGTCCCCATTTCCATGGTTCACCCTATTGCCAGATATTTTCTATAAGAATAAAACCTTTATCATAAACTTATTTCAATTACGAATCTTTTAACTATAAAGGATTTTATGTACTAAAACTTCATGATTAAACATTTACATTTCTCTATAATTTCATTATAAGGACTCATAAAAATAATTTGATTAACCAAACATATCCTTCGGGAGTATCGCAACCAAGAGTGCAGTATGGCCCATTGTCATTCACTAGTTCCCATTCAAGTCTAGCTTAGAGTGATGTTTACGTGTTTTACCCCTATGTACATCTGTTCTAGAGCCCCCTCTACCGGCTCGTATCGAGGCAGGGATCTATTTGTTTGATAAACCACTTACTCAATACAAACAAAAATACCAGTAATTTTTCATATATTTACACTTTTATATAGGGTTCTTCCTAATGTTTTCAAAGCCTAAATCCCATAAATAACTAAACATATCCTTTGATACGAATTGTGGCATCCGAAATTTTTAATACATAACTTTTCATTAGATTTTGCATACAGAGGATATTTAAAGTCTAGTTTCTTGGAATTTAGGAACATAATACAAGAAAACAACATAAAAATTCTTCGAATATAATTTTAAGGCTTCATAATATGTTAATCCTATGTTCAATTACTGCATCTCATATCCTGGAGACATACATGAATGTAAAGGGTGAGAAGAAGGCCTATTAAGGGTAAACAAGGAATCAATTGACATGTATATCATACGAACGTGAATAAGAACATAAATACATGAGAAATGGAAGTATAGGAATATCATAATAAAAATAACTTGAAACATAACTTGAATATGTTTCTAATACATTTCATTTAGACATTCATGAACATATCACCAAGTTCCATCCCTAAGGTGTCATAAACATTACCAAGGTTATTCACCAAGGTATCGTGCAACTTGTCATCTCTGGAGATTAATACATTACCCAATGCATTGGAGCACTGTCAAGGCACACCCTTAATATGTCTTAACTTTCTTGTGATCCACATAGATCATAATCAAAAATTTTATAAATAACAGATAGAGAATAAAAGAAATGGATTTCATTTCAAAATCGTGACATCTTAAAAACTCTTACAAATAAGATCATTATATCATTTATAACCCATGGAAAGGGAGCGAGGGTTATATGTATGTCAATTCCAGAATAAAATATATCATCTTTATATATTTATGAACATCCATAGAAATGAAATAGGTCTGGATATTCACATAAATAAAGGAATTTCTTGAGAGAAAGAGATATAAATTTTAAGATGAAATTTCTGCAGCATAACGGCTATATAGCATGGTTTTAGAAAACATTGAAAAAAGAGGGGACAAGGGTCACCCACTAATAAATAATTCATAATACAGTATGGTTACTGAATAAGATCATGATATGGATATTTTCATTACATACCACATGAAAATGTAACATGAAAGAAAATAAAAGATGCGATATCTTTTATGAGAAATTCGGAAGCCTAACTGCATCACTTAAAAATTCAGTAAAAAATTTGATGATAGTGGAACGGTTCTCTCAAAAATTATACATGAAATGGACAGAAATGAGAACATATATGAACATTACCTCAATATAAAGAGAATGAAATAAGAAGACACAGCATAAAAAAAGTCATGACTTAAAAAAGGATGAATGGATCCCTTACCTTGAAGAGTTGCCTCGAAAGATTGATGTTTGAGACCTTGGGAGGCTTGAGGGCCCCTTGGTAGGACACCTTGGGAGGTAAGGAGACCAGAACATCGTTGAGGAGGATTTTGGAATTAATAGTATGAGAAAATGGCTTGTTATTTATAGGGGAAGTGAGGGGACAAGGCATTAATGGCCAAGGGACACCTCATCAGTGGTATTGGCCAAACCATGGGCTTGCCAATGGTATTTTACCATGGTATTGGCCAAACCATGGGCTTGCCAATGGTATTAATTAATTACACATAATTAATTATTTAAGGTTTACATAAATATTTTAAAATATCTTTTTTTCCAAAAATCATCAATAAAATACATCCTATATTCATTCGAACATTTGAAAATTCACAAATTTCACCATAAGAAGAAATCACGATTTTATTTATAAAAAAGGTTTACACAAAATAGATACGATCTCTTTACATATCCCCTTATCACACCAGTATAGGACCTAAGTGTAAGGTGTGCTAAGGGGATAGAATCTGCGGGCGGTTTGGCCATCATTGCCCAAGTAGTAATTTCTATAAGCTTCAACTTCTCCTGAAGGCAATGTCATTCCAGCTCCATACGATGAAGTTCGGCTTGGGTTTGGTCCAGAACAAAGCCCAGTGGTGCTACTTCCTTCCCTAGTTCAGGCAGATGGGATTCGATCAGCCCGAGACTACTGTATGAGGCCATCATATATTGATTATGTATTACGTAACCAAAATCACTTGTTTTTATAGAAAAATATAAATGTTAAGAGTTTAGTTTCCAATTGTCATATTGACCAATGGTCATATAATAGTCAAAACCCAATAGCCTCATTTTATTTATACTCATTTCATTAAATGAAATTGTTTTGTTGAGTATAAGGTAAAATGACACACAAAATTACAAAACAAAAATTCATTCCAATGTTTGGGTCATTAGAATTTAGGAAAATACACTCTCTCATAACACATGCGTTGAATCAAAACATGAATCAGGAGGAAAACATGAATCCCTATAATAAAGAACAAACAACTATTGAAATAATTATGTGAAAAATCCCACCAAGATAAAGTGGATCTTCTATAACAAAATTTTTGGAATAATCAATCAACTGAATTGAAAAGATATTTTTTATCCTTTAATGATTTGATAATGATATGTTTCTACTGGTTGTTTATCATATGGATGGAGAATTAATTTAATTGTGGACATTACTAAAAAAATGAAGTCAGGGGAAGAGATCAACGATGTGGATTTGATAGAAATCCAAAAAATATTTCAAAAAATATTTTCTTCATAATTTCCATCAAAACATGGATAGAGGTTTTCTTAACCTCCTGAAAAAGGATGATGAATAAATTTGGGGTGTGAATAGAACATCAAAATACTTTCATGATGCACCTTAGGCTTCAGAATCTCCCCCCAAAAAATAGATTATCACTTATTGGGTGGGGTAAAACAAAGTATAAAAATTATTTGGGAATTAGATACTTCAAAAGCTCTAAGTAAATTTTCTTATGTCCCCTCATAGTGGAAATGGATTTCCGTGACTCTGAAGATTATACATGGCTTATGTAGTGGATAATGGAATCAAATCCATTTGTATGAAGGATACATCTTGGGATGGAATGAAATTCATGAATCCCACATGTCTATAGTGATGGATGAAGCATCATGGAAATTTTCTAATGCGGACTAGGTATTTCATGAGGTGTGGGAAAGAATGGACATAGATAGTGATTTTTGATGGGATAAATCGATCAATGTGATGGAAGAAAGGAATTATCCATTCAACCCACAAACTTTTCTTCAATGTTAGAACTGTATGGAATAAGGAAACTATGTGAATGACTACACTAAGACAAGGGTTATCAATGACAATTGATGAAAACAACCACCATATAATACAAATAAAGGTAGAGCTTATGACATCACAATTGTGGAGATGGAACCCGATAATAAACTGGTTTCACGAATGTTTATTATAAAATTTGGATTAGTGAATGTAATTTTTTATTATAGTTATATGATTTATTTCATATCACACTGGTTTAGTAGAACTCTTCAAGAACAACCTCTAAACATCTAAGATGATTTATCAGTTAATTTGGAGAATGGGTCAATTATAGAATCCCATGTGTATAATTAATCAAAGCCATATTTTCAAGATAAACTTCCCTAAAATCCTTTTAATTCTACCTTTAATGTAATCTAAAGAAATTATTGGAATGTTTTAGCAATCCTTACAAAGATACAATATAAATTCTAGATTGATGGAAATTTCCCTTCATATCCCAAATCACCCTTAAATTCTATACATGGTCATCGAGGATAATGAATATTCTTCAGTGTTATATTCTGATGCATATTTTTTTGACTTATGAGAAAGAATATATTTTATTAATTAATGAGAGTAAGTGATTGATCATGCTAGAAGACGTGGCAATTATAATGGATTACACCGACGTATTATCTGAATAGTTTCATAGTCTTCCTCTAAGTGGAGTTTCTGAATTTTAAATTGATCATATACATGAATAATTGATAATATCTAGGACTCTATATAGAATTTAAATTGATAAACTGGAGAATATGAAGAAAAACTATAGTAAAATAAAGATAAAGTGATTAGATTCCAGATTTTTTTTTCATGGGGTGCACGAGTCCTCCTTGTAAGAAGACGGATGTGTCAATGTTCCTCTACATTGATTATCTTCAACTCAATGACATCATGATAATGAAAAAGTATCCCCCCTGGATGTATATAATACTTTTTAATAAACTACATGGGGAACATTATTTTTATATGGTGGTCCATTGGTTAGGATATCACCCACTAAGGGTAAATAACGAGGATACAACCAAATATTCTTTTTCAGTAAGGTATGGAATCATTGGGTTTATAGTGATATCTTTCAGTTTCACTAGAGGTGCATAAATATTTAAGGATTTAATGATTAAATTATTTATATAATAACTCAACAAATTTATTTTAGTCCAAAAATAATATATTGTGATTTAATCTTAAATCGGGGAAAAGATAAGGAGAATTTGAATATTTTTTAAGGCTTTGACAAAGCAAAACTTATCCTTACAGTATAGTTAATTTGTGTTATGGATTAAGGAATTATCATTAGTAGGATATATTATCACCACCAATGGGATATCATTATACTCTTCTATGAAATATGTAATTGAGGATTGGCCAAGACCGTCATTTTTAATGAATACATGTAGTTTCGTTGTATTGTCTGGTTATTATCAAAGATTTGTGAAAACTATTCCATCATTTTTAATCCCAATAACTAGGATAACATGGAAGAGAGTAATGTTTCTTTGTATTGATGAATGTGAATAGATATTTAAGGAGATGAAGAAGTGTAATATCATTGCACTAGAACTCATTCTACACTTAATTGGATAACCTTTTTTGGTATACAAAAATGATTCAAAAAATTGTTTTGGCTGGGTACTAATGGAAAATGATAATGTGATAGACTATGGCACATAGTAGTTGAATTATCATTAGAAGAACTATCCAACAGATGATTATGAGATGAATGAAATTATCTTTTCATTGAAAATTTGTAACATTATCTCTATGTGGAGAAGTGTGAAACATACATATATCACATGAGACCCAATTATATATTCACACAGAAAGAAATTAACATGTTTCAGCGAAAATGGTTACATCTGGCCAAGGAATGTTATTTTATAATCCATTATGATCCAAGAAAATATAAAAATGTATATATATACTTATTATAAAAAATATGATAGTTTTATCAATGATGATAATTATGAGGGATCCAATATTATTAGACATGAATATGTTGCACATGGTAATATTGAAAGAAGGAACGTCATAATACCTTTCACAAATGATTTCATAACCACCACTTTTGGATAAGTTATATAATTATCAAATATAGGTTGCAAAAATTCAATAGAAAGTGAAATCCATAAGGAATGGAAATCCTCTAAGATAAAATTTTATGAAGAATGATTCGTAATATTTGGTTCAGGACTATGTGTACCATAAAATCCTAAGATTAATGAGGTTTTGGAATGATTCCCATATCCAAACCTTTTACATCCACCCATGTAGTAAAAATATGTATCGAGAGCACTGATTACTCTATCGGTGGGAAATTATGAAGAGGGTGATCATTGAATATACGTTAATGTGCCTGGTACAAAAACTAGGGAATTCATACAGTAAAAAGACACAGTAGATTATGATACCATTACCCGAACCTATATGGAAATTTTAAAACATCAAGATAGACTTTGTCACTATTCTTCACATATGTCAATAAGAAACAATTCCATATGGGTGGTGTTATATCATATCAAAAAGACCTATAACATAATTGAAATTAATTTTTATATCCCTTTAAATCATCTTATAAGAATATATACTATGTAAGTGGTGAGGATGATTGGAACACCAATATCAGTATTATCTTAATAAGATATGAGATTTGCCTCAATATTTTTGAAGAAAATCCAACCTTCTCTTAATACTGATTTGATCTTTAGTATGACTTATCACTCCCAAAATGATGGCCTGTCTATGTTGATAATTCTGAAATTATAAGACATTTTGAGTTTATGTATAAATTACTTTTATGGGGGTTATTTGAATATCCAACTCTTATTAAGGTCGTGTACAAATATATCTTTTCCTCAAGAATTAAAATAGCTTTGTCAAAATCCATTTATAGGATGATATGTTGAACACATTAATTTTTTTATTTATTTGATTAACTTAATATATTGATACCTGAAATCATTGAGGAGATGGTGGAAATTCTCAAGACCATTCAACGATACATATTGACTACATATAGTCAACAAAAGAGGTATGTTCAAAATCATCAATGAGACCTAGATTTTAGGGATAAAGATATAGTGTTTCTCCATATATCTTCTTGGTATAACGTCATGAGTTTTAGGGATAATGAGACTCTTATTCATATATAAATCATCCATTTTGAGATCCTTGATTGCATCAGAGAGGTAGCCTATCGACTAGCACTCCAACCTAATATATCTTTATTACATAATGTGTTCCATGAATCCCCATTGAGGATGTAAATATCAAGTCCCTCACGTATTAAAAATTTATATGTTTTACAATTGGAAATATACCATTCCGTTTGGGGGAGACAGTGAAGAGAATAGATCACCGACGTAAAGTTATATGAATATGGATAAATGACCTAGTAAAAGTTATGTTGAAAAGACACAAGTTTGAGGAAGAAACCAATGAACCGGAAGAGGAAATAAGGAATAAATTCCCTTACCTATTTTCACATTATTATTTAATATAAAATTTCTGGGAATAAATTCTTTAGCTTGGGTGAATGTAACACCCTATGATTTTAAAATGGAGAAATATGATTGATAGTGTATACAAGGGGAAACATTTTACCCATGAAAACCATGATATATGCATTATAACCTATCTATTTAGTATAAAAGTATAAATTTTTTTAGCTTCATTTTTAAAAATATTTAAATATTATAATAAATATAAACGTATTTTTTTTGGGTATATAAAATCAATTTATTTAGAAAAAAATTGTTTCCCAAAATAATATTTATTTCTTTTTATGAGACAATAATATTATTTTTTTAACTTTATATAATGTTTATACATATAATTAATTTTTTTCTGGAAATATCCATAATGATATTATTAAATGGGAATTTGTATTATTATATTAGAAATATTAATTTTTCAATGAATGGTGAAAGATACATGTGTTTGTTTAAAACTTCATTTTTAAAGAATTTTTAAATATAATTTTTATTTTAAAATGGTTTTAAATGTAATATTACTTCAATTGTATATTTATTAACCCAAATTAATTAACTGTGATGAATTTTATATTGAACATGGATATTAAATAATTCTATACTTTGGATGATTTTTTCTTTAGAGACACACATTTTAGCCATGCATATCAATTTAATTTTTATTTACATTCTACCACATCTATGAGTGGAATTTTTAAAAATGGATTCCATATTTTGAATCATAATATTTTTCTCTAATACAGAAAACCATATTTTTTACGATAATGAATAGTGAATGAAAAAAATGTGTACCACTATTAAGGGAAAAACATGTATATCAAGGGATAAGCTAAAATGATGAGGGATACGAACAACCCAAAATATGTGTATTTAAGATTATATAGTAATATTTATACCGTATATCTTATAAGGTTAAATTATATAATATTTTGATTATTGTGACATGTGAAAAATGAGTGTATAACTTTGTTTTCGAAAAAACAAAGTGTGACTTCCCCCAACTTATAAAATGTCACCTCCTCTCGTCTAATCTTCAAAAAGAACCAATTTTTTTAGAAAATACTTACCCAAATCACTCTCCTAAATCCCACCCCTATCCTAAAAGACATGGTTTTTTCAGAAAATAATTCTTGGATGTATTTTGGTATAATCCTAATATTGTTGTCCAAGAAGAGGTAAAATTTCCAACCTAGCGATTTTAATTGATTACTTCTTCCACATACTCAAATATTATTAAAAAATTATGATATAATAAGAAATTACCTTAAATATAATGATATATTTTTTTGTTACAAACTTGAAATACATCCATCTCCTCTTCTTTCAAATGGGAAATGATATTGTTGATCGCGTGTACTGTAGAGTATGGACTCCAAAACCGCCATAATTTTGTTTCCCAACCCACTTATTATTAATGGATAAAATAAATTATACAATATTTGATATGAATTTATTATTTCAATTATACTTATTAATCTATAATAGCACATATACAATATTACATTCCATTCGGTAGATAGTATGGTAATGTCACTCGTCTTTACGGAAGACTACCACCTCTTGAAGTGATGTGATTCTTTTTCCACAAATGCATTACATAAAAGGTAATATGGATTAATCTTGAAATAATATATGATATTTAGGAAATATTAAAAATTATATAAAATTAATATATCATATAATTTCTGACATTGTTATCCATTTAACAAATGATAATGGTCTTTTGGTGTATGCTGGACTACCACATCCCGAAGCGATGTGATTCAGTTTTATTACCACATCAAATGTATGGTATATGTAATTTTATTAAAGAAATAATATTATATTTATCATATATTGATCATTATGTGATGTTAAAATGACATTTACCTTGTTTCCATATTGATCACTAAAAATGGAAACATTACTAATTAGTATTTACGACATAACATCAACATGATTGGAACATAGTTAGCTTTTCATAACAATAATTCATTATTGGTTTCAAAAGTATAACTCAAATATAAAATTGATAAATATTTCATGATTATTATTATGGATATGATGAACATTTACCAATGTATAAATACTAAACCAAATAAGACATGAAAAAAAGTTTTCATCACCATGAATGATAGATTTTAACAAAGAATTGTTATTAAACAGGAGGTAAAATGTTATCAGAAAATGATATATTGTGTATTATTTATGATTATTGTTCAAAAATAAATTTATAGAAAATATATATTTATTATATTGGATATCATACTGAAAATGAAGAATTAAATCCTTAAGGTAAGGTATCTTTCTTAGATTCCAAGTTCTTCAGGTTATGAATATTCTCTCTCTAACTCACATTCTCTCTCATTAATATTAGGGAATGATTATAAATATTGTATTTATGTCTCTAATATATTTACATAGAAATATTTACCTTATTTTTTGGGGGGGTAATATGAGTATTATTACTATTTATCAGCTTAATTCATCAAGGAATGTCTTTTCATTTTTTCATGAAACAAGATTATCCAATCCAATTACATCCCTGGGTAATTGTAATGTTTATTCCATATAGTTGATATCAATATTGGGAAAACATATAAATTTTTATTAAATGAAATAGAAATATAGAAATGGAATTATATATCCCCCTATAATTAATATGTTAATGTTTTACTCTCATGATACGTCATTAATGGGGTTTGTTAGTGAACCTAATCTATTATAGGACTTTGTCTGAAATAAGATGTTTTCATTGTAGTTATCATTGTCTTTGTTTATTTTTTGTTTTATGTTTCTTTAATTTACCGTGTTTCCATGATTTTATTATACCATGTGACTTATGTTTTGCCTCCACTTGATTACTTATTTACCTTCTCTTTTATGATATCAATTATTACCTTTGACTCACATATTATGATTGTATATCATATTTACTCCCTTATTTGGATTTTTATCTCAGCCCTATATCTCATGTATTTCCTAGGTTTTACATTACATATTTAGGAGATAAATTGGATAATATGACATCAATATGAAGAATAAAATAACTATTCCATGTTTTAATTTTATTTTATGTATTAAAGAACTTATTTTTTCAAAGAAACTGTTCCATTACAATCCAGGTCTTATATTAATGGTTATTTATGTTTAAAAACATGCACAAATTACTATAGAGGGAATTTGTCACAATATCTAGTAATTTAATAGGTTGAAAAAAGAAGGAAATTTACATACTTTTTTGTGACAAAAGGTCCATGTTTGGAGAAAGTGCAATGCTTTGAAAAATCTAAAGGAAGAAAGGAAAATGCATGATACTGATTCTATGGATACTAGGGTAGATATATTTAAAGAATGGGTTTATGAATAATAAGTTAAATATAATGTTAAAATAAATTGGTAATTATTTTTATAATATGAAAAATGTGACCTTGGTATATTGAATAATGGAAATGAAGATTTTGTTTCTGTCATTTGGGTTCATGATATTTTTATCACTATGAATATAGGATTTATATTGATGTTATGGGATGTCCAATATATACTAGTAATATTCCATAATTATTTTTTCATCATGAACTCCTGATAACTATGGTTTTACATGTTCATTTTTATAAGGAATATGAATATTTCCCGAAGGATATAAAGTATTTATTTTAGGAAAATATGTTACATGATTCATATAATAGATGAAAAATTGAGAATTGAAATTACAAATTTAGGGATGAAGATCTCACATCATTATCCATTCATAGTGCATGGCATTTCAAACACCATTCCATATGATTTTGTAGTCATTTATTTCTTTCATTTCCATGTTCTCTCAAATATTTATCATCTAAATCTGCCTCAGTAGTTGATTTTTTCTCCCTTATTTAGAATTTGAATTCACTAATTCTGTATATTTCCCAACACATCTCATTTTATAGACATAATTAACCCACTTATTGAAATTTTGATCAAATTTATTTGTTTTGAAGTTATGGATTTGGTTTAATAATTTCAATATTTCACTTTATTATTTTCCATCGAGTAATTATTGTTCTAATTATTCACATTCTTCACCTTATTTTATTCCCCTTTCAAAAAAAATAATGTTCCACGGTATTTATCTCTATTTATATGAGGTTATATAAATGTCAATAAAACTATATATTTTCTCCATTATAAATTTATACCTTCTCAAATCAACTCACTGAATTAGTTGTCTTGCAAATGTCTCTAATGCACTAAAAAATAAAAATATCAAGAGGATATAGAAAAAAAATGTATTTATTTTTAGTGATTATACAATTCATTATCACTAATTTCCCACTCAAAAAAACTAAAAGAAATAGATTTAGTGGTGTAATAAATCTTGATAAACCTATATTTTATCATCTATCTACATTGTAATATCTTTATCATTTATTATTTTTTCACCTTTAAAAAAATTTTGACTCCAATAATGGTTTAAAATTTATAAATATCTAGGTAGAAGAATATTCATAAAAAATTATTTCAGTATCATGTTATTGTATTGAATACTCCATAACAAAATGGGTTTTCTTATAGGAGGAAATGTTTTTCAAAAATATAGAATAGTCTATTCCCATGGACTTTTTTCATATATAAAAATGATTATGTTATCTATAATTATAATCGTAGTTACAATACATGATCTAAATATAATTGACTAGACTATTCCCATGGAGTATCTTGGTTTATTATTTCCCTCACATGACAATTGATGGCGACATTCTCTAGAAAACAATTAGTAAATTAAAACTCTAAAAATGTTCATGGGGTTGGGATAAATTTTTTTCTTGTATTTTAGTAATTTTTTAGGTGTATAATTTACAATATCCTTGGGATAATCTCATTCTAGTTGTCCAATGGAAGAAGGATTTCCCCTAAAGTGTCCACCTCCATTTCATGATTTTTGGTGTATCGTGGGTTTATGAGGTCCAAAATATCTCAAAACCTTGAGAAATTTTTTAATTTGAATGGGGTAAATGATTTCTAATGAATGATAGTATCATATATAGTGTATGATCATGAAATTAGAGATAATTAGTTATTTTATTTTCAACTTACAATTCTATAGAAATCAACGTACACTCTTCATCAATCCTCACATTCATAATATTCATTTTGTCCCCATTTGTTTGCTTTTTTGGTGTTTAACATGTTTTAGATATAGATGTAATAATTCCATGATGGTGGTTCATTAGGTTTTTAGGTATTATATTTTTATTTCATTACCCATGATGATAATTATTTACTATGTTTCAATTATGGAGAATTTTCATTCAAATATTTGATACATCATGGTATTGAGGAAATTTGATAGGTTAACAAATAGATGCGAATTAGTCAATGAAAAAAAATTATGACATATTGGGATTAATTTTAATCATGAAATAGGGATACCATGATAAATTTATTTCACTCTTCTATATATGGTATTATTTATTGAAATTTCCTTCTAGATTATTTTTGATATGTTATTTTTTAATCAACAATTCTCTTTTACACATTCCTCAAGATATAATTATGTGGGACTAACGGTTAATGATGAAGAATAATAGTTTAACATATTTTGTTTTTCCTATAGATGTGTCTAACCAAATATTAAAAACATTATTTTTTCAAAAAAAATAAATAAATCAAAAATAATTTCAAAATATACGGGGGCTCTTAATAGTGTTTACAAATGGTAACATTGATAAATATGACAATTTGAAGTCATTAACCTTCTCTAATACATAGTTATTGGTCGGAATATCCTTTTTAATCAAAAAAATTAAATATTGGACCAAAACATTAAATAGAAGTACAATATAAATATAAAATTAAATAAAAAAAATACCTGTGGACAAAATTTGGCTAACCTTAAACTCTATCATTCATCATCTATTTAATTTTGTTAGAATGTAAAACTATTCCATTATCATGAAATTTTACACATTTATAATTTTATGGAATTAAAAAAACTATGTAGAAACATAATAATAAAAGAGTAGGATTTAGTATTATGGGCTAGTAATGACGAATCCTTAGATAAATAGAGTTTTTTATTGGGGGAACTACATTATAAATAATATAGATGATGTAATTATTTTCGGATTACATGATAAATATGACGTATTCAATGGGTTTCATTCTATAATGAAACTTTTATATTCACATAAAACCTAGAAATAGTAAATCAGGAATATAATATGAGTTCTCGGGTTTGGGTGCTCCATAACATTTTCATTTAAAAATATTACATGAATATAAAGAATAGATAAAATCACCATGGAAGAGGTTGTAATTTTTGAAAAAAAAATCAAATTATATTATAGAGAATACACTCGGATGATTCTATATTCTAACATTATAAAGATTGACACCATTTTATGTCTATTAATGGGGTCTTCTCGATACCTATAGACACTACCCAATCTTGAAAAATTATCCAAGCATGCATCCAAGATTATCTATCATAGAAATGATCGGTAATAAATATTATGTATTAATACTATAAAAATAACTCGAATGAATAAAAAAATATTGATAGAGACACAACTAGTTCAATTTCATGAATGTACGTGGGAATTATTTAGTAAAAATAATTGTTTATATGTACTTTTAAATATTGATTATGGATTTATCAAACATATTAGGAAATACTTCTATATAAAACTAGCTGTTTCTAATTCAGACAGTCGACATTCAACTCTAGATTCCATGACACATATATCTTGAACATATAATCATATATTCCTCTCGATAGAATCCAAGCATTGTACAGTCTATATAATGGCTTGATCCTTCCTCGTTAAGTCTATTATAGGAGTAGTAATATGAGTTATGTTTGGTATAGTCCACTTTTATACCATATAAATTGAATGTAAATCAAGACCTTCACTACATTTTTAAGGAACCTATGAAATAATTATTAATATATTATATAAACTAGATTTTTTATTAATCATGACAAGATTGAAGAATTTTATTAAAATTTATGTTGGTATCATGTTTCATAATGTGAAGGGTAGGGTTGCAAATTGATTTTTTTGAATGAATGTATAGAATATGGGGTATTTTATAACTTTGTCTTTATTTATTATGGTTTAATGTTTATTGTTACATAGCAAGGGTTAAACCATTATATTAGTTTATAGATATGTTGTGATTTATATAGTTCACTTTGTAATGGCCTTATAGGTTGTGGACTAATGATTTTCATTATTTTATTGGTTCTAATCAATTGTGTCTTTTGGTATTTCCCTAAAACAATGTGATTGACAATATTATAATATATTTTATGAGAATGAAAGAACATGGATTGATTTTTAGAAAATCTATCACTATAAATATAACACCCAGAGAAAAGTGAGAGTTAAAAGAATAAGTGTCACTACCAACGGTAACAAGGTGATAATTTTTTATTTGGGAACCTATCTGATTAACACCAAAAAATTAAGTGTGATTCTCCTAGAGGTGTTTCAGGATGGTAAATATCCTAGGAATCATCCCAAAGTGTGTGTGGGAGAGGAAAAAGGACTCTAAAATATAATATATTTTTCTGTTGGGAAAATCATTACTCATATATGTATCCTTGTTTGGTAATAGTTTATTATCTACTATAATGTAATTCAAGGCCTTATAGGTTACCCATTGGGTCTGATAACAAAGTAAGTGGTCTGGGAAGGAAATGTCATTTCAAAATGGCATCGAAGCCAATACCCCCCTAGAAAGGAATATTCCATTCCTTGGATTGAGGTTTGGGATCCATAATGTTTCCATTGTTCTATAAATGGTTAATATGTAATACCTTTGGAAAATTTATAAATAAAAACTAATTGATGTTATAGGGGTAAATAAGGTTAATAATTCTTTTTGGGTTCTTAACTAAATATAAATATATAGTTATGTTGTAATTTACTACAGTAATGTATGGATGGGTGACCTCTTCGGATGTTTCCTGAGGTGTGTGTGAGTATAGTCAATGCTATAAGTCCCCACTAATCTCTTGAGTCAAAAATTCCATTTAAATTATTTCAAATACACTTATTATTTTCATAGTGGAGTGTATGAGGAAGTATATGATGTATTAGATGTTTCCGTCATTTTTTTTAAATAGAATTTTACGTTTTGGGGAGGATGATATGGGTCAGTGGTAAGCGCATTGGTTTCACTAATCATGAACCCTAAATATGAGATTTGATAAAAGGGGGGGTCATCGTATGAAAAAATTTCTAAATGGTCCAAGGAAACTATATAAAGGCTATAGTTTATATCAGATCCACATCATAAGGAAAATGATTTTCATAATAGTATATAAAACCTTTAGTGGATTATTATTTATGGTCAGTGGGGTTTTAATGGTTTTCACATAGATTGGCCCAATGTGTGTCACATTGCACACCCCTCCAAAAATTACAGCATTTACTAAATTTAACTAATGGATAATTACCATTTAAGCTAAATTTCTAGTGTATTTTTAGTATATTTGCAGTAACATAAAGATCTCCCCTTCTTTATTGAGTTATTTAGTGGTTCTCTATCACACATACTCTAATTGCACTTTTATCTTTTTAATTTTAACGCTCTTGGTAAGGTTATCACACCATTAGAATCCAATATCAATTTCACATTACTTCTATATCTCTCTCAACTTAACTAATGCAACACACTACCTCAGTGATTTTTTTCTCTCAACTATTTATGGAATAAATGAAGGCCATTACTCAGCTAGGGGATCTCCCCAAACATAAGTTAGGTGTAATTTGATAAATCCCTCATGGTTTTTCCATTTTATAATATGTGATATATATGGTGCTATCCCATTTATTCATACATTAAACATATATCCTAAATCATAAATTTTTATCCCAAAACTGATTATATAGAAATTGAGACCATGATTTAACCCTTGGAAAATTTAAATAGGATACATGGCCACGCCTTTAGGATTAGAATAAAATATATATTCTTATATTAAAAGTAAAGGGTTATTTTAAGGGTGTTATGAACTTCGGATTTTACCCTTGGTATAAGAGAAATGCTCATAGGCGTGTGTTAGGCCCCATTGATATTATTAACCATGATAACAATTGAAATTTCTAAAATATTGTATGTTTTCTTATGACTTGATGATTAAATTGAATGGTTGAGATCCATTGACATTAATATTAAACGAGTTTCAATGAAATTGAAATTATTGGAGGTGGTCATGACTTTTAACATGGTCCCAATTTTACCTAAATTTAATACATGATTATTTATTATCTTGAATAGATAATATGTAATTTTGGTAGGACCTCATTTTATTTTTAGTGACAGAATTTGTTAAATTAAATTGAATTTAGGGATTATCTCATTGGATTCTATGTGATATATATTATTCAAAATGAAATGGAATTTCAAGGTGAGTGTGGGAATATTAGTGTTGTTAAAAAATATCCCATTTATATTAGATTTTGATGATTTCAATTAGACATTACTAATTAATGATGTATTTATATAATGTGAATTGATGAGGTTTTGTAATAAATTTTGTAATTTAGCTATTAAATATGCATGTTATGAAATTTTTGTAAAAAAATAAATGTTTAAAAATTAGCCACATGGTTCATTTTTCTATGGGGAGAAAATTCTATGTGAGAATTCGACTATTTAAATTTACTTTGTAAAGTATTGACTTATTTGAATGGACTATATTAGAGATTTGACTATGTGAAAATACCCTACATAAATAAATAACCTACATGAGAAATCGATTATATAAATCAAACAGATATGTAAATTGGTTACAATGAGTAATCAACAATATTATTTGGAAATATGGTAAAATTGACTTTGTGGATCCAAATCTCTGTGTGATTTATTTTGGCTATATCGAATTTGGATTCATGAGAAAGAAGGTTATTCTATAAAATTATGATAACTGATGACTTCCTCTACAAAATTAGTTATATGGATAATTTTACTATGTGAAGAAGGACTACAAGGATCATGTTGAACAACTAAATTCAAATGGGTGAAATTGTCTTATGGATAATCTGCAATTGTCTATGTCATTCTAAATCATGATAGTTATTACCTCTTCCATACATTCATTGTGATTTAATGTTATAATGTATACATTGAATAGAGTGTTAAAAAATTATAGTAATTTTTTTAAAATAAGTGTCGTGTACTACTAAAGTAATCAAGTACAATGATAATTTATTGGAAGATATTATTGCTAAGGTATTTACTAGAGAAATAAATCTATTTTTAAATCAATATATCTTGATTTTATAAAAAAATTCTGTACAAAATAAATATTGTTTTTATTATGTTAAAAATAATTGCACATAATAGTAAATAATATATCAGATTGATAAGAACAAAATTTCTTATACATTTCTCTGTCATGAAGCTCTATGTATGCTTATCAGTTTTAATAAAATCTAAGAAGAATATTCACGATCTATAATGTTACAATCTAGACTATATTTTCTTATTTAATAATACTATCAATGAACCATATTTTATTAATTTTTCCTCTAATGGAGGATTATTCTCTTTTTAGTTTGACTTTTACCTTTCTATACTTTATATTTAAACTCCATTTTCATCCTCTCTTTCATTGTAAATGTTAATAGAAAATGAACATTAAAGGATATTTTTTATAAATACTTGCAGGATTCCAGTTGAAAGCTCATGTGATGTTGCGAAAAGTTATATTCACATTCACTCATTCACAATGTTCTAGAAAAGGGCTAAAAATACATTGTAAAAGGAATAGTCTAATAAAAATTACTATACTCATGGGCAAGCTGATTGGTGGTGTTGAATAGGGGATTTTTTTTCAAAACCACTAAAATATTTTTGTATGGTCTCTTTCCTTTTTACTTTTATTTATACTATGGTCTTATGTTAATGATCTACAAAGAACTATTCAAATATTTAATGATTTATTTTTCTAATCAATGAAATTTCCTGAACATAATTCACCCCACTCCATGATTCTTAATGTTTTTTACCTCTAGTAATAATTATTTTTTATGTTTGTGAATCTTTAGTTATCACAGGTCAAAGGATTAAGTCTAACTATCAATTAAAAAAATGGATTCTATGACTTATAATAGAAGAGGTATGTTAATGTTTAGATATCATTTTTAAAATGGTGAGAATTTTGGTTGTTGGAAGGTGAAGATAAAATTTTATTTAAAAATCCATAGATTTATAGTTCATCAGAAATCCATAAATACTTACAAAAATCCAAAGACACAATTTGAGAGATCATATTTTGATACTGAATCCAATTATGATTTAAAATCTAACGAAAGAAATGATAAAATCTCTGGATTATGTATAGATTTATTTAAAATCGTTTCATTTTATGAAACATCTCATCAAATTTATAATACCATTTCAATGGAATATAATTGAACTGATAATGTTTGGACTCTTATATATAATATTACCTATAATGAATTTGCTATATTCATAATGATGGATAGAGAAATAAAAACCAATATAAATTGAAGACATATTGAAATTCTAGGAAATTTCACTACATTGAGATCACCCAATAATGTACTAGATTATGCTTTGAATATTCTATAAATTATACCACCCAGAATGAGTGGAGTGTTGTCTTACATTTTGAAATCAAAAATTGTGAAGAATTAAAAAAATTCATTTTAACAATAATGATGTATGCAAAAGAAATAGAAGTAGAAGATGGAGAGCATAAAATGGTTAATAAGTAAAAAACAACTTTAAAAATATCAACTTAAAAGGGTGATAAAAAAATCATGGAGATTCAAATAACTAAGTCATCTGGTGTGGATACATAAATAAATTATACAATGGATAGAAGTCATTCACAAATTTCTAGAAATTTTAAATATATATATATATAAATAGAATAAGAGTAAATTACTCATTGATATAGTTTAATAATATGATGGATAATCGAATAATGTATGGTGTTATGTATTAAAACATTTTGTATATATCAAACTAGATTTTTTATAGCTACATGATTTAAATAAGTTATTCAAATATTATTTCATGATGGTTTGATTTTAGAAACAATAAAAGAAATAAATGATTGAAACATAGAATTATTCCAAGGATTTTTGTAATGTTACATATTTAGATTTAGATGTCCAACATTATAATGAAAAGGGAAATACTTTCTTTATATCCCATAATGATGAGGTAAAATCACATTACTCATTTGGGAATGAATCTAAATCTGAAAAATGAAAGCATCTCTTGTGGATAATTAAATGAATATTTTACCATATCAGATACAAAAAATTAAACATTCAATAAAAATTCTTAATATTTCCTATGATGTTATTTTAATTTAAAAAACAAATTAGTTGAAAATATTTTATATTTTAAAACAACGACAGAAACATAAGATGTATATTTTTTCACTATAATAATATTGAAAAATTCATAAACAATATCACGAAATCTATGATGATGGAAGTTCATTAACGAAAGGTGAAAATTATTCAAATTGAATTATCAGCGATAATAAAAGTTCAAAAAATAAATTTTGGATAATTATACAAGGTAAAAACTAAAATTAATAAAAAAGATTAATTTTTTATATGTTCACATAGTAAAACTGTTTCCTTAATATATTATTTTAATTTTGTAAAATTAGGGATCATTGAAAATAATTATATTTTGATAAATATAAAATTTTTTGGAGTAAAATAAGACTTTATTATAAATAATAATTTCAAAATTTATTCCTATAATTTTATTACTACATACTCAAATTTCTGTTCCAAAATCAGTAATTTCTAACCATGCCAGACCTAAGGAAGTAAGGATAACAAAACATTTTTTTGTATTATTTTTCATAGAATGTGAAAATGTACAACAGAATCAACTAAAAATTGTATATGGATACTTGATTCCCAACAGATGTGAGGGGATATTTCTCTAATCTCTAATAATTATTAAAAATATATTGATTCATGACACTTTTGGTGACATTTCTAAATTCAATATTATGGGAGTTTGATATATAGATTTCCAAAGAAAATTCTCATCAATAAGTTATATATGTCGAAGGATTGAAAAAAATATATTATAATTATTTCACAACATTTTGATTATTGTTTCTTTGTTTATTTTCAGAAATACATTTTATTCTTTAAAATCCAAAATTCGTGAATTTATAGAACCTAGAATAGAATTTTTTTATAATCAACATCTTAATTTATTGAGTATACTAAAATTGAACTATTTAATTTATGAATCAAATTAATATTAGATTTGTTATATTGGACTTTGACATTTAATGATTACCCTATGATAAAATTATCCAAAAATAATTTTATTTTAGATTTTATTCAACATAATTGAAACAAAAAATGTGTGATGAATTCCAAATGGGATAAAAAATCAAGTCATATTTTTAAACAATTAAATATCTTACAACTCCTTGACCCCTCTAACATATTCATATGTATTTTTGGCCATCGTGAAAAGAATTTATAAAAAGGAAAATATTTTATCATGTTTTAGTTAATGAAATTTCATTATTTACCTGATATTATATTTTCAGTGTTAAAAGTGAATACTATTCTTTATTTATTATTTTATGTAAAATGGTTCAAAAAATGAAAGATTCCAAAATAATTTCATTATGATGTGACAATGGTTGATAATTTGAAAACCATGAGTTCAATTCATATTTTTCTAAACATGGTGTCAAACACACATTTTTCACTAGGATGCCCCAACATAATTGTGTTATTTAGAGGAGAAATAGTACTTTGTAATAAATTTCAAGAACAATTTAATGGGAATATAACTACCATAATATTTTTTTGGTTGAATATCTGACTAAAGCATTATATGACATAAATAAATATATAATTAGGTATATTTTAAATAAAATTCCATATGTGTTTTGAAATAATAAATCACCAAATGTTTGATAATTTATGGGTTTTAGAAGAAAGAATTATATTCTAAACACCATGGATAATCTTTGTAAATTTAATAAAAAATATAATGAATTAATCTGTCATAGATATTATAATATGTCTATGAAATGTTGAGTTTTAAAAAAAATTAGTTATCATTGATGAATTAACAAATGAGAAATTTAATTAAACTAATACTTTTGATCACAAAATAACTAACGTTGATGAGATAACTAATTACTTTGAGAACATGTCACATGAACATATATTGAAAAAAATTTGAAATATAACTTTGTTTTCCATAACTGAACCCTAAATCGATTGATTACATTCAACCAGATAGTGTGCCACCTAGAATGCCGGAAAACTATAAAAACCATCCATTAGAAACATTGATAGGATATTCTGATAAAGGGGTTAAAACTAGAAGAAGTATAGGAACCCTAATATAATTTTTGGCATGTTTATCTCATCTAGAAAATAAGAATATTGAGTATGGATTAGTAATCTATAGTTGGGTTTGATATATTAAAAATATGTACACTAGTTCTAGAATAATAAGGTATGTGAATTAGTTATATTATAGTATAATTATCATGTTATATATAATTAATGGGTTTTTAGAAATAAAGAACATGATAATGGAGAATCCCTAGGAATAAATAGATTCATGTTAATACGGTTTATATTAATCAACAATGTATAGATTATGGAGAGTCATTTGCACATATATCTATGTTTGTACTAATTGGTATTCTCCTAGATGATGCATCATATATGAATTTCAAAACATATCTGATGGATGTAAAAAAATTGATTTGATTACTTATAGTTGAACATTATGTGGAACAACCTCTTAGTTTATAGAATACCCTTTTTAAAAACTTGTTATTCAAATATAAAAAATCACTTTATTGAATAAAATAAAAACCTAGTTCCTGGTATGAACATTCAAGTTATTTTATTTTATCAAAAAAAATTTCATTCGGAATGGATTATCATATTCTTTTCAATAAAATTTCATATTTTAATATTTATTTAATATAGATAAATCTTAATGATGTGATTCATCGTTCTATAAAAAATAAATGTTTTAATTAAACTTCGAAACTCGTGAATTGGAAATTTGAAATGATCTTGATGGGTGAGTAAAATTATATTTTATTTTTTCAGATTTTATCCAAAATACAATGGGAATGTTCTAAATCAATGAAAATATATAATATACCTACTTAAAAGTTTGTACAATAAAATGGTAAATTACATACAACTCTTATGAGTTCAAATAAAAGTATTGACTTAGATGAAGCTTTAAAATAAGTTAACAATAGGTTTTATAGATTAATAATTTGATTCCTATTATTTTTGACTCATTGTAGACCATATATTATATTTGAGTTATGCATATGTACTAGATGTCAATAAAATATGATGGAATCTAATTTATAAGATTCTAAATTATTTTTATGGGTTTTAAAATGAATAATTTTGTTCAATACTTTTTCAAAAAAATATGATTTAAATCTTTTTTCATATTCAAATCCCAACATTGGTGATTGTAAAAAATATGGTAATAGTAAATGAAACATTATTAGTCTTCTATTTAAATACATGTTATTCTGGTCTATTATGAAACTACACTCTGTTTCATTATCCACTATCAAATAAGAATATATAGCTACATTTAGTGGTTGTGAAAAAGAATTGTGTATAAAACAGACCTTAAAAGATTTTGGATTAAATTATAATCAAGTATCAGTTAAATTTGACAAAACTAGTTCTATAATCATTTCAAATAATCAAATAAATCATTCTAGAATGAATCATGTAGACTTAAGGTGTCATCATGAAATATCAGACTCAAAATTGTGATATTACTCTTGATTTTATCTCTATTGAGAATAAAATAGAAGATATTATTACCAAACCACTTGAGTCTACCCATTTTTGTTGTATTGAAATAGAATGGATCTTAACTAAACATAAAAGTATTTTATTTATCTTTTTTTTTCAATTTATTCATTATTTTATTAACATTTAATTTCAGTGATTTAGGGAAATTACATTAGTCTATTCTATCATATAATTTATATACTGGATTTAAAAAATAAATTCATTTCTTTTATTATTTTATATTATTACATTCTACCAATATCAAACTAGAGAAAATATTGTTTGTATTCCTGTTAGGAATCAAGTCTAATAACTAAGATTCAATCTAACCTCAATACCTACTTTCATGTAGGTATTGTCCATTTTTTCAAAGATAAACAATGAAAATAAAACTCTTTATCTTCTCTCAACCTTCAGTTGACCTATATAACATGGTAAAATCAATTCATGTTGATCAATAAGCCTTTGGGTTTTCCAATATATAGAGATATAATGATGTGCCTCTAAGTGTTCTCCTTGGGATGGAAATCAATATGATCTAGATAAATTTGAAAAACATGCTACTGAAGTAGGTCGTTCAATTTCACGTCGGTATTTTATTTTTTATGATAATGTGTTTTGTCTAAAGATGAGTTCATGAGTTTATAAGGAACAATAATTTATAGCTAAAAATTAAGGGATGTTCTTTATTCTAGTATAAATTGGAATGTAGTCCTATTTTTATCATTTTAATTGGAAGATATCTTTCATTGTGCCCATCAGTGGGAGGGGTTCTTCGGATCCATGTTGAAGAGGATTCAATAGTACATCAGCCTAATCATCTAGTTTTTGAGACATATGCTATAGTTTTCTTAGATGGTAATGTGTAGTCTACACCTATTGTATCTGATGATAAGTGAAGGATTGATATTTTAGAGGATCACACTATATTTTATGGCATTGTTCTCAATTCAGGTATTGGTAATGATACTTCTATTGATATGGAAATTGAGACTATTGATCATTCCAAGACACCAAATATAATATCACCAGCTTCTTCACTTGAGTAACCACCCTCAATTAGTGAGAGTACATATATTTCAAAAATGAAACCCATTTCATCTACTATGTTAGCAGATTTTGAAAAACTTTTTCAGTATTATAATGACTTGTAAAGGAACCAAATTTCATCTAAGTATGAGATAAGAGAACTAAATGAATCCTCTATTTAAAATGAATATTTTGAGAAATTGGGTAGGGTAATGAAAACCTAGATAGATCTGATCAGGAATATTCAATAAGTCACTCATATATAGCCTGATTTTCTATGGTACCTGAAAATGGGTTTTAGGATATCATTGATCAATTAATAAAATATACATAGTTTTTTTATAACAATTTAGTGTTTAATGAGCATGGAGTGATGAAGGAATATAATAGATATAATATCAAAAATCTCTAGGTTTCTGCACCTTTCTTGTCTCATAATGCATTAGATAAATTTCAATGCCTCAGAACTAAAATGAAAAAAATTCTTACATATTTTGAGAAGTGTTGTGTTAAGAAAATTAAAGTTCATCAAGAAGATTCTGTGATTAATAAATTCTATCTAAGGACCATAATTTGTTCCATATTTTCAATGTTGGGTGGATAAGATTAATTCCTAGATGAAATATTTATCTTCCAAGATTCAATGCCTTCATAGTGAAATTCCCACACCAGTTATTCTACAATAATAAAAAAGTGATATGTTTTATGATTATAATGATACCAGATAATCTATTATGAAACCTGTTGTATTAACAAATATTTACATAAATGATGAATTATGGATTCATAATGAATATAATGATAAGATGAAGGAACTTATAGACGATTATAAATATATTTAATGCATGATCTTTATGTCACATAATGGCATTTTTAGAAATCATCATAAATTAATATACCTCTTGGAAATTTATTATGAATAAGTGGAAGGATTGTACTATGTTTAGTATTTTAGGTCCTTAGAGTCCCTTGAAACCTCAATTTATCTATTTTTATTTATATCAATAGATGATATTTTCAAAATTAATCATGGTTTACACCTTTCATAACTTATTTTTTTGCACCATCAACTGTTTCACATGTCTCATCTATAATTGGTATTGTTTCTACTACTTGTGCTCAAATGATAGAACCCCATTTCAATACTATTCATTATTATATTAATGTATAGTTGAATGGGTATCTCAGTTCTATGGAAAATAATAATCTAGTAATATTAGAATGATCAATGTGAAATTTTTTGTTGATAGATTTCTTATTTTCACCAAAATATGTTCTATGGTAATAGTCATGGAAGGAATGGTTGCATTGGAGAAAATCCTAGAAAAAACAACCCAAAAAATTATTGAAGGATTTTTGTGATGAACCAATCATTAACAGTGATCGGACCTCATGATGCACCCAGACCAAGATGTTATCTTCATGAATGTGAACTGTTTTTAAGGTGTTCATCGGCGAATCCGATGGTGATTTATGCCCACATGAACATTTAATAGAGTCTTCTTGATTATGACATAGCCACACAAATTCATGAAGCATAAAAATTCTTTCTTCACATTTTTAAATATTTTTTATACCCATTTCCTATAAATAACACCTTAATTTTTATATTTCACAGACAGTTGTAGGGCCTTTCAGCTTTCAAATTCTTCCAAACTCAAAAACCTCGAGATCCTCATGAACAAGATCCAAAATGGATAATCCAAGGTAACCATGATTTATAAAACCCGATTACAAGTGTTCTTAAAATCCTTCAACCCAAGTTTACATGCCTTTAATGATGTTATACACCCTTCAAGATGGATGAAGGCCCTCAGAGGCCATTGAGGCTTCGGTAATCATTCATCCTTCACAGAGCAATTCTCTAATAAAATAGCATTTATCATGAGGATGATTAAACAAGTTTCGTCAATCCCCCTCCTTCATGAATCCCCTAACATCCAAAAATCACCATACCTTCATAAAGGACCTCAATGTAAAGCCAAGAGCTTATTGGATCCTCTCTCATGGATTTCTCCTTGATACCTCCCTTATATTGAATCCTCTTAATAGAGGATGAGTACATAGGACCACCACACTAATCCAAGCTTGTTCCAACTACATATAAAGTCACTATGTGACCTATGCCATCCATTCTTCTGTCCAAATCAACTTCAAGAGCCTCTTGAGCCACACATCTACCATTTTTAAGAACGCAATGCCTTGGTCAAATACCAAAGAAAATATATGTTATTAAAACAAGGAATTACATGATTCTAAAAGACATGATTATTTTAAAATCCCTATCATAAAGGGGTAGAAAATCAATAGGGAAGTCATCCAACCATGTGGTGACATGGTTGACTCCAATATTTACAAGACCATCTTCTATTGTAATCTTTTTGTGAAATGATTGCTTAATAATGTAGTTGATTTCCATGAACGAATGAATACAGTGAATCCACTGGGTTGTAAGAGGCCATGAAAGGTGCATCACACAATTCCAAATAGCTTGAACGATGGTAGATGAGTCACTTTCAATCCATATGTTGTTCCAACCATGTTTCTTGGTGAAGGAGATAGCATAGATCATGCTCATCATTTCATCCTGTAAAGCCAAGGAGACTCCACAAGTGCCATAGAAACATCCAATAATCAGCCCTAAGAGATTTCTAAAAATATCACTTCAACCTAAAGCCCAGGGTTTCCTTTTTAAGCACATTCGACATTCATTTTAATCTAGCGTGGGAGAAAACCTTTCTAGAACACTTCAAAAGTGCGTCTAGGTTGAGGATAAACCCCATAAACCCCAAGATGACACAGAATCCAAAATTCATTAACCGTGTTGTTGTAAAAAAAATTTTAATCAAAGAAACATCATGAATGGCTATGAGGATCCACATCAGACTTTCATGTAAACAAAGTGAGTAGTTGTTTTGAATAATACAATTCATATCATGCCAGAGAACATGAATAAGTTCAAAAACAATATTTAATAAATGACTCTTGATTTGGTGAGAGGCTTCTAGATCCACACAATGTTGAAGTTGAGAGTTGATTGTGTTATTCTGTAACCTTCTTCACACAAAACAATCAATCACATAATTTTATAGAGAAGTAGCAGTAGCACAAGAACAAAAAAGATGGTTATTGTATTATCGATGTTGGTTAAAAAGAATGTACTTAGAGCAATGATGGATCCAAAAATATGAAAGACAAGTGTAAGTGGGATTCCTCTTGTGAGCAATATTCCAAATCAGAGATAATATCAAAGGTTTTAACCATATTTTATTAAATGTTATAATCCCACTATAGTTATTTTCAGAATTAATAAATACATGGTTCTAAATAGTTGTTTGAGTTGAGAATGTTAGTATAAGCAGGTTCCGAAATTAAAAAATCATCCGTGCTAGAATAAGGGTAGCTGTCAATGGCATAATTAATATTTTCAGGAAAATTAAGGTTTTGAGAGATAATAACCTCCTTAATAGTATAATTAGTGTGATTAGGATATTTATTAGGAAATAATAGATATGAGAGGAGCACCAGCCCATTTTTCGATCAAAAAATTCAGGAAAGAGTCTCTTCTCAACATCAATCTGGAGTTGGACATAATGTTGGAAAATAAATTCTTAATGGAATTCTAAATGGGAGAGCTCATGTAATTCAAATTTCCATTCTTCAGCTTGTCAAGAAGTAATTTTTTAAGAAAAATATGTAAGTATAGTTTTTATGAAATATGACCCATGTGAGTGTGTCTTGTAGGGCATCATTAAAGAGTTTGATATTATTTATACCAAGACCACCCATCACCATATGTTTTTAACAAGTAGACCAAGGAACAATAACCAGTTTCCTTTCAAGCATGATTATGCTCCAAACATTGTTTTTAACGGCTATGATAATTATTTTAAGAATACCAGTTGGCCATTTATAAATCCTCAAATATTAGACCATTTTAGAAACAATAGTAAATTTGACAAGACAAATCCTTCTAGTCATAGAGACGGATTTCCCTTTCCAATATGAATATTGGTGGAGGATTTGGTCAATAGTTTTAGAAAAGTAACAACCATTTGGTTTGACCCAAAAAATAGGAACACCAAGATAGGTAAAGGGAATGGATCCTTCTTTAATACCTAAATCAGAAATAATAATGAATTTTTTATTAGTTGGAATCTTTTTCAAAAAAAAATGTAAATGATTTGTTTCAATTAATTATTTTACCAGAAATCTCTTCATATTTTCAGAGGGAACATTTGAGAATTTTGATATTCTGTTTATACTTTTGTAGAATAAGAATAATATCATCCACACATATAAGGTTCATGGGAACATTCAAATTCTTAGAATCCTTAATCAATTTAATCTTTTTTTCAACTATGTGAGTGATAAATATTTTGAGGTAATCTTACATAATCATGAATTGAATGTAAGAGAGAGGGTCAACCTGTCTGACACCTTTGGTGCATTTGAAATAACCCTTTGGCGAACAATTAACAAGGTTGGATATGGTGGATGAGATGAAAATATTTTTAATCCTACTGATAAAGTAATCATTATACCCAATGTTATGAAGGACCTTGAAAATAATACTATAATCCATGGTATCGAAGGCCTTCTGGATATTGACCTTAATGGAAATATTTCCTCCCCTATTATTTTTATTTAATAAGTTCATACATTCAGAGTCAAGACAAATATAATCTTTAATGGGCCTGCCATAAACGAATCCAAATTGGTTACATGAAACTATTTTATTGATAATATAAGAATGTTCATTGGAATGAAGTTTGGTGATAATTTTATAAAGGGTATTTATTAAAGCAATGGGACTTAATTGGTGGATTTTTGTGGCATTATCTTCTTTGGGGATCAAAGAGAGAAACTATGCATTCAACCCATAAGGAAGAATACCACTATTAAAGAAATTTGTAACTATCCTACACACGTTAGTTTGAATGACTTCCCAAAATTGATGGTAGAAGCCATTATTGAAGCCATTAGGGCCTGGTGAACTTTTAGGATTTAAACTAAAGACATTGTCTCTGATATCTTGATAAAGCGGGATACTGGTAAGAAAATAGTTGTCCTCATCATTTACCACAACTGCCCAAACATCAGGTAGAAGGTTCTTGTTTGTTGAAGGTCCATTTAAAATATTTTTAAAATAATATACTACATGATTGGAAATTCTATTCTCAGTATCAAAGATGTTATCCCCATTTCTCAGGAAAGAAAGAGGTTTTTTAGCATTTCTGATTCATTTAAGTGAGTTGTAAAATATAGTGTTTCTATCACCATCAGTGATCCATTTGGTTTGGAAATTTTTCCTCAGGTAATGTTTAAAGGTGACGAAGGAAACAAGTTTCATAGTAATATTTTTTTCCTGTTGTGGATCAGTGATAAAATTGGTGCCAGTAGTGGTGTTTTGAAGTTGGGTAAGTTCTTCTTCCAAAAGAATAATGTCATTAGAATTTTTTTTTGCATTTGGTACTACATAAACATTTAAGGATCTGTATGATATTTTTTAATTTATTGGTGCACGAAAAATCACCAGTGTAGTGATTCATGGGAGACCTATAATGTTTAATGTTGTTAACACAATCAGGGTCGGAAGACCAAGTACTGCTAAATCTAAAGGGGAAAACAAGCCTTTGGTGTTTAATATAGAGGTTGAAAAGGATACGATTGTGGTCAGGATTATGTTTAGTATGGGTTATGCTAGAAATAGTGGTCCACTTATCCAGAGAAATAGCATTTGTGAAAGCCCTATCCAATTTTCTAGCCACCACCCTGTTATAGTTTCTTCTGTAACACATGTATTAGGTACAACTAAGATTAATTTCAACATGTCTTTTAGCCTTAATAGAATATTTAAACTCTAATAAATATATATTGGAGTGATTTGGTCCCATTTTCTCACTATGATAAATAATGTCATTAAAGTCACCAACCACAAACCAAGCGTAACAAAAACTATTGCATAAGAAAGAAAGGACATTCCAAAGTTGTCTACTATATTGGTATATGTTATTAGAATATATAAAAGAAATATAAATATGTGATTGGTCAATAGTAAAATCACAATTGAACTCATGATCAAAATTATTGAAAATATTAACATTATGGAGAGTATAGTGAGTAAATACTCATAGGGTTTCAATGGAAGAACAGTTTTTTCAAGCACCTAATAATTTATAACCAGACTGAAAAAGATGAGAAAAAAGAGAGGAGTAACAGATCTTTGGTTGAAGAATTTTAAAAAAAATTGGATTATGAGTACTAATAAATATTTTTAAACTAGCGAAATTTTCAGAGTTTTAGATTCCCTAACGATTCCAAATCAAAATATTCATTTGAAATTATTTTTGGGGCTGTAACCCCCATTCTCTTATTCCACGAACCCGTCATCCTAGAAAATATTCTAAGAAATTTTGTCAAGATTTGATGGGAATTCATTACTTATTTACTCCTATTATAAATTATAGAAATTTTAGTAATATCTTTATTTTCCTTAGAATTTAAAGAATCTTACAATATATGATTTATAGGTTGCCTTCTATTTAAAACAGTCAATGCACACTCAAACTGAACTATGAGAAATCCTTTGAAAGGAATATAAGTGGTTGAGATTGAGGTGAATATGGATACTTCATGTTTTTTACTACATACACCTGAAACCAAAATATTGGGGTTGTACTTGACCTCGGGAGAATATAAAATACTATCATATTTAGTAAGAACAGTGGGTTGAAGCTCCAAAATAGCATCATCGATATTGCTTTCATTCATTAGTTTCATGTCAGAATGGATAATCTAGACATGAGAAAGTCTAAGGTCCCTTATCCCATTATCTGTGTGAAGTGGGAGACCAGTACACTGGTCGCCCAAATCACTAACAGGGAGAACAGTTGGGGCAGTTATTTCCTCATGGTCAGAAGGTGTGTTTATGACTCAGTGGACTTCTTGGTGGAGGTATCCTTCATGTGTGACCCAGTCAACATAGGATATATCTCATGTTGATACTATTTAATTATATCCATAAATATAGATTCTAATTCATTAACAAATCAGTGTGCCTCAGTTGGGTTAACATCATATTAAAATAATTCCGCCCATGATTCCCCTGCATTATCCCCATTGGGTTTCAAATTCTTTGCTTTCATCACCCATTTTTCAATTTTCTTCTTGCAGGGAACTAGTTTATCAATAGCGGGGCCTTTGTCCATATTTTTTTCTATTTTCAGTCCATTTAGATTCAATTGGTTGGGTGAATTTTTTCTTCACCACTCTACAGTTTAAAATATAATTCCCTATGACATTAAAAAGATTGAGAAATGGAGGCTTACACTGATATTCAATTGTAAATTATGATATATTACCATTCACATTGAATGTGACAGTTTTTTAGAGCTTATATTCTAAATTCACTTCTATAGTAACTCTAGAAATTAGGCCTAGCTACCCATTCAATGTTCATTGATCAACCATAAAGGGTGTTCCAATGAAATAGGACATGTCATTAAAAATCATTGGGTTCCAAAAGTACCAATTTACAACATTAAATCTTACCCATTTTTTGGTATGTAGTGTTCCTATGGGTGTGTAGATTGAAAGAATATTCCCAATCATAAATATGAAGTATACCCAGTTTGAGTTGAGTATTTCCTATATTCTAAACTCTATCTAATTTATCTTGGGAGGTAAGTTGTATATGAAAATATCCCTTCCCAATAAGTACGATCATACTATTCGAAAAAACCCCATCAATGAGAAATTTGATGGTTAAGATTAGAGTAAGATTAGGGTTTATTACCTTTTATATAAGAGATGTGTCCCATAATTGTGAACTTACAGATTTGGACTCTTTGTTGAAGCAGTTCCGGATCAGCCTTCCCTGAAAATCCTCTATCGTCTAGCTTTTTACACAAAAGTGGTTTTGTAGATAAAATAATTACTAGATCCGAGCCTTTGAGAGCCTCGAGGAAATAAATTCATTTGTATTTTTCAATTGTTGCACGAGTAGGATTAGCATCCACGAGGTATTTTTATCTTTTTTTTACATAAGATCAGGTTAAAAAACACTCCCATTAAAGGTGTAAGGATGCCATAATTCAGTCGATCTAGAGAGGAGAAGGACAACCATCACTGAAAACCCGATATTTGGGGTTTTCCAGCCCTGAAATTGTCAAGTATCTTGAGGAGTCTCCCCACATTTTTTCCTACGTCTTTATTCTCAACATTGGTTTAATAACTCCTACTACTTATTTGTGTAGGCATGCTAACATGGACCTCCAGACTAACCACTACAGCCTCTCATTCCACACATGAATTTCCAAGTCCATGCCACTTTTAGTGTCACATGAGCAATGTTCACAAAAGACAAAGAGATACAAATTGATTCCCTCATGTCTCTGCTACATGATGTAAAACTCCATAGTCCATATGACATCAATGCATGGTATTAAACGATATCCTTACCCTATGAAATAAGAATAGGCCGATCCTTGTATGTGTTTAATGGGATGGTCTCAACAATCCCAACCCTCCCATGGAATGAGATCCTTTTTTACCATATTTCATGATTAATCCACATACCATCTCTCATTGGAATTTATTTCGTGACACTCACATCAGGTAAGATGCTTCCAATTATTTCTCACACAAATCATTACTCAGGTGGGCTAAGACTTTAATATTATTCATTACATACCCACAATATACACTCCATTTTATTCTCCTACATATAATCCCCAACCATACTAGGCTTCTCTTATGTGTATGACCCAACCATTGTGGATTACTCTTATACATGATCCATAGCCATATTAGGCCGCCCCTCCATAAAATCCCCAACTATGATTGACCTCTACTACACATAAGCACCAAACATATAGTTCCCCCCTTAGAGTAATCCGCAATGATATTGGGATGCTCTTATGCATTATCCCAACCATAATAGGCCCCTCATATGCCTAAGACCCAACATTTCTAGGATACTCTTATGCATAATACCCAACAATATTGGGCCCCACCTATGTGTAATCCCCACCCATACTAAGAATCTCAATTGCATAATCCCAAACTCTACTAGCCTGCCCTTATATATAATAACCTATTATACTAGGCCACTTCTATACATAAGAACCAACCATAATGGGCCCATAGGCCTCCTTCCATGTGTAACCCCTACCATACCGAACTACATGGGATTTGATTCCTAACTAAATAATATACATTGAAAGCATCCATTATGTACAAACCCAACATCCACATCATCCCAGATTTTCTATGGGCCACATCCCTTATATGATAATTCCCAACTCATGTGAGAGACTGAATATCCTCCAGATCCCTTGGGTAGCTGAATGTGTAAGCCCCACACGAAAAAAAAACAAGAATAATCCTCTGGTAAAAGTAATCATTCACATGTAATCCCCACACCATTAATCATAGAAGATCCTCTAGAAATAAAATAATCCTTATCACATGATGTTAAACTATATATATCGGTATTGTCATGTGGCCTTATGTTTTTGAATAAAACTAATTGGGTTTCAATCCCTTTCTTCTAAATGGGGTGTGAAGAATCCATCCCTAAGGATCAATCCCATACAATGGTACAAAAAAGGGATTCATTCATGGTACACAACTTCATGTTTTGTTTAATTGGGTGTTCTGATCATCAAATTTGGAACACCTCACGGGGTGGCTAGGCCAAATGTAATATTAGGCGCTCCTCCCAGAGATATACCAAATTGATCTGCCTAATTGGGCCTCCTAATAAACCATTCTAGATCTGGTTTAAGGGGAATTTTGATCCTTTCACTCCGGTTATGCCTCTATGGGCCATTCTATTCCATATTTAAACCATCCACGTGTGACATCATTCCATCAAGGTAAACACCTCCCAAATATTCCTAAAGTTGAATTTGGATCAACTATCTTTTCTACAAAATACATTAAACCATCACTAGTCTCAAAAAGAAAATAAACTCATGCCTCGGGTCTACCTACATGTGGTGTTTTGATCCATTAGTTAACCATCCATGTTTGAAATCATCCCTCCAAGGGACTCACCTACATGATCTATCACAAGGGGTGTTCTAATAATCTACTTGGGTCTGACTCAAGGGGTTTCATGGCCAAGGGTAAACATTGGTTCTCCCTTCTTGGGGATGTACCTCTTTGATCTACCTCAAGGGGATCCCTGGACAACCATCCCTGATCCATCTCAAGTGGAGTTCTTCTCTATTCACAAAGGTTCCTATGGGTGTTCTCATACATTTATAATCCATCCATGTGTGACATTAAACCTCATAGGGACATACCACCCATTATCTACTTCAAGGGGGATTCTAATCAACCATATTATCATCATATGTTCTTAATAATGTTCCCATATCCATAATACATTAAAATCATGCCCCTGGTCCACCTATATAGGGTGATTTAATCCCTTAGTAACCCATCCAAGCTTGACATCATCCCTTTAAGGTAAACACTTCCCTTGTCTAGCTCATGAAGAATTGTGATAAACCATATTGTATCTACAAGCCAATAAACCTAATATTGTCTCTTTAAGACATTAAACGCACAATATGACCCATAATATCTACCCCATTAAATAAAAATGGGATTCCGGAGGTACAAATCCTTAGAATAATAACATTATAACTATTGTGAAACATTATATGCATGAGGTAAAATCCATTGAATACATACTCCCCAGATGATATTTACCTCAAGATCAACATGGGATTCTTATGATTCCACTACATAAGATTCCTCATATGAGATGATCTCCAAAGAGGAAGAATACAAGTAACCAATGTTACTAGTTTCTAGACATTCCTACTGAAGCACAAAATGACAACTATACTGACTAAAGGATGTTGAGCTATCAGGAAGAACCCATCTTGGTGAGATAGATGTAGTCTAATTTACCATAATCCATAGAGAGATGGAACTTGGAGTGAGTTAAATGAACATGAATTTTGTTTATGAGGTAGACCCGAACTATGAAATTACTTCCACGGAAAAAATCCATAAAAGGAGGAAGTGACATACCATCTTACCATTTTAATTAAGGATGATATATTGCTGGTGAATGTGATGGAATCCACCCAATAGTGGAAATTGTAAATTTGGGGTAACAAATAGTCAGTGCATAATAACATACAAGTGGGCCCTGATGTAAGCATTGGATGAAAAAAATTAAGCACTTGCTATGATAATATTCTCTTTATCTTGAATAAAAGATGTGGTAGGACATCAGTATACTTTCATTTTACATGATCCATATATTTGGTGATATGTTCCCTTTTAAAAATGGTGGGCCTGCATTTGAACTCACTAGAAATTTGAGTTGTTATAAAATAGGCATCAATGCTGAGTGAAATTTTTAATTTTAGATTCCTCCATGTCATTGAAGATTGGATGATGCTAGGTAATTGGGAATTTTGTTCCATGTACCCATACTGATGGAGGAATATATTTTCCTTATAGTACCAACACAGTACTGAAACAAAAGCCTTCTTCCAGAAGCTGTCGGGGCATGATAATTACTGATGTGGAAATATCTCATAACTATAATTCCTTCATGAATTATACCACATCTTTAGCTACTGGGATCCCATTCCACATATCACCCTCAATGATCATCAAAAAATGGCTGATTAATACCCTCATATTTTGTTATGAGTGGGCGGAAGGTATTCTAAGAAGGGATGTGTCTCATCAGGGCCTGGTGGATTCAGTGCTTCGCGAACACCACCAACTAGAGTCAAAAAGGTACAAAAAATTCCCATTCAAACAACCAACCTCATTGGGAGTCATTCACTACAGTAATCATTTAAATAGAACACCTATGATGAAGAGGTGGGGGATTCCCAAGCCCCATATCCATGACTACAACCCATGATCTCTCAAAGAGGGCTCTAACTGACTGAAAATTAGTTCTTTTATTATCAAAATAATTGTGATGAAAAAAGTGAGAAACCACATAGACAGTTTGAACAAAGCATAAGAGTACACGGGATAAAGAAAAAAAACCAAGGAAAACCACCAGACCTACCCAACCCCAGTAGATAATCGTGCAGACATGCCTCACCTATGTATGGCCTTTCAGCAAACAGTCCCATACAGAAGTGCACGGGCATAGTACCGATGGAAAAGCCATACCCTCTCAACATCCCACTCCAAAAGGAATTCATCAGTGAAGGAATCATGCTCTGGTCCCCCTCTGGCACAGGTCCAAGTAGCAAGCTGGAAAAAACACCAAAGAACCAAACAGAGACAAACAACCAGAGCCCAAGGGATGCACCTCAACCAACCCTCTCGAAAAACCTGTCCAAATCCACCCTTAACAAGGATCATTAAAGAGGAACATAATATTACCTAAATCTCTCTCCCTAAAAAGTTTCCAGGATAGGGATGGAACATGTAGATCTGCCACCTCAAAAATCATTTTCTCTAACGTAGAAGCAAGTTGACCCCATGTCTTAATGTACTCTTAAACCCAAATTATCCCTCTTTAGAAACCCCCAACCAGAATGGAGTCCTTTCTGTCAATCCATGGATATTGTTCCTCATTAAGAGACAACTCCATCGACCTCCCCATCATCTTGGCTTCCTCCACCTCCGATGCATTGAGCCTCAAGGTCTGCTCCATCAATTCTCCTTCAGAGAATAAAAGGAGAACCATGTCTTGATAACCCTTTTCCACTGGACTCTGAGAATACAAAGGCACCTTTTCCTTCTATTTGTCATTCAACTTCTTCGCGGATCAGGTCTCAAGAGGTGGAGGTAAGGAGGAGTAGTCCTTCTTACCCTTCTTCTTTCCAAAACCATTATTACTCTTTGTGGGAAACTCCTCATCTGCAATTTGACCATGCTAAATCCCTTGGATTCCTCCACTCCAGCCCTATCTCCTCCGGCGGTCGAAATAGGGTCAGCATCCACATCGGCCTCTATGAGTCCTTAAAACCTATTGCACAAGGGAATCAAGGTCTGGTTCGGGGTTAGTTCCCCTCCCTCCGTCACCATATGAAAAAATCCTTCCAGTCATATCCTCATTATCGCCCAACAGATTATTCTCTATACTCAAATCAGTCTCCCCATCCATCATCAACATACCAAGATTCTCGGCCTAGCTGGGTTGAATGAAACTACGCCCCATGAACTGTGGTTGTTGGCAAAATTCCTCAAGAACCACACTCTGCGTAGCACAGTTAGTCTGTATTATAGTACACTCCAGATTGATACCAGGAATAGAGTCACATGTTTGTTGATATTGGTCATTAATGGCCACTACATTGCCTTTACGCCCCGTGACAAGACTTCTCCCACCGCTGAGGTCACCTATCAGTCTTCTAAAGACCTATTTCATTTTCGGATTAGCAGGAAAATCCTGTGATTTCTACCTCCTCGCTTGGTTGGAACTAGAAGACAGCCCCGTGCCAATTGCATTTGAGCCAGTCCCTGTATAACCTTTGTCCAGGACTGCAATATGAGCCAGCATAGAAGTATTCAGTGGACCACTTCCCACACCAAGCCTACTGCATCCAGCCCCATCAATTCCTTTGGCTATAACACCCTCCATCACACCTTCCATAGGAGTGACTCAATTACCATTGCACACATCCTCCGGATATTCATAAATCATAGCTTCCCGCCTGCAACTCTCCAAAGAGTGACCCAACTATTTTCAAACCTTACAAAACTAGAACCAAAACTCATATACCGCAGGTTTCTTACACAGTAATTCTTCCCCGATGGTAATCCAGATGAAGTCTAATGGATCCTTTGATGCATCCACCTCCACACACACACATGAGAACTAATCAGGTGGGAGACAGCATTGGTCTTACTATTCGAACACAAGTATCTACACATAAGGTTCCCAATGGTTTTAACAGTCGATGGATTATTACATGGAAGCAAAATATTCATAAAACTTACCCAAATTGCAACTGATGGAGAATCGCGCTTCATGTGAATGTCATACAACAATCAATACAGGAAGAATCGCGAGCCGTTGTAGATGCGGGGAGCCCTTGACAATGATTTTATTAGATCGTCCTCCGAAATGAAACCTATCAAGATTGTCCTGTTGTCTAGAAACTCTACGGTTTCCCTTTCTTGAAAATCCCATGAACCGAACACAAATCTGTCAAATAGATCAACCGGGGGTCTTCTCATTGAGAATCGAGTGATTAAAGACAAGATATGGAGGCCTGACGCTTCGTTAAACTCAGTGATCAAAATCGGAAGATTGTGACGGCCATCGTGGAGCTCTTTCATCTTATGGATGTTTTATTACATATCTCTAGGGGCCCTACCACCGCTAATGTATTCCACAATTCCCCGGAGAAAAAACCAGGTTCCATCTTTGACTAACTGATATTGAGGGCCCGACCACCTCATTAAAAGGTTGGGTTGACCCTATCACTCACCAAAACCAAAGAAATACTATATAGTATGACACATGATGATGAGTGTTAGTGAATAGATACTCATAGAACTATCAACAACTCATGAATAATTCCTCCTGGATGCAACACGAAATCTGGAAGAGGACATGTCAACTCTCATAATCACTATGAATTCCATCCTCAATAAATTCCCAACTCAAGCGAAGGTCCTCCCTCCTCCATCACCAAACAATGTGGGGATAATCTTAGAAATTAACCCTCCAATATAAATCTCTTCTCCATATTTCCACTAATTTACATTGAGATCCTTCCCCTATCCATTTCAACCTATATGAAGGTCCTCCTTGTGTTCCAAGAAACCATCATGGATTTCCACCCCATTCTATCACCACCAGTCAATATAGAGGTCCACTCCATTCCTCTGAAGATAAAATTAGAGGCTATTACCACATCATCGACAACCAGAGAGGAGATCATCCCCACTCCTTAACCATTAAAGTATAGGCCCCCCACCACTCTGCAACAACCAATACAGAGGTCCTCCCCATGTTTCAAAAAACCATGTAAAAGTTCCACTCTATATTACCACCCGCCATTATGGAGGTTCTACCAATATTAAAGACCTTCCAAACCATAAATAATGGTAATGGGTCTGAATGGAAAAAAGTCAACAAAGGTGAAACCCTAGGAAATGCTAAGTCATAATCAGACTTGTTGACTGAGAAGATTTTGAGGACACAAATGACTGGGTTTTCCCAACTCAATATCCAAAATCTAGGGAAAATCTGTATAATATGATTTTTTTCATATCAAATGGTAAAATCTACAATATTCCTATATCCCTTCATAGGTACATGTAATTAGAATAGGCTCTGGATCCCTTGCAATGGATCACAGCGAAACCATCCCCATCTGTGCCATTTTCTGTCTTATTTACGTCCATCCAAGATAATGGAGATATGATCTACTATGGGATGACTCATTATGATGGAGAGAATTACATTTAAATATCAATAACATCCACTTTCCTTTCACAAGATGTAGTACTGAGCATCCAGTCTCACCAGGAAGTGATTATGTGGTCGGTTTTCCCCCAAGATATAGTCCAACATATAGTGAACAGTACACAGATGTAGCTACTTCTCCATCAGTCATCCTATCACAGCACTACTCCACCACGATGCCACCAACCATCATTAATCCCACACCAATAGATGTTTGGGCTAACAAAAAGATGGGCCATACCCCTAAAAAGGAGAAAATACATGAGACTCTATATGTTGTTCAGTTGCCAGTGGTGTTGGGTCCTATTATGGAATCCACATTAGACAATCAAGAATACTTCACTAAGAGCCAGGATGCAGGTTTCTGATAGAATATATTATAGATGCATCACTACCTACATGATCATTTGATGGACTACTTGGGGGCTATGATAATTCCGAATAATTTGATTAGAAGTGCCAAATGATTTAGTTGGATGTTCTCCTAGTGGATCATCATCAGCTGTCACATGGATACCACTAAACCCTCCAATAGAGATGTCTCAAGAGCCTCAAGGTTATTTCTATGATCTTATAGAGGGCCTCTACCCATGTGTAGATCCGGGGACGATGTTATTATGTTTCACTCCACTTCATCCCCATCCTGTGAAATCTCAACTTACTTATTGATGATGAAAATTCTAATTCGTCGTTTATCAAGTTGAACATTGTTGTTACCCAAATTTCAGAGAATAAGGGAATTGAAGAAGGTCATTAAGGATAGATCCCACAACCTGAGGTAGTACAATACCACATAGACCTGCATATGAGTGTCTGTACTCACTGGTAGAGGCACACACTTGGAATTGGGGATCTGTCAAATGAGGCATCATTGTCTGCCAGTCAAACTATTGAAATGGTCAAGGAGAAAATAAGACCATATAATCCATCTATGTTCATGAGAGAGATAAACGAACCACCCAATATAGCCATCATATATCCGGATCTTTTAGAACACAACAATCTATTAAAATATTTCATGGAGGGTCGATGCTCGAATTATGATGTTTCTCAAAGAGACATTATCTCTCTTCGAACAAGGAATCATTACTTTCATATATAGTTTGTCAATTCGATCATGGAAACCTTGTGAATCTAAAAAATTTGAGGTAGTATTTTATGAAAAATGACTGAGATAAAAGTCTTCTAACCAACCTGAGTCTCGTGATTACCCTCCTTAGGATCTATGTCATGTCACTCTGAAAGCTGGTTAGAATACTTTCCAAGTTGATGAGCATGTCAATGCATTACAAGTTAATAATCATCATTATGAAAGATATCATCATCATGATGATTTTATATGCACTTTCACTTCTCTCCTTGATGCCATGGAGATGTAATAGGTGTTAATCCCACATGATGGAAAGACCTAACCAGTATTGGTGGATGTTTAATGATTACCTCCAGATCTTTAGAAACTTAAATGTTCCCCTTTTAACGAGATTGGTAACCTGTTACATAATATTTCTAACTCCATATCAAGGGGGAAGCCTGTGTTGGTAATACCAAAACATTATGAAGTCTTCATGCTATATTTTTTCCTCAAAACATTGTATGTACATGAGTTTCTCTAGTAAAGCTCGATAACCATAGTGTACATAAGAGGTTATGATGTTCTTCATAGGTAGTGCCTCTATTAGTTTAGTACCACCACTCTCAATGCATGTATTATGACCTCTTCAAGTGAAACAAAAATCATGATGAGAAATTAAAATATTTTCTCCCCGGGTGGAAAGGCATCATGTACTCACTATATAAACCTCTCTCTCAAGAGAAGCTACTAACAATGTTCATGGGAAATTCCAAAAAAGAGCTAGTCCCTATACTCATAAATTAAAATTTGCATAGTGGTTTATGGGGTTTTTTTGAAAAGGAATGGTGTCTTTAAGAATCCTTAAAATAGGAAAAAAATGTTCCCACACTACCTATTTTATGACAAGTGAGAAGGATCGCCAAAGAATATGTTTCCGTCATTACTTGGGAGGAGGCCCTTCAGCCACTAGAGATGTTTTATTACTTTTGAGAAGAGCCTTTCTGATTGAGACAACCCTACAGCTCACATCCTATCCCAATAGAGATCCATCTGGTGAAACCATACCTACCCTAGATCCCTATATGAGAGAATACATCCCAGCTCCTTGTCGAGATTAGGCCCCTTATCTGCGACAATCTCCAAGATTTCCCTTCCCGTATAGAAAGAACCATGTGTATTTATTCAATTTTGAACATGTACCAAAATAAATCATCAATTCCATTGAGCATGTGATTTAGATGATTCTAGATTGATGGAGTCCATAAGAAGCTAGACACATATACCAGTCTGGCCCTTGCCTATACCATAGTATCCTTGGACATACAATCAAGGATGTATATGTGTCTAATGAATGAATCTAATAAAAGGTGGATAACAGTTTAGTCAATCTAAAAAATTTCATCAGACAGTTTTACCATGTATCTATATAGATTGATTGTAAAAGTGAGGGTTTAAGTGAATGGGGGTATCACTCTAACCATAAGTCGCATATGTACAATGATTGGTTGGGTTTTGGATTTTTTTATTGCACTCATGGAATCATTCATGCCTACCTAGGATAAAGAGAGTGTCTACTAGATGATACACCATCTCAAGATTTGTCCTTCACATCCTCTTCATAGAACTCCAAATATTAGAAGATAATATTAATATAGATTAAGGGAAACTACATCCCCCCATACCAGGGATTATGTCATGAAACACTATCAGAGACTTTATTCTTTCGGATATGGGAACTGCTCTGAGGGTCTTTCCAATGGTGGAGGACCCCTCTATTGATTATCCGGAATATGCCTCCATGAATTTCATTGATATGTAAAACAACTTCATGATGTTCGATGCTTCATAATGACAAGAAAAACCTTTGGGTTCCCCTAGAAGACTTTTCCAACGAGGGGAATAAGTTGTGAAAACTACCAGAATGCCCATGAAATTTCTTCGAATCATGAAGATCATGAAACCAATAATAAACAATAGGTCATGTATATATATTAACAAGCATTATCTTCCCATCCTTCTCCATAATACATTCCTCCATAGTCATCTGTGAATCCAACAATGTAAGTTGATATATTTGGTCATCAGTGATCACATCATGATAAAAAACTTATAGCTAGATTCAGGTCATCGTCAACTAATAGTACATAGACAGTTGATCAGAGCAGGTCATTTATTTAACAACCGAACCTTGTTAGGAACATTCAGTCTATAGTTCATCCATTTCTACATCCATAAAAATCCATTGACCCCCTATCTAAGGAGTGACACCCTATAGGAAAAATCATGCCTTTTCCATAAAATTACATCATGATGAATCATCATTCCACAATACATGTGATGATTCCAATCCTCAAAGCCCTCCACATGTTAATATAAATGGGTGAGGCCATTTCCAAATATGTAACAAGACTTATCCAGTTGAAATAAAAGGTAGATGCCTATGAATCAAACAATACATAGAATGTTTAGAGATAATAACGACAAGACATCATCTCTTTCCCTATAGAGGATGAGGACGCCCTAGTGTAGAGGAACATCCTCCAAATTTACATCGTATGATAGTTTAATTTCATTGAAATATACCATTTTCATGTGGAAACCATTTCTGGGACCAACCTCATCCCAAAGCAGAAGCTCCACATGTTGGGAATTAGTGATGCATACCTTACTCCCTCTGAATATATCATTCAGGGTTATGGCAGGACACAAAAAAATTTGTGGAAAGATCAAATTAAAGACATGTTTTTGTGGATTTTATCAATAAATAATTTTAAGTTTTTCTTGTATGATACTTCCTACAATGTGTTTTTAGGTAGGCCATGCCTACATCCACATAAGGTAATTCCATCCACATATCACCAATGCATCATGTACTCCCTAAACATTCGATTTGGGGTACTTCATGGATATGTCACTCTCTTAGACAAATGTTAATCCAACTATATACATAGAGGACAATAAAAGAGAGAGGGGAATATGGTTAAGACCTATGGGGTTGAATACACAACCACCATGGCCAATCCATGGGTATATAGGTATGATGGCTTGATTCACCTGATCTTCCGGTTGGATCCCACAACGCCATATTTGGGAGATTTCCCTATTATCTCGAATAAGAAGGGATGTGTCCTAATTATGAGAGATTAAAGTCAGTATATTACATCATACTCTAATGTAGGAGAGGCCGAGATTATACCATAACCCACCTCTCCTATAAATAAAAAAAATTAAAACTCTATTGGCACTACTTCGCAGCATTCCCACAAGTTCTCTGGTGCAGGTTTTAATCAAAATAAGTTGACTTTTCACCATTACATAGAAACAAATTATGAACCCTAAGGTGGAAGTCCATGTGGAATTGTCTTGACATACAAAATCTCTATGGTCTCATCATTGTAGGAAAACCTTATTAGAGATTTCATTTCTACACAAGAAAACACAATTTTTCTTCCTAAGTCAGTTTGTCTGGATGAATTATATCCTCTTGTTAATTATCCTACCTCATGTAATAAAAAGGATTTATAAAATTCCCCTCCTTCATTTTAATAAGTTGTCTCCACCATCGTCAATGATCTGGTCAAAGTCAATTTTGATATAGAGGAAGACCAAAGGTCGATAGTGATCAGTGAATTTGTGCCACAATAAGTGAAGAAGAATTATATGGATTTACTAAATTAGAATAATTATTTTATTTTCATTAGAAATGAAGATATTCTAGAAGTATATCATTAGGTCTCCATCCACCGTATCGGTCTCCCAGTGAGTCATTATGATTTCATGTGGCCTCCTTGGAAAATAAACCCCACTCATGGTGAAATGGTTAAGTAAATATTTTATAATCTTATAAAATCTAGCATCATTATGGAATATTTATACCACCAATTTCTTACCAACATCAACCCATTCAAGAAGTATAATGAGAAGATAATGGTATTTCTTGACTTTCAATACCTGAACATCAATTGCTTGAAGAATGGTTTTCCCCTACCAGTAATGGAGTTGTTGATCGAGGCCACATCCATGTTCCAATCCCCCTACATTATTAATGGATTATATGTGTATATCAAAAACAATATATCCCCTAATGATTAGGATTATACCTCCTTCAAGGTGCAATAAGGATCCTTCTTTCTTCATCGTTATGAATGTAGTGGCCACTTATCAATGATCCATGTCTCACATATTCAAATGGATCCTCAAGACTCTAGCAGAATTCCATAAGGTTGAATTGGTTTTCATATCCCTCTAGTTTCAGTACAATATCATAGATCATCATAAATTATTCGTCTTCCTACAATCCTATAATTTTAATAAGATCACGTGAAGTGTTCACCAGGGTTACCACCAAGAAATTACTTGGCTTTATTATCAGATACATAGGAATCTAGATCGACCTAGAGAATGGAAAAAATATCATCCAGAAGCCTCGTCTAGTAACCATCGTGAGCTATGAGCGCTCCAAGGCTACTTATCCTGCATACACAGATTGATCGATAGTTTGACTAGAAAGTGTAATCCCTTTTCATGAGTAGTGAATAAAGGCACCACTTACCATTGGGATGAGAAATATCATTATTCCATTGTGTAGATATAGAAGTACAAATTACATCATATATTTTTCGATGCCACCCATCTTAAGAAAGCCTTCGGTCCTCTACATGATATCAATGAATTTTTACACTAGTTCCCTTCTCTCCTATAAGAGTAATGCGTGTAGTGAGAATTTTTTGTACTATATAAATTGCATGATCCATAACAATAAAACTATTTATTCACCTATTAAGAACTTATTCCATGATTTGTATTTTTTTAGTGAAGAATTGTGACATTACCTATTACACCATGTCATACATTTGGTTTCTATATTTGAAAAATGAATGTACGTCCTGAATCCCTCAATGTTGATAAGATGATTGTTATGTTGGGAGGTAATCCTATAGAATTTTGACATTAGGTTCATTCTATATAAGTCCATCATTAGAGTGGTGTTAGGAGACTTCCAAGACGTCATATGGCTCCTAAAAAACCCATTGATGTTTATTTCCCGGATGATTTTATCATATCGGTGGACCACGTTATGACATTAATAAAGATTCAAATCAATTTTTCCTCCACTATCCTAACCAATAGAAGTATCAATGACCTCATGCTCAATAGAGTTGGAATGGGTATCATCTTCATCAACCAACCACAAGATATCATTCCATACACATTCATTTATTGTGAAGGCTCCACCAACAATGAGGTAGATTATTATTCTCTCATTAAGGGTCTCAAGATTTCGCTTCATATTTGTGTCTGCCACTTTTATGTGAAGGGAGAACCTAAATTAATCATCAAGTACATCAATGGTGAAAATGTATTAGAAATACAGATCTTATATAATTTCGAGAATACAGTCACAAATTAATAGCCTTGTTCCCTTCTCATCCAGAAGTGTCCCACATCCCTACGACATAGAATGTTTGATCTTTATCCTTGGAACATTTTTTCACCTCCCTTGAAGAGAGTAACTAGGGAGGCATATTAATCCACATGGAACATCAAATATTAAACACTCCTATCAGTTCATATTATGATAATATCTAGTAGGTAAACTAGTTGACTCTCAGAACCTCAAAATTAGGACCCCTAGGACACCCCCACCAAGTAGAATAATAATAGGATTTTAATGTTAATTTCATTAAGAATATTCAATGTGGAATTTTATATCCATATCAATAATAGAGTGAGTGGGCCCATTAACATGCAGTGAATTTCACCCTCTAGAGTAGACCCAACATTGAGAATACACTCTACATATGTGGTTTTGATGGAATTATAATTCATTTCATGCAAGGATAGGTTATTTAAAATGTTCTTTACAAATATGTTCCTTGAAATGTGGTTCCCATCAGGATGTATTGATGCTTTCCAATGAACTCTGTAGGATGGGATACTTGTGGGCCACCATTTTCCATGACTGGATTGAGATTTCCCAGAGGTGTCGTGCTTGTCAGATATATGAAAAATGTGTACATCAACCATTGATGATTATCCACATTAGTAATTATTCATGGCCATTTTCTCTATGGAAACAAGATTGTTTAGGCCCAAACCCACTAAAAAAATCTTACAAGTCAAGTCATTCTAACCACGATGGATTCATTTTACAAGTGAGATGACAAACCTACATTGAAAGAAGTCAAGGCCTAATCTATTATTGATTTCATGATCTCCCGGATCATACATCAATGCATAGTACCTCATGTTATCGTCACTGATAATAGTAACAACATTCATTCTGTTGATATGATGATATAGTATTCTAATTATAGTATCTTGTCAATCCCAATATCCCTCTATAATTCACTAGAAAATGGATAGAACGAGGAATTCAACAAGACCCTCTCTCATATTTTTCATAAGATGCTAGTCAAATACAATATAAGTTACCCAAATAATAACTCAAACATCCTCTAGGTCTATTAGAATAAAATATGAAACTCCAACTAGGTGACTCAGTATTCTTTGGTTTATTGGATATAGGTTGTCCTTCCTATTGAGGTTTAGTTGGAATCATTCTATATAAATATATATAATCAGTACAATTCGTAAATAATAGAAATGGTCGATCAAGATGAGCTGGACACCCTTGAATAAAATATTTTCTAGGCCTTGCATAATACGGAGAGACATGAGAGCATGATAGTGGGGGAATTAAATGATAAGTTTTTCTACTACTCCTTCCTCCAGGGTGACATAGTATTGTCTCACATAATTCAAATTATACCTGAGAAGAAGCCTCCAATTTTGGAGCCCATGTGGGATGGACCATAAATAATTCATAAGGTCTATTGTAATGGTGAATACTCTTTGTCACCATGTACGGATTGTGAATTCTACCATCCTCCAACACTAACTTCCTTAATAAATACATCCTTTAAGGAAGGCCCCTGTACTGATTACATGACAATAAACTATAAAATGTCTCATCCTCACCATAAGATTTTAAAATATTTTTCCACGTCCATTTTCAAATGATGTTAAACTATTTTCCATGTCAAAACATTATAAAATTATACAAATTGCTCGTGTTCACGCAACACATCTCTAAATTGTGTGAATGTCTCCCCGGTAATGTGTGGTGTGTCTATTGGCAAAATTGGACCTCCTTTGAATCAGGTATCTAACTCACCATGATACATATATCATTTTGAAGGGAGCAGGGTATATTCTATGTTTCCATAAAATAAGATCCTCAAGTCTAAATCATTTCGACCTTTAACTATTTTCAGTTCCTATAGTGTAATATTTATAATATTAAAATACGAAGACCAATGTCCAAAATAAACAATGTTAATATGTGTTTTTTATCAATTGAGAACTACATGTGTGTTGATGCTCATCCTTATGGGATATATAATGATTCCTGAACGTATCCTCATCAGTACAAACATCAAATTCATAAAAACATTGGCACCTTCACCTCATTTACAGTCAAACAATAATGATTGTAATACTGGGTGTTGTTTGTTTCATGAATCTTATGTGGAACTGAGCCACGACATCCCTAATTCATAATGATTATTTCCACATTCATTCCAAACATATATAAATAATGAGAACATTTCCGATATTACAAGTATCATGAAATTAAACTATGTGTATATTCACATAGAAATGGGTGGTGTGTGGAATTGGGACTCCATGTTACTCATTCTGGTTAGGATTTTCACCTTTCCACGATAGGAAAATTCCATTTTGGGATTCTCATTCATAGGGTCTAAAATATATTTATTTCAAAAAAGATCCCCAAATTCCTAAACACATATAGTTAAACTATAATTCTACCCTACTTTAAAATGGGAGGCCTCTAAATAAGGTATGAGAATTACCTCATGTCTTGGATAGGGTATGCCCCAAAAAAATTGTCTAATACATCATTTCCCTCACCATATAGTATCATTATTCCAATGTTGGTATCCTACTATGTGGTGTTTCAGAAATATATTTGTAATATTTCACATCCTCATTGAATATGTAGTTATTACTATAATTTTAATTTCTTGGGGTGTCCAATGATTCCTCAACCCTTTTGGTCCCCCTTCCTCAGTTATAGTCCAAGAATTATGACTTCAATCTGAATACATTTTTCTTCCTGATACTTGTGGGGTATGTGGGACTCCTATGAACTCATTCACATCCAATTTTAAACACTCTATATCCATAAAAATACCCTAAGTTAAAAAATCCCACATAGTATAATAATCACAACATTAAAATGATTTCAAATGTCTAGAACGTATGCCCTAAAACTATGTGCAAGTGGTTACCAGAATTTTTGTTGTGATGATGGTATCTTTAGTAATCATTCACCTCAGGTTTATTGATTCACCACGACACACATTTCTATTTGGAGAAAACAAACCATTGTTTGTTCAATATGATCTTAATATATTCACAACATCTGGGTTGGGATCCAACATCCTGATATGACCCATTGGCATGCCTGAATGCACCATGGAATGGGCCCCATAGTGTTGAATCCAAAATGCACATTCATCATTCAACTAGAAAAAATCGACACTTCATCATTTTTTATTTCAATCATCCTTCCAATAAAAATGGGAATATATAACTATGAAATTGTCTCAGAAATGCTCCACTCTCATCCTAGGATGATTCCCTAATGGATCTATGGAAACAAAAAAACCCTCTAAGGAGTCTGATTTGTGAATCTCTTATCCTTAATGAATGTTCAGAGCTTGTAAATCTCTCTATATGAGAAGTTTGCTTCAAGAACACATGAATTTATGGGTATTTAACTTAATGATTCAAATGGAGAATCATCGACACGTGAATGTTTGACTATATTTTCATGAGTTTGAATGCATCACCCAGATTTTTGAATCCCACAAATTCATTGTTCTCTACTTCAAGTCTTATTGGAACACCATGACAATAAAACACCCTTTATATTGATATTTTAGGGATGGTTTCTAGTCCATTCATCATTAAAATTGATCCCAATTCACAAACATCTATGGAAGCATGATTAAAACCATAAATAGATAATCCGAGGTACCTAGGCTTCAGGAAACTCCCACTCATGTGTTCATAAAATTCTCCACACTAGGTAGATATTCCTTTCATGAAGGCATATTTTCTTCGTATATGATGAAGACCCTCATGGTATCTGGAGTATTGGAGAACCATTTAGCCTTTGAGAATCACTCCTCTCAAAAACATGGAAATCATTATAAGGTAGGGTTAACATATTTCATGATTCCTCCTCCTTCGTGAATCCCCTGAACATTACAAAGCACCTAATATTCATGAATAACCACTTTTTGAGTCTGTATGCATCAATAGAACTCTCTCATAGTCCACTCCATGCTTCTTGCATTCTTTTGTCACCTATTAGTAGTGGTTGGGTCCTTTGTACCCCCACGAGAATCCAGGATTAGTCCAGCTACTTATTTAGTCCATGTTTGACATGTTCCACCAATTCCATTTCCCCATTCCACTTTATGTGAATTATAAGCCTCCCCAACCTATTATTTCACAATATATGTATTTTAATTCCTCTTTATTCTTGTCATAGTTATTCTAATGTATACATACTGACATACCACTCCTCCCCTACACTTCACCCAAGAATTTGAAAATTCATTCCCCACCTAGAGGAGAATGAGTGGTGGTCATGTAAGGCCAAGGTGTAATTAGTGATTCCCCCACATCTGAGATGCATGAAATATTACAACATAGTCCCTACTTCCTTAAAACATTATGTTAAAATATTTCATTACCCCCTTGAAATAAGCATAATATGCTCTATATATGAGTCAAATGGGTTGGTCTCCACATCACTTATCATCACATGGAATAAGATCCTTCTAGGAATGAATTCATGTGTCAGCCTCACACCATCTCTTAGTGATATTTCATTGAGTGAAAAAGGATTAGGTCTGTTAGTTCTTCTTTTTTATCATACTAGTCCTAAATCACATGGGCTTAGTGATTTGTATTGATCATGAAATCCACCCAATATCCACACCATGGGATGGTCCTACACGTAATCCCCAACAAATTGGGATTCTCCTATATGTAAACCCCAACCATTATGGGCCACTTATATGTGTTACCCCAACCATAATGGGTTGATTCTACGTGTATGAATTAAGAAAACTAAGCTGATCATAAGAATATTCCCCAAACATAATTGGCTAATTCTACTCACATGCCCTAACCATACCGGTCCTCTCATACACGTAATCCCCAACCATACTAGGCCACTCTTATGCATAATCCACAACCATACATGGCCCCTCCTATGCATAAGTCCCAAACATATTTTGATGATCGTATGTGTAAGCTCCAACCATATTAGTCATCTCCTTTGAATAATACCTAACCATACATGGATTCTCCTATGAATAATCCCCATCCATACTTGATCTCTAATACATGTATTACCCACCCATTCTGTTCTCATGGCCCTATTTCCAAGTATAACTCCATACCAGAAAGATATTTCTCAAATTTGATATTGTACAAACCTAGATATGTAGGAAGCCTCTCTATGGTCCAAACCCGACATTCACATCCACCTAGTTTTTCTTCAGGACACATATTCGATAAGATCATCCCACCCACATACCAAGGAGACCACATCTCCTCTATCTCCATCAGTTTATTCAATTCATAATCCCTAAAAAAATCGAACAATGTGAAATCCTATGGTAAAGAGAAAAATTCACATGTAATCCTTAAAAAATCACTCATCGATGATCTATTTGGAAGAAAAGTTTCCTTTCTTAATGATGTTAAACAACATGGATCAGTCCCATAAAATTACATTAAACTAAGGCATAAAACTACATGGGTTTTGATCCCTGTCTTCTAAAACGGGTACATAAGAAGCCTCCGTAAGGTTCAATCCAAAATAATGGTAAAAATATGTGCTCATATTAGGGAGACACCACCCTTATAATCTAGGGGTATTATAATAAAATAATAAGGTACACCACATGGGGTGGACTGACCAATAGTAAACATAGGTGATCCATTCTAGGGTCATACCTCCTCAATCTACCTCATGGGGTAGCCTGATCAAATATCTCAGATCATTTTTATGGACTTTATGATCCTTCCACTTGGATTCCATCTCCACAGGGCATTCTCATCCATTAGTAAACCACCTAGGCGTGAGAACATATCTTCTAGGGACACACCTCCCTGATCTGCCTTAAGGGGAATATTGATCAACCATGTTTTCCCCTCAACATGTTAAACCATGGATCATCTCCAAATATCTTAAATTTTTTCCCTATGTATGCCTTCGTGTAGTTTTTTGATGTTTTGGTAAACCTTATAGGCATGAAAACATCCCTCATATGGACATGCCACTTCAATCCATTTCATGAGATTTTTTGAAAAACTACTCAGGTCCACCTCAATGGGCGGAAAAAAAATAGTAAACTTATGTGATCCCTCCTAGGGACATACCTCCTTGATCCACTATAAGGGGATACATGATCAACCATCTCAAATCTTTAACCATGGTTTATTCTATTCTATCTACTCCGGGTCCTCATCCATGGGTTTTTCTCATCCATTAGTAAACCATCCAGGCATGATATCATCCCTCCTGAGGAAACAACTCCCTAATCCACCTAAAGAGGCTATCTGATAAACCAAATTGTCCTAGAAATATATTAAATAAATTTCCAACACCACCATATGTTAAAATCATACCTCAAGTCTTCCTCTAAGAATTTTTTTGATCTATTGGTAAACCATATAGTTGTAACATTATTCTTCATTGGGAGACACCACCCTGATCCACCTCAAGTGCAGTTCTAGCCCAATATCTTGTTTTGAAAAGATGTTAAACCTATTACCATCAGTATATGATTTTAAACACACACCCTAACCTAGAATCTATACCCCTTTAAATAATCATGGGATGTCTGAGTAATAATTCCTACAAATAATAATCTCCTACATATTGTGAATCATGGGATGTCTGAAGTAACAAAATTGAAGAATTATTCCCTAAACGTAAATTTCCTCATAAACCACATGAGATTCGTTTGGATCTATTCCTTGTGATGCCGCATATGAGATTCCATCCAAATATGAAAATAATTTGTGACCAATCCATTGAGAATCCATTAATTCCTAGCGATGCCCAATGTGAATACTCTCATGGCCAAATATTTCTACCCTATGAGGAAAAATATAACATATCAAGACAAACGAAGTGTGATTGAATAGAATCCACAAAGATATGTCACCAGGAATGATTTCCAATAACATGAGTTAGGTCTATGAGGTTGACCCAGACAAGGAAATGGTCTCCAAGTAGGAATACATGGACGGAGGAACCGAAATCCCATCTTACCATTTTGGTCGAGGATAATACATCACTAATGAAGGTGATGAATGCTACCGAAAATAAGAAAGTGGGAATATGGGGTTACCAACAATCATAAAAAATAACACGCCCCCTAACCCTCAAAAGCTTCAGAAGATAGTTTTGTATAAACATTTTTTAGTACATCAATTTATATGAAATTTTTTTGTCATTCTCATTTATTTCATGCTTCACAAGGATTCTCAACTAACTATATTAAATTAATAGGTGAATGATTCCTTAAATGTTGAGAAATCTTATTTTAGTTTTTCTTCTCTAGACCCTCGAAGGAATTATTCCTTTTCAAATGGTGGTATGTAAGAATTCAGTTTACCTAAAGGTAATCTTGAAAATTTTTTAAGTACACCAGTTCCACATATAAGACATAAATCTACTATTGGATTTTAAACTAGTAAACCCATATAGATAATTAAGGATGTGTTTCCTCCTTCAATGAACCTTATAATTGAATCGATAACCACTTATACATTCATGTTACCTCCACCCAAAATTCCTTCTTAGTTTGACCTGATCCATAAGCATGGGTCTTCTTACTAGAGTTATATTTCTAATTTTATGTGGGTGTTGGGTAGATTTATTTTGTGTTCTTGTGGTTGTTAAATGATATTCATCATTATTCAATTCTTATTTTATTAATAGATATTATTTTCATTTATTGTTTCTAGTATTTTTATTTTTGTTAGTGAACTCTATTTTTCATCATTCTGATTTTTTATTAGCACTATAACTAAATATCTAATATATCTATATTATAAATTAAATGGTTTTACACCCCTTTATATTCTTTTTTAATGTCAAAAAAGGATGAGAAGTTTTTACCTCTCACAAATGGGGTTGAATATTTCAACAATATTTAGAAAATAATCAAAAATAGGGGGAAAGTAAAATGAAAACATAACATTTTAAAATATATATATATATATATATTATATAGTTTTATGAAACATTTTGTAAGATCAATTTAAAACAATGTGATTAATATCTTCTTGGATATATGATCATAAAAAAGGGGGAGATTGTTGGAATCATAATGTTGTTCTAACTTATCCCGTATACATTAGGTTTTTATGATCCCAAATAACATTTCTTCTGACTGATGCATTTTATTTTGAGTGAGTTAATTGAGTTTTAGAATTATCTAAGTCATTGGGATATTAAATATCATTGATCATAAATTTTTTGAAATTGGTATTTTTATTAAAAATATTTTTCTTGAAGTATTTTCCTACATAGATAATGGATATGTGAGAATTTCGGAACATATTATAGCAATGTGAAGGTATTGCATACATGAAATGGCTACGTTTTGGAATTAGCTATGTAAAAAATGTATATGTCAGTCAATTGCCTACAATAGAAATTAAATACATTGATCAAATTTCAATGAAAATTAGTTATTTTGTGTAATTGGATTAGTAAATTATATATGTTTTAAATTTGTCAATTTGGATCCAAATGGCTATGAAATTTATTCTTGCTACATAAAATATAAATGTGTGAGATAGAATTCTACATAAAGAAAAATGGACACATTTAAAATGCATATGAATATAGGCTACTTTTATAATTCACCACTATGAAGAATAACTATATCCATAAATTTATATACATGAATTGAAAATTGTGATATCGGCTACATACTGATCAATAATCTGTTATGTCATTCAACAACCTAGTATTTATTATTGGTATGGTAAATTCAATGAGATTTAATGGTTCTATGAATTCATTAAATGGTTTATTACCTTTTTATGGTAAAATTATTATAATAAGAGATATGTTATTCGAATGGAAACAAGTAAAGGGATAATTTAATGGATTGTACATTTTCTAGTATTTCCAATATAAGGATGTTTGTTTTTATGTAAATAGATTTGGGTTTTATGGGTCCTGTGTGATATGTGAGAAGAACACATTTTTCATGTGTTATAAACATATATAGACATTAGTGAAGAATATATCAATAATAGATAAATTTGAGTGCTAATAATATTCTCTCTCATGAGGTACCATGTACGCAATTCTGTTTTACTTGAAATGATAAAGAAGAATGTAGAAATATATTTATGTTTTCTCGAATGTCATGGTTATGATCAGAAGAATTTCATTGAGTTTTATTTCATTTATATTAACATTTATATAGATTATTTCTAATATTGAAGTTATATTTTACAACATTATTCGAAAACTATAAACCCTATTTTTATCATTTATTTCATTGTAAATGTTCCTTTAAAATTGTCCTTATAAGATAATTTTTGTAAATATTTTCTAGTGCATGGTTGAAATATGAAGTGATTATTCTCCAAGGGTTGATTTCATGAACTTGGTCATACAGTCCCCTGAGAAAGGATGGGTAGTACCCCAATATAAGGATTGGTCTATTGAAAATCAATTAACATGTAGAGAAGAGTGTTGGTGTAGTCGACTATGCGCTTTCTATTCCTTAAAGCACGTTAAATCATTGTAACTGGTATCATTCAATTCAAATCTTATATCCACTATGTTAATGTGTTAATAATTTATTAGGGACTATTCATATCCTCAAAGAAGTAGGTTTTAGAAATGATGAAAATTCCAGGAATTCAATTCACACAATCATGAGACATTCTATAGTCAATCTCTATCAAAATATTGAACATTGTATTCCATGTGATATATGATTACAAGTGAAATAAAATAATAAGACAATATTAATGTATTATATATAATTCTTTTTTATAAGTGAATTGTTAAATTGTAATGATCTATTTAAATTCCAAATGATATATGATGCTATATTAATGGAAATATTTGTATTTTATCCTTGGATTTCAAATATTACACAAGTTAGTAATTCTATGATATAATATATGGATTCCAGATGATACTAAACATGTGGGAACACCAAAAAGAGCACCTATATTCTATATTCTACATAATATTTTGAATATCAGGGATAATTTCATGAATTTTGTGTTCTTACTATACTTATCAAGGACATCTGGATGTACTAAGAGGCATCATTCACTATCTAAATCAAGTATATTTAAATTGGGTGTTATCGTGGAGCTTGATAATCGAGAGTTTTTAATCTTTTTTTACTTATCGTAATACATACATGTGCATTCACTATTTGGATCGAATTTTATTTTATTTTTTCACCGTTGGTAGTTTCCTACAAAGTCAAACTCACACCACAGTTGATCCACTAGTTGATGTTGAAACTATCATCATAAATACATGCTTTATAAGGGAAATATTTCTATGGTTGATGATTGATATGATATGTGATGGAGCATAGAGACATAGACAGATCTAGTAACCAATCCTCATTGAGTGTTGTGTTTTTTTCCACTATTTTTTAGGTCATTTTTGGGAATTATATATATATATATATGTATGAATCTAACATTTATAAATCACTAATGGTAATGCAGTACATTTTATTATAGCATTTGTTTTATTTTTACTTGTTACCAGCTATATTCCATTCTTTCTCTAGTTATTTCTATATTGATAATATAATCTATGTTTTATTCAATGATAAAAAATCTAACAATGATGTTATAGTATCCAAATTTCAACCTCACAGGACCTCGGTACAATTTGTTTCCCTATGGTGTATATGGAGGTGCACTTGAGGCCATGTAGTACATTTGGCTAGGTTATATATTTATTAGATTCCAAGCTGGGAAATTACAAAGTGGGATCATAGAATATAGTTGTCTTTCCATTTGGGGCTAGTAGAAATGAAAATATGATTCTTCAATGCATGAAATTTAGTTAATTGCTTGGGGTAGATAAACATGTGTGTGTGTGTGTAAATTCAATTCAATGGGAATGGGATTGACCGTATTGGTTTTTTCTTTTATAGTTGAATGTTTACCACCTCGAGTGGTGCACTTGGTTGTGATGTTACTAATTTTTGGGTTTTCACTCTTGGCTCAATATGGAAGGATGGCTGAATTGATATATAATTAAAAAACCAAGTTATTCATGATATTGGGATTATCCCTTGAAACTATTTATATTGTAATGTTACTGAGGTGTATTATTTAATGTGTATAAATTAATTTGTATTTGATTTTCATCTAAATTCATTTCGGGTTTATATTTATTTGATTCTAAAGATAGGTAAAATTATTACAATGAGTGCATACATTAATTTTATTAATTATTGGTGATAGTTAAATAGGGTTACAATCAAAACGTATAAATTTTTTTCCTTTATATGGTGTGTTCAACACACTATATAGCATCACCTTAGATTGGAAAATATCTGAAATTGTCAATGTAAAATTAAAAATGATGAAAAAATTAATTTTAAATGAATTGAATATTAATATTTCTCCATGGACCTTGCATTGAATAATAGGGATATAGAAACATCTCATGTTATAAGTTTGTGAGGATTTATGGAGTATACACTTATAGGGAATCATTTGTAATTACTACATTACTTAAACTAGAAAACTAAAAATAGTTATGTTGTGGTGAGCTAAGATGTGTCTTTGGAATTATAGTGAAAGTCCTCCACACTGGATACTAGTTGAGAATTAGGAGGGTTCAGATGTCTATAACCCAAATGGATCCAGGAAACTCTCCATGTAGCACCATGTGTAGTTGAGAATGGTTAACCCAGATAATTTTTAGTCATAGTAGTACAGGTGATAGATAGGGTGGACCCTCACACAATTCCTTCATTGTGAGAGATATTTAAGGAGATTCAGCTCCCACATCCACTGGTGTTTATGGGAGAGGGTTTCCCCCATGTATTTGTATATAGGATTGAGTTTATTCTTAATATCTTTAATCGTACCAGAATTCCTCATGAAAATAGGGTGGAGTTGGTTTTTTATATGTTATGGGGATCAAAAATACATTAGTGGGACACCTTAATCCAGGCCGATAAGTACAATTTCATTTCCCAGAAGGACTTGGAGAATCAAATATTCGACCATTTAATCACTAAGACCCTATTATTTAATAGTTATATGGAGTTCTTATGTATAAAGAATGTAATTATATCAGTAATGAATAATTTAGACCACTATATAAACATGATACACATTTCCCATTTAATGTCAGATGATAAAATGTCTCAGTAATGGTAGTTTGAGGATGGGTTGAGTAATGTAATTCATCTTTTGATGAATGTCTACCAGGTTATCCATTTTTTGAATATTGGTGAACCAGAAACATATCTATGAATTGAACGTGGGTGAGGGAAAAGGACCAAACAAGGCAGCTACCTCAATGAAAAGTAGTTGGTTATATTGCATCCAAAAGGGAAATTATTAGGGTAGACCCTTTATTAGTAAGGGATGGAAAACTATTGAAGACATTCCCTATAATGTCACTAATGAGGTAGATGGGGAACACTTTTACCTCAATGTAACCCAGTTCTAATAGATCTTCTATTATATAGAAATATGTTTCACCATCAGCTATTCTATCAGATGGTGCAGCAGGCACATAATGACCAAGGATAGAAACAATTGTAGGGTTCTTTGGTCATTTCTACCACACTATTGAAGGTAGATAGTTGGATTTGTTTGAGCCGACCAAGGAAAATATGTGCCCATGGAGTGTAGAGTTAGGATTAGTAGTTCATGTAGGGTAGTTCTTGGATGAGATGTTAGTTTTTATAACAATGTTGTGTTTCAATCCAGTCACATGAGATATTGTGTACTCCCATATATTATGTTGTTGGGTGATATTCTATTTGAGCCATGACCTTCTTTGATTCCAATTTACAAAATTATATTTTTGATAAAATGGGTTCCCAATTCTTTATATCATCTCGATTTTTAGAATTCTTTGGCTTCATTATAGTGTAATATAATGAATATATGCATATCAATAGTTCATAGATAGTATGATCAGATTGTGTCTGGAATTATTGACATTGTATCCAAGATACCAGTGGTTATCATTTCATATTGGATCTATTTGGCTAATAGATGACTAGATTTAACATGATTCTCTATATATACAGGTTTATTCCATACCAAATTGGTATTTACTTCAATCATAGGTGGGTGATATTCATATCCCATGACCATAATCAATACGTTCATGAAAGAGAATGAGACATGTATCTAAGTTGTACTGGACAAGATTTATAAAACTAAGGTGATGTGGCCTCCTAGGTCACTAGAATAAGGTTAGATGACAAAAGTTACAGTAGGATGACTTTCCTCCAATTGTCGGTCAATTATTTGATGTTTTCCTTTATAAATTCATGATATTACCACCCAATACTGGGATTGATATCATGATTAATAACATAATGTTAACGGTTCTATATCACTCCCAACATAAAGGATGGATCCATCAGAGAAACAAAAACATAATTTTCAGATATAAGACATTGAATCCAAGGGGTTTATCAGGCCAAGAACCTCATTTGGGGTCTATGTTCTATATCTATAAAAATATTGATGCTTCCGTAGGGTTTTATGTTTATTATAGGTATCATAATCATATAATGATATATAAGTAGTTCTCTCTTTCTATAATTGATATCTTTTTTCACCAACTTAGATGATACCAAGTTTTTAACTTGATGATTTTAGGTTGTTCTATCACCAGGTTAGGGTGAGACCCTCATACATACCTCATATATATTTCAGAAGCTAATATGGTATGAATAAGAACCCATTTATCTTATTCTGCCTAAAAAGTGTGCCAAGAGTATTTATGGGCCTCATGAATTGGACCATTCACCCATTTTTAGATTCCTTCACTATTTTATTCATTGAAGATACCCATTTTTAATTTCATTTCATGGGATGTACAGAGGAAGTATTTAATGTTTCTATTAGTAAAGCAAAGGGAGCCTCAGCTTAATAATGAGATCTCTTAGTGTTGATCATGAATGGAATATATAAACATTATATGGAATATTATCTCTAGGGTATGATTTTCTATTAACACAACTAGGGATAGATTTATGGTATAATTTGAGTGTCCTATGAAAATGATTTATACATATAGATTCTTTTTTAGGATGATATTGGAGATTTATATGTGAATTATCCCATATTGATATTCCATTAAAGGTATTTTATAGGTAGGGTTTCACATTATTATATTTTGTATGTTGTGAAAATTCAATATATTATTTGTCGAAGTGAGGGCCATGGAATATATCCTAACACTACAAAATCCTATTTGGGACTATATTGCAGATTATGATGCATCAAGGGTTAGGTTTAGAGATGTTCCAATGAAGGGAGTTCATGGTCACTTTTATTAGTCCATGAAGTTGAGACCACATGAAAGAAATTTTTCTACATGTCACCTACAACTAGAAGTATTAATTCCTTACTTAATATAATTGTAATTATATCTACTTCATGAGAGGCTCATAGTATATACAGACCATATATGACTGAATTTTTTTTTCTCATAGCTGGACTTCAACCTTCACCAATGAATGTGGATGGAATACCATAAATATTTCATTTTGAAAATTGTTATACATTTCAAAATAGAAACATATTTGATGATAGTTTAAGAATAAATTTTGAGGCATAGGTTGTTTGAGTGTTTAGCGATCAATTTTAATTGGTGTCCCTCTTCATTGATATGTATTTTTAGGTGTAACTGTATTAGAGGAATGAAACACTCAAAATGTTATAAGTTGATATTTCACATATAAACAACATTCATAGGATATTTTAATCTAATAAAGAGTTCTTTTCATAAAGGGATATGATTTATTTTGGGAAGTCCCCACCTGACTGGTTTCATGATGATGATGAGATCCTTCACATTCGTGGGCATGGTTTTTTTCAATAGAAACGCCTAAAAAGATAATTACGGAGTCTCAAGCTTCATGGTGGGATGTGCACCCTAGGAATACAAATATGTTTCCGGTTATATGATTATAATATTGGTAGATTGGAATGATGGAGGACGTAGTGGGTTTCATCATGAGGTGCTCTATCTGTTAGCAAATGACGAACAAGTATTTGTGCCCCACTAGTCTTCACAAGACATTTCTAATTAATAAGTGGAAGTGGGATCATTATACAGTTGGTTTTGTGACCAGTGTGCTATGGAAAACTATTGAAATGATGTTTTATGGGTAATTATGGATCACGTGACCATGGTCCCCCATTTCATGCACTTTTTGGACATTCTCAATAGATGATCTGGTGAAACATTATGTCCATTAAAATGTGTTGTTACATGGGGATACATATACCATCGTTTTTTATAGATATTTTTATTTAACATCTATATTTAGTAGAAGTAATAGAATACTCTTGATTTGATTATTATTATAATTACTACGTACCATCCTCAGACTATTGGGGAGTTACAGAGGTTGATGTAGTTCTATGATGACATGAAATGCTAGTGTTTCCTTCACGTAGGGGTCTCTTGGGAGAATCTCTTCCCCATGGAAGAAATTTCATAAAATAACATCTACGACATGACATTTAGTTTTTCCCTAATTAGGATTTATACTGAATATCATTTCATTCACTCCTATAATGGATATAGATTAGTGAGGCCAAAATGATTTGACTAAGCCTCATAAAATAGATGATAGAGCATTCCCAATTTCTGGGTAATTGAATTCTTATCAAATAGGTTGGTACGAATTCATTTCCAGATTAGTGGCACTGAACTCTTAATATTGAGATATTTTACTAGATATTATTGTTTTTTCCAAATTGATTGGGACATCATCTATTTTGTATGAAGGGGATACAACTACCTAGATACATGGGTTTGTTTCAAATTCCCACCCCCAGGTCCTCATATTCTAGAAACATGGGCATGTTTAGGAGGAAACATGGAAGTATGAATTAGATATATTGGATCAATGGCCTCGATTTTTGTTGAAGAGACCATTGGTGTGTGATGGTATTACATGAAGAGGTTCTGTTATATGGTGGGGTGATTTTATGATATTGATCATATCTCAAGGTATGGTCCCACATTAAAATTTTTAGATACCCCTTATTGATTCCTTAATGGAGTTTCCAATGGAGTAAGGGAGGTCTCAAGAGTGTCTCGAGTGTTCTAGGCTGATAATTTCTTGTTTGGGATAGAGGAGTGTCCATGATTATTGCAAGGCTTAGGCTAACCATGCACCCCAATTGTGTAGTTCGAAAATAAAGGATAATGGTTAGTTAAACCATGTGAAGGGGGTGAGGAAACCAAAAAATTATTGTAGTTTATTACCAATATATCTATCTTGATTTTCACCAGATTTTTCTAATTGTGTGCTTAAAAATCCTTTGTGTGGTGTTTCCATATACTGTGGTTGACACTATTGGTTCATGGTGTGGAAAACCATGTGGTGATGTTTTGAATCCTATTTAATAGTGAAAAAATTAACAAATTTCACATTTTGACCCATATTCATTTAAACTAAAATTTTGTCCCTTTCATAGGCTACTGATATTAGAATGAGTCTCTCCCCTTTCTCTGTGAGATCAAGGTATGTTCTCCTTTATCTAACATATGATTCTTCTTATGTCGGTTGCAATAGAATTATTCTTCTAAGGATATCATTCCTTCTTATATCAATCCAGGATTTAATTTACTTCTAGATCTATCCCACCATGTTTGTCAAAAATACCATATTTTTTGGGTTTTTTGTTTCTCGCGTTCCTCTATTTTTGTACAAATCGATGACCAATACATGAATATTATATCACCTATATCCCATGGTTGGTGTTATTAGATATATCCCTAAATAATTCTCCATGAAATAATATCTGATATATATTTAATTATTTTTTTTTCATTGCATTTAACCTATAACATTAATATAAATATATTGGTCACTAAAGTGAGTGTAGATAAATTTAAGGACCTTGAATAAACCCATAATGGTTTTAAATGGAATCCTTAACCACACTTTTAGGCTGATTATAACTTATGTTTTGTTTGGTTATTATTTAATTGTCACTTGAAAGGTGTTGTAAAATTTATAATTGAAATTTTATAAAAGTGAAATGTTCAAATGATATGTGTTATAACCATTATATATTTATCAGGATTATAACCCTTGTACACGATTTAATTGTGAAATTTTGATTTTGAATATTTGATTAAATGGAATGCTTGAGATCCTTTTCACTTGATTACTAAATAAATTACCTTGAAATGGGATTTTATGATGGTTTTCTTAATTTTGGACTTAGGACTAAATATATCTAAATGGAATATGTGGTTATGTGTTGGGATCATTAAATAAAATGGAATGATTGGATGATATCCTTAAATTATGGTTGATAAATGATGTCAGAGGAATGGTACTGTTGGGATAAACTCATTGGATTCCATGTGATATATACAATTCCAAATAAAATGTAATATATTTTTGATATCCTTAGATTCCATATGATAGACGATTCCAAAGTTCAAATAGAATTCCTATATTGTCTCCTAGGATTTCACGTGATAAATGTTTCTAAATGAATGTGAATGTTATGTTTAGTATAGAGACCCAATATTGATGCATATTGAAATTTAATATCATTTTATAAATACATAAAATATTTTAAAAATGTGGTCCCAAATATCGTATTATTCTAGTGCCCTTGAAAACATGGAAACATATAACATTAAACATGTGTGAACTAAATTATCTCCTACTAGGTTCTTTATGACTAGAAGATTTATTAGAAACATAATACATAATATATAACTTTATAAACAAGGAAAGAAAATATAAAAAATGGGTTAGCTTAGATGATCAGTAATGGAAAACTAGGGAGACATGTAAGCATAAACATGATAATACGGTTATGATAACATGTTCATAACATTGAAACATTATACCCTGTATATCATAAGAACATAAATATTAATCATAACTTAAATCATGGAAGATCATAAGACATGAATAATGAGGAAATAAAGAACATAAGAAATGAAAATATAACATACGAAAATATATAAAGTATAATGGTAGACACATAAGAATATAAAATGATTTACATTGTAGTTAAGGCGTTGATTCCAAGGGAATCTAAGTATTATGGGTTCACTCCCAATACCATCTTGTTTGTTTAAGTTTACTCCCATGGTTGTCTTTGTATTATGATTACACTTATCATACCATCTTGGTAGTCATGGTTTACTCCAAAGACCATATTAGAAATAAAGATTCACTTCTAAGACCATATTAGTCTATCTCATCAGACATAAATTCTTACCCAAGGCATTGGAGTTAGATATAGGTCACACCTTTCTCATAATGAAATCACACATACATGTGCCATAAAATCATAAATAATCATATCATAACCCATGAAGTGTAATAGGTATCATAAACTTGAAATAATTTCCCAACATATGTAAAACGATATTGGTTTCATAATCATGCATCAAAACCATAACTATGAAAGGAATAAGGTTTCAAAAGAATATAACTCTTAGAAGTGAAATGGGTATCAAAAACATGATTCCATTAAAACATAGACCATTAATTGAATACTATAAATGGAAACATTGAATCATTTCCCAATGAATACATGAGTAACACAAACATATGTAATCCTAGATGGAAAATAATATTAAATAATATCTCTAAAAGGTTTTTTATTAAAATATCCTTTCATCATTCAAAAAAACTTTTTAAAACATATGTAATTTTTTTAAAACATTTTTCTTATGAAATATCATTGAAAAAATATAATGGAAACATTAAAAATCATCGAAAAATTTAAATTCCATTACATAAAAATTATATTAAAAAATCATTTGAAATAATTTTTAATAAAAAAATTGGATATATTTTCTAATGCATGGTTTTTTTAATAAACCATAATTTAAATGGAAGAGAGAGATATGGTCATATTTTTCGTAAAACAATTCCTAATTATCTTAACTATCAATGTGTAGAAAATGGTACTAATAAATGATGATATATTGAATAAATAAATGAAAATAAAACACGTAATTTTTCATGAGATATGGGGTCATAATATTTCACCAATGGATGAATAATAAACAATAATCTCGATATATAATGATATTATTTCAACAAACACATACCACATGGTAAATTGGGATTATAATATCAATTTATGAAAATGAAATTACATGATGCCTAAAATACCAATAACATTACAATACACATGATATAAAGTGTTAATGTATGTATATTCACCTCATATAAATATAGATGTGCATAACATGGCTTGTGTCTCAATGAAAGAAAATGAATACAAAATTATATTACCGATTTTGTAACTTTTGAATCATGAACCATATAAAAAAATATCAAAAGATGGATATCTAAATTAATAAAAATATAATTATTAGAGGAATATAATAAATTCATTCTATGTATATACATCACACAAAATAATTGATTAGTGAATGAGGCATGTATCTCATTGTAATAAAAATGGAGATGAAATTCTCATACCCTGTGTGTTGAATCTTGTCGTACACGTATAAACATCCTATATAATAAATATGGGTTTATTATAAATCTATCACCAAACCATATTATTATATTTAATACCATATATTTTTTAATTATGTACTTATATTACCCTCTTATTAACAATGTTATGTTATGGTTTCACATTGAATAATAATTTCATTGATTTTCACATGTGACTTAATTTGTTATACATTTTATCTTTAAAATTATATAAATATTTATAAAATTTAAATCATGATAAAAATATCATTTAAATTAATTATATTTTTATTATTATAATATATATAATATATAAGTATAAATTGTAAAACACTATTTATGGATATGGTAGGTTCTATGTACACATGAATGATGTTTCCTTTTTATTTTTGTATTGAAAGAGAGAATGTAAATGACTTATGTGTGTGTGTGTGAATAAATATATTTGAGTATATATAATTATTAAAATATCATTATTATATAATATAAGTCATATATGTTCACTAAAACCATCCTTAATACCCTCCATGTAGAGTCTCAAAGAATAAATTCACATTAATGAAGAGGTAGTCCACATGTCCATAAATGATTTTATAGTATTTACACAAGATGTAATGTATAATGGTATGTGTTATAAAAGAATAAAATAATTCTGAAGTCATTTTAAATATAATAAAAATTATATATAAATAGTGTGTCCATCATAATTCCCAGTATTGAGGTAGTAACAGGATAACAAATAATCATTCTTTCATGATGCAGTCTTTTTTCATACACATAAACAGTATGTTTATTAGCAATTATATAAAAGAGGGTGTAAGTGTAAGTCAAAACATATCATTAAAAAACAACATATTTATGATATTGGTGTTTTTGTATAATAATGGAATAGGGAGATTTGAGGGGTGGATAACCGTAAAATAAACTAAAGAGCATGATAAAAGACATTTCCTATTCTTTGGGTAACTCCTTTTTTGCATCAAAAGGGATTCCTTGGATAGAATTACCTGCAATGTTGGGATTCTATGATTATGGTAGGCATGATTAGAAAATATTTTGGTAGATATTGGTCTATGAAAAGTTTCATTAGATGTGTGATGAAGTGGGTGGTGAGTAGGCCTTTTTATAGTGGAGGATGAGTGGAACTCATATTAATTTTGGGAAATGGAATTACACCATTGTTTATCCCATGGAAAGTGGATCACATAATATTGAAAATTATATAAAATTTATGATACTTTCGAAATATGGCTAGAAATTTTCCCTTGTATAATTTACTAGGTCATCTTGTCCATTAAGATTACGGTTTCGTCCCTCATTAAGCTTAATTTTACATTAATCTTTTCAAATAATTTTAATTACACTGATAACTATTTTGGTAAAAAATACTTTTATATTATTTAAAATTATGAATTATTCGGATTCCAAATAAGGAATCGATTTTTTCAAATTATAATAACATTAGTTGACTAAATTAATTTAAATTTAATCTCTTCGATGCGAAAAGAATGTGGGGTTTTAAAGTAAAAACATCAAATAGATTAAAAAATATTTATATCCAATTTCAATGTTAAATTGATTAAAATGACCTAAATTATATTAATTTATAAAAATATTTTCAAATTACACTTTGAAGTCAAATTTAAAATACAATTTATCTTTATCAATAAACTATGTTAAAAATAAATTCTCAATTAAAATTAAGTATTTTAACTATTTATCCAAAAATGTTGATTCACTAAAATTTCCAAATAATTCACCATATACTTATTTAAATATTTTAAATTCATTTTTTTTCCAATTTATATTTTTAAGTGTCTAAAATTAAATATATTCGTTTTCATAGAAGGAGATGAAAAAGAGTTCATTTGAGAAAATAGTATTTCGAAACAAATAAATATATTACTAAAATATATATTTCTCTAATATATAAGTTATATTTACATAAAAATTTACAAAAACTTTAATAAGTATTCATTACTATACATAATAATAAAAATGGTGGCTAGATTATAACTATCTCATTAAAATGATTATAACAATGATATAATATTTTGTAGAAACATAGTGTTTCATGTAACGTACACCAAGACATTGTTACAAGTAGAAAAATCCGAGTCAGCATCGTGGGAAAGTAATTTTTTATTTAGTTCATTGAATGAAATCCACGAAAATTAATTCATTCAAGAATAAAAGGTCAATAAAAACATGCGTTGTTAAATTCATCCCCCCTTAAAATGAATTTTTCCCACACTGTTTTTCATTTATGTAAAAAATGAGGATAATTATAATTCATCATATCCACAAGATCCATCATAGCTTCCTATTAATAGTGAGTTCTCCACAAAACATTGACTATGTGATGGTTCATTTTTTATAGAAAATTATATATACATTCTATAATTTCAACTGGTTGTTTCCCATTATAAGGATCCTGCTCTAGGGGAGTCACCTCTAGGTCTAATACATGTGAAGCTTTAGATATATACTTCCTCAAGAGAGTTACCTGGAAAAATAATTGACTTGATAGAAATTTGGAGGATATTCCATGAAATGGGATACCATCGTAATATGGTCAAGAATCTCTAGGGATCGATAAACCTAGGGATTATTTTCCCTTTCTTCCTAAATCTCATAAAATTCTTCCATTGTTAGATTCTTAGAAATTATTTATCAGAAACTCAAAATTCTAGATCAGGTCGATGGTTCGTGGTATAATTTTTCTGCCAACATTTAGCTCCCATGATATGATATTGAATGGAATAAACATTCTCTAATTCCTTTTCTCTGATCTCAAGTCCTAATATAATTATTTTTCAAAAAGCATACCAAAATGTTGGAGCTCTGCAATTCATCTAATAGATGGCATAATAAAGTTCCATTTTAATTCTTGAGTGAGATCTATTTTTGTAAGAAAAATCACCTAAAGAATGGTCTTGATCCAAACCACCATTGATATCCAAAGAATGAGATCTGAAAATTCCCTCTAGGGTTTGAATTGTTCCTTCACATTGATTGTCTATCTAAGGATAATAATTTGCACTATTCAATATTTTATCAAATAATTATTGAAGGATTAACTAGAAAATTGATGTAAACAATAGATCTGGACAAGATAGAATAGAATATGGTAGTTCATGAAGCCTTTCCACTTCAATACTCTATACCCTGGTGTACTGATCTATAGAGAAGTATTCTCTTATGGTGATGAAGTGTGTAGAATTAGTAAGAATATCAATATCCACCCTTATATCATTAAATTGTTTAGAGGTTTTGGGGAGTCCAATGAAATAAAAAATAGTGATGTTCCCCCGTTTCTATTCTAGTTGGGTAATTGTTGAAACATCCATTTAGACTCTTGTCTTTCATCCTTAACATGTAGGCATACCAAGAACATAGAAACAAACTGTGCAATATCTCTATTCATACCATACCACTAGAAGTATTCAATCAAGTCTCTATACGTATTCATACTTCCAGGATGAATCGCCAATGAAGAACTATGATCATCCCCTAATATATATTTCATCAATTTTGGTATGGAAGTAACGCATACAAGGTTCATTAACCTTATCATTCCATCCAGACCAAGTATAAACAGTAGAACATTTATAATTTTATATTTGTAATCTACATCTTCCTTATGTGCCTCATTAATCTTCACATATATATAGGGTGTAAAATTCATTTTAGAAATATAATATTTTCCTTTTCCTTCAAGATTTATAGATATATCCTTTGTAAATCCTGAAATATCTGTTATTTTTTCATCCTCATCCTAGATAATCTATAATGATCCTTTGACTTAAATCATTTGCCAACTATTTCACTTTAAGATAATGGTAACATATTTTGTATTCATAATATTTTATCAAATCTGACCATCTTGTCTAAAATAAGTTCAACTAATTATGTGTGAATATATATTTCACAGTTTTATGATCTATATATGTATCTCACATTTCTCCATATATATAGTTCCTCCATTTAATTTAAAAAAAATTACTACTACAAACTCCAAAATATTACTTGGTTAATTTTTCTCATGAGACATCAACTCTCATTAGTCATAATAGATAACCATGTTATTTTTCATAACAATACATCTCAATACCTTCTTGTATGAATAACTAAACATTACAAACCCTTGTCCACTAATGGCTAATGTAAGCACCGGTATGCTGACTGACCTTCTCTTGGGTTCCTTGAAATTTTCCTCACATTCATATGTCAATAGGAACATGGAACTATTTCGAGTTAATATGGTAGGAAGATTATATAGTTGTGAGAAATTATCAACAAACTATAAATAATATCTCACTGAACAATGAAAACTATGAATATTTGTCACTAAGGTTGGTCTACTCCAGCATTCATTAGCCTCAATCTTTGATAGATCCACTACAATACCACATATTAATATTATATAACACAAAAATGAATCCATTTGAATCTGAAATTCATACTTTGTAAGATTTTTGTATATATTCTCCTTCATTAGGGTCTGTAGTAGATTTATGAAGTGATCTTAGAGCCCTTAATTTATCTTTGAATAGATAAGAATATCATCTATAAAGAATACCACAAATTGGTTGAGTGATTTCTAAATAGTCTATTCAACAAATAAATGAATATAGAATAGACAATTATTAAAACCAAAATGCATCACAATATGTTCATTATGTCCATACCTTATGTAGAATGTTGTCTTAGGAATATCCTCTTTCTTGACCCTCAATTGATAATATCGAGAACTAAGGTCAATCTGGTAAAAGTAATAATCTCAGTTGAGTTGATCAAATAAGTAATCAGTATGGGGAAGAGGATACTTTTTCTTTGTCATAATCATATTCAACTCCCAATAATCAATTCAGTGTTTCATTGATACTTATTTTTTCACAAAATGATTAGGTTCACTCCAAGGTGAGACACTTGGACGAATGAAACCCTTACCAAGTTTTTCTTCAAGTTTCTTCTTCAATTCCAATAACTCAATTGGGGTCATTCTATTATGAGTCTTTGAAATTGGTGTGGAACATATTATTCATTATAATGAGAACTCAATGTCATGCATTGGTTTAAGGATAGGTAATTCTTATATAAATACATCCACAAATTCCCAAAAAATAGGAATATCATCTATGACAATTTTATCCCCCCAGTTTGAGAAAAAAGACTCTTCTAATGTGAATTATAACCCGTGAAGTAGATATAATGTCCATATGATGTTCATACATGTTACCACATTGATAAAAATCATAGGGTGGTTTGAAATATCCAATATAACTTCCCTTCCTTTAAATCTTCTGTGGGATTTATGGAGTTAAAGTCAATCCATTCATAAGATGAAAAAATATACCAATGGATGATTAGAAATATTAGCGTGAAGCACAATCCCACAAACATCAACTATAGAGGAATAACTAAATTAGTATTAAATAAACATACCACTGGGGATTTCATTTCAAATTCCACATCGTATCATTTTGGTGGAATCTTAATACCATTTTCAAATCCTTTCGATATGAAAGAGTGGGTAGATCCAGAATCAAATAAGAATCATGTAGTTCTAGAGTTGATGGTACGTATACCATTCAATGAGTTTTTATCGTACACATACCCACAAATTGGAATTTCTTGGGATTTCCCCTTTCCCATTGGATTAATATTTTTCTGACCTCGATCATCATCACTAGCCTTTTGGTTTGATAACTGTTTAAAATAATACACATTCTCCTTACACATGATGAAAAGAAGCATGGGAGGTTCATTATAAGGATATTTTTCTCCTTTCTCTATATTATCTAACTTCTACGTATCACATAGGAAATAAAATGCCCTATTTCCTTCACATACAGACATAAAACAATTATGATACCCTTTAAGTATGTTCCCTTTAGGCTTATTCCCCAAATTAAGGAATAATGGAATGTTCCTTATCATCACAACTCGGTTTATAGATTTTTCTATAAACCCCATCTTAATTTTCTTTTCAAAACCATGATATTGATACCTGACTCCAACGTCTATTTCAACCATGATTATACAGTGAATAATATCAATGTAGCTACTAACATTTCTTATAAACAAAAACATATTAATACTTCATTTAATCAACTAATGAACTGATCAACATTACATTATTTTAGGATGATAATTCCTAATTCATATTTCACAAGCCTTGTGTAATTATCCTTGTATGTACCAAAAGCATGAAAATATATTTTCATAACCACAAAGAATTATTTCTCCATCTTGGCATGAAGAATCAGAGAAAAATACTTCTTGAAAAATACGTTCTTGAACTCATCTTAATCCATGTATAAAATTTCATCTTTTATCATTGTATTCTTGATTAGTGTCTACCACTAGTCCACTTCACCATCTAAATGGTAAATAATATAATAACATTCTCATGTTCCAAACACTAATGTAAGGAAAATATATTTTTAGTTCTACTGATCCATTGTTTTGAAACATGTCGATTAAATTACCCGCTAATTGATGGTGGACATTACCACATACAGAATTCAATAGTGTGTTGTTCCCTCATTTTCTCATTTGGAATCCCAGCTTCATTCATAGCTTTAAAATGTTTTTTTAGCAATGAAAGGTAATTTTTAAGTCTGGATCCCACATGATTTGGTTTCTTCAATAGGATAATCATCACATTTTCCATCATAATCACAATTTTTGTGGTTTCTACAAGATCCAAGTATTTACTATAACAAAAAATAATAGAGTAAGAAATAGTTATCATAGTCGGAAACTGCATAATCATGAAAAACACTCATATAATATGTCTAAATTATGACCCCTCCTTTAATCTATGACACCTTATTTTTATCCTATGTTATTCATAGAAAACATAGAATTAAATTCTTGATGATGGTTCGTGAAGAGTTTTATGAATTACCTAAGCATATACCCTAGGTGTGTCAAAACATGTGTGAAATAAGGCCCATTTTCTTTTATCATGTTAGACCGAGGCCGACCTGATGTATGTTTTCAGAGATGTTAACCCTTGTTACATCAATTCCAAATACATATCCACATTCAGTAACTAGAAAGGGATATATTTCTAGTAAACCACTCTATATATCCTTTACCAAATTTCCATGACATTTCCTATACTTTTCCATATCCTTTAATTTATCATTTGACATGTCCTTAGGGTTTCCACTTTGGTATTCTCATCCCAACATCCGAAGGATAACTAAAATATTTCTTTGAAACCAACTATAGTGAAAAAATTATGAATTTTTCTGACACTTTCTCTCAAGTGTAGTGTGATTTGTGTGTTATTGTTCGTCAATAGTGCATTGTACCCCACATATTCACTTTCCAAATGTGGTTGGAATTAATAACTTTGTCTTTGATGTTTTCTCCTTAATTTGAATTGGATGATGGAATTTTGTTTCCTCGTTCTAGGGATTTGTCTATGGAATTCGTTTCCTAGTATGGGTCTCCCTCATATATTTAAGTTAGGATCTTGAACCGTGTTGCTAGTTCCATCTCTTCATGGGTGCTAGTTAATTAAACTTCTTATATCTAGACATTCTAAGGGGTCTAGAGAGGGTCGAAGCCTTCAGTTAAGACTGTATTCATGTTGGGAATCATTGTTACTTTCAAAATTTGAATATTTGACAGTTGTATTCTTCCATATACGAGGGATTCACAAAGAAACAAATCCTGGAGACATCCCACATTGATCATGGGATGTCTTATACCAAAATAATGTATTTTGAGTTTTTTCTGAGGTATCCCATGTTTATCATGAGGTGGAAGTAAATAGTCATTAGTTTAACCTCTTGTAGAGATAGAGTAGAATTATTAGAATGAACCATGGAGGAGGATCACTTGTGTACATCCCTATGTGGGAACACCTTGAAGGATTATCGATCAATTGGTAAAAACACCTGATCATGAAGAACCCGAGAGTTGTGTCCCATAATGGGAAGATGTTACATGGTGCATATTAATCTAGACACCACTATGGTATGATCATGGAGGTTCACCCCTAATATGTGAATGCTAATGATTACCATTTTGTGGTTTTGAACCTCTAGGAGACTTCATTCTTACCCTATTTTGAATACAATGATAAAAAAACTCTGTTCGAGAGGGATGGTGTGGGGATTCCATATTTGAACTTCCCATCAGAATAGGATTCTTCTTGGTTCGATGATGATTGGTGGGGTCTTATGCTTAGTTAGTTGGCTGATTACTTCTAGGAGAAGTGATGGAGATGATGGGGCATACACATGGTTACCTACCTAGATGGATGGAATGATCTCACCGGTATGTGGATTCTTAGGTAAGAATCTAGATGGAGATGGATGAAGTGAGGGTGGAATGGATGGAATGGGTGAGTTGATGGGAGTGTTGGTCTTTAACCCTATACAATTTTATTATATATCCTCTTAGTATGGGAATCAAAGTCTATGTTGTTTTGACGGGGGCATTGGTACATACACCTAAGAAAGAAGATAAATGGGAATGGAGCATGGATGGGGCTTATGTATAGGAGTGGTTGGTGGGGACCCAGAGGAAATATAATGTCATAGTGGTGGAGTGATCCTCTTGATACATAGTGACTTAAGGGGAAGACCAGGATGGGAATGTATGGTGGTAGGATTGGATATCATGGAGGTTACCTACATATCCTAATTTATAGTGAATCAATTTCCACGTAGTACTAATTCTTGGGGCTTACAGATGGTTACCTTCCCATGGATAGAGTAAGTTGATGGATCTTAAACCTAATGTGTAGGACCATGTAGACAATATGGGTTTCATGTTTGATACATTCATTTATTCACATGTTATCCATGCATAGTGTTATAAATCGAAAGATGTAGTAGACTCAACTGTCATGTTGTGGAAGGTGAATGCATTGAAGATGGTGTGGGGATTATGTGTTGAATCTTCCCATATAAAGGACATGACTCCATTAGAGAAATATATGAATCCATGCGAATGAGTCTATGAGAAAGAGATTATCAATTGGAAGAATCCCAATGAGTGAGGGAATGAAGGATTCCCAGTGCCCACCCCCTCTCTAGTATCTATTCATAGGAGGTAGAGAGGAGCAGTTGTTCTGCCTCCCATATGAAATGCATGGAGATTACACCAATAGGGATTACAAGGAGTATATATTTCCATTTTAGGATGATCTCATTCCCTATGATCAATATCTCACTACTATTGAGATGAGTTGTCATAGAGAATACCCATGCCATCACACTCCATGTACACTGCATAGGGTGAGACTACAGTTTAACGTCATGTGATGATGATGATTGAGTTGGGTAGTTTAACTTATTTCATCATGAACAAGAAGGAATCAATCATTACCCCTTTGAATAACCTGAATGATGCTCACCAAACCTTGGGGTGGGAAGGCATTATCAATGCCCGATGGGAGTCGAGAAAAGGAGTGTTAAATAGTGTGGTCCATGTTAGTTTGGCTCTTCCAAAAATAAAAATACATTATCGTACCTATATTAAAAATTTATTGGTAGGGAAAAACAATAAGGGAAACCGCACGGGGGACTAAGAAATCACAACACACAATCCTAGAGGGCCACACATATAAGGACCTTCCAAATAATAGGGACATTATAAGAGGGGCTTCAGGAAGCTTAGGTGATTCGTAAAGAGCAGGGGTTTCATGAATAAAAGGAATCCTTGAATCTTGGTGACTCTACCTTGGCACATACAAAATATGTGGTAAATGAGTACTTCTTGAAGTATAGGTTCCCTACAAAGCCTCGATTACCCATAAGGGTCTCCATACTTCATAAAGGTCATAGACCACCATGAAAGGCATCCCCAACTTATGCTGGGGGAGTTTGGAATAAGGGAGAGGGGGTATCACAGTGCTCCAATACCTTTGGTGATTCATCATCCTATTAGTTCAAGGTGTTTGGGTGCTTCATTAAATGGGAGATCAGAAGGTGAATTATTGGGGTACTCATCATATTATGTGGGTGGATACTAGATATTTATAGGATCATGGGGTTGCGAAGATCAATGATGTGTCGGGAAGGAAATGGGGTTGTGAATGAAAGGGGATCTATGGAACATGTATATTGATTCATCAAAGGCATTTGTGTGGGAACTCGGGGGATCCATCTAGCCTTCATGCACTGATAATGGTGGCAGTTATCACTAAAGGAGATTCTTAAGGGAGACACATTGAATAATTGTTTGGGCCATTTGATATATAATTTTCCCCAAAATAGTTGTTTCATTCCTCAACTTTTACTAGGTTACATATTTTGGTTCCAACAGATGACCCCTCATAATCAGAGATGTGGGGAAAAGGAGGCTCAAATTATGAGGGAAATATTTTTTTAAACTCTGATGTTTGTTAGTATGTCTCACTATGAAGGATACACAATGTGTTTTGGAATGATTCTTGACTTGTCAAGCGGGGTGGAGGATTTGGAAAAGATCTCCATTCACTATGGAGCTCATTAGACACTATGAAACCTAGTGGCCTCGAGGAAACATGGAGACCATAGTGTCTATAAATATTTCTTTGGGGCCCTTATAATTATGAGTTGTTTTCATGAATCTTTTCTCGATATCTGTTTTTGTTAATATATTTCTCATTTCAACCCTTCCATTGTTAACCAGTTCCCATGGTGTGTTGCTTTATGAATTATTCTCTGCAAACTGGGAAACATGATCTGGTACTACTTCATGATATGTGCCATGAATGAACCGACTCCAAGTTCTGAAGCATCGTGAATCACCCTCACGATTGATCTTCAGGAAATGAGTCAAAAAAATTATATTTCATGGATATGATGGCCTCTCAAGAGGTTTATCAATAGGTCCTTATCGACACTACTCAGATCGAATAAATAGTCCCAAAATTCATGATTGGAGATTATTCTAGAAATCACTCTAATCCTGAATCTCGGGTTGAGTTCCTATCTAAATCCCATAAAAATATCCACTATGAAAAACACTACTGTTATATGTGTTTATTTTTAGAGATGAAATATTTATCCTATTGTAATGTTCGGAAGAACTGGCCTACGGGTTCAAAGGAACATTTCAGCAGTACTAGTGGCACATAGCATGTAATGGTCACATCTAGAACGATCACTCTCATATCATAGTGGACTGTATTTACAATCACATCATGGAAATTGATGTAAAGGCTCTAGTGGCTAAGGAATCTCTACTACAATAGATTTCAATCATCAAGGAAGTTCTAAGGAAACTAGAGAAGGGGTGGACAGATGATTTTGACCTATAGTAGGGTAGAATAATTACCAAAGAATGTGTTTTGGCTTACTGAGCATACATGTCATGTGCTATGTTTTGGGAAAAACTAAAGTATGTAGGTATGTACAAAGATGAAACCGATTTCTAATACCACATTTTCAATACTATGTGGTCATTCTAGAACTATTGATTGGATTTTTTTGGGTACCAAAACATTAAATTTTCATAATGGGGAGGTTAGCATCATCCTTTGGGACGTCTACCACATATCTGGAATCCTCATAATAGGAGAGATGTATGATTACTTGCACCCCAAATAGAATGCATGGGATTATCCAATGAATATTGAACATCTGGAGAAGGAACTACTGGATCTGGTGCCTGATATGTCCAATGACAATCTAATAATGAGGGAGATCCACTTCAAGCAGTGTTTTAGTAATTTTCGAAACATCCCTATAAAACAGCATATTGAGGGGAAAAGGGAGGTCAAAAAACTATAGGCAGGGCCTTTCACATACCCAAGATAAGCCCAGTGAGGTAGGGATGGATATTATTGGAGAATCATGGAAGACAGCAAATCGAAGGTGTGGGGCTACAATATCAACACCGAGAAGAAACCAGTATTTTGGTTTTCTGATTTCATTATGGAACTCATTAGTGGGTTGATTCTATAGTTAGAGAAGCACACATGGGTGCATGGTTGAGCGCGTTAACCATGGAGGTGATGTTGTAAATATGGTATTGCATGAAATATGGGATTCCATTACTAGAGAAACTATACAATGGGGTTTGAAATATCAGTGAGGGTATGAAACCATTTTGTTTGTATAGACAGTTCCACTTAATAAACAAATGGATAGAAGAAAACATGGGTGGTTACGATTACCCAAATCTCATCATCCCTCCCGAGAATAACATCTATCCAATGATTTTGAAAATCTATGAGATTTTCCCATTCATGTTAGGCATGGAAGAAGTGATGAACAAGGCCAAACATGGAGACGAATTCATCATCCACCCATTACCTCTTCTTATGGGGACTATAACATATGATAGCATAAGAACTAAAGAGAATCTATCATATCTCCTGGCCATTCAAGGTTGAGTGATGGTGGCATGGGTGACCTGAAAGCTAATCTGTGAACCACACAATCTAGGACAATACATGAGTAAATTCAGGTGTATGTGGAGGTTGACCCTGAAGCAATACATGGGAGTACTTAATGTTGACCACCCATGTGTGATGAGGGATCTTTGGCTTATGTTCACAAAGAAATATATAATGATATATAACAAGTTTTCTCTTCTTAACTCCATATGCATGCTGATATATGACTATGAAAATAGTTGGGAGGCTACCTACTTGAGAGATATGTTGAAGCGAATTCCCATCCAGGGAAATGTGGAGGTGATCCCTCCATTGTGAGGATGAGTTAGAGTGTCATCGGAAAGACGTTTGGACTAAAAGGAAAGTGAATGTCACGATAGTCGAGTTATAGCAGTAAATCCAATAGATTCGGTACCCACTCTAGCTTGGGATTAGTAAGAAGAGAAGAAGTATCATTTCCACTTCTCCATGCAGAGTAGACTATGGAAGAAATGAAACCATAATGGGGGTTCCTAAAGACTCCCGACTCTGCTCCTGGGAATACATTGCATCATGTTAACATTCTCGATGATACTATTTGTCACAAGCCTTGATAAAAGTATGATTTTAACATACAATTATTTGATTTTGGCCAGATGTGGGATGAACTCACCAATTATGGAATGGAACTAGAGGTGATTGCTTATTCTAGGGTCGGCTTCCATATATATCAGAGAGAAAAAGAATATTAGTTATCAAAGTTAGGGTACAGTGCATTCCCTATGTAGATTAAATCTAATGATGTACCAAGTAAGGGTGCTGGTGGATATGACTTTTCTCCCACTACGGTTATCCAATAATATAATAGAGACATATCCAATGATTGAAGACGAGGAATAATACTTGGGGGGGGGGAGATTCCAATGATGGTATCCCTCTAGATAGAATTTTAGTTTACACCTCTCTAGGTGAAGGTGAGGTGACAAACTCAGAAGAAACTTCCTTTCAGCGATTTGTAAAAGCTTTATAACTATTCCTTAACTAATTATGATGTTCTGTTACTTCACAAATTCTTATCACTATGTTAACATCTATTTATACATGAGGAAATTTCACTAGAAACCCCTACTGGAGGGGACAAGAGTATTCCAGTGTGTATAGAGGGACAAGTCAATGGATCTATATCTAGGGCAGACATAGTAGAAATCAGAGTCGAGGAAGGTGGGGTGGATACCTTATAATATTTATATGCCTCAAAAATATATTGGAAAAAACAGACTGGTATCTCGATGATGAAATCCTGAGAAAATGACACATCACCATTTGGATCTGATAAGCCCCTTTCCATACAGAATCAACCCCAATGTTTCTTGATCAGTGGGACTAATGTGCTTCCTATATGAACATTTCTCACAGTAGCATCCACAATTTTATGGGACATGATTATAGGATCTAGGATCATATTCCTAATTGGGGTGTCGGTCCATGAAGAGCAAGCAGATCAATCTAAACATTCCACGACCTATGGGGTATGCTCAGTTGTGGTCACAAGTGATGCAACCGGAAGGGTGTTACCTAGGGATTACAAGGATGAAATTGTCGAGGTGGGGTCAAGTGAGGATGACCAACATTACGACATGTATTCAAAACCATTTGATAGAATATCGGTGGTGTATCTGACTACAGAAATGTTGTCTACATTCCCACAGTATGAACCTTCACACAACAAATACATAGATGGATTTTATTCCAAAGTGCAATAAAAATGATGCATGACCCAATTAAGGGCATGGAAATGCATCAATATCTTTATCAATGAATCTATGAAGGCACAATGGGTGATCCATATTAGATTAAATCACCAATGGATCCATTTAATTTGTTTTGGAGGGGAGAATGATCGAGTTCTGCACATTCTGGACCGTAATTACCTTACTAAAAAGATGTGGGAGTGGATCCAACATCAAAACGTTTCTTGGTTCTAGAAGAATCCAAAAAAATATGGAAGCTATAGGAGGATGGATATAATATTTGGAACATAGATTAATAGATGTATGAGAGTTCCTCATTTTACAACAACTAATAAGAACTTATAACATGATCAAGGGTCCTACTGGAGAAGGAACAAGAGGAGACAATAAAAACAAGCCTCCAACTGGCTGATCAATGAGAAAAACGTGACTGGGTGAATATCATGGTTAATTAATTATTCCCTACAGCTAAATATGAGGAATGAGAGATCATGCATAGTAAATTGATGATGGATTCCACATGCTATAAAGTGCTCGATATGAAGCAACCCATTGAAGGGGTGAATCTATAGGGACTCTTGTTTATGAACTCTTGAAATTTACCCGTTGGTTTTATTGTTAATGAATTGTGTGCATTGAAACCCTCTTTTTTTGAATTATGACATCCCAGTCATATCTAAGAGAATACTAATGATCAATCCCTATGACCATGTCTTTTGTTCCCAATATGAAGATCAATGGATAACCACATAATTGTTCACTCCCCAAGAGAGTGTCAGATCATCATCGAACACTAGAGGTCTGATGTTGTAGTATAATAGCCGGGATTATTTGGGATGAGAGATGTTTTAGCTAGAAAATATGGTTATCATAACCTCAAACTTTCTGTTCCTGATATTCTCTAATGAAAAAAATTGGATAATTCTAGGGGAATTGGAGTCAATCTAAACAAAGGGTAATGATAAGTGTGAATCACAAAGCCCAAAATTCAGAACATAATCAAGGTGGATTCATGATATTAGATAACTAATTATAGTGTTGAAAACACATTATCTTTATTGGTTATCCTGAAATGGTGAAAAATAAACAAGTTTATACTGCTAATCATGTTTGAAACACAATACCTATCTTGAATATTCATTCAAAATCTTTGAGAATGTTGGACCATGCCAGTAGGTAAACCATATTTTCATGGGACCCAGCCGTTAGGGGGTGCCTTAAATATTAAAGATGATTAGGATCTATATAAAAGGGGAACACAAATCATGGAGTGGAGTGATGTAATGTTTCAATGGATTCCAACACTCTAGGAATTGTGACACCAAGGATTTGAACACATTGGTGCAAACATACTTGTTTGATCAAAGTGCAATAACAACCCCCATGAGAGTTTCATCTTGGATTCCATGTTACACAAGGAAGTCAGAATGATGTGGTAGATGACTGATATCATGGGAGAGGGGCTCTAAGGTGAGGGACTAGGTTTCCTTGTTGTTTAAAGACATGTAAAAGGTACGATGGACACATATTTTAACATTATAGGGTGAGGAAAATACAGGTTACTGGTTATCATCATGTGATTATGACAAGTTATGTTGTTCAATTTCATGTGATTGGGTTATTTTCACATTGTTTAAGGACTTAAAACTTGTACCATGGACAATAGTTTATAATTGGGTAACATGGACCTTTGGAAAACCTATCCCTATAATATTTGCGTGGAATGAGGGAAATTAACCCAACGTAAATGATCTGAATAAGTGTTGATCACCACATAAGAATCAGGGGATATTTTGGAAGGAGACATCTTAGGAGTGGGAATATGTGTTGTGGTGGAGTGATATCTTGATGTGGACTAGACCATAGAGGTCGTGACATCACACCACACATTCCCTATGGGGATCTTAGTTTGAGGCCATATAGTTTGGACCATGGGCTCATGTGTCACTCAAACACATTGATACACACCGAACAAGAACTTATATTACCATGAGAGTAATGCACAGTGTGGGAAACAGTGTGTGGTATCCTGGTTTACCAAACATGTGAGAGTTTACATTGAGGGTGACCCCAATGATGAAATTCCACCATGATATAAGGATGTTAAAAGGAAGTTTGTGGATACTTTAAAGGTCTGGATGAATGGTAACCTTATTGGTAAGGGATGACTATTGTCCATTTTCTAAATATTGTGGACCATTACCATGCCAGTCAAGAATGGGGTGAGTGAATGCTGGGATTTAATTTTTACCAGGTTCGAAACAGAGGATCCTTCATTTTTTCTGAAGATCAGTTAGGGTGTTTTCCCAAGCTATGAGGTGAGACAAAGTGGCATGAGACCATAATCATTATGGGTTCACTAAAGATTTAAATGATGATGAAAACCCAAACCCAAGAAAGGATTAAAGTTTCTAAGGGGAATATCAGAGAGAGGGATTTAGACCTAGATGTGAAAATAGCTTAATTTCATAGTGGATGGACCATGGCAGACATTTTATTGTTGTATTTCTTGGACTAAAAGAAAATGTTTGGCCAATAAAATCTATACAAGATGTTCGAGGTAAAATTTGACATGAATGAGGCCAAGGAGGATCACGTGTTTCATTAGTATATTAATATGGATAGAATTTTGTTTAATCTCATCATTATTAGAATATAGGTAAGGCCAAGGGGTAAAGAAAAAATGTTTATGAACCTTTTTATGTGTCTCCAAACAAAATGTATGGACATTGCTACATTTCCCGTGAGGATGGGACTCACGCTAAAAATATTCTTGAAGCATATCCTTGTAGGAGGCCAACACTAGGGGAAATCCTCTATATAAAGAAAGATGAATCATTTGATAATTATCATGGGTTATCATTAACTGGTTTAGAGTAGCTCATAGATTAATGTTGACCGTGTAAGTCATTAACTCTCAGTTTAATGTCATGTATCTATTACCATAGGCGAGGAGTCTCCCCAAACATATAATATGTGTAACGTGGTGGAATGAAAAACTTTATCTGAATGAGGGTCACGGAAACCATGTAACCACATCCTATATTCATTCCCAAATAAACCTACATACCATTTATGGTCGTGATTCTTGAAGTTGGATGGGGATAGGGGGGCCAAAGATCTGACTATCTTTAAACTGGTCCCAAGGAAAATGTGTCTGGGAATCACTAAGTATATGATATTGATGGGAACCATACGATGCATAGTTCTGGGATCCCATGATGTTTAACATCATGCGGTATGTAGGAAGATGAACTGACATGGAAAGGGGAAAAGTTGTGGTAGGGCATGATGGAAATTTTCATGGGCATCACTATGAATCTGATGACGATGAGTATCAATCCATATGTATATCTTGAAATAAATCTTATTGTACTGGTCATATCAATATACATAGATAGGGGAAATACTTATTGTTTGTTTTTTAGTGGATAACCCTGAATGAGGATTCCAAGTGTCACTGCGTATCATATATAGACATGAATCGAGTCTTACATAGTTATTTAAATATGTTTTTCTAGAAAAATAGTTCCAAATGTGACGTCCTCACTGGTGATAAATCCATAATGTTGTTCCATTTTTCATCATACATATACGATGATAATAGTTACGCAATTTAAATTAACAAAACTAGGACGTAGATTCTATGTAGTTTACTATTGTAAGGCTGGGACATTGGGGAGGATTTCAATCCAAAAGGAATGATTATTATGTGTAGAAATAACATTAAATGAATGAATAATATGGAGGCCTCACACCACACCACACACTATCAATAGAAATTGTTTCTAGGAGGCCAATAGGGGTGAAAATACATCTGGACCTAAAGATGAAATGATCTGTAATTCTTATTCATCTCATAAGGATGGGAATCAATCCATATGTATTTCTACAATTTTTATTAGTTTAACATCATACAAAAAGGATGCATTTGGAGGGGCTTTAAGCATATGAGTGATGTTTGGTGGTACGAAAAACCCAACATGGATGAGGTCCTCGGAGGCATTAACAAGAGACCACATAATATGGAGAAAATCTTGTACATAGTTTAAATTCATAATGAATGGAATTAGGGTATACAAATAGTTTATGATAATATTGATTCTACCTACTTAAAATAATAAAATGATTGTGTTTCCTAGACCATAGGTTCTCAATTTATGGTCATAGTGATTGGACGACATGCCTTCTTGGGGAATGTATGTAGTGTGGAATATTGAAAAACATGACAAAAATGAGTCCCAAGGAGACCCAATTTCATACTATATACTTCTAATGAGAGGACCTTAAGATATACCCTATTAACAATGGTATGCTTTGGGTAATATAAATACCTAAAATGAATCCGGGTAGGCTTTTCACGCAATAACTTGGTCATGATAAAAAAATATTGAACATTGCATCTTTGATTGAAGTTGAAACGTACAAGCATCAATATGTTTCCCCTAAGGATGATAATAAATCCAAATGGGATTATTTAATGGGGAATGGAAAATAACTAGTGCATGGAGTCATTTCTTCCCTGATGATAAAATCATGGTGTTGGGAGGTTTTTTCATCATACGACTAAGATGATACAACCCAATTTAACATCATGTAGTGGGGATGATAAGGGGATGTTCCAAAAGTGAAAAAACATAACCTACCGCGAATGAGGTCCTATGGGACATTATGTCATGTGACACATCCCATAGTGTAAAACCCACACACAGTTTAACATGCTAATTCTTGAACTGATGTTATAATGTTCAACATCATACAACTTAGACTATAGGTACAAAGTTTAACATCTTGTGGTAAGTATGTTGGATAATAAGATTCTATGGAAAATACATAGAATGAACCAACTATAAACTAATGTGAATAAGGGATGAGGAGACCCAACAGCATGAGACATGTCCCTGAATGAAAGAACCCACAGATAGTTTAAATTCCTGAATCTTGGATTTATATTCCTAGTTTATCGTCAAATGAAATGGTTGCTAATGTTATGTGGTTTAAACTCACACATCTTAGACTATAACAGTTCTATTTAACATCGTGATGTATTTAAGAAAAAACACCATTTAACATAATGTTGCGGGGATTGGAAAATTTCCACAGATCAAGCATATAAAAAAAATCCTACAAAAACTATTAATCCATTGTGAGTCATTATCATTATGGGAAACAAGGAGTAGTGATGGGATTTTATTTACACATTGGAGTTCACATAAGGGGAATAGAAATGTTTGTATGAACAAATCCTAGTGATAGTGACTGTTTTACTCAATGAACATGAATTCATGAAGGGTAAACACCAAGGGTGTTCTGATTCCACAAAAACATAGGAATGTGGAATGTGTGTATCATGATTCCCAACATTTAGATCATAGTGGGAGTGGAATGATGATGTATGATTACTATTCACTATTTTCAAAACACAGCATCAATATCATGTTACCTGAGACAGGGATAATCAAATTAGGGTTGACCATTGATGATGTTCACAACATGGGACCATTCTCAGAATGTTGTCCAGATTCTTCCAAGGCATTGGCTCACGATGGTAGGTGAGCCATTTTGGCCAGAAACCATACAATTAGGGGGACCATTTTATTGTGAAAGGGTGTGGGACTCCAAATAATTGGATATTTGAATCATGATGATCTATTGGGAGAATGTCTATATAGAATCCAAAACACTAGGATCTAAACCACAGTGCATTTGAGCACGTCAATGGGGCATATCAAAATGAGGTCATCGAACCCATTCTCAAGGACAAGGTTCCTGAGGTATAGAATAGGATTCTTCTAGATTAAGTTCATAGATCGTGGACCAATATTGTTCTATATATTAACATCCTGAGACAATGACAATGAAGCACGATTGAAAATCATATTTCAAGGATCATATAGTATAGTTTAAAGACATATTGTGGGGATGAATGTCATAGTTTATGATCATGTGAGAAGACCAATATGTAGGGAACCGAACAAGATATACATATGAGTGAGGGAATGATCATCCATATACATAGTGACTAGAGGGAATGACCATAATTATTATGGCCATTTTTGGGATTGAACACAATCGAGGTTTCCTATATATCCGTGTTGGTTGGGAATCAATGTTCATGTAGTTCTAAAAGATGGGGTATACACATGGTTTCTTGCCAATGGATGAAAATATTTTGTGGGGCTTACACCAAAGGAATATTCCCATGGTTATGATATGGGTTTCATGGTTGCTAAAATCCCCTAAGGCTACATGAGTCATTCATTGTGAGTCAAAAAAAGGAATCAGTTGATCTGATAGTCATGTCATGGAAGGTGAATGCATGAATGATGGTGTGGGGATTACATGTATAAGCTTCGCGTATGGAGGACCTAATTACATGTGATGAATATATCATTCCATGTGAATGGGGCTTATGTGAGGGACTTGTCCATAGTGGAAAAGACCTACGGGAGAGGGAATGATGGGTTCCCATTTCCCATCACATATCTAGTATTTGTTTGGAGGAGTCATGGAGGAGTAGTGGTGTTGCCTCCCACAATAACGGCTATGAGCTTACACCAAGAGGGATTCCTAGGAGAATCTCATTCCACGGGAGGGGGATCTAAATATATGTGATTAAGACCTCACTCCAATGGAGTTGAGTGTGCATGGAGAATACCCAATCTGTGACACCCCATGTGCATTGCATGGGGTGAGACTATAGTTTAATTTCTTGTGATGGGGATGATAGAGCTGGGTAGTTTAACATCCCGCATCACAGATGAGAAGGACTCACTCATCAACCCTTGGAATTACATGAAAGATTGGTACCAACCCTTGTGGAATAGAAGACATCAGTAATGCCCGATGGGATTGGAGTCGAGTATTGTTCCATAGTGGGTTCCATGTTTGAGTGACTATACCAAATGGAAAAATATATTAGTGTACATATTCCAAAAAGATATAGGTAGGGAAACAAAACACGGGAAACCACATGAGGGACCAAGATATCCCTTTACTCAACCCTGGAGGGATACATAGAAGATGTTCTTACAAAGAAGGGGTACATTTTGAGAGGTGCTTCATAAATCTCAAGTGCTACACAAAAAGCAGGGGCTTCCATAGGAGAGGTTCTTTTTAAAGCATGGTAAGTCTTCATTTCCATAGATCTAAGAGCCAAGAGAGTAGTGCTTCACAAAGAATTGGTGCACCATAAAGTCTATATTACCCATAAGGGTGTACATCCTTCAAAGAGGGAATGTACCTCCACAAAAGTCATCCCAAACATAATCAAAAGTATTTAGAATAAGGGAATGGGGGTATCATGATGCTCTAATACAATGGGTGATCCATTTTACCTATGGTTGATGGTGCTTGGGTAGCTCATGAAATCGGAGATCATAATGTCAAACATTATTATAGTCATGACTTTGAGGTGGGGTGGCCTTGATATTTATACGAGTAGGGGCTTGTGAAGCTTCGAGTTTCATATTCAATAAAAATACACTGAAAAGGGAATGGTCCCCATAATAAATGAGGATCCTTCTCGTGAATACGTTCATACGGGCACATGAGGGTTCAATCCAGGCTTTGTGTGCTGGTGGTGGTGGGAGGTCTTCACAAAAGAGATTTGCAAGAGAGCACCATTGAATGGGTTTTGGAGACCTTTGATCTAGGGTTTGATCCAAAATGGATATGGATTTCCTCAACATATCTCGGGCCACATAAATTGTTGACAAGAGATGCCCCCTCATAATTAGAGATTATGGGGAAATGATGGTCAAATGTTGGAAGAAAAATCTCTAAAAACTCTGTTGTTCGTGATGTTGGATCGCTATGAAGGTCATGAAATGTTAACCGGAACGAAGCATGATCGGTCTCATGGGGGAGAATGATACCGAAAATCTCTCTTTTCTCCATGGTTCACACCAGATTCCATGATGATCGGAGGTCATTGTAAAGATTGGAGTCCACCACACCTTTAAATAGTTCATGGGGGGACTTATATGTAAGAGTTATCCATGTCAATATCTTCTTGATCTCTATTTTCATTAATCTTTTTCTCCCCGTGACCACTCCTTTATAAAACATGTTCAAAAGTACATTTCTCAATGAATGATTCTCCGTAAACTGGGCAACACGGTTTACTTCTACATCAGGATCTACGCCGAGCACGACCCGGCTCTACAGTCTGAAGCTTCGTAAAGGACCTTCACATTTGATATTCATGAATAGATCTTGAAAAAAATATTATGTCTTGGATCTGATGTCCCATCAATAGGCTTCTACAGAGTCCCTTTTCAATTATTCCTGGAGAGAATAAATGGCCTAAAACATCATGATTGGTGATTATGTGAGGAATCACTCTAATCATGAATCCCTACTCAAGCAATTATAAAAATCTCATAATGCTATTTAATATTCAAGAGACTACCACTATATGGGTTTGGTCTGAGGGATGATGTCTTCAACCTACTATAAAGATGATATGAACCATCCTACTGGTTCAAAGTCCCCCCGGAGTAGTACTAGTGGCAAAGGGCTATGGATGGTCATATCTGGTTGGATCACTCACCTATCAATGTAGACTATCTTTACAATCAAATCAATGAAATTGAGAGAACAGAATTAGTGGTTGATCAATCTACACTAACATATAATATTACCATCATAGAAGGTATAGGGAACACATTGTATGGGGGAACCAATGATTGAGATCTATGCTATGGCGGAATCATTACCAAAGAATGGACTTGGTCAAACAGAGCATGACCAACATTGGCTGACTCTAGTGAGGAATAGTTGTAAGTAGGCCTATATGAAGAGGCATGGTGTTCCAAGTTCCATGTTTACCAATTGAAGGAGGCCAGTTCTGAACTATTGAGAATAAGGTCATCGGAGACTAACACTTTCCATTTGCATCACGAGGAGGTCGACCTCAGCCTCTGCGACCTCAATCATATCTCATAAATCCCCATCCTAGGAGATATGTATGATTATTTAATCCCCATAGAGAATTTATGTTAGGATCCAGATCAAATGCCCCATATGGTGATGGTACCGGTCGATCTGGTGTCAGGAACTGCCAAAGAGAAGAAGGAAATGTTTCATGTCTTCTTCATGTTATGGTTCAAAAAATTTCTAAACAACCCTATGAATGTGACTGTGGATGGGATGATGGTTGGATATAAAACTATAGACAAGGTGTAAGAACCCATTTTCACTCAGGTCTTCATCCTCTAAATTTTGTCCTAAATATTTACCTTGGATCTAATATGGAAGTATAATGAGATAGTAATGGTTGAGAGGCGTATGAGGCTTGTTCGGAGCCTGAAATCTATATTTTCGTTAGAAAAATGAATTGGATCACAGTTTAGAGTAAACGGAGAGGAATTCTTCATTCTTTGACAAACCATGAAGATGTTGTTTTTCAGACAGATCCACCTCTCTTGGATGGCACATAGTCGTGTGGCCTAATCATGTGAGCACCCCTTTTCTGCAAGTACATGTGCATGGATTGCACTAGGTTTGACAAACTGAGTGGAAGAAAATGTTCGGGCAGAGCCGACCTACATTTTCTTCCACGATATGACAAACCGCGCGTACAATCTTTGAGAATGATATTTTTAAGGTAATTTTTCATGTTTTTACCTTAATGGTCTTTTAAGACACCCCGTCCTCCTAACTCCAAGTTTATTTAGGATTGGCCTATTTCTTTCTCAGTTTGGGTATTTTTGAAGATCTAAATATAGAATCAAGAGATCTTCTTTTTCCAGCATCAGATCAATCTTCTGTTTGTCGTTTTTAATGTTATACGATACATACTTGAGTCATGTTTATCCATTCTTCTTCTCCTACTCTCTCAACCCAGATATCACCTTGTGAATGTTTTCCACATTTTCATATATCTTCTCTGATCCGAGGAAAATCAAGGGCCAATACCTAAGGATAAAAATTGTACAACCTTATGGAATGTGGTCCATAACATATCCCTAATGTTTTTCATTATTGGAATGATTGTTTGGGGCCCACTAATTTCATCTGAATCCATTTCATAAATTTACATGCCATGAGAATACATGTTATAATTGTATAGTTATTCTCTTTTAAAATATGTGATTATTTGATAGAGATTACACCCACAAATCAATCTACCTCAAGTCAAAGGTTATTCAATTTTTTGTGTTTTAGGGTTTTTGACACTTTTCAGCCACCATTCGGGTGTTTCTTTTCCTGACCATCCTAAATATGATACTATCCATAAAAATGACATGTTATTGAAGAAAATTTCATAATGGCATATACCATGTATGGTGACCACAAGACCCGCATAAGGAAAGTTCTTCCCAATGATTATTAAATGAGAAATGTGAAATTGAAAGTATACTAAGTATATAACATGGCCTTAAAAAAAGAAATTGAATAAAGTTTACATGACTATAAAACCCCTTTCCATGGTGATGGAAGTTATCAGAGTGAACCTTGATAATTGAATATTCCTTAATGGTTAATAAAGACTTGATCAAATGGTTGAAAATCTACTTGGCATATCCACACTAATGGAAGACAAGGCTTAGACCCAAAAATTGGTTGCAGCTCTACATGACCTATCCACACTAATGGAAGGAAATACATGAAATAAATGAATTGCTAAATGATCAAAATATCCAATAGGATTGGACTGACTCGACCACGTCTTTGTTTATTAGAGGAGAATACTTTGGGACTCGATAACCCCATTATGATTCAAGGATGTGGTTTTCTTAGGTTGATACCCATCTAGACTTCGGTTCTTTTATATTCCTCGGATTCCCTGTATACTCTCATAGGGTCTTTTTCATTATTAAAGGATACTTCAGATACACTCCTTGGATCCATCATTGACTAATAGGTTCCATGGTGAAAGCCCATCGGGCCCTATCATTGCATAGTCCAGTTTTACCTTGAATGATCACCTTAGACCCGATAGCCACCTTATTGTGGAATGCCATTGATTATGCTCCTTGGATTAACCTCTTGTCCCTTAGATAGACATAGATACTACTAATTTAGTATATTGTGAGATTTATGTTACCTTTGTTATTACCCTGGAACTCCCTCACTGTATATCTTTATTAGGTTGCCTTGTTACATCTGGGGAGCTTCCCAACTTATATTATCATGAGGTGATGTTAGTGATGACAATGCCCCATTTCACCTATTAACAGTAAATGGTAATTTCTTAATTAATGAAAGGGTTACATGTTCAGACACCAGTCGAGGGATGAAGCAGTTACTTGGGTATTTAGTTATGTTTTACTAAATTCTTTACATATATATGCATGCCTGCAAACTACAATATTCCATTTCACAGGATGGATGATATAGGAACTATTGGTGGTGGCCCACTGGGATTTATCTCATGCCCTCTCCGGGTGCAGTTTGATAACTAGAGTAGATTATATGGTTGTAGGTGTTGAGAAAGGGAAGTATACGGCTTCACACAATTGATTACTTGTTTTTTAGGACAAATATTGATATTAGATGATCGAGTTTGATCTTAGGATTTTTGGGGTAGTATTTTTTTCTTTTATCTTTTGTAACATGTTATTCCAATTAAATTGTATCCATGTTTTCCATTTTTCTAGTGACATTACATTACATCATTAATTTTCTATTTGATACAGTTACGGTTATTCTCACTTATATTTTGCATCAGTTTTCTTCTATTGTTTATTTATATTCCTTCCATTGTTTACTAATCCTTTAAATTCCTTCTATTCAGTTAATCTCTGCAAATGAGGTAATATTATTCCCACAGAAACACCCTAGGCCCTCGCTGCTAGTCAGCAACCTCTGGCATTCGGAAAGATGCGCTTGGGGCCATGTGGCCCACTGGGCTCGAGGCACCTGTTAAGAGGAATCCGGGTCTGGGACATCAAAAATTAGAATAAGAGGAGTTTCTTTTCATGATTTACTATTTGGAAAAAATATATTGGAGAATCAGAGGGCTTGTGACTTGGTCAAAAGTCATTCTTGGGCATCGTGAACCCATGTTCAACGTAAAAGTAAGGTTAACCCAAATACATTTGTTGTTCTATTTTTCCTATTAAAGATGATATTATTTCACCATTTGGTGATGAAAATTATTTATGGTGTTCTTTATTATTAATATTTTGAGAATTTATTTCATCCTTACCCCAATGACATGAGGGAGAGGATAATTGCTACATGCATCATTATAGGCACCTACAATTCACATGTCATGCATATTTCCATTCCATATCGGTGCATTTCACTACATTGCATTATATGATATGCTTTTGATTACTGAGTGATTCAATGATAGTTTATTGTTCTTGTATTACATTGGCTTCGATTCAGCGATTTCCTATCTCAATTCATGGGTTTTACGGTGTAACAGCCCAAGATTTTATGAAAACTATTCTTTTTTATTTTACTAATGTCTTGTGTTATACGCTACACCAAAAGGAGCTTGCACAACACACATCTTTGACATGCCTTTCATTACACGCAATCGCGACCTTCCTCGATAGCGTGTGTAATACGCAATACTGAGTTTCATTAAACAACGATATGCTATTAAAATATTATTAAAACTAGCCGTTATGAATAGTAATAACCACTTTTTAAAATTCTATAAATCTTATTTTTCAAAATGAACTTCATTTTTGGATTCGGAGTATCGAATTTAGCCTAAGGTGAAATTTTGGTACTTTTCGGATAACTTTCATATTTTGATGAATAGTGAAAAATTACTAAATTATAATTAAAAACAACTTTTTTAATCGAAATAATTAATAGTGATAAATCATTAATTTGAGTGGTTTTAAAGTATATTTAGAATATATTTTTACAATTTAATACAATGCTGGTCATTGGATGTAATTTCACATTTAAACTAGACATAAACAAGTGTCAATCTTTTGATAGATATTGTTTCTTAAAAACACGCTATTTGTTTTAACAACGGGATTTAATTATAAAATTAATTAATGCAACTTTTATGTTATGAATTTGGTAAAATAGACTTCATTTTTGAATTCGGAATATGAAATATAGCTTGGGTTGAAATTTTGGCATTGTTCTGAAAAACATCAATTTTTGATGAATAGTGAAACTACTAAGTGGTAGGTTAAAAACTGAATTTTGCATAAAACTTAATTTTACCGCTTCTGTGAATGGAATTTCGAAAATCCGAGAGACACGGTTAATATCAAGGACTAAAATGTGGTTCAATAAGATGAAAATAATTTTTTGGTGAATAGTAACTTTTTACTTTTTTTACCGCGGTTAATAGTAAATAGGGTACCTAAGGGTAAATATGATATTACTATTACCCTAACACATGTCCTAATTCTATTGGACAAGTGTAATTCGACCAAAAACAAACTTAGGAATAAAATATGACCATTTAGGCCCACTTGGATTAGATTAGGACATTTATTATTAATTTATTTAAAGAAGGGTTAAAATAGTTAAAATCAAAGTTTAATAAGTAAATAATTTTTAATATGGGGTTATACATGAGATAAATTCGACTATAAATATTCATTAGAAAGATAAAACGATTTCCTACATGATGGTATTTTATTTTTAATTTTTAGACATCAAATAATATAATTTATTTATGACACAAAGATGATGCAGTAATTATCTTATTAATGAAATATTGACATAATTGATGTTATAAACACCAAAATAAATGTAATTTGAAAATTTTTATGAATTCCAATAATTATATAGGTTACTATGATATATTAGTGTTGATTTAATTAACTTGGTTCTAACATTTAATTCTGTTATGACTTTCACAAAAATCATATATCAAATAGTGTCAAAATTGACACAAAATAGTTTTTAAATCAAATATTATATTATTAATTTTTATTTTATTCCTAAAAATCTAAGGTTCGGCCAAATGACTTAGATAAGGATATATATATTAATAATAAACAATTTGGGGTTCGTTTGGCATGTTATAGTAAGTGTATTAACCATATAGTGAAAGAAAACAAAAAGACACGGTAAATGTTAAATTATTTAACTTAGAGTTAAATATAATTGATAAGGTTAAAATAATATCCTAAACTTGTCTAAATTCTATTGGTTGATAGGATTTCGACCCATCCCCACTTTAGCTTCGAAATAATACCCTTTGGAACCATTATAAACCGATTTTGACTTTAATATAAAATAATATTTTGAGGTATTCCTAAGGTGCCCCTCTCCTCCCCTATAAAAGGACACCTCCTCCCCCTCCTCCTCACACCAATTTGAGAACTCAAGCTCGGCCAACCCCTGCCAATTTCTCCTCTCCACTTCCCTAGCAACATCCTAGAGGTTCTGGTCTTCCTCAAAGACCAATTTTAGTGCCCTAAGAGGAGGTCTCAAAGAGGCACTTCAAAGAAGAGGTAATTACCGTTACCAATTCTTTCATCTTTATTTCTTCTTCCACTTCTTCTTCTTAGGTTGTTTCATTATGAAGTAATAACATCAGTATCACTCATATACTGATATGTTATTATAAGTATGAAACAACCCTATTTCACCATCTATCCATCCTACGGAAAAAGAAATCACCGCGCGTGCGTACGTACGGAATACCGTCTCCACGCCGTGGTGTAATCTATTTTCCACCACCACCTTACACGGATGGGTATAATGGTGTAAAGAATAACTATACATAGTTATTACGTCATCATATTGATTCTGATATATTGTATAATACACTCCAATTCAGTTCATTATTTATGGAAATGATATCATCGCTCGTGCGTACGTACGGACTACCGTCTCCACGACGCGATGAGATTCATTCTCCATGTTAACCATTTAAGAATGATTATAAAGTATATATAAGAAATAATAATGAAATATATGACATTATAAAGCTACTGGATTTATGTATATATATATGTATGTCATCTACTTACTTCCATTTCAAGACAATAAGGAAAGTAAAACAGCGTTCATGCGTACGTACGGACTACCGTCTCCATGAACGGTGTTTTTCATTTTATTTATCTATCTATTATATATATATATATACTGAATATATATGATATATAAATCATATTTTATAATCTGGAAGTAAGTAAATCATGATATAAGTAATAGTGATGTCAAGAACAACAAGTCAAAACACCTAAGATAAATGAAACGATTTTACCCAAAACGCTTCTTTAACATGGAATTTACAAAAGAACGGGTAATATAATGTCATAAGTGAACCATATATGATATCATAACAATGAATATGATTCTGGAATAAGTCAATAACATGATTTAAATCATTATACAGGAGGTTTGGACACTTACAAAGCAAGTCGGACATAAGGTAAGGGAAATATCACAATCTCATTTTTATCTGAGATTGTTTATACTTTGGTATTTACTGGGGTGTATTTTATCATCCACATCCATGTTCCCTCAATATGTAATATTATTTCCATCCACCTACAATTGTTTAAATCCAATTTTACCCTTCTATGAGTTTTTAGTAAAGGATATGAACGGAATCTTTTTTCGTTTTTCGTACGAGGTACTTTTTGACTTTTCCGACAAAAGTACGAAGAATGTTTTTTTAACTTATACGGCACGAACGGATTTATACTGTTTTATAAAGCCTTATTTTCATGAAGATTCCTCTAAAAGATTTCATGACTATTTTCAATAAAATCTCTTTCTTTTAAAATTGCATGATGTTTTGTGAAAAGAAATTGATTTTGAAGAAGAAAGGATATTTTCCTCAAGAATTCAATTCAAGTGTTTTATCAAAATTATTTTCCATATAAGATAATAAAGGGTTCTGTTTCTATCCATATTTTTACATTGATTTGACTATGTTGTGATGGAATTATGTTTATTAATTCCTTTATCTTATATGAATGGTTTTATGATGTCATGTTGTTTAAGAATCCCATTTTTATTACATGGGTTATGCAATGATGTATGATTTATGATTTTGTGGCACACATAAGAAAGGATTCATTAAGAGATGGGTGGGACCTATATCTCCCTCCAATGCATTGGGTAAAGATTTAATATCTCATGAGATAGACATGGCTGGAATGGTAGGTTATACCGGTTCAGTGAAACAGGACTGAAACGAGGATTACTCGATTCAGAAAGGGACTTTGTCCACTAAGATAGTCTTGGCAATGAGTCTTGACTAACAAGAAATGATTCTCTATGATTATGTGTGTATGCCACAATGAGTAATGTTTTAAGTAAGGGTTTCATTTTCACTACTATGATTTATCCCATGTTATGAAATTATGCTCTCTTTTGCAGGTTAAGATTTCCAAAAAAATTGTTATGTTCTTATGAAAATTATGTGATTGATATTTCCTTTGTTTACCCTTACTGAGCATTTGAGCTCACCCTTTTTATGTTTTCTTTTCCCCAGGATATAAAGAAAGGTTTTAGGTATAAAAAGGAAGATCTTTATGGGAGATGTTGAAGATCTTCCACCACAATTAGAAGTTTACGTTCCGAGTTTCCAAAGACACTAAACTATTACGATCCTTGTGTGTGTGTTTTTGTTATGTACTAAGTATTCCGCAAAAGTAATGTAATGTCAATGTACGTCAAGATACGGGTCTCTACATACTGGCCCTCATTGGTTGGGATGAGTAATTTAATGATTTGATGCATTATGCTCTAAGTAAATGGGTGTGAAGTCCAATGATATTTGTATGAGAACTTATTCATCAAAAATAAACATCCACTATAAAGTGAATCCTGAAATCTAAAATGAATTGGTTGAACATCCTTATCCCACCTTTTCATTCTTATGAAAGTTAAAGGTGTGAACCATGAAATTAAGTGAAAAAGGACATGAAACATATACTTGAGACCATACATATACTTCGCCATCTAAAAAGGTAGTCTGGGTAGTATTCCTTACGTAGTGTTATTTATTATATTCAGTTTTAGCTAGTGATGATATCTCCTTGATTCTAAGATTTTTCTGAGGCATGTTCTTTGAATTTGTAGACTAATTCTACCAAGACGTCCTCATGTTGTTTAGCAGGAGGGTGGTGATGAACATGCTCCAGACATGGTGGGCTGCAAGCTTCCAGTCTTACATCAAGGAGTGTCACATCAAGCACTACATGATGTTATTGATTTGGTCACTGATTCCCAAGCCAATGATTGTTTATTACGTCTAATGTTTTTTCATAAAAGGTGATCCCGGGGTTGCTCCTATGATGGAAGATCTGGCCCGCGAGTTGCAGCAGAAGCATCCCCCTATATTTTCCATGGATGATAGTTCTCAACCTACTAAGACTTGGCTAGAGGCCATTCTATCTATCATTTAGAATCTAGAAACTCATCTATATCAGAGAGTCAAGCCTGCTACAAACATGCTTTGAGATTAGGCCATGCATTGGGGAGATGTGGTTACACAGGTTAGTCATCATTAGGTCATGTTATGGGTTGATTTACATACTTCTTTCTATGATTATTTCATTCCTCAGGCACTGAGAGTAGAAAGAGCTAGATTTCTCATGCATATCGAGAAGGGTTCTATGTCAGTTATGGAATATTCAATATGTTTCCCGGATTTTCAGTGCCTTTCACTGCTTCTATCCAATGATGAGCTTTTACGTGCTATATGTTTTGAGAATGTTCTCGAGTACACTATCCGAAATCATGTGAATGTTTTCCCCTTACTAACTTTTTTGAAATATTTTATTAGGACCTTATCATTGAACATATCATGAGGCATGGAATGATTTTTTGGTTTAAAGGACCATTGTCGTATCGGGCCAGTAGTTCTTCTGGTGGTAGGAAACGTTCCCATGAGGTTTTTCATCATGGAATTGGAAACCAAAGTATCTTGTTTGATGGATCTGTGGTGTTTCACCAGTGTGTAAATCTAGGGAATAAGAAACCCCAATGTGATATAGACCATATACATTGATGATATTTTGGTCGTATGGGAAATCTTCAGTGTTTCTGCAATACCTTTCCACTAGCTTTGAGTGTAAAAGGATAAGCATCAACTCCAGCTATAGGAGTATGTTATTTTGCACTACATCAGGCTGGGAGTTGGAGTATCACCAGATGGTCATGCCAAGGAGTATTCCATGGTCGTGGTAGTACAACCCCTGATCACCAACAGTGATAGGAGAGCAGTCCTAATCGTGGTAGTCCATCTATTGAACATGGTCATGGATCAGGTCAGTTTCATGCTTTATAGCTGATACCAAAAGATCAGACTATGTGACAATATATAATAAGAGGTACTATTCTAGTAGCCTCCACTATTGTCTCTTCTTTGTTTAATATAGGTGCTTCAAACTATTTTATTTCTGTTACAATCCAGAAAATTATCATACTGGAGATATAGTATCACTTTTCTATTTTGACCCTTGATACACTATTGGGAATATGGACTAATGGAATTTGCTAGTTCATGGATTGTGCCCTTGAGGTAGGAAGTTACCCTTTATTGTGGAATCTCTTTGATCTCAAGATTATGAGATTCTATGTCATTCTCATGATGGGACGGTTAGTCCACTCTCATGCCTTTATAGACTGATATCACTGTATGATTTCATTTGTATCACTAGAAGGCATCAGTTATCTTTTCAAGGGAGACTTGGATGTCGAGGCTGAGAGATCTGGAATTCAGCATCATGGTCTATGTGAAGTGACCACTTATATTGGAAAAATTTTCTGGGAGGATTAGGGTTTTCTTCAAACTGATTTCCCTCTAGCAGTTGATTATTTCATGGTATTCTTTCCCGATGACTTATTGGACTTACCTCCTAAGAGGGTGGTAGAGTTTACCATTGATCTTGTTCTAGGGGAAGCCTTAGTGTCCATTCCTCAGTACATGATATAACCAAATGAGCATTAGGAGATCAAGAGGAATATATATGACATACAGAAAAAAGTATTTATATGGCCTAGTATATCCAATTGTATTTCCCCTACGGTTTTCTCTAATAAGGGGGGTGGAGCTCATAATTTATCCTTGGATTACAGAAGGTTGAATTAGCTTACTCTCAAGAACTAGAATTCACATCCTTGAATAGATGATCTCCTTAACCTTCTCCGAGGAGAAAATTTGTTCTCTACAATTGACCTAATATCGGGTTATCATAAGGTGCACGTCAGACCATAAAACATACCTCGTACCTCATTTCGTATAATGTATGATTTGTATGAGTATCCTGTTATGCCTTTTAGTCTTACAAAAGTGCCTGCCATTTTCATGTCTTTAATTAATAGTGTTTTCCACCTATATTTGTACCCTTTTTTCGTGGTATTTTTGGATTCCATCTTTGTGTAATGTCTCACTCATAATGACCTTGCCAAACATCTTGAGATAATCTTGAGTACACTGAGACAACATCTTCTCTATTCCGAGATTGCTAGGTTAGACTTCTAGATCGAAAAAGTCAACTTCTGGGGTCATATTATTTCACAATTAGGATTATTTGTTGACCCTAAAAAGGATAGTGTTATAGTTTCTTGGGAGGATCCAAAAAATGTGTTTGATATCAGAATTTTATTAGGGATTGATGGGTATTACAAGCATTTCATATAGGAATTGCCTGATATTTCTCCACCTCTTATTGGTCTTACAAAGAATGGTGTCAAGTTCACATGGTAAGAATAAAGTGAGAAATACTTTTAGGAGTTGAAAGGTATTCTTCTATAGGAACATATTATGATTCATTGAGAACTTGGTAAATGTAATATCATCTTCTGTGATGCATCAGGAATTGGGCTAGGAGTAGTATTTATGCATGAAGAAAAATTCATTTCATACGGTTCTCAACAGTTGAGTCCTCACGATAGAAATTACCCGACGCATGACCTCGAACCAGAGGTAGTTTTCCATGCCTTACGTTGCTAGACAAAATATCTATTCGGTGAGTGATTTGTGGTCTATAAAGATCACAAGAGACTAAAGTATATATTGTCACAGTGTGACATGAACCTTAGACAATGAATACGGGTCTAATATCTACAATCCTTTGATTTTGATATTTTCTATACTCCTGGAAAAGGCAATGTGGTCGCTAATTCATTGAGTCGGAAAACTCAAAAACAGATCATACAGGACGCCAGTGATGAATGGATGTTGATGGCCCTCTTTTCTGAACATCTTCCAGAGTTTCTTGATAGTCACAAGAAATCATACCTCTCATCATTAATTGTTACCTCTTCCCTCCTTAAGAAGTTTAATAGTAAGAAGTTTTCAAATCATGAAGTATTGGTCCTCTGTGAGAGTATATCATGTGAAAACCCACATCCGAATTGTTCTGTGGATAGAGATGACATCCTACATCTACATGGACATATCTGGGTTCCTGTAGATATGAGAGTGGAGTTGATGATAGAGTCCCATGCTTCTCAGTGGTCAGTTCATCCAGGAATCTAGAAGATGCATCTTGATATAAAAAAAAAATTGGCGGCCTAGAATGTATCCTTAGATTGTTGGCTTCATAACCAGGTGTTCCACCTCTCATCGGGTGAAGGTGGATCACCAGAGACCTGCAGGATTATTACAGCTGCTTCTTGTCCCAGAATGGAAATGGGAAGATGTACTGATGGATTTCTTAGTCGTCTTACCTAGGTATTCAAGGGTTTGCATGTTATCTGGGTATTCATTGACTGACTAACCAAATCACCCCACATCATTCATATATGGGATACTTTCTCATTTGATGACTTGGGACGATAGTATGTTCGTGAGATCATATGACAACATGGGGTTCCACATACTCTCATTTAAGATAGGGTCTCACATTTCACTTAATGGTTCTGGAAGGGTTTGCAGAATGCTATGGGGACTCATGTTTTTCTATGAACATATTTTCACCCTCGGATTGATGGAAATTCTGAACAAACAATACTTGTTCTAGAGGATATTCTCCGAGCATGTGTCATTGATTTAGGTGGTTCTTGGGAGAAGCATATCCATCTAATTTATTTTGCTTATAATAACCATTTTCAGGTGACAATTCAGATGGCTCCTTTTGATGCCTTATGTGGTCCCCCATGTTGTTCACCCTTATGTTGTATAGAGGAAGGTGAGGTAGCCCTAATAGGTCATCATCTTGATCAGGATACTTATGAACACGTCTAGCTAATCAAAAAGAAAATGTTTGTGGCTCATTAATGACATAAATCTTATGTCATTCATCATCGATGGACTCTTGAGTTTGAGGTTGGGGATCGTTGTTTTGTTTGGGTATCACCCAGGATAGGGTATAGATGGTTAAGAAAGCAGGTAAAGTTGTCACCACCTTATGTCTGACCATTTGAAAATCTAGAGAGAGTCGGTCTGGTAGCCTATTAGTTTCTACTACCTTATATGTACCACGACATGCACGATGTCTTTCATTTCTCACAGCTTCAACAATATCATAATGACCCATCTCAAAATGTTGATCCTATGGAAGTAGACTTCACTGATTATACTACCTTTGAGGTGTATGCAGTACACGTCATTGAAAAAGTCACAAAGGTTCTCTGAGACAAGTCTGTCACTCTTATATCTGTGTTTTGGAAGAACCACTGAGTATATGACAAGACTTGGTATAGTTTATTTTATGTAAAAGCTCAATGGACATATTTTTTCTCAGATTCTATTTCTTTACCCTTGGATGGAGACATTGGTGGGTGAGTTATTTTAAGGGGGAAGACTATAAGAACCTGGTTTTTCACAAAGGTATGAATCCTTTAGATTTTGGCCTAAATATATACTTTGGACCTAATATGAATACATAATAGGTTAGTAATGGTTACGAGGGTGTTAAGGGATTTTTCGGTGCCCATAACCCATATTTTGGGGGGGAAAGACATGGTGCACATTTTCGAAAACAATGCGTATGTTTTTTTCATACAGAGACACCTCACAGGGTTGGTGCACTGCCGTAAAACCTAAGCATGTGAGCACCCCTTTTTCCCTAGGTACTGGTACATGGGTAGTACACAGTTTGAAAAACCATGTAGACCAAACCATTTGGGTAGAGGCGACCCACATGGTTTGCGTACGGTTTGAAAAACCGTGTGGAAATCCATGAATAGGCTATTTTTCTAGGTAATTTTTTTAATTTTCCATTAATGATCAATAAAGCCACCCCTTCCTCCCTAATAAAATTTTATGTATGATTGACCAATTTATCTATCAATTTGAGGATTTTTGAGGATCTCAACTTGGAATCGAGAGATATCTTTCATTCAGCATCAGATAAAGCTTTCATTCCGCACATTGTATGTGCAAAATTAAGTACTTGAGTCATCGTTATCCATTCTTATTTTCTCTCTCTCTCGACCAATATATCTCCATGTGATCATTTCACACCTTATCATTGATCTAATTCGATCTGTGGAAAATCAATGGTTGTTACCGGAGGATAATGATTGTACAACCCCAAGGTTGGTGGTCTATAACTTATCCCTAATGTTCGTCATTTTTGAAATGTTCTTGTGGGGCCCACATTTGTCACTGGAATCCATTTCTTAAATTTACATTACATGAATATACTTGTTATAATTTTATAGATATGATGTTTCCAAATTCAGTCTTTACATCTCAAATAGTTCCCACCTAGCATGGCCTCTTGTCTTTGCACAAGGCTTGACATGAAACGCGGGTCCTTTCCTGTGGATTACCTAAGAGTTCTTATATCTCCAGGGGGCCTCAGGATTCACGACTTCAATCATATTGTAATTAGGATCATAGGTAGGTTTCTAAGCTGGATGAACCGCTTCCTTTACTTTTGGGGAAAAATTACTTTGGTTTATAGTGTGTGGTCGGCTATCCCCATCCATGCTTTGGCCTCCACTACTATTCCTAAATGCATCATTAGAACTGTTGATAGGTTTTTGGATTATTTAGTGTGGGATTCTATTTCTATAATAAAGCATTATTGGGTTGCATGGGAATTAATGGAAAGGCCCATACAGGCATGGGTTTTTGATGTGAGGAGTTTAGAATACATGATTCATTGTATGTATGGCAATCTTAAATGGGAAGTGATTGAATGGAATACCCTTTGGGGGAAGTCTATGTCTCATAGCTGGGTGGTTGATGAGGAGCACAATAGAAGTACTGCATCCCCCTTATTTTCCGGGATCTATCCCATCATTAGTACCCTTCAACAGAACCCACGCTAGATTGTGGGGGAAGGTGACATTTTATTTTGAAACAAAATTGGTCTCTCTCTGTTGTTGTATTTCCATGTATCTAGGCCCCCTTGATCTCCTTTAAAGAAGCCTGCATCCACCCTGGAAGTATCAGGGCAGTGTTGGATGAAGAACATCAATAGATTTTTGAGTCCATTTCTATTAACTCAGATCCTGACACTTGTGTCTTCACCACATCCTCCTCGAGGCTATTCTCTACCAGGGATTATTGCAAGATCGTGGTTTTGGCGGGACCTAATAACCCCTATAATCCCACATTTTGGTGAAAAACAATTCCTTCTAAATATAATTTTCTAACATGGAGGATCAAGAATAATGCTCTGGCCGTGGATGAGCAGGTTAAGAAGGTGGGAATCACTCTGGTGTCCAGATGGTACTGCTGCTGTAGTCCGATGGAGGAAAGCATTGCCCACTTATTTTTTGACATATATTGGGCCCAAGATATTTGATATTTTTTTAGAAACCTCGCGGAATTCTCCTCTAGGTCGCACGTGAATGCCTCTTTTCTAGATAGATGGAATCATAGGCTAGATATTACGGACATGGAGAGTGGGGCGCTCTATATGATATTTAGTGATGGGTGTTGATGCATATGGAATTCTAGGAACGAGGCTCGATTTGAAGGGTCTCTTCCTATAGAAAGGGACATCATGGTGCGGTCACAGAATATGTTGGCATACCTGGTTACACTTATCCCCAGATGGCGGGAGGCTCCATTGTTGAAACTTCTCTTGATGAGTGCACTCTCAGCTAACTCCTAACCTAACAGGCCACATGGACAATCGATAAAATGGTGGCCTCCGGTTTCGGGAAATAAATCTCAATTAGGATGGCTCATATCAGCTAAAGGAAATTATAGGCGGGGAGTTGTTAGGAAAATGTGGGTAAGTGTTGTGATGTATTTCACAACATCTTACAAGAATGGTTCTCCACTCTAAGAAGAAGCCAAATCATTTCTTACAGCACTCTCTCTTTGCAAGAAGAGGAAAATCGTGACTACCCAAGATGAGACTGATTCCCTGATTCTTCATAACTCTCTCAATGGCAAGGGTCACATACACTGGTCAATTTCTTACAGTGTTAGGAACTTCCTTTCCCTCCTCCACAACATCAGGGTGACTCATACATGGCATGAGGGGAATAAATTTACAGATCATCTTTCATTTATTGCTAATTCAGGCCCCAACATCAATTGCATTACATTGATCAACCTCTTGAAACATGAGGGAGTCAACTTAATTAGAGGAGACGCTTTTGGACTATGTTACATCCATCCCTTAGTCTCGTGGACCTCGTGTATATTTCTTATGTATGTTACTTGTGGCTCGTTTCTTGTAATTTGTTTTTTTTCTCACCTCCTTTCATTATATCCCTTTTTTCATCAGGTATCTTTGTTTTTCTTGTTCAATAAAAATTTAATGTTGGATGGATTAAAATGAATGTATACTATGTATATAACTTGGCCTTAACAAAGGAGAATGAATAAAGGTTACATGTCTGTAGTACCCCTTTCCGTGGTGATGGAAGGTATCAGAGTGAGCCTCAAAAATTGAATATTCCTTAATGGTTCATAAAGACTTGATCAAATGGTTGCAACAATACTTTTCCTTTCTTCACTAATGAAAGATAAGGCTTGGACCAAAAAATAAATTATTCCAACATTACAAGACTGATCCAAACTAAGGGAAGTAAAGACATGAACCAAATGAATTATTACATTATTTAGTTATCAAATAAGAGTGGACTAGCTCAAGATCGCATTGGATTCTGAGAGAATAATACCATCGGACTCGAGAACCCCATTCCAATTCAAGGATGAGGTTAGATTGGATTGATACCAACCAAGACTATGATTTTTTCTATTAATCAGAAGCCTGGTATACTACCATAGGTTCTATTTCATTGTTACGGGATACCTCAAATACACTCCTTGTATCCATCATAGACAAGTAGGTTCCATAGTGAAATCTCATCATGCTATGTCATTTCATAGCCCTATTTTACCTTGGACGATCACCTTGGTCTCAATAAGAACCTTATTGTGTAATTACATGGATTACACTACTTGGATTACACTCTTACCACTTTGATAGACTCATATACTAACGAGTTATCATTCCTTGATTTTTACGTTACCTTGGTTATTACCCAAGAACTCCCTCACTATATATCTTTTCCAGGTTTCCTTATTATTCTTAGGACTATCACTAATTATATTATCATGAGGTTATGTCAGTGTTGGCAATGCTTCATGTGGCCTATTAACACAAAATGGTAATTTCATAATAAATGAACTAGTTACATGTACAGACACTAGCTGAGGGATAAAGTAGGTACTTGGGTATTTAGTTATATTATACTTCTTTCTTTACTTAAATAGTCATGCTCATGGGCCAAATGTTATAGAAACTGTTAGTGGTTTCCCAATGAGATTTACTTCACCCCCTCTCCGCGCATCATTTGGTACCTAATGTAGATTAAATGGAGGCATGTGTTAATAAAGGAAGCATATGACTTCACACAATTGTTTGTGTTTTTTTAGTATTGATCTTGATAGTAGATGACCAAGTTGGATCTCAGGATTCATGGAGTAGTCATTGTTGGATTTCACCTTGTGGAACTTGTTATGCCTATTCTCTTTGTTTCTTATATCCTTGAAACATGTTTTATAGTTTTAATAATAACTGCTTCTAGGCGGTTTCCATTGGAATTATTTATGGAACCAGAAACTTCAAACAGTTCTTTATCCAAAGGGGACGTACTTTCAAAAGGACGGCGTCCATTAAGTTTAAACTTTATGATACTTAGGAACATGAATTGGTCGATATGATGGGAGGTTGGACTCATCACACCCTTTTTCGGGGGAATTGTTGTCTACTCTGGTACTCTCTTTATAAATTCAAGATATTTTCATGAATCATTAATAATTCCACAAGTATAACATAAGTTTCCCTTTGAATTTACAATCACTTATTAACATGTGTAAAATTTTGAATCATCAGAACGTATTCATGGTTATTCATTAATGAGGATATCCATATGTATTTAAGGTTTTCTATAAATGGTATCCTCTAATATACTATTTCGAGATTCTTTTAATAATCATTATTGTGATACTTGATTCTAAGCCACTTAGCAGGGAACTCAGGAATTTATATTCATCCAGGAAGACCAAGGCTTGTATTGATATTGGGATCATACCCATAAAATGGGATACCTACGTATCCTTGTAAAAGGAATCATAACACTCATAGTTTGGTGCCTCTTAATGGGACACATCATACCATTTAAGGTCTTATGATAAGGACCTAACCATAAATTTTAATATCATTTGGTATGGACATCTATGTGAAAGGTGTTTAGAAAAATTTTGGTGTGGGAATTATGTTGAAACAACCCCCCAAAATTTGAAAGGATATTGGTTTCCAAATTACATTAAACCCTTCTGGGAATATGGACTATGTAAATCAGGTTTGATATCAAATGTTCAGTTTGAACCTCAAAGAGACTCCCTATATAACCCTTGTGGATGAGAATCAAATCCCATGTAGTTTGATTAATATTATAAGAGAGTATAGGCCCTTGAGAAAAATGAGTTTGGGATTACTTCCTGAAAAGGATTCCTTGATGATTTTGGGGGTTTAATTTGGGGCTTATTCCTAAGGAGGATTCCCCGATTAATTGAATTAGGGTTGGATTTTTGAAGAGGATGTCTAGTGAGTTCAGGCCCTGAGAGGTATTCCTATGTATCCGAATTATTTTCAGAATCAGAGTTCTCATAGTTCATTCTAGTTAGTATTTGTGTAAATTTGGTAATCATCATGAATCACTATGCCCACATGAGTCATGCTCAGTGTCAGAAATAAGAGGATGTGAATGAATCAACAATGAAACCAACACATTTCCTCTGCCGAGGGGGGAAGAAGGTATGCCAATGGTGGCGAGGGTGGATGAGGGCGAGGTGACAAGCCCTCCCTTTGTTCTCTACACATTGGACAAGGGTCCAATGAAAGGAATAAGGGATGAAGGTTTATGGTATTATACCCATATGTCTTCCCATGGTGACAAAGAAAAATGGGAGAGGGAAAGGGAAATGAAAGTATTTGTTCCCATCTCTCATCTAGTCTTTGGCACCGAAGAGGAGAGGAGGAGCAATGATGCCACCTCCTACAAGAAATGCTAGGGGCTTTTTCCAGGATGGTTGCCCGAAAATTGATCCTGGTAGGGGAGGAAAACATCTCATTTGTTAAAAACAAAGAAAAATAGGTGTAAACCATACCTTCCTATCAGTTACCTATGGTTCTAGGTCGTCTCTTTGAGAAGGGTGAGGTCAAGACCCAAACCCTCCTTCTAACCAGGAATTCCAAAACATTGTTCCTGGGAGAAGGGTCCATCTGACTATGGATATACAAACCCATAGTAAATCCATGAACCCTAACCCAATTGTAAGAAGAATGTGGTAAACCCTTGACTCTGAATATAAAAACTCAAATAGGAGACATGCTAATGTACCCTTCCGAAAGGTTCGATTCGTCAGGTGGTTTTGGTGGAGATCTCAACCGAATCCATTTCAGACAAGGGAGCTATAGAAGAAGAAGACTTTCCATGAATGGCTTTGAGAAAGGCTTTATGATAGATAGACTGAAGAGTGTAGTTGAATCAAAGAGTGGTGCTTAATTAGATAAGGGTGCACATTTATGGGTGCACAAGTAGACATGGGTGACCTAATATTCACTTAAGTGACGAACGACATGTATAGTAATACTTGGACGAGACTTGGCTCAAGCCTTAAGGAGTATTCACAGGTGGCTCCAAAAGTGGGGGGATCAAGTTCCTATGAAAGGAATAGGTGGAATGCAAGTGTTTCTCAGTTAGGGAGGATGGTTTCATTAGGTTCACAACTGTATGGTTTTCAAACAGTAAAGGACATAAGTACAATGATCCTCTTTTAAATCCTCCGATCAAGGTATTGAAGAATTACCTTAAATGTTTACGAAGACTTGGCTGAAGCACTAGGGTGACTAGAGAATCATCTGGGCTTCAGGGAAATTCATCCATGAAAATGAAGACCCCAATGGTGTATTTAAAGGAAAAAATAAGACCTCGGGTGAAAGGAGTTTGGGCACGGAAGTAGGATGCGCGACAGATTTGGGCGTGCAAGTAGGATACACACAAATTCCATTTTTGTCTGATTAAGGAGACCCAAAACTCTTGCCTTTTCAAATGTTCATTTTATTCATGTATTTTCCCCTTTTCTTTCTATGGTATTCCCTACTGTCATTTTTTAGACTCTTTGACAGAACTGACTGTTGAAAAAATCCCCCCCCCCTCAAAATTGGAACTGAACTAGAAAAAGGATCATAAAATGAGGATAAGTAAATGAATGAGAAAGAATATAGTACTGGGGCACACAAGTGTTATTCGTATGAGACAACTGGTCACACAAGTTTGTAGTGCACGTGATTTTGGCATTCACTGTGTCATGTATCACCTATATATTGTGGCATCACTTCTGCAAAAATCTTCATGACTTCTAAAATTTCATCTCATAGCACACAATTATTCTTTCGCTCAGACACTTATGTTTCTCCAAGCTTGTTCTATATGTTTTTTAGTTGTGCGCTATTAGTGGGGCTCCATACTTGAGCTCCAGGTTTCTACTTGCATGCCTTAACAGCTTTGCCAATTTTTCTCTCCATAAACCAAAAATGAACATAATTAAATTCCATGACTCTTCTTTTGTCTCTCATTTATGTCTCTTGATAATCAATAAAAAGTTTATTTTCAGGAAACTTACCTAAAAGATGATTTCTATCTTTTTGCAGGTTCAATGTCTCCCAAAATAATTGGAACTATTGATGATCTCACAAACAAGAGGATTGATGACATGATGTATTTTATTGGTCATGATGACTTTGAAGTTTTCAACACTACCCTTCAAAAATTAGAAAAATATTTTATGAAGTATCATTTAAACTTTCCTCGAAGCACCTATCTGCCTTTGTATAGCTGTGGTCATTTGTAGGATGTTAATATTCCAGATACAAAGAACTATGTCCCACATTCACGGTTTCAAGATTATACCAAGTTCTCATCATCCAATGTTTCTATTTTGGGCTCAATTTCTAATGGTGGGACAACAGAGAAAGTGCATATTATCTATCATATGCCGCGTGCTCCGGATTTGAAGGAACACACACCCGAGCAGAAGCCACATTATTATTCATTCATCTTTCGAGATTCTTAGACGGATCAGTACAAGGGTTGGAAGAAAAGTTGTGATTTCCACATAGTAGGAGGTGTAAAACCCTCGTGGATGCGGGAATACTGGGTTCGTAGGAACTGATCAGAATTAACAGACGACTTGAAAGGCATTAGGATTTATCAAGTCATTTCGTTTGGGAATACTTATGTGTATAGGAATGATGTTTTCATGCCGAAATTATTATGTTGATGGGGCCTCGAGACAAACTCCTTCAATTTAACACACGGAGAGGTAGGAATCATCATGTTGGATATTTACAAGATTTACGATGATCTAATCCTTGGAGACATGTATGATGAGTTTATTCCTCGCAAGGTGACATGCAATGACTCGTAGAAGGCACCAGCGTTAGTTAGTGAGTTGATGAAAATATTTAACAAACTAAAGAACATGACCACCATGAAGTCTCACACTAGGGGAGATATTCATCCATAGTAATGGATGGAAATAGTTTTGATAAAGAAGGAAAATGGGCCCAGTTACACCTGTCCGACCAGCTGTCCAATGGAAGAGAAGAGAGGTAACCCTAACACCTTTTGGCCAACATTGGAGAAAGTAGAGTTTGACAAATGGGGATATGAAGTCAACCAAAAAATTCCTACAAAGGCACGTCTGGATGGTTTCATGTCCATGTGTATCATCGTGTATTTGTTACCAGTCCAAGACTCTAAAGGAGGTATGAGGCCCGAAACCTTTGTTTTTATGGTCAAGATGGAAGATAAAAGGATGGTAGGGCTGGTCACTCCTATTTTTTCCAAGATTAATAGTATTTTTCGTCACATTTACAAAGGTATGTCTCCCTTTATAATAACTGGTACATTCTAGGTATTGTGGGGAAGGATCGCTACTCCCTTCAGAAATTATGTTGTACGAAGTGGAGTATAGGGATTGGGAAGTTCTTTCTAACCATCTATTGATGATTTCTCTAGTTTCTCACCCTTATCTCTGAACTCTTATGACATCAAGTCTATATTGAGCATGCATAAATATTTCCTTCTATTTTGTTATGGGAATCCGCATATGGGGTGATTTGTTACTGATGGGAGGATCGATTAATAGTTAAGGGGGTACATGCTAGCTTGCAGAGATGGCGTGTTGGCTACCAAAATTGATGGAGAACGGCGTATTCTCATTATAGATTTGCACATCAATTAAAATGTTTTGAAAATAATATTTTATCCCCTCATGTGCATGTCTGATTAGAGAAACACACGATGGTTTCCCGACAACTATGGTTGTTGACATCTGCGAAGAAGACTTGGGAAGTTTTTAATTTACATACTGCTGATGTAGTAAGCATATTAACTATCTAGTATCCCAAAAAGGAGGTTTCATCTTACCCTAAAGGGGTATTAAATCATGTGAACCAACGAGTTGTGGTGAAGAGAATAAGCAGGAGGGAGACCCTTCGTTTGGAAGGTAACTCTTCATCATCAGGGCCCGACTCACAAGAGTCAGAGGGTGAAGGTGAAGATGCTCCAAATTTATCTAAGAGACCTTGTGCAATATAAATCCACCTTCTAGAGTTATGATAGCCGCCCCATCAATACCAAATGAAGATATATCAAGGCAATCTTGTTTCCATCATTTCAAAGAGTGATGAGTTCCATTTTCTCATCCCTCATCCGTGACTGTGGGGGTTGGGAAGATACACAAATCCAAGGTTATAGGATCCTCTTCAAAACCCTTTGACATACACTATGAATATATACAACAAGAGGCTATTCAAACATGGAAGAGTTTGTACTGTGATCCTAAAACTATGTGGATCAGTCTGAGTGAAGGGCTGCATATTCCATGAGTAGGGAATTTAAGGAGTTCTTCTTAAATTATTTTTAAGGATAATCCCAATGAGGTGAGGAACTACATTTGAGAGCTATAAATGCTCATATGTTCCATTGATGAATCATTTACTAAAACAAAGAGGGTGAAGGAAATGATAGATCGTGGTACCACCAAAGGGATCAGACCTTCATTAGACGAAGAATTGTGTGACTTTGTAGATCCTAAGGATGTATGTTTCCTTTCTCTAATATTATCGGCTAATTTTCAATTTGATCTTTAGTATAAACATAGTTACATAGAGTAAATATCATCTTAACATATAGGTGGTTAAAGGAAAGACAACTAAAATTCCTTCACCATAGTATATCCCTGGAGGCACTACTCTTGGAGATACCAGTTCACCCAGTGAATCTGGAGAAATATCTTCGGGTCAACAGGCCATAGAGGATGAAATATAGAGGGTATTGGGATCTCCAAAACTAGTATTTGGAGATGAGGATGAAATCCTACTTATGAAAGAGAAGAATAAAAATCATTGAATAAAGATATCCCTAGTTATGTGATTTCTTAATAGTGGTATGCATCCCTGATAATCATGAAATTTAGTCCTTATTCATGAAAAATTGTTTAAACATCTTAAGATTACAGGGTCTTATTCTGTTTCTTAATTGATATAAACTACTGATAAGATTCATAGAACCATGAAGGGTACTGCTGAATAGACATAAATTCCTGTAAATCTAGTGGTTCTTGAATAGGAATTGAAGATAAAGGAATAAAAATTTGTTCCCAGTACTGCTCTCATTCTTGTTATCAAAGGAGATGAGGTTTCTGGAAAATCAACAATACTTCATAAGGAATTAAATTTAACAAAAAATAACTTCCATACTATGATATTTTAGGTTCATAACTTGAACCAGAACATCTAGAAACAACTGATGATGACCCCACAACTGTTGCTGAGGAAGCTACTCAGGGTCAAAGGATCCCGGAGGAAGGTTGAGAAGAAAACACACCAAGTGCTCCCATGGGTGAGACTAACCTAGGATCTAAGATATAATTGGATGGAATGATGAACCTTGGAATTTTATTTGAAGAAGTAATGGAAAATGTTAATATACCAAATGCTTTATAAGATTTTGTTGTTCCTTGTATATAATCAGCTGAACGTGAGTTTTCATTATTCATCATATTAATCTTCTAATGATTAACTTTCTAACCATGGTTTGTTGAAATATGAAGTTCCATCTAAAGAAACTTTTTTTGGAATGATACTGGAAGGATGTATTAATATTAATGTCGATCCCATCATTATTGAGACATTAGATCAGGTGGATATTGAGATATTAGATCTTCTTGAGATTCATTCTTAGGATCCTGAGCACATTAAAGATAACACTACTCATCGAGTGACATCAAACAAAAATGATCGAACATAGAATATTAGGGAATATTCTTCTCCTGATGTTGACCTACTGTTAGGTAAGAGATACTGATATTGTGATTGTATTCGATCTTTTTATCTATTCAAACTAATTATAACTAGAATTCTTGATTTATCATATATGGATATCAACATCAATAGATAGGTTTGGAGGTGAAGCCTCTGCATCAGCCCAAACAATATTGGAAGTTGATGTAGCATTTGTTCAAGAAGGAATATAACATAGCACTTATTTAAGTGCATTAATCCCAGAATACATTTCTCATTATGATAGTGATTGTAAATCAGACCCATAACTACAAAACTCTCTTCATCTTGAATGTCGCAAAGCATGGAATAATACATAGAAGATAGTATCTGAGATAACCCTTAAGGAATTTCCATCAATATTTCAATGAGTTTCATCTCTTTTTATCATGATAATATTTTATGGTTTTGAATACCATTAAATTCATACTACAGTGAAAGATATTATTCTAAGAAGGGAAAAAAAGAAAAATCTATGGCGAGACTTGATAAAATCCAAACTGTCGATCAACATTGAATAGTTTCAAGCAGGGTTGTACTAGGCTATGGCTAATCATACTGCATAGTTGAAGGGACTGAAGCATACAATTAAAGAAAAGATTGTTCAATAGGTTCTTCTTCAATAGGAATTAGACTATATTATAGGAGAGCTTGACCATCTTCATAGCTTGTTATGAGAAGCTCAAAAATATGGCACAAAGGCCATTGTAGATGTTAAAGAATGACTTCATCATGCTGAAGAGAGCAGATCTGGTCAAATAAAAATATTCAACAGGAAGCTGATGGGGATCAAGAGGCTATCAATCAAATGAGGAATTATGTAGAGACCGTTTTATAATTTCTGATTTTTGAAAAGATTTTGTGGATTTTCCTCTATTTAAATTTTCATAAATTAAAATCATTTTTTCTTCAATTACTTGTGTTTTCACTCACGCTAACTACCATTTTTTACCTAGTCCATTGGTCCTAGTAATCATAGTTTATTTTTTCTAGGGTTAAATGGACAACCCCACTAAATTTATATCTTTTTAATTTTTATTTCTCAATATTACCTAAACTATACAAAATGTATGTTTACTGAGCTGGGACTTGAATTTTGTTCATAGTGGCCTTCATAGGTTCTAAATCTGTTGAGTACCACGTCTCTTAGGAGTTTAGAGGCATGCATGTTGGACTATAAAGCACTAGTATTTACGGTCGAATAGCTGTAAGCATAAATTTTAAAATTAGATCCCAAAAAAGACTTATTGGCTATGAATTGATTTAATTTTCATTAAATAATTCCACGGGGATTCTTGAGCCATGATTTTTATGGTCACCCAATTTAAAACTCGTATCAACATAACGGGAGTCTTCGCTAGGAATGAAGTTACCATTATATGAAAAACCCATTTTTTTGGTTGTATTATTCATGGAAAACTATGGCATATGCTGTAGAGTCCAATAGTGTCATCTTTTGACTAATCGGCCTATTATGTAGGCAACTTATGCAAGGCCACCTAAGGGAACATACTACATAGTCATGAAAAAGAGATCTTAATAATTTACCATTTTACTGTTGATAAACAATGGAAAATAATATTTGGGTGACTCAATACCACAATGGGTGGGTTTTTCAAGTAAATGTATTTTAAGAATAAAAGAGTTGTTTTATGCCAAAATATGCCATGAATAGTAAAAACACTTCTATATAAATTTGTTGAATGAATAATGGTTGAAATTTATAAGAACATGGAATTTGTGATATTCAACTATATTGTTTTTAGTCTTACCGTGAGGACATTGTACTGTGCAGTTTTAAGTCATGCAGTGAGGACATTTTACTATGTAGATTTAAGTCATGTATTGAGGACATTTTTCGGCATTAATTTAAGGTCTTTATCTTTGACCAAAGGTATGAAACTATTCCAATTTTCTTGATAATATGTCTGGAAACATACTATCATATTCAGGTATGGAATGGAAAATTGTAAACCGTGATTTAGGAATTTCTAGATCTGAAGAATGATATAGAAAAAGGGATAAAGGCATTAGAAGAAGTCTATTCCAAGAACTAAGTTACCATTATTTGAAAAACCCATTATGGGGTTGTATTATGAGGGGCCAACTAGGGCATATGTTGTATAGCCAAATAGTGTCATCATTTGAGTGACAGATCTATTATGTAGGAAACTTTTATCCAAGGCCACATAATGGCACGTACTGCATAGTCAAGAAAAAGAGCTCTTTTAAATTTTGACATCTTATTGCTAAAGGACGAATAATGTTTATGGAGATTCAGATTTTCTGATGCACAGAGTTTGGTTTATAGAGAAAGGTACCTTAATATGGAGATGGTATTTCCAACCAAGATATCCATATAATTGGAGTAATATGACTCCTACAAAGGTCTGACCCAAACATATGAGGTATAGTGTCTATAGTTTATGGTCATACAACTGGGACTAGAAATAGAAATATTATATGACATGTGTCCAAGTGATTCCATGGTTATTTCATATTTCATTGAACACATGGAGAGGGAAACATGTAAACCCTGGTATTGAAGACTTTCAGATCGAGATAAATATAATGTGACAAATATATCTAAATGACTCTTCTAAAAATAAAGATTCTTGTATATCGTCATCAATTTTTGAAGGGGAAAACAATAATATAATGAAGAATGAAATTACGATCATTTGAAAACCCCTTATAGGGGTTGTATTATGCAGGTCCAACTGGGGCATATGCTGCATAGCCAAATAGTGGAATCTTTTTACTGATAGACCTATTATGTTGGCAACTAATGCAAGGACACCTATGGGAATGTACTGCATAGTCAGGCAAAAGAGTTCTCAGGTATTAGAAACACTATTACTCGAAACCATAAGAAATATTATGAAGATCTGGAAATATTCTAGATTAAGAGTGTGAAATATAGAAGGGGAAATTCTCAATCCATATCATCAAATATTTGAATCAATATTGTCCGTGAGCTTGACGTCCTATACATAGATATAACTCATATGTAAGATGGAGGCTTTCTTTGTTTTTATTTGAATTGACATTCTACTATTCATTTTTAGGTAATGCAGTGAAGAAATTGATAGACCCATATGAAATTGGGACACCTTATTTATATAAATAATCCTTTTACCTAATTCCTATTCCCACGTGAGCTATGCTCGGTGTGAGAAACAATGAGCAGTGAGGGTTTATTCTATAAAACAAAGGTAAAATAATTGACGAATATGGGTGTTATATTTCCATGCATTATAACTTCATGTGGTAAGGATGACGATGAACTAATGTGAAAAGAAAGAATTGTTGTAGCTTGACTATGCGATAAAAGCCAAGTGTCAATAGGTGTCTTACTAAGGGAAAGTATCATGCTATATGAAGTTCTTTAATAATTCTCTATGATAGATTCATTCTAATATAAAAAATAATGGGGTTTGATATTTTTTTATTTTGGGTGGTCCCATGATTGAAGATCTAGGCATCTCTATGTATCTCATACAGATGAGGGTCAATTTGTATGTAGTTATTTAAACATTCATTTCCCAAGCCAGTCATGTTTGACATAGTGCATTGGGGGGCTTTAACACATTCTAGAAGAAATATTAAATTTTAGACAAAAGATAGTATGAAAATTAAATCACGTGTCTTAAAAGAGCACTTTGTGTAGATCTAGTTCATATATAAGAGAAGAGAAATGGAAATAAAAAAAATTTGATTGCAGTTTGGCCCATTATTGGAGATATAGGAATCTCTATGTATCTCAAATAGATGAGAATCAATCCACACATAGTTCTAGAAACAAGGTCCCTATGAAGATATGACTCAGTTATAGGGAATAGAGGGACTCATGTGACACTATGAAGTAGAAGGGATTTCCATGATTATTGCTTATGGAAGCTCATAACTTCAAATAGAGAAGATGTAAACTGTACAGTTTATTGTCGTGTAATGAATAAAAATTTTTCTATGCAGTCTAATGTCCTTTGCAGTTTTTTAGTTTTCATTATTGCATTAAGTATGTTGTACTGTGTAGTTTAAAGTATTCTAGTAAGGACATGGGGGAAATGAAGTTTCTAGTCTTGCAGTGACAACATTGTACCGTGTAGTTTTAAGTCTTGATGTAAGGACATGGGGCTATGCAGTTTTAAGTCTTGCAGTAAGGAAATTGTACTGTTTAGTTTTAAGACTTGTTGTAAGGATATGGGGGTTGTGCCTTTTCAATATTCTAGTATGGGAATTGTACTATAAAGTTTTATGTCTTGCAGTTAGAACATGGTGGTTGTGCAGTTTTCAGTCATGCAGTGAGGAAATTGTATTGTCTAGTTTTATGTCTTGCAATAAGGACAGGGGGGCTATGCCGTTTTCAGTCTTTCAGTAAGGAAAAATGATTTGGTGTATTTACACAAATTATTTTTTCAAGAATCTCGCATTGGATAGAGTTTTAATGAGCTCCCCATCCATTGAGATTGAGCCATAAGCTCCATTTGAGTAAACCTTATGTATAGGATAAGGTCCTTCTAACTTTGGCTCAAGATTTGTAGGTTTATTTCCTGGTATCATTAGAGTCTGAAGGTCCAATACCAATTCTTCTTGAAGAAATTAATGGAGGCGAACTATCTTTTTAAAAGCTCGTGCTATTCAATTTTTATATACTTCTAAATAATTCAAAGTTTGCAATATTTTCTCGTCTAATCGTTCCATCTCATTAAACTATTTCTGAGGCCTCTCATTTATAGACAAATGATCATAGATTTCACCTCCAGGTGAAGGAAATTGAATTTCAATTCGCAAAACTACTTCTGTTCTGTATACCAGTGAATAAAGAGTTTCATGGGTGGCAGTACGGGTAATAGTCTGATAATCCCATAAATCATTCAAATGTTTATCCAGCCATGATATCTAATATTTATCATCCAACATCTATAGTATATTTTTAGGGTCTTATTTAAGGCCTCTATCTATCCATTGGTTTCTGCATGATAACAAGAAGAATTGTTGGATTTGATATTATGTTCTTTATATAACTTTTTTACCTCAGAAGAAAAAAAAATGGTGCCATTGTCCATCAAGATAGTATGTGGGACACCAATTCTAGTTATGATATTTGTTTTAAAAAAACTAACAATTCTTTTGGCTCCGACTTCTTTGAGAGGTAATGCTTCATCCCATTTGGAGAAGATGTCAGTAACAGTAAACACATACATGAACTGGTTAGCTATGGCTGGAGGATAAATTCATACTATATCCATTCCCCATGTGGAAAATCGCCAGGAGTATGTAGTTGTAGGTAGAAACTCTAGGGGTTGATGAAAGAAGTTAGCATGCACTTGGAAGGGATGACATTTCATAGTGAAATCTATACAATAAAACATCATTGAAGTCCAAAAGTATCCAAGATTTTGGATCTGATCAGACTGTTTCTGCCCAGAGTGATGGGCACCAAAATCTCTTCAATGTAATTCTTTCATGAAAGCTGCAGTTTCTTCTCCATCAATACATCTGAGGAGGATTCCACTGAAGCCTCGTTTGAAAAATATCTTCTAGTGGTCTAGACTATCATAAAGATTATAATTGGATACTCATCATTAGATCTCTTATTTTTCAGCCCTATTTGGTGGAATTACCCCATTTTAATGGTATTCCATAATGAGTGTTATACATCCCATGGTATTACTATATGGCTCAGCAATGGGACTAACCTCATTAATTTCTTCAATTCTGGTTTGAAAAAAAGGTGAGACGATACGACGATGAGATATCTTGATGACTATCGCATCCCGATTTAGATCATCCAAGGTTGTACCTTTATTATCCAGTGCATCAGCTTGGGAATTTTGTGATTGAGGGACATAAGACAATTTCGGTTCTGAGGGAAATTCATCCATTAACCCTTTGATGCAATCAAGAAAAGGGATTAAATCTTTTTTTATGATATAATATTCCTCATTTATTTTCTTGATTACTAATTATGAATCACATTTCACTTTTATGTGATTCACTTGAACCTGAAGTGCCATTTCCAAGCCTGCAAGGAGAGCTTGATATTCTGCTTCATTGTTTGTACCGCCTTCTAAAAATAAGAAGTAATAAGGAAACACTCACTTTTCTGGGTAAATATGGACAATTCCAAACCCAACATTGTTGATTTTTGGGTTTTACATTCTCTTCCCTATTAGACTTCTGGAGGCACCATCAATGTATATTTCCCATGTTTGGGAATTTTCTTGAATAGTGAAAACTTATTCATCATGATGTTTAGTATTCAATGACATATCTTCTGAAGACAGATGTTCAGCAAGTAAGTCGGCTAGATCATGGCCATTTATTTCCTTCTGTGGCACAAACTAGATATCAAACTATTGAAAAATAACTTCCTACCATGCCAGATTCCCTATAAGCATAGGATGACTAAGGATAAACTTGAGCAGGTTTTTACAAGATACCAATTGGACCTCACGATGTTGCATGTAATGTCTCAATTTCTGAACTGCAAATATTAATTCCAGACTAAACTTTTCAATACTTGAATACTGAGATTTTTCATCAAGCATAGTTCTATTGAGATAGTAAGGATTTTTCTCATTCCTATCATCATTATGTTGAGGAAGTAATGAACCCAGTGATCGCTCTAAAGCTGTTAAATAGTGAATAGTTGTTCTTCCTTCAGTAGGTGGCATTAATACCAGTAGACTCAAGAGATATTTCCTGAGTGTATCAAATTATTATTGTAAATACTCATTCCATTTATAGGTGACTCCCTTTTTCATTAATCTCATACCAAATTGGCGATAAAACTCCGAATATAGGCCATGTTTCCTTGGATTCCTCTTAATTCATTCAAATTTCAAGGAGGTCACATAACAAGGATTGATTTTGTTTTCTCATGATCAACATTGATACCACAATGGAATACAATGAAGCCAATGAACATTCATAAGGATACCCCAAAAGCATGGTTTAAGGGGTTCATCTTCAAATTGTGTTGTTGAGGATTATTGAATATGATCTCCAGATCATCCAAGTTATTGGAACATCGTGGGGATTCGACCCCCATATCATCCACATAACATTCATAAAATCTCCCTAAAAAGGGTTTTAAGATATGGGGCATGGATCATTGGTATGTTTCACCTTCATTATATAAGTTGAAGTGAATTACCATATAGAAAAACACACCTTTAGGGGCACTGGAGGATGCATATTCTTCATCATATTTGTCCATATGGATTTTATTATACCTAGAGTATCCATCCATGAATAAAATAGATTCATAACCATCCTTTTCATCCATTAAAAGCTCTGCAATAGGAACTAGAAATCATCTTTAAGACAATTCCAGTTAAGATCTCTGAAATCATTGAAAACTCTGATTTTCCCATTATTATTTTTCCCTAGGACGATGTTGGCCAGCCTTTTGGGATATTGAACATCCCTGAAAAATTTACCCTTTATAAGCTTATCTACTTCATCTTTAATTTTAGAGGCATGAGTTGGGTGTGTTATTCTTACTACATGATTGAATCCGCTATGTTCTTCTGGAAAACCCAAATGATGAGTGTCTACATCGGGATTAAGACTTGACATTTCTGTATAATTCGAAAAAAATATCATGATGTTTCTTTAAAAATGCGTTATACACCTATTGATCTTCAGAGGACATGGACTCATTAATTAGAGTGGGGTGTGGATCTTCTTATGTACCCATATTTGTTTCTTTGAGATCATCCACAGTGTTAGAGACACCATCTTCAAATTCTGGAGGAATGTCCCTGAGATCTTCCACTTCTTCTTCATTATGTTTTACCTCTTATTTTTCTACTTTCATAGTATATGACGAGGAAAAACATCCATATTTATGGCTGGAGTCAGTATTTGAACATGTTGAATAAGTGTGAACCATTTCAGACCCTACTGATGATGAAGGGAATTTATGGGGTAATAAATAGGAGATTATGGATTGGGAATAAACATCTTTGTCCTACTATAACATTACAACAACTTAATATACTCATATTTAGGAAGTAGAGGCTTGTTGTAATTTGCAAAATTATATGAAGACATCTCCATTTAAGCTTCCATCACTACTTGGTGAATCTACAATTTCTCCCAGGCTTTCAGACTCAGTTTCCGCAATTGACATTATGGAAGTTATTGGAATAGTGCTTCTATTTGGTTTTACCCTTTCAATTTGATTTATGTGTAGCACATAATCTAATCTCAAATGTAAGAATGGGTTTGCTAGAATCTTTTCCAAACCATTTGGGTCATTAAATCTGGTTATTTCTTTTGTCATGGACCTCATTCCTTTTGTGTGAAAAATACCTACCTCAATGTATTTAGATTTCAACATTTTGAATGCATATTTGTCACCATAAAATTTCCATATTTGACTATTGAAATATTACTTAAGACACAGGGGGTATGATGAAGGTATGGCCGCTTGTTGATGCGCCCAAGGCCTTCCATGCAGAATGTTGAAGGCTGTGTCCTGACGAACAAACATGAAATCTAAATTAGACACAAGATCTCTAAATTGTGTTCTAACTATAATCTTTCCCATAGGTTTTACTCATTCTTTTCATATCCTTGAAACAATAAAGTGGAAGGAGATAAGTCAGGTTTAGTGAAGACCAATAGATGTTGTGCACGAACGTGAATGATGTGGACTGCAGAGCCATTATCAATGAAGGCACATCAGAAGTCTATTTCATTGACCTTTCCAGATAAATACAAGGGTATGATATGTCCCCATACACCATCATCTCCAAATTCATCTATAAAATATATGACTGCATGAAATTCTACAGGATCATTCTCTATACGGTAAACCTCAGCAGTATCAAATTCGGTTTCAAATTCTTGAGGACTTGAAAAAGCCTCAATATGTTCATATAGAAGATCTTTTGACATATTCAAGGCATCCAGAATTGATAACATGGCCTGTACATGGGCCAGTTGTTTCAAAAAATCATACATTTGATCCAGAGGTATACATTTCCCAGCATAGGAATGTGGTTTTCCAAGTGTCTTAGAAGTTGATGCATCTCATGTAGATGTACCCTGTGTTGGAGAATAATCTAAAAAGACTCCTGGATTTAGTAGATTAGACTGACTATGTCTATATACATGCTAAGAAAAATATGGTGTGACTTCTAACCGGTCCTCCAAAATAATCATGTTAGAACCGAACTTTGTTTCATGGAATAAATTCATTATTCTTATTGATCCCCCTGAAGGTCTCTTCCATAGTTTTCTACTTTATAAGTGGATCGAGAAAGGGTAGAGTAAAAATTGTGGTTTCTAGAATTACCATGTCATTCCCTGTATCCTTGAACATGGCCTCTTCCTCTAGTTCCTCAATTAGGTACAAGGAAATCTGGCTCGTTACAATCAGAATCACCATTGGAATAAGGATCCAATAAGTGGATTACGTTAACAGAACCAAAGATCAATTCTTCTTATGATGAAGAGTTATCCTGAAAAGTTAGTTCTGTTTGGGTCTTTTGGTGGGGCAGTTCTTGTTCTTATAAAGGGGATGGCATGAAATATTCCAGGGTTAAGGAAAACATTGGTCTTAACATTATCTCTTCTTCTTCTGACATCTCTTTTTCCTTCTGATCACCTTGTTTCCTTGAAGATAGACCTTTTTATGAAGGTGGTTTTACTATGGCATGAGTGTTGGAGGACAAAATAGTTTTTTTCAACATTGTTCGTTAAATTTCATGAATTTAGTTGATCATTTTCCTGATCATCCAATCTTCATATTTCTACACATTTTTACTTTGAACTTCCTTCTGTTTTCCTTCTTCCTCTGGATCAATAGAAGTATCACATTATAATTGAACTGAAGAACAGTTCAGTTTCACTTGTCCAGATCCTACCATTTTTTTCAGGTGGTCTTTGAATACAAAACACTCCTTAATGTGATTCCCCAACATATGATGAAAGGGACAACAATTCAAGAGATCTTCATCTCCTTATTTGTTTATTTTTTTGGCCTTATCAACTTAACAAAATTGTTTTCTAGATATGAGATGAAGTAACCGTGAACATGTTAATTCCTCAAGGAATAAATTTTTATTTCTAATTCCTCAAACTATTTCCTCCTTTGATCTCTTTTATCATCTAGATGAGTCGATCGTTGTTTTTGATTCTCAGGAGGCAGAGCCCTTCGATAAGATGAAGGTTTTGAGGTGGAAGTAGGTATAGGTTCATTCTTGATTTTAATGGCAGTAGCCTCCACTTTCCATGTTCTCCAACCGATAGTTGATGGAATTACATGAGTTTTAGCCTTAGCCTCTATAATAGAATATTATATCTATTGGAAAATTGAAGTAATGTTTAGGAACCCACTTTTGTATTTTACAGTGATCAGTGGTGTGCATAACTCATCACGTAGATTGTCAACACAAATTGGAAACAACTATTCTTGATGAAGTTATAGACTTAATGAATATGTTAATCATTTCCATCGCGCAATGAAATATGAAACTCTTTAATTCTCCCTTTTTTTATAATTGATAAGATAAAAAACTATCATCTTTCATAGCATTTAGCTAAATTGAAGAAGGAATTTCTGGGGGAGATCTTCCCATCCGGTAATTAATCGAGATTGTAAGATTGTATACCAGACAAAAGCTGGTCCATGTAGTGACTTCAGAAGACACCTAAGTTTTACTTCTTCTTGTTGTTCAGGAGTTTCCATCATGGGTTCAATATGGGAAATGATATGTTTTAAGTGTTGTTCTGGATCTCCCGAACCATTAAATATTGAAAACGTGGTATTTAGAAAATTTGGTGGGATATGAATCTGGTCCACCCATTCTGGTTAATCATTCTTTTCCAACTAAAATGGATCACACAGTTCCTCTATAGCTTCCCGTTGGGTCGTTAATGCCTCAATTGTGATCATAAGAATTTTGGTAATATCCTGATGAGATGGAACCTGTTTAGGTATAACACCAGGAGCTTGGGCTAGTTAAATGATAGGCAAAACCACTGGTGATGGTGATGGTATTTCCCATTGCTAACCCAAAGTAACAAGCCTATTAGGATGTGCTTGATCCAACCTTGGTTGTGTACCCAATGTAGGGAACTCATTATCTACATATTTCATTAATAAAAATCCTCTTTGCTGAAGAGTTCCTACATGATGGGAAAGTTTAGGATCTTCTTGGGCATTACGTCTTGTAAAAATGATGCTTCAAAGAAACATTGTATTAGGTCTTTTCAACACCTTCATCTCCTCGACTTGTTGTGAAAATATATCTTCAAGAAAAAGAGATGGAACTTCTCCAGTGGAAATGTGAGATGCAATCTGAATTTTACATTTCCCATTATTATATTCCATTCAGAGGAGGAGAGTTGGTTATTTGAAGGCATAGCTAGATTCAGGTTAAGCCTTTGATTTTGGGTATGTGCACCTTCTTCATTTTCCTTAGTTTGTAATGTATTATGGATAAGAAAATCATCTTATAATTCCCCTGATCTAGAATATTTTTCTTTAGAATATTCTATAATGGTGAAAATGACATTTACTGATGTATAATGCATTGATGGTATTCTGTTAGTATCCATGAAAGATCATTTCCCTATATATCTTCCATGAGACTCTATTATCCTATATGATGGATTCTCAGGAGCAGTTTGACAAACAGTAACCCGAATAGAATCCTTGGATAGTTTAGTTGTGAACTATCATTTTGGATTGTTCCTTGATCGAATGAAAAATGACTTTCATTGTGGAGGGTACTCTAGATGTGAAAAATCCCCCAGCATTGCAGGCTGGGGCTATTTCGGTTCTTCTTCTTCAAACTTCTGAACATTGTGTAATTAATAGGAAGGTTGAATAAAATGAGCACATAACCTTGCAATATGGTGTGATTTTTGAACTGCTATGGCTTAAATTCGTGCAATTGCTCTACTAATTTTGTGAATTTTGGACATTAGTTGCATGCATCATCCGACAACCACTCAAATCCCTTGTATTAGAAGATCATAGTGCTATTTCAGACATTTTTATTCCTTGACGTCTAACATCCCTTGAGCAAGACACCTGCTCAAGATTCTCAGAGGCTTGATGTAGAAGTAACTCATCAACTTCTTTTCATTAGGCCTGACCGTGATGAGAAATACATGAGGCTTGTTCTTGAGCATAAGTTTGATTATATACAAAATCTATTGATTTTAGCCGACCGTGGGAAATAAAATTTCATGAGTCCAATTTTGTTGGAATTTTCTAATTTTTGAGTGTAGTTAAATGTAATGCTCCATGTGCACCCCATCCTCTAATACGAACACCAGATGGGGTGTCAAAAAGTAACGAGCGTAGCCTCTGTAGTGCATTAAGGCATGCATGCATAAGGGTTCTCTGATATTTTTTAACCGTTGGATGTTGGGAAACTGAGAGAGATTCCAAGTCAATTTGGTGTTGCAACCCTTTTATACCTTTACATGATTTTTATATTCTTCATATGGTAATACTTTGGTTTTCAAATGACAAAGATTTTTTGATAAATTGAGGCAGATAACATGAATACAATATTTTTCCATCAATTCTAGAATGTTATATAATGAATTTTCCAAAGGCTAGAACCTGACTTGTATTTATCATTTAGAAAAAAAATTATGTTTAATATATCTTCATCGTCTTTCAATAGAGGTTTATCTACTTGGTATGACCAAAGTGTATTCTCTATATTAGATGGAAAATGACCTAAGGGAGGTTCGGAGAATGACTGATCCCTTAAGATGTATTTCGGTTGTGAAAGTGTTTCACCCATTAGTGACAAGGTAGCAGACATTACTGGCCTTGTGTTTTCAAGTTACTCGAAATAGGAGGTCTTTATCATCACTACATTATCAATTATAGAATCTTCTTGACAATTCTAAATACTACATTGGAGTGAGATTTCACAGTGAATTCCATCATGGGGAAGACCACCATGGTGTATTACAGCAATGGATGAATCCCCTTACTCCCAGGTCTTCTGTCCATAAGGAGGGTTGTAGTGGCTCTCATCCAGAGATAGGTTATCTGAATTGACCGAATTTTATTGAAGCAAGCCTTCATAATTACGTTTGGATGGAGAAATTTAGAATTACTTCTACCACTCCCATAATTTTGTAATGAGAGGATAGGATCATGAGCTAAAATAGATAAATGTATGAGGGCTATGAGATCTCTAGCATTAAGAGGAGCCAAACTTCAGTTTGACTCTTGATTTTCCAACCCTGTTTGACGAGACTTATTCTTGGATGTTCTCTCACAATTAGTTGGGGCCAATTGCGGGGGGAGTGTTTATCATGGGAAAGTGTATGTGCCTTCCATGGAGCGGTCATCAGTATAGATCGATTAAATCCAATTAGAACGGGTGTATGTACCTGATCTTGTTGTCCATATGATATGGGGGAGTATGATTTATGACCCCCCTCAGCTAGATCTGAGTTGTGTATCTGCTCTTGGATGGAATGTCGATGTATCATCCCATATGTGGGGACATATTTATGTGTCTTTTCCTCGGTTACTGCTTAAGTAGTTGTTATAATATCCTGGAATACTTCCAGAATCTGGACAGGGATTTGCATCTGCCCATTCCCCATTGAAAATATGTGTTTGGTGACTTCAGCAGAAAGAACGAGAATATACGTCCATTCTGGGTCTGGAGTTGGTGTATCTGTCTGCATATGTCCTCCTTTTCCTATCAATGGGTATTGAAAGTAATCATGCATGGCTATAGAGAGTTGGTTCTACCCCAAGTTTGTCGTTGAAGCTTTGCGACTGACTTCTCTGGGTGCTGCCAAATGAGACTACTGGTAGGCTTGATGAACACTGATAGTTGTATATGCTTTCTAGTTGTTTCCCGAAAAGTATGGTTGACGGACTTCCTTCAATATTAGAAGATGAAACTACTGGCAGAATTGGTGAATGTAAGAAAGTGTATGTTCTTGAATACCAGTTTCCACCACATTGGATTGGCGGGATTCATTAAATGCATTCAGACGAGCCTACTGACAGGATAATAACTTGTAAGAAGGTGTACGTGCCTATTCATAGTACTCCATCGTATTTATGTTGTGTGATTTGTGGGTTTCTTCCAAATGAGTCTTCTGGACAACAAAATTAGGACGGGTTGGTGTATATTTCCTCTAGTTGTATTCCATCATGTTTGGTTGAAGGACTTTTTCTAGAGGGGGAATAGGTAAGAACCTGATCCCTTTTGACCAGACGCTGTCCCCAATAGTTTTCTTGCGTGCCTGGGTCTGAGAGACATGGGTCGGAGATCAAGAGGAAACACCACGATCATGTTGGGGGTTCACAACCACGCAATTCTTTTGGCAGTTATTGATGGTGGGAATCCTTTGGAAGGATCTATGAATCTTTAAATTGAGGCCCTAAGTGACCTGTTGATCCACATCCCTATAGTATAGGAGGTACTGTTTATTGCATTCTAGGGATAAGGACGTGAAATTCTTGAAAATGGTTGTTGGCACTATCTACTTCTTGATCATCAGTCATCTTTGGCCGGATGATCGAGGATTGTTATTGACTTGGAGGGCCTTTTGGGAATCCTCCAAAGTTGGGATTATACTATGTTGGTGATACTCCTTTACTAACATGTTTGAGACCAAGATTTTAAGATATTGGGTGGTCGATAACGTTTTGCTTGTGCATGAAGATCTTCCTTGAGTAGTGGTTGGAACGTTCGCGGATGTCTTCTTGAAGAAATCCATTTTGGACTATAGGGAGTTCTGACAAAAAACATGAAACAAAAACAAACTCCATTAAAGAAAAAAATTTTAGAATAATACATGCATGGTTGTTTTCCTTTTTCTGTCCTTCCTTTATTAATTTATACGGTCCTAACAGGTGTGTAACATTATTAACTTGGTTAAGGATTCACATCCGGTTTAGCATTTTTGTTTCGTAGATCCTTGAAACGTGTGTTCTAGTTTTAAGAATAACTGAATCCAGGTGGTTTCCATTGGATTTTTTATGGAACATAAATCTTACAGCAGTTATTTATCCAAAGGAGACCTATATTCCAAAGGCATTCATCCTCTATGTTTAAAATTTATGATACATAGGAATGTGCATTGGTCGAGAGGATGGGTGGTCAGACTCATCACACACTTTTTTGGGGGAATTTTTGTCTACTCTATGAATATCTTTATAAATTTAAGAGCTTTTCATGAATCATTATTAATTCAAAAATTTTAACATAAGTTTCCCTTGTAATTTACAATCAATTATTATCATTTGTAAAATTTAGAATAATCAGTATTCATGGTTCTTCATTAATGGAGTTATCTGTATGTATTCGAGGTTCTCCATAATTGGTACCCATTAATATACTATTTAAAGATTCATTTAATCATCATTATGATGATACTGGTTTCTAAACTTCTCATTGGGGAACTCTAGAGTTTATTGTCATCCTGGGAGATGAAGGCTTGTTTTGATATTGGGATCGTACCCATAAAATGGTGTACCTATGTATCCTTGTAAAAAGAATCAAAACCCTCGTAGTTCGGTGCTACTTAATGGGACACATCCTATCTTTTAAGGTAATTTTATAATGACCTAACCATATAGTTTAATGTCATGTGATTATTATATCAAAGAGAAAGGTGCTAAGTCAAAGTATGGTCCATGAATTATGCCTAAACATCCCAACAAACATTGAAAGGATATGGGTTTCCAAATTAGATTAAACCCTATTGGGAATATGGCCCAAGGAGAATTTGGTTGACATTAAATGTTGGGTTTTAACCTCAAAGAGGCTTCCTACATATCCAATTTGGATGGGAATCAAATCCCACGTAGTTCGATGAGTCTCATAAGAGAGTATATTCTTTTGAGAAAAATGATTTTGGGCTTACTTCCTAAAAAAGATGCCTCAATGAGTTGGGGGATTAATTTTTGGATTATTCCTAGGGAGGATTTCTTAATTAAGTTAATTAGGTTTGGATTCTTGAAGAGGATTTCTAGTAATATCAGGGCCTGAGAGGGCTTCATACGTATCCCAATTATGGTTGGAATTAGAGTTCTCGTAGTTCATTCTAGTAAGTGGTTGTGTAATTGTTTTAATCATCATGAATATCTAATCCCATGTGATCCATGCTCAGTGAGAGAACAAAGATGATGTGAAAGATTCAACAATGACACAGACATGTTTCCTCCTCGTTGGTGAAAGAGGATCTGCCTAGGGAGGCAAGTGTGGATGAGGTCATGGTGATGAGCCATCCCTCTGTTCTCTTCACATTGGACAAGGGTCCAATGAATGGAAGAAGGGTTGTAGGTTTTGGGGATTATACCCAGATGACTTCCCATGGTGAAAAATCTCAACGCGAATAGGAAAGGGTAACGAAAGTCCATGTTCCCATATCTCCTCTGGTCATTGGCACCGAAGAAGAGAGGAAGAGCAATGATGCTGCCTCCTGCAAGAAAATAAAGGGGCTTATACTAGGATGGTTACCCAAAAATTGATCCCGGTAGGGTATAGAGACTTATCCTTTGTTCAAAATGAAGAAACATAGTTGTGAAACATACCTTCTCTACCAGGGACCTAAGGTTCTGGGTCGTCTCTTTGAGAAGAGTGATTTCATGACCCACACCCTACTCCAAACCGGGAACTTCCCAATGTTGTTCCTAGGTGAATGGTCTATGTGTTTTTGGATATACAAACCCACAGACACTACATTAACCCTAACCCTATTACAAAACAAGTGTGGAAAACCTATGACTGTGGATATAAAAACCCAAATAGACCGCATGATTATGTGCCTTTCCCAAAGGTTTGATATGTCAAGAGGTTTTTGTGGAGGTCTCAATAGAATCCCTTTCAGACAAGGGAGCCAAGGAAGAAGAAGCCTATCCATGAATGCCTTTGAGGAAGGCTTAATGGCTTATAGACTGAAGATAGTAAGTGAATCATAGAGGGGCGCTCAAGTAGATATGGGTGCGCAAGTAATGGTGCACAATTAGTCTTTGGAGACCCCATATTCACATAAGAGATGAATGATATGTATGGTAATACTTGGGAGAGACTTGGCTCTAGACTTTAGGAGTAGTCACAGGTTGTCCCCGAAGTGTTGTGCTCAAGTTCCTATGAAAGGAATAGGTGGTGCAAAAGTCTTTCTGATTTAGGGAGTTTGAATGCTTTAGGAACGCAAGTGTTCCTGTATTTGGACACTAAAAAGACTTAATTCTAATGATCCTCTTTTAAACCCTCCACTCAATGTGTTGAAGAACTACATTGACAACAATTGGGCTTCATAGAAATTTGTATATGCAAATGAATACACCAAGGGTATATTTATAGGAAAAAATAGGACCTTGGGTGAATGGATTTTGGGAGCATAAGTAGGCTGCATGATAGAATGGGGCATGCAAGTAGGCATCACGACAGAATGGGGTATGCAATTAGGTTATGGGCCGACGCCCTTTTCGTCTAACTATGGTGACCCAAAACTCTGGCCTTTGCAAATCATTTATTTCTTCATGTATTTTCTCCTTTTCTTTATAAGGTATTCCCCTTTGTCATTTTTTAGACTCTTTTCTAGAGCAGAGTATCAATAGTCTTGAATCCATGTTTTCCAGTTTTCTAGTTATATTACATTACATCATTATTTTTCCAGTTGATAGATTTATTGTTATTCTCGCTTATCTATTGCATCAGGTTTCTTCTGTTGTTTATTTATATTTCTGCCTCTATTTACTATTCCTTTATATTCCATCTATTGTGATACACTCTTCTAATGAGGTCATGGTCTTCCAACAGACACACCCTAGGCCCCCGCTGCTAGTTGGCAGTGTCTGGTGTTCAAGAAAATGTGGTTGTGGCCCACAGGGCTTGGGGAACCTGTTACATGGCATCCAAGTCCGGGATGTCACAAAAGGCCTCTCACCTGACTTAGAGGACACCAATAAGCTAGGGATCACTCTTAATGATCGATTATGGAAAAATAAAATGTAAAACAAGATGATATAGTTTCAACATTGTGCAGAAACTGATAGTTAGGTTGTTTGAGTGCATTGTGAAACTCATCTATGCGTGGATTCTACTAATGATGGATTCACATATGGGGTGTGGTCGAGAACATTTATTGTGGTGGTGATTCTGAAAATAGTTCAGCGCATCAACATTGGTACTCTATTACCGATGAATATATACACGGGTTTTCACCATATCTTCATGTGTACTATGTCATTCTGCATGTGCGGACTGCTCCACATCCTATATAGCTGCATTTCGAATGTCGGGGAGGTTACAAATGCTCAAATACCATCGTCCCCCATGAGCTGAAACTTCATCCAGTGATTCATAATATCCTGGGTAGTTTCCTATTCGCAGTGATCCTAGCGGAAGTACTGGACATGGTTGGGTGAGCAGATGAATTCAACATCCACCCATTTCCTTTAACGACATCATTTATAAATTAGTACAAAACAATCACTAAGGAGGAGCATTTATGTCTATTAGACATTCAAGGTGGATTTTTTTGGCTCTAGTGTACTATGAGACAATCTGTAAACAATAAAATCCACATTGATCTGTGAGGAAACTCATGTGTCTATAGAGGTTGACCGTAAAGTTATCCATGGGAGTATATCATTATGACCACGCAAGTTTGATGAGACATCACTAGATTATCTTACAACTGGAAGATGAATATATCAATCATGAGTTTCCTCTGTCCACTTCCACATATAGGATGATCTAGAACCATCCATAGAGTTTATAGTCTACAATCCCAGGAGATATAATGAAGTGATGGACCATCTAGTGAAATGATGGGTGATCCATCCACTATGCGGTTGAGGTATAGTGGCAGCGGGAAGACATTGTGATGGTGAGGCTAGTGAAAGTCATTGTATTGGATCTATAGTAGTAGGAAATATAGCTCCAGGACCCACTACAGCTAGGCATGAAGAGAGATGAGATATAGTATCTGGTCCAGTGCTCCTAGCTGAGTACACTTGTGATGAAAAAGAACCATCTAGGGGATTTACCCAGACTCATGTCCTAGGCCCTGAGAAGACATTACCTTGAGTAAACATTCCTGAAGATTTCATATATCCTGAGGATTGAGAAAGCTAGTATGTTATTAGGTAATTCCTCAATGAGATCAGGATGTAGGATGAAATGAACGATTATGGAATGGATTTGTTTTGGAATGGTCATTCTCGGTCTACAATCAATATATCAGGGAGAAAAAGAACATTACATATCAATTCTTTTGGACATAGTGCATTCTTGAGGTACTTCACATCCAATGATGGACCATGTGAGGGTACATCTGGATATGAATTATCCCCCAATTTGGTTTCTTATTGAGCTATTTGTGCACCCTACATTGTGTGAATATGTTGAATAATATTTGGGAGAAGACGGTATATAATTGTTCTCCCAAGAGAGCAGTGAATTGGACACCTCTCTGGAAGAAGGTGAGGTCACATCCTTAGAAGAAACTTCCTTGGAGGGATTTTTAATGCTTTATAAGTAGGCCTTAACTCATTCCCCAGTGATATTAATTCCCTCACCCTTATCTACATACAGAAATCTATTTTTATAAGATGAAATTTCATAAGGGACACCTACTTGTGCGGATTGGATTATACTAGTTGGTGTACATGGACATGTCCCTGGATCTTCATCTATGGGGAAAACAACTAAAATCAGAGTCGAATAGGGTATTTTGGATACCTTGGAATCTCTATAATCGTAAGAAATATATGTGGGGAAACATCCTGGTATCTCGATTATGACAACCTGGGAAGATGACACCCCACCACTTGGATTCGGTAAGTCTCTTTCTTTATAGAATCATAAATATTGTTGTTTGATCAGTGTGACTGATGTTGTTCCTGTCTAAAATGTGTTGTGAGTATTGGTTGCTCTATTTTGGTAACTTTTTAGAGGATATGAGATCCTGTTACTAATATGGTTTTTTTGTCCATGGGGAGCTTGAATATAAAGATGAAGATTCCATGACCTCTAAGGAATGGTCAGTTGTGGTCATAGGTGACACTGCCGGTAGGGTCATACCGAGGGCTGATAGGGATGATATTATCGAGGTGAGTTAAATTTATGAAGACCAACCTCATTACCTAGATCTGAACCCATCTAATATAATATCATAGGAGGATCCATCATCTAAACGTTTTGGTTCAGTTTCCGGAGTACGAACCCACAAAACCAAAAGAACAAGATTAATCTGATTCCAAAGTGTTAGAGGAATGTTTCATGACCCGACACATAGTATTGAAATTAATTATGTACCTTTTCAAAGATACACTATAGGAATAATGGGTGATCCAAATGGGATCACATCAAAACTGGTTGTATTTTATGTATATTGGAGGGGTGGGTTCTTGAGGTATGCATGTGATAGTCCATGATTACCTTGCAGAAAAGATACGGGAGGGGAGCCAGTATATGGAAGGTTATTGGTGAAAAAATAAGTATGAAAACCTCTAAAAGATTGAGAAGGATGAATAGGAGATCCATTACTAGAAGAATATTTGGATGATCATTACTCCATTTCCTCCAACCAATCGAAGCTTGTCACACGATCGATGGTCCAGCGAGCAATGAACCAAGAGGACCAGAGACTGACAAGACAACAATTGGATGATGTCCAAGCTAAACATGATTGGGTGTAGATCAAGGATGATGAATTCTACCCCATAACAAATGACATGGAATGGGAGATCATGGGGACGTAACAGACGATAGAGGCCACACACCATAAACTGATAGAGATGATGCACTCCATTGAATGGGTGAATCAATAGGGACTATTTTTACCAAACTCATGAAATGTACATGCGATTTTTCATGATTTTGAATTATATGTGTAGAGAATCTCTTAACTTTTTTCAATTATCATATCTTAATAATATATTTGAGATAACAACTGATCAATCCCTAAGATCATGTGGTTCATGCTTGATGTGGGAAATTAGGGATTACCACATAATTATTCACTTCACATGAGAGTGTCAGATAATTTTCAAACACTCTGGTTCTAATGTTATTGAATATACATCAGGAATATTCGGGCTAATAGAAGTTGAAAATGGTTAATAGGGTTCTTAAAAAAGCCAACGTTCTATTCCTGATGTTCTCTAATTCCTTTACAAGAAACTTCCATGGGTGTTGGAATTAATCTGAACAAAAGTAAACAACAAGTTTGAATCATAACAACCAAAATTAGAAGAAAAGTAAAGGAGATTTCATGATATAGTATACATATAAACCATGTTCCAAACATGGTATCAATATTTCATTTACTGGAATAGGGAAAAGAAAACAATTTTCAACTACTGAACATGTTCGAAACATGGAACCAATCTCAAACGGTCATCCAAAGTCTTTGGGAATATCACGCAAAGACGGTAGTGAGTTGATGTGGCATGGGACTAGGCTATTAGAGGGTTCCTTTAGACATGAAATAGGATGAGTATCTATATAAAAGGGGAATGAAATGAATGGATTTGACTGATGTAATTTTCAAAAAGCTTCCAAAAATCTCTGAATTATTCCACCATGAATTAGAAAACACTATTGTAATCATACTATTCTAATCAATGGTCAAACCTATCCTCTAGGAGAGTGTTTTAAAAGAATCCAAGATAAATTTGGAAGTTCAAACAATTCAGTGTATGACTAAAATAATGGGAGAGGGATTCCATGGTGAGGTCCTGGGAGGCCTTGAAGTTCTATGTCCTATAAAATGTATTATACACACTTAATTTAATGTCATATGGTGAGTATGATACATAATATAGTATATCATCATGTGATCGAGACATGTTTTATATTATTGCATCATGTGAATGGGACATTTTCACGCAGTTTAATGTCATACTACTTGTATCATGTCTCACATTTTAAGGTCATGTTATATTAGGGCTTAGAAATACCTATCCAAAAAATAATTGTGTGGAATGAGGGAAATGAAATTGACATAAATAAGATAAATAAGGGTAGTACACCACACATGGTTTAGGGCATAGATAAATAGGACACATCCTATGAGTAGGTATATGTGGGGTAGTGTAGTGTCAACTCATCATGGACTATACCATAGAGGGGCCTACGTAACACCACACATTCACTATGGGGATCCTATATTGAGGTTATTTAATTTTGACCAAGGGATAATGTTAAGCTCAAACACATTGATACACACCTAACTGGAACTCCTAATCCCATGTGAGAAATGATCAGTGTGGGAAATGAGGGACGTTAACAGGGTTTAGTCAACATGTGAGAGTTCACATTATGGGTGACACCAAGGATGAAATCCCCACATGATACATGGACGGGAAATATAGATATGTAGAGACTTTAAAGAGTTGGATAAAGGGGAGACTTTTAGGAAAGGGTCAACTATTGAAATTGTTCAAAACATAGGGGTCTGGAAACATACTGGTCAAGAATACCGAGCACGAATTCATGGATCTGCGGTTGACTAGATAAAAAACACATGATCTATCATTTTTTACTAATAGTCCATTAGGTTGTTGGAACTGGACGAGAGGAGAGCCAATGTGGCATGAGGCCATCACTATTAGGGGGTCCGTCTGGATGTGAAGATGAAGAAAACCCAAACCATAAAAGGCCTCAAGTATTGATGCATAATATGAGAGAGTGGGATTTATACACAAATGTGAAAAAAATTTAAGGTCGTAGTGCATGGAGCATGGATAACAGTTTAATGTATTATATCTCAGGCTAATGAAAAATGTTTAGTCGGTGACATGTATACAGGATGTGGGAGGTAAAACCTAACATGAGTGAGCCCAGTGAGGCATAGATGTTGAATACATATCTTAATATAAATAAAATGACGTCTAAGGTAAATATTCTTGAACCATAGATGAGGCCAATGGTCCATGAAAAAGTTGATGAACCTATGATTGTGTCCAGAGATAGAACTTTTGGACATCACTTCATATCCCATGAGGATGGGAATAAATCCTCACGTAGTCCAACATTCATAGCATGGTAGGAGACCATCACTGGTGGGAAAATCCCTTATAGCAAGGAAGTCAAAGCATCCCATAATTATCATGGGGAATCCTGAAATAGTTCAGTGTAGGGTCATCGTTTAATGTTGTGTGTTGAGGATGTTAACTCTCAGTTTAAGGACATAGATCATGGACCATTGTAATGGAGGAACCATTAATGGGGAATATGTGTCACGTGGTTGTGTGACAAACTCGACGTGAATGAGGGTCAATGAAACCATGGTGCCACATCAGATATGCATTCCCAAACAATCATGAATAAAATTTATTGTCATGACGCCTAGGCTAGGACATATCTAGAGGGTCCAAAGATCAGATTTTCTTACAGATAGTCCAAAAGGAAAAGTGTTTGGGCATTATTATGTATCCCACGAAGATGGTAACCACACCATACATTATTCTGGGATCCCATCGAGTTTATCATCATGTGTTAGTGATGTAGAAGAACCAATATGAAAAGTGGAAATTATGTAATTGGGATTGTAGGATAAGTGCTTTTTCATCATTATGTATCCCATGAGAATGATAATCAATCCATATGTAGTTCATGAATGAAATATCCCTATATAGGTCTATCCAATTTATATATAGAGACAGAGAGAGAGAGGTGTTATATTTTGTTTCTTTTTGAGTAGCAGGACCAGGATAATGAATCTATGTGTCCCTAGATATCCTATATAGACAAGAATTGACCAATATTTAGTTCTTGATATTTAAAATGGAATATGACTAGTTACAAAGTAAATTACCTCTTAGGAGATAACACCATAATGTTGTGTTTTTTTTTCAGGCATCCAAGAGGATAATTGTTAAACAATTTAAATTCATGCAACATTGATATAGAATCTATGTTGTTTACCATCATATGGATGGAATTTTGGGGAGGAAGAAGTTCCAAATGGAATGTGTATAATGTGGTGAAACAATCCAACACGAATGAAGACCATAGAGTCCCCACACCACACCAAAATCTCTTATGATAAATTTAGGCCAAGATGCAAAAATGGTGAAAATTCTGCTGGTCCCAAGGATGAAATTTTCGGACACTTCCATGTATCCTGTAAGAATGGGAATAAATCCATACGTAGTTCTATAATTCTGTTTATTTTAACACAATGTGGTAAGTATTATGGTGGATGGGATTAAATAATATGTGTGTAGTTTGGTGGTATGAAAAACCCGACTTGTATGAGGATCTAGGAGGCCTCAACACCACACCACATTATATAGAGAAAAAACTCATATGGTTTAAAATCATAATGATTGTACTTAGGGGAGGAAAATAGTTTAAGGTCATATTTCATTGACCTGATACAAATAGTTTAAGGCCATGTTGACTAAACCATTGGCTATCAGTTTAGGGTCATTGAGTTTGTTCCATAGGATTTATAGACAAATGTATATAGTTTGATGGAATAAAAAACCTGATGTCTATGAGTTCCTAGGATACCCACTGTCACGCCATAAGAATTTGTGGAGAGGACCTTGATATTTTCCTTATAATCACTAGTTTTTCCGTGATGGATGAAATACCTGAAAGGAAAACAAGGATGATTTTCACATCGTAACTATGGTCTGAGGGAAAAATTTCAAACCCTATAGCTGGGCTTGAAGAAAAAATGTCCAAGAGTCACTACATATCTAATAAGGATGGGAATCAAGAAACATATAGTTTCTGAATGTATCATGGTAAATAACAAGTGCAAGGATAGATTCCCTCCCATATGGTAACATCATGATGTTGTGTCATTTTTAATCATTTAACTTGGACGATACAACATAATTTAAGATCATGTTTTTGGGAATGATAAGGGGATGTTCCATACGTGAAAATTGTAACCCGACGTGAATAAGGGAGATACCTGATGACAGTGCCACATCATGAAGATGAAAACCAATATTCAGTTTAAATTCATGATACTGATAATGATGGAGTAAATTTTAACATCATACAACTCGGACTATAGTAGCATAGTTTATCATCATGTGGTAAGGATGTTAAAAAATGGGATTCTACAGGGGATGTGGGGAATTTTACCACAGTAACCTTCCATGAATATGGTACTAAGAGACCCAACATGACATGACACACCCCATAATGAATGAACCTACACATAGTTTAAATTCATGTTTCTTGGACTTAGATTCCTAGTTTATCATCAAATGCCTTGGACATTGAGCCTATATTGTTTAATGTCACACAGCTCAGACTATAGGGGATTAGTTTGACGTCATGGTGTAGGAATGAAGAAAACCCTTTAACATTGTGTTACATGGATGAGGAAATTTCCATGGCTCAATAATTTTAGTACAAATCATACCAAAAAAACTAAGAACTTGTGATTCATGCTCGGTGTGGGAATCATGATGTAGCGATTGGATTTTCTTGAAACATTGTATTGCACATTACGGGCATGGAAATGTTGGGCCGAGAGTATCCCAATGACAATGACCCTTCTAGTCGATGAACATGAATTCCTGAATGGGAAACACCAACTGTGTTGGGATCCCATAACATCATTAGGATGTAGAATGTGTGAATCACGATTCCCAACATTTGGATCAAAATGGAAGTGGCGTGATGATGCCCGCTAAATATGGACCATGTTCGAAACATAGCATGTAAATTCCCTGACCCCAGTTATGTAGATCTGGTTCCATAATTATTTATAGTGGCATAATAAAAAATGATGTTAAATTTTTAAAAACAAAATATTTTATTACTTTTATAAAACGAGATACAATCACAAGTTTTACATTACAAAATGAATGAAAATACAATATAGAAATTCCATTAGAAACATCCACAACACCTAGATTATCCCTAAAAGTCTTTTATAATATACATCTTGGAATCCTTAGGAAAATGAAACATAATAAATGGGTGATCTCATATTATTAGTAATGCTAATAAATAAATTGTATGCCATCATAAGTGAAATCAATAAGGAATAATGAATAAAAAAACCACATTTCATTAAAACATAATCACTTGCATAAAATGGTGGGAAAAGAAGCTGATTAAAAAATTATATAATAAAACACAACCATGGATATTATAATATTCAAACAATCACATGGATGGTCAATTATTAGTTTCATACTGAGATAATTCATAATGTCAGACATCATAAACATATCGTCAAGGCCTCATCCAGGACACCATACAAAATGGGAAAGATGCAGTCCAGTTTGTCTCGTGAGACCTACTAATGAATCAATGGACTATGGTGGGCCACAACCCTCCCTTAATAATTCCAATTCATTCCTTATATGAACTTGGATAAACATAACCAACATATACATATGAAATTTAAATAAATTTCCCCAATCTGTAAACATAGACACTAAGAATTATAAGTAGTATGGTGAATGGTATCAATATAGTACATCCACATTCAAACTGATCATAAACCATTTAATAAAATATGGTGGATGATAAACATAACATATCAATATTAATAATGATTAAAATTAAATATGGGTGTGGAAATAGATTAAAATTCTCTAATAAAATTATCGTGAAGTACTTGAGAGAAATACCCCTTTTACATTTCATAGAAGGCTTCTTTTGGAAAGATCTGTGGTATTTTCCATAAATAATTATATAAAACCAAAAATAAACAAATATGTATTTTCATGATAAATTTATTGAATTATGAAAAATAATGGAGTCTTAGAAAATTATTATGTATAGTAATATAAAATGGGTATGAAATTAGGATGTTCCCTTTAATCGGGTTTGCATATAAGAATGAATTGTGAAGGGAACCTTGTAAACATGTATTTCACATAAAATAAAGATTAACTAATATGAATATATAGTTTTGGAGGATGAAACAATAATATATTATAATATCACATAAATAAGGATGCATTACATTGGGGTAAAGATAATGAAATAATAACCCGATGTTAAAAATGAAGGTCCGGGTAGAATCCCTTACCTTATGTCTGAATGTGTATTGAACATGACCTTAATATGATGGATAATCAAATTGAATCTGTCGATAAATTAATTTATAACCATTCATATATTTATTTTATTCATTATTATTCTACTATGTTAATTTTTGGCCTTATTGATGAGTTATAGACTTTAATTTGATCATTCTAAATCATTCGTTTTCTTGGTTTTCATGACCATTTTGTTTATTTATAAGTAATGGAGTTCAAGTAAAATAGTTATAATTATATAGAATTGTAATTATATGTTATTAATGAAATTATAGAAGATTTAATTATTGTCTTATAAATTAATTTTTCTTTCAGAAATGAGGATTAGTTGTTAGATAGATCATTAATGAAAATCATTTAGATCCTTTTGGTGGGTTTCTATACTCACAAAATAGTTTATTATTATTAATTAATATCTTGTATATATAATAGTTCTAGAATAGTAAATAAATAATAATATTTATAATAAAGTAATTTTAATCATAAATATGTTTTTATGGCTATACTTGAAGGTGGTAATATAAAATAAAAATACATCGTCCCTGATGTCGGTAAATTCACTCATCATGGGTCATGTTTTAACTTATAGAATAAAAGAGGGAGAAAAGGGAGTTTGATGGTATATAAAGCATTAAAATTATATCTTATATTATATAAATTAAACTGGAGTAATTTTTTCTCTTTGGATATGGGATTTTAGGGAAGTATGAAGAAATAGTAGAAATTGAAAAGAAAATATAAAATAAAAGAAAGAGGATTATTACCGCCATAATTATCCTCCATGAAAAAACACGTTAAAGGGATTATTTTTTGTCTTTTTATGAGTCCACGATCTCCTGTATATGGGGTAGGGGCTTTGTAAAATTATTTTTATGAATGTTTACGACGATCAAGACTTGTATGGTTTAAGGGGAAGTGGTAGTGAGGGGTGGTATTTATAGTGGATGATAGGGGTGTTTTTCGAATATTTTATCCTGTTGTTTTTTATCTTGTCTCATAAATATTTTAATTTTTAGGATTATCAACAAATTTATTAAAATAATAAAGTATAGTAATATATTATTTCCTTACATCATCCATACATTAAATATGTCTCAATAATTCATGTATTTAACAATTATCATAAATTATAATATTTTAGTTCAAGTAATTTAAGAAAATAATAAAAATTCACCAGAACCATTTTTCTCTTGTAGATTTTAAAAATAAACGCCATTTTGTGAAAGTAATTTTTTTGATATGATAAATTTAACTATTTAATTAAAACCATAATAAACTCAAAAAAACATATTTTAAATTTATAACTTTTTCTATAACACTCTGCAAAATTAAATACGGTCGCCAAAAAATATCCTAAAATAATAAGACAAACAAATGTTAATATATGAATCTATTTTATGAAAATAAATTTTCTGTTAATCATTTATATTAACTATAAAATTGTAATTAAATATTTACGACTTGCTAAAATACAAACCCTTAATGAATAATTTTCAAAATATTTATTTACTTACACTATGATATAATTATATCATACATTCATTTATAATTTTTTTAAATTTTATTTATAAATTCCAAGGTGATGTTACTATCTATTTGGTTGTCTTTCTATTCATAAAGTTCATATAACTATTCATAATTTCAAGTTACTATTTCATCGGTATTAGTTCCAAAACATCTAGAAATGTCTCATATTTCATTAATTATTCATTTTCTATATTTTTATTATGTTATATATGTGGTTTTATGTGATTTATAATAAATTAAATAGTTATAAGATTATAAATTTCATTGATAAAGTTCTAGGTCGTTACATTCTCCCCTCCTACAAAAAAATCACCCTAAAAAATTTCATAAATATCACCTCATAAATAGACATGGGTAGCTATTAAACATTAGTTATGTAGGATCCCACATCACCTCTTAAATATTATGATTCTTCCAACGTACCATTGTGATATGTGTCATCTGATTCATGAACACATGTCGTTTAGTGTCCAGAATTTGGATAATCTCTTCACAGTACGATAAATTGGGTTCCAAATCTATTCCTTCAAAAGTAAGATCATGATATGGTTCTGGAATGTTTTCCCTTAACAAAGAGATGTGGAACACATTGTGTAATTTATAAGCTCTCGGAAAAATTGTGAAATGAGAATCCACATATCTAATTCTATCTAGAATATAAAAAGGACCAATGTACCTAGGGATTAGTTTCCCTTTATTTCCAAAACTTATGACACCTTTACATGGAGCTACATTCAAGAAAACTTGATCTCTGAATTGAAATTCAAAACCATTATTTTGATTTTTAGCATAACTCTTTAGCCTAATTTGGGATTCTATGATATGGGTGTGAATATTATTTAATGTTTTTATTCATTCCTCTAAAAGATATAGGCTTATAATATTCCTTTCACCAACTTCCGCCCAATATGTTGGTGTACGACATCTCTTTCTGTGTAGTGCTTCATATGGTCCCATTAGAATACACAAATGGAAACTAATATATTAAAAAAATCCCCCAAATAGGTAATTATTGATCCCACATTCATTGATAGTCATGTGAGCATGATCTTAGAATTTCATCTAATGAATCGATCATCCTATCTAATATCACAACATTTTAAGGGTGATAAGCAGTACTCAAATGAAGATCGGTATCCAAATGTTTCAAAAGACTTTTTTATAATTTTGTTATAGATTGTGGATTACAATAAGACACTATTGGTTTAGGTTCCCCATGATGTCTTACAACTTCATTGATATAGTCATACAAGGAATTACAATGGAAAATATTCCCTTATCATAATGAAATATCAAAATTTGTTATGTTGATCAAAAATTACCCATATGGAATCATTATTTCATTGGGTTTTTGGACATCTGGTGAAAAAATCCATGGTGATATCGTCCTATTTCCGCATATGAGTAGGCATAGTTTTCATAAATCCGCTAGGATATTGTCTTTCACCATTCAATTTTTTACAGACTAGACATCTTGATAAATAATCAGCAATTTCCTACTTCATGTAATCTCATCAGAAATGCTACATCAAATATCTATACATCATAGTGCTACCAAGGTGAATATATAAATTCGAACTACGGGCATCATGGAATAAATACATGTTTAGCTCATGTATAGAGGGAACACAAAAATCATCCCAAATTTTAGAATTCCATCCTGAGAGTCGAATTATACCAACATCACAACATTCAAAAATTTAATTTTCTTTTCAAGATTCTCATCATCAGACAAATAAATTTTAATCCTTTACAATAAATATGGTTGGGAAACCAATTAAAAAGGTAATGACTTCTCACCTTCCTTGATATTCCAATGTTCATATTTACTATATCCATGTACGCAAGGTTCTTTTCAATCATCATTTTATTCAAAAATATATGATCATTATTTCTCATTGCATCAGCTACCATAATCAACATCCATGGCTGGTAGTTTATTAAACAATCATAGTCCATGAGTATCATTGGCCATCACCATTACCACATGTTGAGTTATTTCTATAAGAAGATATATTTCATGTTCTTGTAATATTTATATATCTCACATATTATAACATAGATATAGTATATCTATATCATTAAATAAAAAATTATGTCTTCTAAATGATGTTCGATCAGTTGTATTGTTTTTTTCCTGAGTTTCTAACTTCCTTGATTCATAGGCAATAACTCTATCATTATGTATAATAATACATCCAAGTATTTTATTTGATGCGTCACTGTAAATTAAATATACACCATTTCAAAATGGTAAAGTCAATATCTGATCATTCACTGATCTACTCTTTAATTCATCAAAACATTCATCACATTCATTTGTTCATACAAACTTAACCCCTTTACGAGTAATCTTTGTTCATAGGATCTGCTGAGATTCTATCCATAAAGAAAATATATCCAAGAAATGAAACAGTTTAAATCAATAATTATAACTTTCTAAACGTCCCATAAAACACTTTTCTTATAGGAGTCTCCAGACAAACCTATAATTGGTTCTCATGGTACTCATATCATTCAAAATAAATCAAGATATCATTAATAAATACCACAAAAAAATCATCAATATACTCCTTAAAAAATCTGCAAATTTGATCCATGAAAAATAGGGTACATTGGGTAGACCAAATTTCATTAATATAAACTCATAATATCTATACCTAGTTATAAATTCAGTCTTTGGAATATTTTCCTTCATCACATGAAATTTATGACTTCAAGACCAAAGGTCAATCATTGAAAAATATAGATCTCCATGAACATGATCAAATAAATCTTTAATTTTAGGAAAATGATATGTATTATTTACTGTAGTAACATTGATTTCTCTATAGTCAATTGAGAACCACATGGATCCTTATTTTTGCTTAACAATGTGAATTGGGTCGACCCATGGTGATAAACAAGGATAAATAAATAATTTTTCACTAAATTATTATATTTCTTTCCTGTGATATACTAATTCCATAGTGGACATTATATAACGAGTCTCAGATATTTTCCATTCATATTGAATTAATGTAGCTCTCCAAACCAATAATCCTAGATCCATTGCATTATTTTAATGCATTATCATTATTACAAGGAATCAAGTCCCGAAGGACCGATCACATTAGCAATATTGGAAAATAGATTACATACATGAACGTTGCATAACACATTAACACACTATATAAAATAGTCCTTTGATAATTCCATTATTTTTCTAGCTTAAACCTCCATTTAAATCATAATACACTTCTTGGAATCTAGGGAAAATAAAATATAAGAAATGGGTGAGCTCAGATGCTCAGTAAGGGTAAATAATTTAGTGGAAGCTATAAACATATAAGGAATGTTGTGTAATAAAAACAAAAGTATTTTTAAACATAATCATGAAAATAATATGGAAAACAAGATAACATTACCATATAAACATGCACATGGATATTCTACTAGTTGAATAATCACATGTAATAACTAATTTAAAAATTAGGGAATGCATAATGCCGGAAATCATAACAACAAAGTCAATTACTCTTGCCAATAATAAAAATACACATTTTTCAAAGCCTTGTTCCTAGACACTAGTTTGTCTAATGAGACCTACCGATGCATCAAGGGGCTATAGAGAGCTCCACCCATCACTTACTAATTCTTAAACATTCCTAATATAAAAATATTGAAACATAACATAAACATTCATATTAAAAATAGAATACGAAATGTCAATACGTTATCCATAAACAATGAATGGTGTAAAAATATAACATCACTGTCAAACATATCATAACTCATTCAATAAAATATTTAAGATTTTAATTATAATAAATCGTCCTCAATCAAGAATAATATCCAAAAACAATGTTGACATAGTTCAAAATGATTAGTAAAACTCTTTGACAGAAATATCTGTTTTTTATGAAAAAATTTAAAAGTCTCACAATTTAGAAAGAAATAAATTTAAAATACATTTTTGAATAAAATTTTCCAATACCAATTTAAAACTTTTGAATGGAATTATCATTTTATAACATTCATCCCCATATAAAAAATTCCTAAAAAACATTTTGAAAACATAGACATTAATGAGAATGATTTAGAAGAATAAATATTTAAACCATTTAGAGTGATGTTTTAGTTAAAGAGAATCTTAAAAATAATCCTTTTGGAAAAACCTTTTACGAATTATGGACATTGATAATAAATATATCCCAGTAAATACATACACATAAAAAATCTCAGATAACAATGAGATTGAGGAATTAAAGCTTGCCTTGTTCTTTCCATTAGTTGAGGGTACATTTAACATCCTATATAATGACCATAGTATGTTATTAAAATATACCAGAACCATATTAATATTTATGATATCATATATGATTCATTTATGACTTTATACTACCTATTTTATAATAATTTCCATGTTAAAGTAACATTTTGGGTAATAATATCTTTCTTTACTGTATGTGTTTTAACTAGTTATTCTTGATCGTATCACATAGATCATGATTTAAGTACATAAAAAATATAAATCATTATTTATTTACCATATATATTTAGTATATAAATATGTATAATATATAGATATACGAAATGGAAACATCCTTCATGGGGACGGTAGTTCATATGTACGTATGAACGTTGTTTCTTTTCTCTTATCATATAGTATGAAAATAAGTAAACAAAGTATATTTTTCTACATAAATATATATTATTCTAGTAGATATATTTTTTTATATATCTCATACTTAATCAATATATTTGTTTTTATAAAAACTATTGAATGGTGATCATTGAAGATGAATCTCATCGCGTCATGGAGACTTTAAGTCGTACGTACATACGAGCGAAAATATCTTTCTATAGATGGTGAAATAGTATGTATTTCGATGTTATATTATATATAAATATTAATTAACATGTTATGTTTATTATTTACATCAATTATACTAATTATTATACCCATACAAATAATGATATGTTTAATAACAAACTTCAACACGACGTGGGGACGGTAAGCCATACGTACACACATACGGTGACTTTGTAATTCATAGGATTGAAATAATATTGAATATGGTTGTACCATATTTATAATAACATCACAATATTTATAAGGAACTAGATTTATAATTTTTGTATGGAAACAACAATGAAATAGGAAGTGGGAGAACAAAGGAACTTTGAAAGAGGTTATGAACTAATTACCTCTTCTTTGGGTTCTTCCTTTCGATTTGATCGAAAGGGATCCTTATGTGGACATTTTTATCAAAGTATGGACTCTAGGATGAATATAGGGAATTTTTTAGGATATTTTAGTAGGGTTTTTCCGAGCCAAAAGGCTTTAGAGGTTTGATTTTGAGGGAAGGGGAAGTACCCTTTTATAAGAGAGGTGAGGGTCACTTTAGGAAAAGGTTGAAATATTATTTAATTACAAATTCATTTACGATTTCTAATGGCTCAAAATGGATTTATTTCTAAAATAATGTGGGGATGGGTTGCAATATTCTCGACCAATAGGTTTTATACAAGAATAGGTAACCATATTTACATTATCTTTTAGTTTTAATTCTTAGTTAAATAGTTTAACTATTACCTTGTCTTCATGTATTATTATAATAAGTGGTTAATAAACTTACTATAAAAAGAAGAGAGTTCATATATTGGTTCATTAATGACATATAAATCATTATATATTTCCTTGGTTTGATTCATATATTTTTAGGAATATTATATCATTAAATAATATAGTATTTTTTTTAAAAACCTAGTTTATGTCAATTTTTACACTATTTAGTATTTGGTTTTTGTGAAAGTCAAAAAATCATGATTACTTCGAAAACAATACATGAAATAAACCCTAACATGTCATATTAACCTATAAAATTAGTGTAATGAATCAAAAGTTTCAATTTACATTTATTTTTAAATTTATAATATCAATTAATTTAATAATTCATTAATTAGGTAATTACTACATCGTCATTGTGTCATAAATAAATTTAATTATTTAATGTCTTAAATTTATAAATAAAATTCCATGATGCACTAAATAGTTTTATATTTATAATGGATATTTATACATGAAATTATATTATATATACCCCCATATTAAAAATATTTTTGTTATTAACCTTTGAATTTTAAACTATTAACTCTTCTTTAAATAAAATAATAATAAATGTCCTAATCTAATCCATGTGGATCAAATAGGTTCATATTTTATTCCTATTATTGATTTTGGTCGAAATACACTTTTCTAATAGGACGATGACATGTGTTAGGGTAATTATAATATCATTTTCATCATTAATTACCCTATTTACTTTTAACCGTGGTAAATAAAAATCAAATGTTACTATTCACCAAAATTATTTTCATCCTATTGAACCAAATTTTACTTAATGATATCAACTGTGTCCCTTGGATGTTCACCAACCTCCTGGTGATGTTTCCAATCAATTTCAGGCTGATGCAAATCCGGTTTTGAAGCAGACTTCGGCTGACCGCAAGACAATAGATGATGCAAGGGACTATGTTGGATAGGGTTTGAATAGGGATAAGAAACTCAATGCAAGAGTTGGTCCTGTCCCAATCTAAAGTGCTCTCTCTTAGCCTGGAATGGTAAAAAGTCTTGTTATTATCTCTAACGCATTTGATATGATCACTACCAACAACAGTGACGATGATGAATCTAAGATAAATGAAGTCTAAGGGCCTAAAATCATGATGATTGATGCCGAGGAGGTGTATTGGGATGATGTAAATGGTGCATGGGTGATAGAAAATATTGGGAGGATGGGGTGACATACTCGCGGTAGGGGTGGACGACTCCCTCATCATAGTATGGGTACCCACTCTAGAACGGGTTATGGACGTTTGTTTCTGGTTTTTTTTGTTTTTTCCTCTTGCTGGAGTTTTTCTATGTTTAATAAAGTGTCCCTTGCGCCTCAACCTTTATAAAAAAATTGATATCAACGGTGTCTCTTAGATTTTTGAAATTCAATTCCCAAATGCGATAAAATTACATATTATGAAAATTTTCAAATGTGTCTAGAAGTTGGGTAAAGGCATTAAATAATTAAATAAAATTTTCTATATATACACTTATTATAAAATGACTCCAATGAATTACATTTGACTTTTATGGGTATTATGTACTTATTTTTAAGATAAAATAAATTTATATTAAAATATAATTATTTGAATGAAAAAGTCGGTTTTTATCTACAACATAGTGTTTTTCACTATTCATCAAAAATTGAATGTTTTCAGAAAAATACCAAATATTCACTAAAATATATTTCTGATATTCCAAATTAAAAAATGATTTCTATTTTACCAATTTCAAATCATATATGTTTCATTAATGAATTTAAAATTTATTCTTGTTGTCAAAACCAGAAAGTGGGTTTTTGAAACATAAAAATATCAAAAGATTGCTATGGGTTCATGTCCAATTTAAATGTAAAATTAATTCCAATGACAAACATTGGATTAAATGATAAAAATATAATCTAATTATACTTCAAAACCATTCAAATTTATAATTTAATACTATATGTTATTTTGATTAAAAAAGTTGTTTTCTATTAAAATTTAGTATTCTTCACTATTCATCAAAATATGAAAGTTATCAGAAAAACAACAAAAAATTATTTAAACTAAATTATTTTTCCTAGATTCTAAATAATAAGTTTATTTAGTCAAAGGTAATATATAAAAGTGTCAAATATTGGATTTAAAAATGGTTCTCCATTAAAAGCCAGTAAGATTGCATTTTTTTAAAATACTTCATTTATCATAAAATTAGAATTTGTTATTATATTACATATAATAAACATATAATATACATGGTAAAATTATACATATTATAATAAATCCAAAATGAAGTTAATACTATTTATAACTGCTTTTCCAAATGCTAGTTTGGTAAGTCGTGGTGCGCTCAAACTTTGTGTTGTGTGTGGCATAAGATATTGAATTACCATAAAGATATAACAAACTATCAAATCCTTGGGGGTTACATTATCCCCTCCTTCAGAAAATTTCTTCCTCTCAATTTGAAATTTTTCATGGAGAATAAAAGGCCAAAATACATAATACCTTTTTGGAAAAACTACATCGGAATTAGGGTTACTAAAATTTAGTCTTAATAAGGGGGAAAGGGAAATCAAAAAGTCCCCACCAAATTAGGGTTTCGAATATGATAACATTGGGGGAAATTATAGACACATAACTAGAGAAAAAATATAAATATTTATAGGGAATGACTCAGGTCATCAATCCCAAACAAGTGAATAATAAATGTAAAGTTGATGCCCTCAAATCCATAAATCTATGATGATTTAAAATATCATCGGTTCAGAAAAACATAAAGTATTAAAATAACACATTTTTTGGTTTTGACTTCCTTTTTTCAATGTATACTAATTAATTTATTCATAGAATAAAAAAAAGAATACTTGACAAGTAGAGTTCCATCCTTTAACTAATTTCTACCACAAACTCATCTTTCACTCAAAAAAATAATAGAACTCAAAAATATTCTATTTATCCTAATAGTATAGGGTTAAAAAAATGAATTTATAATTCATCTATTATACCTTTTAAATAAACTACATTATACAAACCATGAAAACATTTAGGACAGTGGTCGGAGATACTCCCTTGATACCCTTCGTTTTTTTTGTTCAAGTCTTGCGGCCTTGTCGGATGAGACGGGTTGCTGCCTGACCTCCAGGTTTTCCTTTTTAAAACAATCCAAAAATAATCGTAAGAAATTTTTTAACCTTAAAAAGAAGTATCAAATTTCCAACTTAATTCATTCCAACCCTTAAACTTATCCAAAATACTTCTGTCTAAACTAACAGTCCAAACTTTATAAGGAAGGTAAACATATTGAAGATCACTTTTTCCACGTAATAATATGTGAATAACTTCATGATGTATTCTATTAAAACATTGTAAACCCCTAAATTTCTATAAAACCTTATTGATTACAATCATTTTCCCTTATTCCTTATAGAATACTGGATATACTCTTTATATCCAAAAATTATGTAATCTACACCAATGATGGAATAAAAAAATAGTTAATTTGTTTCAAGGTACTCATGAATATGCAATATAATTTTTCCAAATCAATCATATCTTATTCTGAAATCATTATCTCAATTTCAAAAACATATTAAGGGTTATATTTCACCCAACCACATATCTTCCAAAATGTTTAACTTGAAACTGTTCTACTTCACTTAGTACCATAAAATCTCCAATACTTAAGGAAAATGTAATGCAATAAAATCCTTATATACTTTATAATTCTTATAACTTGTACATCATTAATACAATACTAAAATGATACAATCCGTTAATTATAACTTAAGAAAACTAATCATTCCTCTTCATCTATGGTAATATCATAACTTGATTATTATCCAATAACATCATTTTTGGTATACTATTATGATTGGTACATTGATTCTCGTAGTGTCACAACTCCTTGAAGATGAAACATTGTACATTGAAATCCTTTTATTACCCTTGAAATCAAGAACCTAGTCTCCTTTTTCTCCACACATATAACAAACTCCCATTCCTTTCAATCACTTTCCACGATGATTCTTTCAACAGTTATCTCATATGGGAAAATCCTTCTTTTGATTCTTCCCATTATCCAGATTTCTCTCTACCATCCTACTCATATCTAGATTCCCTTCAAATCCATATGACTCAGTAAATTCATTACTTATCTTATTAACACATGATACTATTTCCTCATATGATGATAATACATTGGAGGTTTTTTCACTTTGAAATGTTGGATTATGATAATGAAAGAAATGATACTTCTTACTCTATGGGACATGGGTTTTGTGGGAGTTCTCATTCCTTCCTCTATGATCCATTTACAAATAATGGCATACACTAGGTCAGTTTATGAATCATAATGAAATATTCCAAAATTTTGAAACACTTTACATAAATTGAACAGTTTATGCATATAATCCATAATCATAAAAATGATTTCATTGAGGATGTATTTACACATAAATTTTGCATAATGGTTTGTAATGAAAATGTGAATAATTTTAAGCACATCCCACGAGAGTTTCATAACCAAGAGTGCAGCAAGGATCGTTATCACATACCCAGATACCATTGGTCAAACCCAAAACTCATTTTTGGAGTTTTCACTCCTAGGTAAATTTCTACCAGAGCCTCCTCTACCTGATCGTATCCATACAGGGATGTATTGCATGGAAAATTCCCAAAATTCCTACATTACCAAAATTGTAGGATGTACTTATATACTAATCATCAATTTTTATCTTAGGGAAATTTTATCTAATTAGATTTTTCTAAATTTAGTTTCCAAGGATTTTACTAAACTTCCTCTGATGACAAATATAACGCCCCGACCCCTGAAGCCCAGAGCAGGAACAATATTTTAATAAATTATCATGATTACAAGGATTCAAGTCCAAAATGACTGATTAATTTAGCAATCTTGGAAAATAGATTACATACATGAACGTTACATTACACATTAACACACAAAATAAAAAAAATAATTGAGAATTATATTATTCTTCTAGCATAAACATGCATATAAATTATAATGCACTTATTGGAATCCAAGGAAAATAAAACCGAATAAATGGGTGAGATCCAATTCTCAGTAATAGTAAATAATTTAGCGAAAGCTAGAAATATTTAATGCCAGATGTGTAATAAAAATAGTGTTTTTAAACATAGTGTTGAACATAATATGGAAAACATAAATATATCTTTACCATATAAACATGCAGATGGATATTTTACAAGTTGAATAATAACATGTAATAACTAATTTAAAATGATGGAACATATAATTCCAGAAATCATAACCACATAGTCAAGGCCGCGTGCTAAGACTACAAATAAAGAATTTCTGAAGGCCCTGTTCCATGACACTTTTTTTCTCATGAGGCCTACCAATTCATCGAGGATCTATAGCGGGCTCCACCCGTCACTTACTAAGTTCAATGCATTCTTCATATGAAAATATTAAAACATAACATAAACATTCGTATTAAAACTAGCATAAGAAATCTCACTACTTTATCCGTAAATCATGAAAGGTGTAAAAATAGAACATTCACAGTCAAAAATATCATAACTCATTCAATACAATATTTAATTTTTTTATAATAAATCAGCCTCAATCAAGAATAATATCCAAAAAGGATTTTGACATAGTTCAAAACGATGAGGAAACCACTTTGAGAAAAATAACCATTTTTCTGGAAAACATTTAAATGTTGCAAAATTAATAAAGGAATAATTTTAAAAGACATTTTTGATTCATAGTTTCCCATTCCAAGTTGAAAATTTTTAGCGGAATTAACGTTATAAAACATTCACCTCCATATAAATAAATCCTAAAAAACATTTTGAAAACATGGACATTAATGACAATGATTTAGAAGAATAAAGAAATAAACAATTTAAAATTATGTTTTTGTTAAAGAGTTTCTTAAAAATAATCCTTTTGGAAAACTCTTTTATGAAACATGTACATGGATAATAAATATGTCCCAATAAATACATACACATAAACCATCTCAGAAAATAATGAGATTGAGGAATTAACCCTTATCTTGTTCTTTCCTTCATTAGAAGGTACAATTATCCTCTTGTATAATGACCATTGTATGTTTTTAAATTATACCATAACCATTTTAATATTTATGATATCATATATGATTCATTTAGGACATTATACTACCGATTTAATAATAATACCCATTTTAAAGTAACATTTTGGGTAATAATCACTTTCGTTATCGTATGTGTTTTAACGTTTAATTATTAATCATATCATTTAGACCATGACTTAAATACTTCCATAATATAAAATATTATTTATATAGAATATATATTCAGAATATAAATACGTATAATATATAGATATATGAAATGGAAACACCGTTCATGGAGGCAGTAGTCCATATGTATGCATGAACGTTATTTATGTTCTCTTATCGTATAGTATAGAAGTAAGTGAATGACATATATTTATCTACATAAATATATTTTATTCATGTATAAATATTATTTCATATATCTCATACTTAATCAATATATATGTTTTCATAAAAAATCTTTAATGGCGATCGTTGAAGAATAATCTCATCGTGTCGTGGAGACGGGAAGCCGTATGTACGCACGAGGGACAATATCCTTCAATTGATGGTGAAATTTTATTTAATTTCATGGTATATTATATATAAATAATAATTAAAATGTTATATTTTTTATTTAAATCAACTATACTCATTATTATACCCATCCAAATTATGAAGTGTTGAATAACAAACTTCACCACGACGTGGAGACGGTAAACCGAACGTATGTATGTATGGTGACTCTGTCATTCATAGATGGATAGAATAATGAATATGGTTATAAAATATTTATAATAAAATAAATGTATTTATAAGGTACTTGAATTATTATATTTGTATGGAAACAACAAATTAAGAAAAAGTGGAAGAAGAAAAGAACATTGAAAGAGATGATGAAATAATTACCTCTTCTTCGGGTGCTTCATTTTGATTTGATCAAAAGGCCTCCATAGGTTTTCTTTTTGATCAAAAAAAGACCACCATGATGAGGTAAGGGTAGTTGGGAGGATATTTTAGTAGGTTTTGACCGAGAAAAATGGCTTTAGATGTGTGTGTTTTAGAGAAGGGGAAGTACCCTTTTATAAGAGAGGCGTGGGTCAGTTTAGGAAAAGGTTGAAATATTATTTTATTATAAATTAATTTGTGGTTTATAATGGCTTAAAATAGATTTATTTTTTTGATATGGTTGTTATGGGTCTATATATTTTCAACCAATAGGTTTTAGACATGTTTAGGTCACCATATTAACCTTGTCTTTTATTTTTATTTCTTAGCTAAATAGTTTAACTTTTACCATGGATTCTTGTATTATTATATTAAATGGCTAATAATCATACTATAAAAATAAAAGAGAACCCAATTTCATTCATTAATGAAATATAAATCATTATATAATTCTTTTTTCAAAACCTTGTATTTTTAGGAATATTATATCATTTAATAATATAGTATTTGTTTTGAAATCTAATTTATGTCAATTTTGACACTATTTAGTATTTGGTTTTTTTGAAAATAAAAAAAATGATCACTTCAAAAGAAACACATTAAATCAACCCTCAAATGTCATATTAACCTATAAAATTAGTGTAATTCAACAAAATTCTCAATTTACATTTATTTTGATATTTATAATATCAATTATTTTAGTATTTCATTAATAAATTAATTACTACATCATCATTGTGTCTTAATGAAATTTAATTATTTAATGTTTAAAGAATTTAAATACAATAAAATGATTTAGGAAATATTTTTTTTATTTATAGTTGATATTTATACACGAAATTATCTTATTTATAACCCTATATTAATCATTTTTTAATTATTAAACATTGAATTTAACACTTTTATTTCTTCTTTAAATAATATAATAATAAATGTCGTAATCTAATCCACATGGATCATATAGGATCATATTTTATTCCTATGGTTTATTTTTGTCTGAATACATTTATCCAATAGAATTAGGACATGTGTTACAGTAATTATAATATCATTTTCACCTTTAATTACCCTATTTACTTTTAACCGTGGTAAATAAAATTCAAAAGTGTCTATTCACCAAAAATTATTTTCATACTATTGAACCACATTTTACATACTAATACATACTATGTCTTTTTGATTTTTGAAATTCAATTCACAGAAGCGGTAAAATTATGTTTTATGAAAATATTCAAATGTGCCTATAAAGTGAGTAAAAGACGTTAAATAGTTCAATAAAGTATTATATATCTAATATTATTATAACATGACTATAATGAATTACATTGGACATATATAGGTATTACGTACCTATTTTTACTATAAAATAAATTTAAATTTAAATATAATTATTTAAATGAAAAAGTCGATTTTTATCTACAACGCAGTGTTTTTCCATATTAATCAAAAATAAAATGTTTTCAGAAAAATATCAAAAATTCAGTCAAAGATAATTTTTATATTCCAAATTCAAAAATGATGTATATTTTACCAAATTTGACACATATAATTTGAATTGATCAATTTATTATTAATTATCATTGTCAAAACCATAAAGCGGGTTTTTGCGAAGTAAAAACTATCAAAAGATTTATATGGGTTTATGACAAATAAAAATGTCAAATTACATTAAATGAAAAAAATTGGATTAAATGATAAAAATATAATCTAATTATACTTAAAACCCATTAAGAAGTATAATTTTAAACTATATATGTTTTTGATAAAAAAAGTTGTTTCCAATTAAAATTTAGTATTTTTCACTATTCATCAATATATGAAGGTTGTCATAAAAACACCAAAAATTTATCCAAACTAAATTTTTATGTCCTTATTCTAATGAATAAGTTTATTTAGTAAAATTTAATATATAAAGGTTTAAAATATTTTATTTAAAAAGTTTTAACCATTAAAAGGCAGTAAAAATGATTTTTTTGGAAAATAATACTTTTGTCTAAAAAAATTAATTTGTTCTTATGTTATATCTAATAAACACATAATATGGAATTTATTATTATATATATGATATAAAATTCAAAATGAAGTTAATAATATTCATATTCAATTTTTGAACAGTTAGGTTGGTAAGTCGTGGTGCACTCAAACTCGGTGTTGTGTGTGGCAATAGCTATTGAATTACATTAAAGAGATAACACACTATGAAGTCTTGGGGTGTTACAAATAAATCAATATAGAACTCAACTTCCACTCTGGATAATATCCTTTTAAATTTTTTATAAATACATACATATATTCTTTCACTATAGGAAAATATTTTTTGGGAATATTTATTTCCTCATCCATAGAGAATATTTTCTCATCAACCATAAGAATTTTATTTAGAAGGGCTATTAGAGGTGGATCCAAGTATGGATAAAATGGTGAGTTTTCTTCTATAATGATAAATAATTCAATATCATCCTCACCAATAATAATTTCCCTTTTTTGAAAATGGATTTTAACATCATATTTTGAATGTCAATCCATACTGAGGATTATGTAAAATTCAATCATTATTATAATGATAAGGTCATAAACTGAAGCATATTTACATGAAATACAGAGTACTGACTAACATATCTTTTTTTCAATTATACATCCCTTATATTTTTTTGACAAAACACTCCTTTATTAAATCAAAATGTTAATGTATAATTCTCTTTGAAAAATGGGAAGATATAAAATAATGTGATGATACATAATCAAATAACGCATTTTCTATGTTTGTGGAAAGGATTAAAGTACACTCCACCACATCATTAGAAAATTCAACCTTAGTGGTTGTGACCACATTAGCTTGGCCTTTCCCCCTTGGCCATCTTTGTGGAATGTTTCTTTGAAGAATTATACATTAACTTGCATAATTTCCCATCAGTTTTCTATTATATCATCGACTATTGATAGCTTCTTTCTTTCCCATTATATCATGATGTTGATGTACTTTTTATCGAAACCCATAACAAACATCTATAACCTTTAGACATGAATCACGGTGTTTCTTCCCACAATTATCATATGATAACAAATCAACCCTTACCTTTATCCAATTTTACTTTTTTTTTCTAAAGTGTTCAGCATCCCTCTTCTTCTCTTTAATTAATTTAATGTCATAATAAATAAAGAATATTATTTCAATTTTGATAGCACAAGAGATTATATTTTCATATGATGATAAATTTTGGGAGACCAGATACCTTTACCGAATTCTTTTTAAACCATCAAGTAATTGATCAATCTTGATAATAGGATTATTTATTTGGTATGCGGCATGCCTTTATAACTTTTTAATGATCGATTTATACATTTCATCATTTCCATAATATTTTTATTTTGTTCTGGTGAATTACCTCTCCAAATCTACTCATTGTTCACGAAGAAAAATATTTTTCTCATATAATTTTCCTAAAATACATGTATTCTATACATTTCATTTCTTCATCCACCTTTTTGTTTTTAATTAACAGTCGTTACTAATCTTCATCTCCCAATAAGTGATAGTCTTCCTTGAAAACCTTCTCCCTATGATTACTTCCCAAAGAGAGAAATATCTTCTCTAAAAAATTATCCCCCACTTAGATACAAATGATTTTGTTGTTCAATTGACTGATGAAGGCTATTTTTGCATAATGATTTCTAAACATGATCCTGCACATTGTGGATCGGGATTCTCTATTCAGGTAAGGTTATTGTTCATAACCTGAGCCAATGGTCCCAATGTAGATATATGTTTCTCAACACCAGTTGCAATACGAGTACTATTATCATTATCTTTCATCATAGGGAAATCCCTATATGAGATATATGCACTAATATTGTTTCTAATACATCCACTAAGAGCCATTTCTAAATAATGGTATTCACTATATTAGGGTTCAATTTGTGATTTATAATCTCAAACCATAAAAACACTTAAAACAAATTGAAATTTTATTCCTAGTTATTCTCATAATAATAAACATGATTTATTTGGGGACATATTTAGTTTTAAATCCTACATAATGTGTTTTAATTAAAATTTGAATTACCCTAAGCATATCCCCTAAGAGTTTCAAACTACGTGCATAATTAGGACCATTCTCGTGTACCAGGATACCCCATGTCAGGCCCGGGACACCTTGTCGATGTTGTTACCCCTAGGTACATATATCCAAGAACCATGTCCACATGTTGTATCTAGATATGGATTTAATCCTTAGAAGATGAACATAATTTATACCTTAACAAAGTCCTAGGATATATATACACTTATCCTAAATGTTTATCTTAAGGTAATTTTCCCGAATCTATGTTTTCTAAATCTAGAATCAAGGTTTTTAGTAAACATCCACTGTTAACAACTATAAAGATCCTCACCCCAGTTGTCCGAAGATGGTTCCTTACATCATTACATTGAAAAAATAAACAAGTAATTCACATCCCAAAGGAATGAATAGTTTATTAGTTTTGGAATACAAGATACAAAAAAAAGTTTTACATTAAAACATGGAAGGAAACACAAAAGTAGAATTCCATTGGAAACATCCATTACTACTCGATTATCTTATAAATTCATTATTAATATACATCTCTGCATCCTTGGGAAAAATAAAACGTAAGAAACAGGTGCTCTTAGATGCTTAGTAATGGTTATAAATATAGTATAATCTATTATATGAATAATCAATAAGGCATGGTGAATAACTAAAATCACTTTCCAGTAAAACATAATATTGAGCATAAAATGAAAGGAATAAGGATTATTAAATAATACCAGAACAAAATTTAACCATGGATGTTATACTAATGGAATAAACATATGGACTATAAAATACTAGTTCTATAATGAGGGAATGCATAATGTCAGAAATCATAATCATACAGCCAATGCTTCAGCCAAGACACGACACATAACTGGTAAAATCTACTCTTTCTTGTCTACTTAGAACAACCGATTCATCAAGGGGATATTTTGGGTCCCACTCATCAATTATTAAGCAAAATGTATTCCTTATGTGAATGGGTATAAGAATAAATGACATATACATGTGAAATTTAACAAACATTCTCCAATCTATAAACATAAACACCAACTATTCTGAGTAATATGTCGAATGGTATCAAGATAGCACATCCACAGTAAAAGTAATAATAAACAATTTAATAAAATATATTATATGATATAAATAAGATATCAATATAAATAGTGCATAAAATTCCATAGATTTGTTGAATGAAATTTAAATAATCTAATAAAATCATCAATATATTTTTGAGAGAAATACCACATTTAATTTGAAAAGAAGAGTTCTTTTGGAAAAATAATTTTTATTTATCATAATTATTTCTTTAAAACCATAAATGAAGAAATAAATCTATTCAAGAAAAAATAATTTATTTATTAAAACTAATGGATACTTACAAGAGATTTTGTATGGTAGTTGAAATGAGTAAGAAATCAGGAAGTTCAATTTAATCAAGTATTCTTATCAAAATGAATTGAGAAAGGAAGCATGTAAAACATGTATTTCCCATAAAATAAAGATTAATTTGTATGGATAGATATGTTTGGATAATAAAAAAATAATATATAAGATTTAAAAAAAATAAGATTTACATTTGGGTAATCATATTGAAAGAATAACTCGAAGGAACAAATGAAGGCTCATGTAGAATCCCTTACCATATGTCTGAATCTGTTCTTCACTTGACCCTATGGTCCAATATAATGAAATTTAATCAATTAATTAACTAATATATAAAATTATATACATGTATATGGTTAATTATAGTTTTATTATGCTCATTTATGGGTTTATTGATGAGTTATAGTGTTTAATTTCCTCATTTTGGATCACTTGTTTACTTGGTTTTCATGATCGGTTGGCATGTCTATATATATTGGAGTTTCTATAAAATGGTTATAATTCTACAAAATATGAATTATATGTTATTAGTTAACATAAGTATGATATTATCTTTCTATATATTATTATTGTTTTTATAAATGATGATGATTCATTAGATTGATAATTTTTTATAAACATTTAGATCATTTTGGTTGTTTTCAATCATCAAGAAAGAGTTTTATCTTTTTAATTTATATCATGTAAATATACTACTTCCATAATACTAAATAATGTATAATAATTATAATATAATATGGTTTAACCATAATTATGGTTTATGAACAGCCTTCAGGAAGTCAATGGTAAATGAAAAGGCATCATCTATTATGTTTGTAAATTAATACATCACAGGGCAATGTTTTCATTTATAGAATAAAAGAGAGATAGAATAGAGTTTTATGATAGATCATCCATTAACGTGATCTCATTGTAGTATATAAATGATACTATTGTTATCATGTCTCTTTGGACAAGAGAGTTGAGGGAAGCATAAGAAAATAGAATAAATTGAAAAGGAAAAATAAAAGAAAATAAAGATGATGTTTTCCCATAGAGTTATCCTCCTTAAAAACCTCTTTAATGGGATTGGTTTGGATCTTTTTATGATACCAAGAGATCCTGGATATGGGGGAGTGGCCTGGGAGGAGTATTGGGCAGAATTTAGACACGTCTCAAGGCATCCATGGTGTGAGGAGAAGATGCGGTGGGGGGTGGTATTTATTATGTAAGAGTGGTGCCTTTTTTTACTTTTTATTTTTTTATTTATTATTTTTAAAAAAAATGCAATGAATATTTTGAGAATTATCAAAAAATATATTATAATAATGATATAAATTTCTATATTATTGTCTTACATCAGCCATACAACACCTATGACACAATAATTCATGTATTTATTAATTATTGTTAATTATCATATTTTACTATTCACCAAAAAACCATGTATTTTAGAAAATCCCCTAAATTAACCCTAATAAGTTATTGATCTGTAGAATTAGGCTTCAATTTTATGAAAATAATTTTCTAAAAATGAGAAATTTATTTCTTAATTAAAAATATCATTTACTTGAAAAATTCAGATTTTAAATTCACAACTGATTCTAAAACACCTTGAAAACATAACCAAGGTCTCATGAAAATTTCATAAAACCATAAGACAAAAAAAATAAATTTATGAGTTGTTTTTAGGAAAATTCATTTTTTTCAATAATTATATTAACTATAAATTTTAATTAATAATTTATGACATAAAAAAATATAAACTATTAATTAATAATTTCAAAGATATTTATTTAATTATACCATGATATAATTATACCATAATTTCATTTATAACATACTTAAATTTTACTTATAATTTCATGGGTGGTCTTACTATTCATTTTTCTGGTTTAAAATTATTAAGGGTCATATTACTATTCTTATGGTCAAGTAGCTATTTCATCGGTATAGGTTCCTTAACTTCTAGAAATACCACTTATTTCATTCATTCAATATTTATAAAGTTTGTAATGTGTAATCTAATTGTTTTTATGTTATTTATATTGTATGAAATAATTATATGAATTAAAATTACATTAAAATAATTTTGGATCATTTCACAACATCTATATCATGTAACCTGAGATAGGGATACACAAATAATTGTCGACCACTTACCATGTTCACCACATAGGACCAATCTAAGAATGTCATCCATATTCATCCAAGGTTTTATCCCAAGATGGTAGTTATTCTATTTTCTCTAGGCACCATTCCATTAGGGAGCCCCTTCAGATGTAAAAGAGCGTGGGATCCCAAATAAGGGGATGCATGAACCATAGTGATGGATCGAGAGAATGTCCAGGAAGAATCCAACACTCTAGTCTCTAAACAACAACACATTTGAGAATGCCAATGGGGTGTATCGAATGGAGGTCATCAAACCCCTTGACGAGGATGGGGGTCCTGGGTAGAGACAATTACACTTTTATTTTATCATATTAGAGATTGGACCAATGATGTTCTATAGTTTAACATCATGATACTTGGAAAAATCATCACATTTTAATGTCATATTGTTGGGATGAGGTAGTGTAGTTTAATGACATATTGTAGGGGTGAATTATGCAGTTTAAGTTCATGTGATAGGACTCATCCATGAATTTTGATGTCATGCTATAAGGATATTGTTTTCTATGCAGTTTATCCTCATGTGTCTAGGATTCTAGTTTCTATGCAGTTTATCGGCATGTGGCTAGGGTGTTGGGTGAAAAGGTTCTCTGATGTAAATTTATACGATGTTGTAGCTATATTTCGACATTAGTGAGGAGCAAGGAGGCCTATATTGCACCATGTCTTATCCTGGAATACTTCTACAATGTTTATAGTCATGATGTGTGTACATAATCTTCTAGTTCAAGGTCCCAGATATTGGATTTGAACCATGTTTAATGTCATGTTCCTGGGACAAAATACTCCTTATATGAAGTAGTACATGAGAGACATGGAATTTTTTGGAGGACCAATGCGCTCCTCATCCATGGTGACCAAGAGTATTCATCATTGGGTTAAACCTTGTGATTGATATATGTTCATTCCCATTTGGGCTCCAACATTGCATACATTTTTTCAGGTATAATCACCATCCTTAGATCCAGTACCGTGTAACCTTTAAATAAGGATCATAGATGAACAATTTTATTGAATGCTCTAGATATCTTATTTGGGTGCCTCCCAAGATTATGCAAGGTTAAAAGCCTATTTTCATTGAGGGTTCCCAATTTGTCTATATGGACCTCAGTAATTACTTCTAAAATCTGATTATCATAGACAGTTGTGCGGAGATATGGAATTTGAATCTTGATGGGAAGCACAACCTCTATTAAATAAACAAGGGAATGTAAAGTGTACTTTTTGGAATTCCAAGTCATCCATTGATATCCCTAGATGGTGTTAGGGTGCTTTTCCAGCCAACATTTGTTATTCTCTCCAACTATATTCTGTAGAATTTTGTATATTGTTTTGTGAATGCTCTGATCGGTCCATTTTCTTATGAATGATTTCAAGAAGTATAGGTGGACTAGATGTTGTACTTGGATTATAACTTCTCTATATTGGAAGCCTATAATTTGGATGAAATTGGAGATAACTAATTAAACAATTAATTGGGATTTTACTTTCTTGAGGGGGATATCTTCTACCCATGTAGAACTGAAATCGGTGGTGGTCATAATGAACATACACAAGAAAGATTTTTGTGGAGGATATGGTCCCATGAAATCAATTCCACAGATTGTAAAGGTATAGGAGTTCTTGGTGGTTTTTAGGGGCTAAAGAGGCCAATGATCAATGTTGTAATGAAAATGGAATTTGTGGATACTCTTGGAACAGTCGATATAGTCATGGACCTTGGCGAGCCAAAAGTAGACCTACCTTTCAATCTGACAGGATAGCTTCATAACAGTATGATGGGAACCACCGTATCTGGAATGAAGAACCTATGTAAACTATGTAATACAATATCCTTGAATGTAGTGGAGGAAAGTTCCATCATAATGACGCATGTATTGAGTTTTCTTGAGGCTATGAGCACTTTGGAGGGTGAACAACAATGCACTCTAATAGATTTTCTCACATTTGTATCCATTTACTGTAGAGTTTCCAACTGGAGATACTAGATGAATGGGGTTACCAAATTTGTGATATCTTATACTATGATCTGATCTAGAGGTCATGGCATGGATGTAGCAGTAGCGATGTGGTTTACCTACTGGTTGTCATTATCATTTTTTGGACTGATGGGAGTGATCACCCTTTGATGCTCCAAAAGGATGAAGAAATCAACCATGTAATTATCTAAAAGATTATAATATAGGCTTTACATATAATTGGATTGACCAATATATGAGGGGGAACATTTTTCACTTCTGTATGAGAAGGGAAATGGGATATCAGGTGGCGAGTGCGCTCCAAAGAAGCATGAGTTCTGGATTCATGATGATATAATTATGCTTAACTTTTTTTATGGCTTACTCGGATTACCCCTTCACATCTATATAGGGAAAAATCATGATATCTGTCTTGAGAAAAATAATGAGAGCATATTATTCTACCTTGCTGTTGGTACAACCCTCAGATATCAAGAATGAGAAAAACATATAGTATTATTGTGATGAAGACGATACCCAAGACTACCCTGTTGAGTCGGGGATCATTGAGACTCTACCAGTGGGGGATTGGTATGCATACTAAGAATGCTTCAATAAAAAAGGAATCACTTTTTCCATTTAGTGGATATACATGTTTGTAAAATCAGGTTCTATAGACTTCTATGTCAAGGTCGGATGGGTGTATAGAATGTCTTCCAACACCTAATCCTTGACAGCCTTCTTTGGGATGAATCTGATATCGAAGTACTAAAAGGTCACTTCCCAATAGGCTAGACAATTAGTCAAAATGGAGAGGATTAGGATATAATTCAATAGATCCATATGGGATTCCAGCTGTATATTGTGATGTCGAAGGTAATTAACAACATCTAAACGTTGAAAACCAGTGCGAGGAAACTCTTCATGATAAGACAGTATATCGAATCTTCATCAAGAAGCATGCGACAAAGTTAGTATAAATTGTTACCATTTCCTTAATTATTCATATCAGTGAAAAGAGCACTTCAGGATCATTCTAGGGAGGTCACATGTGGAAATAATGACTTCCCATAGATGTGTTCCATAAATATTAGAGGCAATATAAGATACTTCTTAATCTCCTTGAATTATATCTAGCACTCTGCATCCCCTTGGTATTCGGTGACATTCATAATGAGTATAAAAAATGGAATATAATTTCTAGATAGATTTTAAATGCATCAATATATATTGTTTATTTTTTATTATAATCCTCTGAGTTCCCATAATTTTCCCAGAGGAGACGTCAGGGTGATGGACCTGATCTTATTTCGATCAATCTCAATTCCTATGTATATGATGACAAAGCTAAGAAACATCCTAGAGGTGACCCCAAAGGAACAAATCATGTGGTTCATCTTTAAATTCAATGAGTGGAAAAATAAAAACACATTTTCATGATCTATGAGATGCTCATGATGTTGAATGGATTTCCCCACCAAGTCATCCACATAGCATCCCACTAACTTCCCGAGTGTCGATTTAAAGATGTGGTTCGTTGCACACTAATTGGTATCTTCAACATTATTCAAATTGAAGGCCATTATATAATATAATAAAGTTTATTTTGATTCTTTGACAGTGGTGAAATCCTTATCTCTTTTCCTTTCATTCTGATTTAATTATACTCGAAATACCCATCCATGAATCATGGAGCTGGAACGTAGATGTGTAATTGATCAATAGCACTACCATGGGAAGAGGAAGATCTTCCTTTGGACATTGATGGTTGAGATCCCAGAATTCGATGTGGACTCTAATCCATTTGTTCTGCATTAATATAGGAACATTATTGACTGACCACCTAGGGAACTAATCCTCCTTGGTAATGTTGGATTTTATGATCTTATCAACTTCGGACACAACCATGGCACCATGAGAATGGTGTATCTTTTTGGAAGGATTCTTGATCCATGGATGTATCAGTAGGAGATCAAGATGGTGAATAGTGGCATGAGGTTCTAGTCTTGGAATCTCATCATAGCTCTAGGAAAATACATCATGATGCTACTTTATGAAATCCATATACTGAGGAAGTTCCTCTAGATGGACGACCTCACTGATTTGTGTTGGGCTAGGATCTATCTCAGTTCCATGATTAAGCCAACCCAACTCATCATTATTGGTTGATATTCCCTATTAAAATTAACAAGTTTCTTCTAACCCCACTCCATTATCTGAGGTAGGGGGATCCATGGGAGGAGACTGTTCATCTAAGATAACTAATTCAGGATGAACACTGGTGCCTGCTTGGCGGGATAAAGAATCCCCACTTGGATATTCCCACACTATTGAAACCATGGTGAAAAACGCCTTACATAAAATTTTATTAGTCCATTTCCCATGGGTCCCATTCTTTATTTAAAATAAATAGTGGTGGGTCGTTCTGTGATCGATTAACCAGGCTTGTTAGAACATGCATGTTTGGTGCACACAGTATCCATCTGGCGATTGTCTCAATACCTCATAGGGGTTGGGGTTCTGGTATAACTCGAGAATTCCCTATATATATGTATGGGGTTATCTCCTGAAATTCATTGTACCTAGTAACACATCCACTCCTCATCTCTGAAACAATGAAGTAGTGTCCCATGTATGGGGTTGTGGCCTCCAACCAGTGACTCAGGAGGATGAAGGAATCATCCAGATCTATCAACAGGTCAGTCACAGTAACTGTGTGCACAACCTCAATGGTATGAACCCATTTGTGCTTTCTCTTTTAATATTCGAGATCTAGATAGTAGTCTTTACATGTGGAAATGGTAGATTCATCTCCTTCAAGAACTCACACTGAACCATTGAAGGAGTACATGAGGAATTGGTGGTATAAAGAGGTAAGTGTTGCATGTATATAAAGCCAGGGTCTACCCATAATCACATTATAGGCGGTATCCTATGAAATAAACATAAATTAATTTTTTTCAACCATCCCACAAATGTGGGTCTTCCAACGGATGATACAACATGGCCTCTACTCGTTCATGTCATCATCTTGAATCTTCATGTTAGAGGGACTCATATATTCTTTAGCCAATTCTAGCTTGTGGATAGTCTAGTTCGGGATGAGAATAATAACAAAACATGTGTTAACTAGAATGTGGAATATTTCCTTTCCATTGAACTAACCAGTGATGTACATCCTGTGGATGTGCCCTTGTATGAGGGATAATTCATATTCTTATAAGAATACGATGATGCTATGATATTCCACTCACTCTACTTCCTCGACCAAGAAGGCATCTAAAGCCACTACCTCAACCTCAAATAGGAGGGGGATCCTCAAAGAATCTATGAAGGATTAATGAATCACTTCAAATTTTAGGGCCTTAATTATTGATATACTTTCAGGAATTTTGGTGAGATTATTAATCACATCATGCATCCATTTTATGCACACAAATATACTATTAGGGGGTTGCTCTTTACCAGGAAGTATGATGGGTGTTTCTAGTGGAACTGGTGGATTCATTCATGTGCAAAAGATTCAATGCTGGTAAAACCTAACGAGAATTAGTAATGAATCATTATCGGTTGGTCGAAAAGTGACATTAGCTATATGTGGACAATCATGATTTAGTAACACATATTCTTCATGGTTGAGTAGTACAAATGGTTGTGGCAGTGAATATAACAATACTGGATGTGCAGAATGAGATTTTTGATCTCTAGGCTGAACCTACTATCATGTCTCAGTAGCATGAATGGCCTAGATTTTGAGCACTATCCTAAACATTTTGATGAATCACATGTCAGTTCCTCTGTCGATGTTGGCATCGACCAAGGATATTTGGAGGGTAATCCCAATACTATTCGAAATCATGAATAATATAGGGATCCACAAACTCAATGGTATGCACTGAGGCATTCCCCTTCTCATCATTGGATGAATCATCCAATGTTGGGTGGACTCTGTGATTGATTTCCTTCTCTGGAGGATAGAAATTTCCTTTAGTGAGAGATAGCTTTCGCACCATAAAGAGACTTTTATTTCATTTTTTTCGTCTACACCCACCCTTTTCGGAAGTAGAGGGATGAGATTTGGATACAAAAGTGGAAGTTAGTGGATGTGAAATGACTTCAATAGGATCTAGATGATTCAAATATGAATATAGAAAACCATGAGTTCAAGAAACTATCTTTCACACTAACCAATCATCATAAACTTAATACCTACATCTAGAATCCTATCGCCATTCACCTTCACTATCATTGTCATATCTTGTAGTGATTTTATCCACCTATGCCTGAGTAGGGAAAAATAGAAGTACATTTTTACCAACCGTGTCATTGATCTAGTCATTGAACACATTGTATTAATTGATTATATGTCCATGTATTCTATAGTAGGGGAAATAGTCAAGGACATAAATGAGATTATCCTCTTAGGTATTTCAACATTATGGATATTTCATAATATCATTCCACATGTCACTATAGAAATAAAATGGAAACTAAGACTTATTGAATAATTAGTCTCAGTTCCTCTTTTTCAAGAAGGGAGCACTATGAACCTTGCCCAGACGATGGGATGGAGGCTCAAGAGGGTTTGTTTCTTGATTCTCTCGCCTAAGCGATGGTGGTTTACTAAGAGGTGGAACATTCTGATTTTGTGTTGTGTGTTGTTGAGCCTAAGGATGGGAGAGAGTCTAGTACCCTCAGTGAGGACACATATGATTCTTTTATAGTAACAACTCTAGATGTATGGGGTCCTCAATCTATGAAATTAAAGTAGTCTCATACTTGGACGACATTCATGCAGGAGATGGTAAAGTAAATAGATGTGCCTACATGGATATATACAGGGCCTCTAGTTGGCACTGAGCATTGTCATAAAAATTCAAAAATCCACCTGGAAAATATTAAGTGATGAGGGAGGGTAACAATTCTGTCTTAATGTTTCCCACACACATTGATAATAGTTTTTCTTACATCAGTGGCATATCAAGGCAATATGTGAGGCCCTGACACCTTGAGACAGAGTATGTGACATACTCATCTGGTTATTTTTTAACTAGAAGAGGTCGATGATACGTGTCTTGTGTGTGGTGTAAATAAACTGGTAAAGAAACTAGTTACAATGGCCTTTCTAACAAGTGTTGGACCCAATGGGTAACTAGTTATATCAAACAAAGTTTATACCATCCAATGTCTATTGAAAACATTCAATCTTGGGGGCCACTAGCTGCTCGGGTGTTCCTAGCATTTGACCTCACATTGAGATAAAGTGTGCCTAATACTTCAATGGGGTTCCCATCCCAGTGAAAGGGGAAATTGTATGATTCCTAATGTTTGGGGGTTCACACATGATATACCCCACACTGGATATGTCTTTCCATCAGACGGAATCACATTATCTCGATTATATAGGGCTTCAAGGTGAGTAGTGATACTGAAAATTAGATCTTCTTGATGGTGATTAATGTCTTGTTTAGGATAATTGAAAAACAAGGCATTGATGGGATCTTCAACTCTATATGCGGGATTTTCATCTCATTGAGAAGCTAGGGGAGAAGCTGGCGGAACGGCTAGAAAAATAACTGGAGGGATGAGAACATAGTGCTCATATGGATTGAGCGTCACATATCGTGGTCACTTACCATAGGCTCTAGTTTTTTCTTTATCGAGGTTTGTAGGATCAATGGTATCACCTAGGGTAAATTTCTATGGATAATATGTGGATGTCCCTACTAACCCTATAGAGGATAGATGATAAGACCATAATCTAGTTGATTCATATAAAGGATCTCATTGATGATCATTTTTATGATCAATTATCTTCTATTTCATGGAAACCATAGGGAGTGGATTTATTTTTTTCCTCTGTTTGGATCTATATGGGTCAGGGGGCTTGGAATTACCAATCTCATCCTTTCCTTTTTTTAGTTTCCTCACTGATGGGTAGGGGTGTAGGGTGAAATCTAGGGCCACATAAATGCCTTGTATGTGGGTAATAACACCTTTTTGGGGATCCAAATGATGTTGTGTTACCCCATGAGGTGGGACCACTTCAACGAAACCAACATATGTGTCAGTCCGCCGGTTTTTCAGGGAATCTTATACCCTTTGGATGACATCCTCGTGATATTGAGCCTTTTGTTGGAGTCAGGTGAGTCAAATTGCGGATGACAGAGTAGGGGCGTTATCCATCAGTTATGAAGCTTTAATTCCCTACTATTGGTGGTGCTGAAGAGGCATAGTGGGAGTACATCATTGTGGCATATGGGTTCTGTTCATTGCTGAGATGACTCGTGTGGCCCCTACATTGTAGGAATATGGTATTGAATCAAAGTATTACTTCATGGAAAGACATATGATGTGTTTGGATGTGGAAATGGTGATATGGGGCTCTCGACATGGCCCTTAGGGGTGGTGTTTCTAGCAAGGAATAGAGGCCACCAAGTTTTGGTAGGCCGTGTCCCTCATGGGAATAACCCATTCCTACTTGGACCTACATATGATTGCATCCATCACCCTCTTATATATGATCTCTAAGGGTAATACAGGGCATGGGAACCTATTATCCATGTCCGCGACTGACTTTGTGATGGGAATAGTGTTTCGTGGGATTGCAACATTGTTGTTCCTCGTGCCCTTGCATCTATGGGGGAGGGATGATTCATATAATAATGATATGTTCTAAACTTTTGGAATATTCAACCATACTTATGGTAAAAATAAAATAAATTCCCAATTCTCCAGCATTGTCCAATCATCCATGGTTAGAGAGAGGGAGAACCACACTGACGATGCCACAGACTAAAATGCACAATGCTAAACTACACCATATTTTTGTGAATTTAATGTCATCCCCACTATTTTACTGGTGATACCTAGTGTTGGATAGGTACATTTGGTTGAATAATCATCTATCTATCAAATTCCATAGATGGAAAATCCCCATAGTTTTAGGATAAAATTTGACATTGATTTTCTATTTCTATTATGATTCTTTTTTCCTTGTCCTACTACCATTTTGTGCTATAGTTTTTTGATACTACATTTTACACATCATTCCAAAATTCCAAAGGTATTCTAAAATGATCACATTCCTAGTTGTGTTTCTTCCTTTCTCTAAATGGGATGATGGTTTGTTGGTTCCCCATTCCATGGTTTCCTCCTATGAATTTATTTCCTAGTCTAAGTTTACTTCATATATTTTGTTTTGTTCATTAATCTCATTCCTAGTTTAGTCCCTTCATGGATGAAAATTAATTATGCTACTTATTTCTAGACATTACAATGGTTCTTGATAGGGTAGAAATCTTTGGTCATGAGAGTGCTCACATTGGTCGTTGTTGTTATGTCTGGAAATTGGAACATTGGTCACCTAAATTATTCTCATAGTATGGCTGCAAAAGGGCATGGAACCCTGAGGTGTCCCAAATATTTCATGGGGTATATTATTCCAAGGTCACATATTATAAGGTTTTACTCATTCATCCAATGATTAAAATGAGGTATCAGCTATAGGTCAAGGGTTTTAAGTCATGCAATGATGGAGTGGAGTGATCAGAATTCCCTGTGGAGGTGGATCAATAAGATACATCCATAGGAGGGAACATCTGGAATGTGCATATATGGATGGGTCAGAATTACCAGGGAAGATGGACACAATAGGTGTTTCAGATAAAGGTAATATGTCACACCTTGAAGGTTGGTATTGAAAATGATAAGGGTGGATCAGGGTGGTTCACCCCTAAGAGGGGAACGCCAATGTTTACCATTGGAAAGCGTTTAACCTTAGGGACGCTTCCTACGCACCCTATTTAGAATAGAGGGACCAAACCCTTGTTGTTTGAGTGGGACTATGTGCGGATTATGTGTTATAATTTCCTATCATAAAATGATTTACCTTGGTTTGATGATGATTTTGTTGGGCTTAGCCATGCTCAGATTCTCCTCTATTGCTAGGAGAATTGATGGAGGGGACGGGGCTTACACATGGACAGCTTCTCAGATGGTTGGAATGATCCCACCAGGATGTGGTGGCTCAAGTAATAATTGGGATGGAGATGGATGAAGTGAGGGTGGAATGGATGTAATAGGTGAGTTTTTGGTATCATTAGTCTTGAACCTCCGAGAGGTTTCCTATGTATCCCAGTAGGTTGGGAATCGAATCCCATCTAATGTTTATGAGGTCATTGGGTCTTACCAATTATGTGCCAGCCCAATAGAAATAGAGCATGGTTGGGTATTATGCATATGAGAGGCCCATGGGGACTCGATGGATATGTGACCTAATGATTTAGGTCATGATACTCTTGTTACATATTTAATCAATGGAATGAATAATATGTGTATTGATGGTTTTTAGGCTTGAACCTGAAGGAGGTTTCCTATGCATCCCACATGGTTAGTAATCAACGTCCATGTTGGTCTGAAAGACCGGGCTTACGCAAGGTTCACATCATGTGGATTGAGGTTCTGTATGTGGATTACACCTAATGAGGAGGCCCATGGTGAATATATGGGTTTCGTGTTCTCTAAAATCCTTTAATCCCTCATGATTCATGCTTGGTTGGAAAAGCAAGCGGAAGTAACATACTTGACTGATGTGTCGGTATAGGTGCATGAACAGAAGATCATGTGGGTATTACACATAGAAGATGTCCATATGGAGGATTTGACACCATGTGAGGATGATATAATTCCATGTGAATGGGTCTTGCACAAGAGATCACCCCATCGTGACAAATCTTTATGTGATATGGATGGAAAGGATCCCAGTTCCAGTCATCTCTGTGTCTTTTCGGAGGAGGCAGGATAGAGCAGTGGTGCTGCCTCCCACAAAAAATTCTAGGAGATTAATATAGTAGGCATACATTGGAGGATCTAATTCCCTGCGAGGAGGATCACATTCCATGTGAGAAAAATATCACTCCATTGTAGAAGAGTGGTTGTGAATAGTGACTTATCCATGACACGCCATGTGCATTTTAGGGGGTGAGACTACAAATTAATGTCATGTGATGAGGACGATGGAGATGGGATTTTTAACAACTTCCATCATGGAGGAGGAGTACTCACTACTCACCACATGGTAATACCTGACTAAAGCTCACCAACACTTAGGGAAGGGAAGGCATCACCAATGTCCAATGGGAGTGGAGAGGAGAATTGATCCATTGTGGGGTTTATGTTATTATGGATAGGCCAAAAAATCCATTATTATACTGATTCCAAAAAAATAGATATGGAAATTATCCAAGGGACACCACATGAGGGACCATGAAATAACGTTTTTAAACCTGGAAGGATGCACAAAAGAGGGTCTCATGAATCTGGGTGCCACTTTGAGAGGGGATTTGATAATCGTGGGTCCTTTGTGAAGATCAGGGGATTCATGAAAAAAGGGCATCATGAATCATGGTGAATGTTCCTTGGAAAATAGTCATGATCTTGAAAAAAAGTGCTTCACGATGTTTTGGTTCTCCATGATTCCTTGAGTACCCTGAAAGGTCTGATTCCATCTTGAAGGGAGTGGAGGTCCATGAAAGGAATCCAAAACATAGGTGGGGGATTTGGAATAAGGTAAATGGTGTATCATGATGCTTAAATACCTTGGGAGATCCACTTTCCCTATGGTTATCTGAGCTCGGGTAATTCATGAAACACATGATCAAATGGTGAATGGTCGATGTATTCATTCCTCTGAGGTGTGGGAGGATGGATATTTAATGGATTTGGGGGTTTCGATGCTTGGTGTTGTTCCATGAAAAAAATGGTTCAATGAAGGGTAGGGACTCCATCGAACTCACAGATCCTTTTTTCAAGACACTCTCATGAGCCCATGGGTGTTCCATCTAGGCATTTCATACTCGCTACAGTGGGAGGTCTCCATGAAGGTGCACCATGAGGTAGACAGATTCAAAGAGTTTTTGTGCCATTTGAGCTAGGTGTTTTACCAAAATAGTTGTGGATTTCCTCAAATTAACTTTATCCGCATATTTGGATACCAAAATTGACATAAATAAACATTACATATATTTTTTGGAATATATAAAACATTATAAAAATATATGCCAAAGGATATATTAGTCTTGTGCCTTTGGAAACATAGAACGGCAAACACTGGTCTATAATTGAACTGAATTCTCTACCACTATGATCTTCATGTATAGAACACTTCAAAAACACATCATAATTAATACATATCTTCATGGCCTTGGAAATGAAGTACAAAAAAGGGGATATCAGATGCTCAATAAGGGTAAACAAGGGAGATAGGTAAGAGTATCCCTAAAAATATGTGTATGATAACATGATTATAAAAATGAAGGGCATATACTATATATCATAAGATCGTAAAGTTGAATCAGGACATAAAGCATAGTAGTTCATAAGAAATGAATTATATAGAAATAAGGTACATAAGCCATGAAACTATTACATAGGAATAATACATAGAATTGTGGAAAACACATATGAAAATAAAATTTTTTTCCACAATACATTTGGAATTGTTTCCATGTCCATCATTGTAGAACGAATTCATTCCCCATACGATCTTGGTAGTCATGGTTCACTCCTATGGATATCGTAGTATTACGAGTTCACTCCTCATACCATCTTGGTAGTAATGGTTCACTCCCATATTCATCTTAGTAGTCACGGTTCATTGAAAAGACCATCATATTATATATCATGAGATATAAATCATTACCAAATGAATTGGATGGAAATATTTATTCCACCCATCCCATAATTTAATAATACATACTTGTGCCAAGAAAATTCTAAAATAATCATTTCATATCCCATAAAATGAAATATGTGACATATAAATTTGAAAATTTATTAAAATATGAAAAAATATACACATTTAATAATCATGTCATTCAAATCATATCTCATTAAAAGAAGCAGGTTTCAAAAAAATATTACCAATGAATGAGAAATGAGTCTTATAAATATCATTCCATCTAAACATAAACCATTAAGAGAATAATATGAATGAAAAATTGAATAATTTACCCATAAGGAATGATTAACACCAAAATATGTCATCTAATATGGGAAATTTGTTTTAAAGATAATTTAAAAACTTTTCATGAGGAAAATATCCTTTCCGTATTGAAAATGAAATTTTAAAATAGAAGAAATTTACTAAAAGGTTTTTTCTTGGAAAATATCTTTGAAAATTTGCAATGTAATATTTCAAATCCATAAAACATTTTTAATATCCTTTTCCATTAACATTATCTTCAAATATCATTTGATAAAATTTTGTAAAAAAATTTTCAATTTTTTTTGTAATAAAACAGCTTTCATACTTAAAAGAAAGATACAGTCTGATTTTTCGTAAAAATTATCTCTTATTTATCATAAGTAAAAATATGTGAAAAATTGAACTAAAATATTAATATATAAGGAAAAAATATCATAGAATAAAACACATTACTTTACTTGATAGATGGATCATAATATTTCTTTAGTGGAAGTATAATCATAAACAATCATAAGAAATGATTTGATTATTTCAATAAACTATTACCACAAGGTAACATGGGATTATACACTCCATGTATGAAAATGAAATTCAATGAAGCTTAAAATACCATTAAACTGTGTAGATTCGTGATATAACAATTTAAATGCAGAATATACACCTCATATAAAAATATAGGTGTATAACATGGCATGTGTCTCCAAGAATGAAAATTGACACAAAAGTACATTACCCAATTGGTAACTTTTGAAACATATACCAACTGAAAGAAATTTAACAAAATTGATATGTAAACACCCATAACATTATGTATATGTGGCATGGAATACATTCATGGTAATTATATACACCACAAAAAATAAGTGGGTGGTGAATAATGAACATATCTCATGGAAACAAAAGTTGGATGAAATTACCTTACCTTATGTCATGACTCTCATCGTACACATAAAAACATTCTATAAAATATATATAATATTATTATATATTTTTAATATAATATTATTATTATATATAAAAACATTTATGGTTTGATTTTGACTTTATATTTCCCTCTTATTAAAAATTCTATGTCAATGTTTCACTTTGGGTAATATTCGCTTTGTTTTTCACATGTGTATGAATTTATTATATCATTATTCATTGTATGTATATAAATATTTATAGAATTTAAAAGAATTTATAAATATAAATTATATTCGGTCTATATATATTATAATTATCTATAAAATATAAAAGTATGAAATGGAATACACCGTTCCTGGAGGCGGTAGGTCGTACGTATGCATAAACGTTGTTTTTATTTTATAGTCGTTTTAAAAAAATAATGTAAATGAAATATATGTATATGTGTATATATATTCATTATAGTAGCATGATTATATCATTTAAATAATATTATTTCACCAAACCCATCCTTAATACATTCCATTTAGAGTGTCAATTAATCACATCGCTTTACGGAGGTGGTAAGCCACACTTCCACATTCTATATTATAATATTTAAACAAGATAAAATGTATAAAGGTATGTGTTATAAAAGAATTAAATAACCATAAATACATTATAAATATTACTTATATTATTTACAAATATATTTTTCATCATAATTCCATCCATGAGAGGCTATAAAGAAAGAACGATGAATCATCGTTTTGTGAGGTGGTAGTTTTCCGTACACATAAACAGTATGTTCGTTACCCATTAGTTGAACATGTCTATAAGTGTAAATCAATTACTATTAATAAAAATATATAAGTATATTTAGGATATTTAGGATATTGGTTTTTTTATAACAATGTGTTGGGATCCACATATTTTAATTTTTTTAATGATTACAAATCCAATTAACCTTGTTTAGTATATCTCGCATAATGTGTAGAGATGATTGGTTTATTTTCATTAAATAAACTTTCACAAGATCGTGATTCCTATAAAACATTTTTTATTATTATAAACTATATTTAAATTTTTTCTAAAATGTTCTCTTATATGAATGATTGTGTCTAATTTATTATATGAATATTATTTTTTAAGAATGTTTATAGATATTTGGTTAATTGTGAGAAATCGTAAGTCTGCCACCAGTTCTGGTTTTTTTGAAAAGACCCAGACACAGTGAAATAGTTACCGTGACCCAGAAAATATGACCCAGACACAGTGACCCAGACACTGTCCCCCTGAAATCATAACCAGTTTCAGAACTAATTAAGTCTATGACACCGGTTCCTTGGTTCAATCACCAAGACACCATTCAATGTTTGGAAAAGGACCATACACCATGATCCTAACACTACATCTTTGCTATTGGTTCCTGATCTCAATTCAACCATTGCATTAGGACTGTATCACCGCTCAAAGGAAAAGAAGAAGACACAATTTCATAGTGACACCTTTTCCAAGTGATACTGTTTCAAGACAAATTGTGACATCGTTCTTTAATCTATTTTTTAATTTTCAATTTAATTTCTAACGGTCATATTTGAGTCATATAAAGGCACTGATATAATTAATGATTCTTTGTAGACAAGTATCCTAATAGTACGAGGTAAGAGGTAAAGAATACGTGCCTCTTGTTGAATCCTACACATGCACTCTATAACAAAAAATAATGTGTGGCACTAGAACAAAGGGTATAGGAGCGACCATTTGCAAAGTAAACATATACATGCTACAAGATACATATAAAGAACATGTGGTTCACTCTTGATTATTGATGGTTGTACTACCATATATAATGTCCAAAAACATCTCTGTAGTACCAACTCTAAAAAAACATGAGATATATAGCTAATATCATCTAACTGGACACCAGAGAACCATACTTTTGCTACTCTATCATTCAAAAGAGGACTCGATGCTTTCATTTTATTCATCATACAAGTCCAGATCAGTATAGAATAACACTCAGAGCACTTCAAACCCTTTTCTCATAACATATTTTTTATTCTAGTTTTAGCTTTCTATCAGTGTTTGTGTGTGTCTATATTAAAATTCACAGTGTCTCCTATATTAAACTAAAGGATACAAGGTAACCTTCCTCTCATATCTTCGTACATCTAATTACTCACATAGATAAGTGTGGAAGAGTCCTTCTGTGACCTGGTAATATATAACCAGGACGAACAGTTGAAGAGGTCGTGTGACCTGGAAAATTGTGTGCACTATTGTTTACCCCAATCCAGGGTGTGGATCAAGTTTATTAATATAAATTTCTTGGTGGAAAGTGATCACCAAATTGAGTGGATTAGGTCTCTTCTTATGACTAATCCACTTGTCTTATCCTCTTAGCCTTTTAAATTAGTTTTTCTCTTCTTTACTGTACTTTTCCAAAAACACTGTATTTTACTTTCATAGTTAGTCTTGGACAGAATTTATAATAATTTTACCATATTAGAATAGTTTCAAAAGATGTATTAATAACTCACATTGATATTAATGAGAGTTAATCAATCTTCTAAGAACTTATTTGAACATTCCAGCTATTATAACTTTATTACCTTCATTAATTAGTTCATATTATCTTTTTATTATTGGATATTTTTATGTTATATTTTTAACAGAATTTTTTTAGAGATATTCAATTCACCCCCACCCCCCTCATGAGTAATCTACTCCGAAAACAATTTTTTATCAGAGGAATTTATTCCTGTTAATATTATTTATTATTGCAACTGTCATTTTAGTTTTTCATTAATGATCTATTAATTTCTATTAATTATAAATTTCTAGCTCTTTAAAAGTATTTATTTCTTATGGGTACTAGACTCTAAGGTTCTACAACAAACAGAACTCCATTCTTTAATTAAACTAATTATTCCCAATGGAAATTTAAAATGAAAATTCATTAATAAAGTATTAGTTTTTTAATTTTTTCTTCAATTGTAGATGATTATAAGATTTATTCTACATCTATAACTACCTAGGATGACCCAAAAAGTACTTCTTACAATATGATTTGGAAATATATGAATGCCTAATATTTATCTTTTGGAGATTATGACTTTTATAGAATGTCGTCCTGTAAAACTGATCATGATATTTGGGAGACCATGCCTGTTTCACATAAGGGAACTAAATATTTTAGAGAAATGAGACTCAATACGTATACAAATTTGTATGATAACTTTAAAATGAATCCTGATAAGCCTATTTCGGATATGTATCCTGGGTTCAATGAAATTTTCAACAAAATGATATCTCTTGGAAGGGAAGTTACTTCTAAATAACAAATCATGAGGATTCTCATATGCCTACCTAATATATGGTGGGGAACTTCTATCTCCATTACAGAGTCATGTGACATCAACAAATTACCTATCAATGAACTCATTTGGAAACTAATGACGTATAAGGAAGAGCTGAAAGTCAACAAGGAAGAAGAGGATGAACCCAAAATAAAATACGTGGCATTCAAAACCACCACCTCTAAACACAATGAAATGGAGAAACTACAAGACTCTGTAGAAAGTTCCAACAGTGAACAGTCTTCACCTGACAGTGATGAGGAGATGTCCCAATTAGCCAGATGGTATGAGAAATTTTTCAAAAGGATGAAATAATTCAAAAAGCCTAAATTGAAAGGAAGATAAGATCAAAAAGGAATCTTGAATAAGGATTGGAAATTAAATGACATGTATGAGGAAATAGTATGTTATAAATGTAAGAGAAAGGGACATGTAAAGGATGATTGCCCCAAGATGAAGTATAAAAAGAAATATGAGGACACAGATAGAATGTATAAAAAGGAAATGAAATAATCTTTGAGTGCTTCGGAGGATAGTTCAAGTGACCCAGAGACTTCACATGAGGAATAGGCTAACAAAGCCAATATATGTTTCATGAAAAACACATCTACGGTAACCCTGGAATATCCTATAAATAATTCCAATTATTATGGAGATGAAAGTGATTCTGAAAATATTTCTAAAGAAGAAATGTTTGAGTTTTGAAATATGGTTGAAGAGATATTAATGAACTAAATGATATATATATGTCGATAAAAAAATAGGATGATCTTACGTCAACTCTTAAATCTGAACATGCTCCAGAAAGAGATAAAATGACTAATTACTCAGTGAAAATATTGAATTAATGTTATCTAATGAGAAATTGAAAAAATTACCTTTAAAGGTTTACTAAAGGTAATTATACCATGTTAAAAATTCTAGGTAAATATATTCACCCTAAATAAACTAATGGTATTGGCTTTCAACTTGGTAAAAGAAATTTTTGGAAAACCAATTTTGATTCTAAATCCTGATCATAAAGCATTACTCCTAGTTCAGGAAACCATTTTTCTAGTTCAAACTATGATACACTCTCTGCTATTTCGATTTTTTCTAGAAAAATAGAGTGTATTTCTCAAATACTTTACCTAATGGTTATAGGAAACCTATGAGACAAATGTGGGTTCCTAAATTACTAGTAACTAATATTACTGTACCCAAACATGTATGGGTACCAAAGTCGGTTTTTATTTGACTATCTTATAGGAATTGTTTTGAAGACATCCTATAAAAGATTATGGTACTTGTATAATGGATGTTCAAGTCACATGAATGGAGACTATTCATGTTTCAAGAACTTAATAAAAATTGATGGTGGACATGTCACCTATGGTGACAATGCCAAAGGGAAAATCATTGGCCTTGGCCAACTCGTTAACTCTAACTCAGTTTTGATTTTCTAAGTAATTTTTTTATGAACTGAAACATAATCTACATAGTATTTCACAACTATGTTATAATGGATTTCAGGTTAAATTTGATAATGATTCTTGAATTTTTTTAATTATAAAAATGAATTAGTATTTTCATCATTATGAAATGAAAATGTATATTCTGTTAACATAGATTCTTTAGTTTCTCAAAATGCATCATGTTTAAGTGTATTTCACAATAAGTATTTTCTTTGGTATAGAAGGATCAGAATCTCTAATATTCACTCCGTTATAAATCATTCTAGAAAACATTAAGCCAAAGACCTACCCAAACTGAAGCTTCCAAATGATAAATTGTGTAATCCTTGTCAAAAGGGAAGTCAACACAAAATTTTCTTTAATCCTACGAAAAAAGTATCAACTTCTCAACCTCTCAAGTTGATTTACATGGATTTTTTTAGACCATCTAGAGTTTCTATTTGAAATGGGAGACACTATGTTTATGTTCTTGTAGATGACGTTTCTAGATATACATGGACCTTCTTTTAGCTCACAAAAGTGAATCTTGCTATCATTTCACCAATATTCTAAAACTGGAGAAAATCGTTGTGGACATAGAATTAAATCTATAAGAACTGACCATGATCATGAGTTTGAATTTAAAGAGTTTGAATAATTTTTCTCAAAAAATGTCTATAATCATAATTTATCTTCAACGAGAACTCCTCAATGAAATGGAGTTATAGAAATAAAAAACATGACAATGCAATAAATTGCGAGAACCATTATTAGTTAATATGACTTACCTATTTATTTTTGGGTTGAAGCTGTAAATAAATCATACTAAATTATTAATGGAGCGTTGATTGGACATATTCTTAAAATAACTCTATATAAATTCTGGAATAATAGAAAACCCAAAGTAATCCACTTCAAAGTATTTAGTTGTAATTTTTATATATTTAATACTAAAGAAAATCGTGAAAATTTTTTATCCAAGAGTGATGAAGGAATATTTATAAAATATTCAATATCTACTAAATCCTATAGAGTTTTTAAAAAAAGAACAAAATGTGTGGAGGAATCTTTCTGTGTCATGTTTGAGGAGAAAGATCCACATGAGGCTAAGAAAACTCTATAGAATCTTGAGGATTATATGTCAAATATCGACATCAATGATAAATCCTCCATATATCCTGAAAAGGAATTTGTAAAAACTTCTAGTCTTGGAACTTTTCCAGATTCAAATCATAATGAACCCCAACCTATTGAAGAACATGAAATAACTATACCTACCATTCCCTGGCCCACTTGAACCCTTAAAGAACAATCCCTTAGATGGTGTAGTTGGGAATCTAGATAAAGGAACACAAACTATAGCTTCTATTAGAAATCAGGATGAACATAGAGTTATCTTGTCACATCTTGAACCTAAAAAATTAATGATGCTATCAATGATGAGTTTTGAAAGAGGAATATACAAGAACATAATGAGTTTGAAAGGAACAATGGTTGGAAACTATTTTACATACCCATTGACATATTTTCCATAATCACTAAATGGGTATTTAGAAATAAGGTAGACAAAGCTGGTAACATAGTTAGAAATAATGATAGATTTGTTTCACAAGGCTATAGTTAAGAATAAGGAATTTACTATGAGCATTCCTTTTCAACTGTTCCTAGAATTGAATCCATCAGAATCATACTTGCTTATACTACCCATAATAATTTAAAACTATATCAAATGTATGTCAAGAGTGAATTCGTAAATTGGTATATGTATGAAGATGTCTTGGTTGAAAACCCCCTAGATTCACAAATCCCCACTTTTCGAATCATGTTCTCAAACTATCAAAAGTATTGAATGGTTTAAAACAAGATCAAAGAGTTTTATATGATAGATTAAGTACTTTTCAAATTTACAAAGACTTTAAAAAAGGTATAGTTGATCCTACTCACTTTATAAAACAAATTTCCAATGATGTTTTAGTAGTTCAAATTTATGTAGATGATATTTTTTGGATCTTCAAAAAATTCATTATGTATTGAGTTTTATAAAATGAGGCATAATGAATTAGAATTGAGTATAATTAGGGGCCTAAAATTATTTCTTGGATTTCAAATCCTTCAAAATAAAGATGATATTATTTTAAATCAAAACAAATATAATAAACATCTTCTCAAACTTTTTGGCTTGGGTAAAACTAAAATTAGTGACTCTCCAATGACTACAACTTGTAAGTTGGATCTTGATAATGATGGAAAACATATTGATCAAACAACTTACAGAGTAATGATTGGGAGTTTACTCTACTGAACTACTATCCAACCTAATATTATATTTAGTGTATGTATGTGTGATCTCTTTCAAGAAAATCATAAAGAATCTCATTTAAATGATGTTAAAAGGGTTTTCAAATACCTCAAACATACACCCAATATAGCACTCTTCTGTCCTAGAGGATAATAATTTGAGTTAGTTTTCTATTCTGATGCTGATTTTTGTGGTTTTATGTTTGATATAAAAAGAACCTCTGGAACATGTCACTTTTTAGGAAAGTCCCTAGTATCATGGTGTAGTAATAAACAAAACAATTTTTCATTATCTACTGCTGAAGGTAAATACATAGCTACTGGTTGTTGTTTTGCACAATTTTTTTTGATGAAACACACATTACAATATTATGGATATCAATTCAGGTATGTACGTTTAAACTGTGACAATACAAGTGCTATTAACATTTCAAAAAATCTTATTTCACAATCTAGGACAAAACATATTCATGTAAGAGATCACTTTCTAAGAGACCACTATCAAAAAGGGGATATCACTTTTGAATTAATTGGAACTGAATATCATCTTTCTGATATATTCACCAAAATATTATGTTCTGAAATCCTAGATTAAATTAAACTTGAATTAGGAATGATAAATCTCATATAGAAAGTGTACTATTTTCAAAGGTTACTATCTAACATCTTACTGTTTCATAGTATACAATTTCACAAGTCACTATCATATAATTACTTTCCCACTATCATAGTTCTATAGGTTACTACATTTCAATTACTGTCACAAATGATACAGTCTCACTTCATGGAGTTACACCATAAATATGACATTGTGACAATCTATTATAGTTTCACAATGATAATCTCTTCTGGTCTCAATGTAATAACTCTTTTTTTATTTGTATTATATTAACTATATTGATGGGTTTATTATTTTATTTTTTTTATCCCACAATTTTCAATTTTTGATGCTTGAAATCTATAAATGATTAAAACCAAATATCATTCACTCTTTTCTTCACTCGATCTCTCTTCTCTCAAAACTGAAACCCATCTCCTTCAAATTGTAATCCCTCTTTCATCCATTCATCCCTCTATCTCTCTCTCAAACCCCCTTTAAATGCCCAGAATGAATCACACATCTTCATAAACTCCTAAGAAGCAAAAATATAAGAAGAAAGTGAAAAGGGCACCGAATGTAGCGCTCGATGGACCGTTGAACCTAAATCTTGTTGATAGAATAGTATTATCAGAAAAAGAAATATTTCCTAAGTGGTAGTTGACAATTAAGTCTTCAGTTTTGAAAACACTAGGCGAAAAATGACTGATTAACTGGTTCAAAAAAGAGGAAAGGATGATTTATCCAAAAACAATTAATCAGTTTTATCAGTTTGTTCAGTTTTCATTAAATACTGATGATTTTTTGTTGTATGAAACTAGATAATTGGTCAAATATGTACCTTGTCCTCGAGGTTACAGGATGACTGCCTAGGGATACCTCAGGATCCAATTTATGAAGAATAACGAAGAGTTCCTCCTCCTCCTAGTGATGTTTTTGTCTTAGAAGAGGCCCTAGAAGGTTTTATTGGGAATAAAGAGAAAAAAATGCAATTTCTGATGATTTGGATGGTGAAATAAAGTTTTTGTTTAAGTTTAGCCAAAATCTAATTAGTCCAAGGAAATGAGATTTTAATACCCTCAAGTATCAAGATGTATTCTTGATACATCTTATGAAAAATTGGAATAAGATTAATCTTTATAATTATATTATACTTCACATGAGTGATTTGATTAGTAAAACATTAATTTCTACCTCTTGGTTATTTTCATTGTTAATCTCTATAAGGTTTTATTAAAATAGAGTGGTTGGACCAAATGAAAAATTCATCAAAAGCATTGAGTTCTGTATCATGATGGTTACAGTCAAAAGGATGAAGATGATATATAATCCTTGGAAAAATCCATGGGTTGATGATAATGAAGGGTTATATGAAATGTTTAATCCTGTTGAGCAACCATCAAGATCTAAGAAAATATTTGATCCTTGTATGGAACCAGATGAAATTGTATATTATCTTGAAGATGAAGAATGACAGGAAGTTGTTTCACCCATGGATGGAACAGTCTTGGACAAAGAAGATAGTAGTCTACCTATTCCACGAAATATAGTTGGTAAAGAAGCACATGTTACTAAAAAAGGTTTTGATTTAAAATAAGATTCAGCTTTTGGATAAGAATCTACTGTTACTGTAAAAGAAAATTTTGTTCCTATGGAGAATCTAGAAGAATAACTTTCTATTGAAGAAGAGGCTGATGTTGAGGAACTTTTAAAGGAACAAGATGATCCTAAAATTATCTTATCTATTGAGGAAAGAATTGAATAAGCCTTAAAACTAGCTAGAAATGAAATGTATGAGGCTATTAGAGATGAAAATTTAGATACAGTTCACAGGACTTAATCTCTTAGTTGTGTAAATGATGTACCTATTGAGGGGACCAACACCCCATTCTAAAAAGTGTTGAAGTTCCTAATCATGATGATCAAAGCACTATGGATACTTGTTAAATTTTTCTTAGATACTTTGATGTGGATAATACCAAGGAGGCCTCAGTTAAATGCATATACCTTTCCATTGTGTTTCAATTGAAACCAGTTTCTACTCTAGAAGTAATCTCTACTAAGGTTAATGAACCTATCTAAGCTCATATTCCCAATCTTTAATAAGAAAATTCTCCTTATATGAGTTACTATGATTTGAAAGCCTTTGAAGTTAGATTATTAGGTGGATTTGAATAGGTCATGAACAAACAACCTACTCCTATGACAAATCATAGTGAAAGAGATGTTGCCTTGATGTTAGAGAAAAGAATATGGAAGATTAACCCAAAAGTTTTCATGAAATAAAAGAGGTTATAATTGAGAACAAGTAGTTGATTGATGAGGTAAAGTCTCTCTATGAAATGGGCGAGATATAAAAAATGTGTTTCAATAAGGACAAACTCTTGTTGGTCTTCCTATTGAGGACATTAGTGGTCATATTCCATAGAAATTTTCATCTCTGATTCAGTCGAACATGAAATCAATATTTGAAAAAGTGGATGATACAAATATCTGGATAGTCAATGATCTATGTGAGCTTGTTGTTAGTCTCAAAAAATTGACTGATGAGTACAAGGGATGTCTAAAGAAAATTATAAATTAGCTCAAGTCAATCAATTTAGATTTTATATACTCTAATGCCTCTAGACTGTCACCTCAAACCATTGACAGTGATCTGCTCAGAACTGTTGTTAAGGAGGAACCTTAGTTAGTGATTAGTTGTTTTGACAAGGAATTTTTTTATACGGTTGACAATAATATTGAGAGAGCACTTGAATTAGTGAGAATTCATTCCATGATTTACAATGATTCTCATGAAAAAATTACTAAGAAAGTGGATATCTTCTTTAATTGGATTTTATCTAAGAATGATATGACCAATCATTTCAAATATCTTGTAGAGAGTTTGAAAATTACTCCTATCACTCCAGACCTCAATACTCAAGTCTAAAAGATAATAGATTTCACTCCTCTATTAGAAAATTATATAGAGAACAATGAAGATTTTGAGAAGGAAATGCAGTATGTTGGTGAGATCATTAATGATTTAATTCAACTGTTAAATCCATATCTTCATGTGCTAAGCACTGCCATTATGGATCCTGTAGCTACACATTTGTGGCCATGTTTAACTCTTTCCTCTTACATTGCTTTTCTTCTAATTCTAAGTCATTATCTCATGCTCTAAGACAAATCAAACCTGTTATCCTTGACAAAAACCTTCCTCAGTCGACCACAAAACCCAGTCTGGAACCATCTGTTTTTTAAGGGCTCCTTATTCCTCCTCTGAAAGTTGGCTCACTCCCATCTTCAAACTCTACGTATGATCATGTGGCTCTTTCTAATTTTGCTACTAAGGGAAAAGGCAAGTCATCTTGTGCTATAGAAAAGGGAAAATTTTATTTTGATAGGGACGTATTGCATTTCTACCAACCTATTGTACTAATTACTATCATTCCATCTAATGCAATATTCACTTTTGTTTTCTATTCTCATATTTATATTCCTTTTTTTCATTCTTTGTCCTATAATCATTTTTCTAATCACAAAAGGGAATGAAAGCACAGTAAGAACAGAAATATCACTCCTATGATTTGTGATCATAAAAAATCGAGAAATTTTTGGACTCCACATATTTTATTCATGTTTTAATGATCACAAATCATGTTAAACATGTTTAATCTATCTCACGTAATGTGTAGATATGATTTCTTCCTTATGCATTAAATAAGCTTTTAATATATCATGATTCCTGTAAATCATGTTTGATTATTGTAAATTATATTTAATTATTTTCTATAATGTTTTCATACATGAATGATTGAGTCTAATTCAATCTGTGAATATTAATAATTATGATTGTTTAATGATATTTGGCTAAGTCTAAGAAACTATAAGTCTACCACTAGTTCTGGTTTTTGGGAATAACCAAGACACCATAACCCAGACACCGTGAACCATACACTGTGACCCACACACCGTGATCTAGAAACCATTACCTAGACACCATGACCAAGAGACCATGACCCTGACACCATGACACATACACTGTGACCTAAACACTATGAGCCAGACATTGTGACCAAAACAATGTAACCTAGACACCGTATCCTTGACACCGTAACCAGTTTTAGATCTCATGAAGTCTGTGACACCGGTTCCTTACATCCATCACCAAGACATCGTTCAAAGATCAGCAAAAGACCAGACACTGTGATCCTAACACCCTATCAATGATACCAGTTCATAATATCAATACAACTATATAATCATTTCTATCTCACCACTCAAAGGTAAATAAGAAGTCATTGTTTCATAGTTACACCATTTCCAAGTGATACCATTTCAATAAAAATTGTGACACCGTTGTTTACTCTATTTTTTCGTTTTCAATTTAATTTATAATTGTCATATTTGAGTCATTTAAAGGCACAAACATAATTAATGATTCATTATAGAATTGTCAGCTAACAGTATGAGGTCGAAATGTAGAATACATGCATCATGTCAGCTCTAACACATGCCCTCAGTAACAAAAAGGAAAGCATGGAACTGGATCAAAGGGTAGAGGAGCGAGCATTTGAAAGGTGAACTGATACAAGAAACGAGATACAACTGAAGAATAAAGGAATCACTCTCAATTAATAAAGGCTAGAATACCATAGATAAGAGCCAAAAACATATCTGCAGTACCAGCTCTAAGAATAATGAGAGCTAGACTGCTTACATCATCGAACTGGCAACCAGAGCACCGTACTTGCGTTACATTGTTTTTCAGAATAAGGATTGATACTTCCATATGCTTCATCCTATAAGTCCTGATATGCATAGAATAACAATCAGATCACTTATTAACCTTCCTCATTGTCTTTCCATTTTTTTGCACTACTTTTAGATTTCAATAAGTGTGTGTGTCTGTTTCTATGTCTTTATTAAAACACATGTTGCCTCCTGTACTAAGCTATAGGATACAACATATCCTTCCTCTCATATATTCTTACATCTTTTTACTCCCATGGATCAGTGTGGAAGAGTTCCTTGTGTGACCTAGTAATTTGCACCATGAAGAACAGTGGAAGATGTCATATGAACTGGAGAGTCATGTGCACTATTGTTTTCCTCGGTCCAGGGTGGGTATTAGGTTTATTAATATAAACTACTTGGGGGAAGGTGATCACCAAGTGGGCTGGATGATGTCTTTACTTGAGATTGAACCACTTTTCTTACCCACTGGGTCTTTTAATTTATTTTTTCTCTCCTTTAATGTATATTTTAGAAAACACATGATTTTTCTTTGATTGTTAGTATTAGATAGAAGTTATAACTACATTTCCTTATTAAAATAGTTTTAAAAATTTTATCAATAAATCACATTGATATTACTAATAATTAATCAATATTCTCAGAATTTATTTGAACAGTCAAACTACTATAACTATATTACCTTGATTAACTAGGTTGTATTCACTTTTTATTGGGGAATATTTTTAAGTGATCTTTTTAACATAATTTTTTTATAGATACTCAATTCACCCCCCTCATGAGTACTATATTCCGAACAATATAATGTAATAAGGATATTTGATGGGGTGGAGAATGGAAATAAATCTACAGAGTTTGAAGAAAGATATTACTGCTTCTTTGGGTAAATCCATTTGGTTTTCGCAAAAGGTATTCCTTTGATGTGTTTCTCATAAATTGAAGGCTTATAGAAATATGTGAGGGATTTGGAGGAGATATTTTTTTAGGTATTGTATGATCCAAAGTGTCAAGATATGTTTGAGTATGTGGGGGGAGATGTGGCCTATTATACTAGAGGAGTGACACTATTGAAAATTTGACTATGGAAATTTCATACACTTTTTCCCATGGAAAATGGATCACATGATGGACCAAATTCTATCCAAAGGAGAATTGAGTCAAAATATGTCCATAAAATGTCTCTTGGACAAGTTTATAGGTCAATTCGGCCCTTAATATTATGTTTTAGTCACTTATTAAGCATACTTTAAACATAATCATTTTAATTAATTTTAACAAAATTCAACAATATTTTTGGTCAATACCTATTTTTACCTGATTATGTATTAAATTTATTTTGATTTAAAATATGGAACCCATTTTTACAAATTAAAATTATAGAAATGGATGAAATAAACATAAATGTTATCTCATAGATAGGATGACAATGATGGTTTTTAATGTAAAAACATCCAAACATTTGTACTGTTTTTATAACCAATTTTAAAAGGAAATTGATTCCAATGATCTAAATTGAATTAATTGATAAAAATATAATTTAATCATACTATGAAACCAATTTAAAATATAATTTTACCATATTAATAATCTAGATGAAAAATCAGTTTTGAATTAAAATTCTGTATTTTCACTATTGATCCAGAAATGATGTTTCTCAGAAAAATACCAAAAATTCAACCTAAGATAATATTGACATTATAAATTCAAAAACGAAGTTTATTTTATTATTTTATATTTATAATAGTTTCTAAAATTAATTATATTATTTTTTATCTAATGACATGAAGAGGAGGTCGTTTGATAAAATAGTATTTTTAAACACATAAAGACATTAAAAAAATTATATTTTTTATAAACAATATTTTTTATTTATATAAAAAAAATTAAAAAATATTGAAAAATATTTATTCATATTAATATTAATATTTTTAATAGAAATTTTACTACTATACCTTTTAAATAATTATTATAATAAAATAATGTTTCCTATAAACACATTGGTATATGTAACGTATGCCAAGTCAGTTTCACATGTAGGTCAAGAGAAGTTTTTGGGATGTGAGAGGAATGGTTGACATACTAAAATGAAATAAATCAATGAAAATCAATTCATTCTAGAAACAAAAGGTCCATAAATCCTCAGGTTGTTACAATGATCTCCATAGATTCCAAAAATCATTTGTTTCCTTATGAATTGAAATTTGGGTATAAGTTCCTTAGATTCAATATGGTAAATGAGATCGAAATGATATTATATTATTGGATTCAAAATTATAATAATAATATTGAATCTAAGGTCAAATGGGATATGCTATTAGACACATTTGGTGATGGACTACTAAGTAGTTCTCACACCTTGATTTTGATATTGGTTGGTTCCCAAGAAGAATTCATGACAATGGTATTTGAAAAGGGAAATCTACCACAAGATAATGATTAATATGTAGTGGGATGGAGCATGGAGATGGGGTTTAGGCTAATACTTGGACAACGTGGGGGGTGATCGGAAATTTTCTCCTACTTATTCTAATTATCATATAGATAATTTTATTAATTACTCTAAAATGTATGACTCTTTAATGGGAGTATATCATATTTTCTATAGAATGGGTTATATGATTACTAGTTACATACTTTGTGGCTATATTTATCTACTTATGTATAGCATGATGATATATCCTTTATTTTCTTTTATAATGCACACTTTGATCATGAGGGCACATTCTCCCCACAATAATGTCATCGACCCATGATGTTAGTCATAATACATCCAAATATGGGGAGGTGATCTTGAGGCCAGGTGGTGAAGTATAAAATTTCATTGGTTCAATGGAATATGAGTTTGTTAATTATAAAATCAAACGAAAATAATATGTATCAGCTTATGGGGATCGTCAAGGGTCTGATAAGTAGCCATGGTGAGTAATAGCATGTGGTGTGTTGGGGAGGCATCCATGGTATTACATGTAGCCAATACAATCAAATATTAAGAATAATAGGCTATTTTTATTGTGTATTTATATTAGATAAGATGAGATCAACTGGGTTAATGGTTAATAGATCTCATCAATGATATTGTGGCTGGTAGGGAAGATAAATCTAAGGAGGTATCACATGAGTTAAATGAGGTGTCACATGTGTAGGACATACCAAGGATAGTACTTAGAATGATATAACAAAAATATTGGTATAGTAACATACAAAATTAAATGGATACTACAATTAAGTTTAATAGAGAAGAAGAATTACATATATCATATATGGGTTTATAAGGAAGAAGGATCAAAGAGTGTCTTGGTTTTGGGACTCATTGATTATGTGGAATATTTTAACTGATTTTACAAACATGTGTATTAAAATGCAGAATAATTTTAAAAAAAAATTATAATGACCCATGAACAACTTAAATAGACATTACATTGTTTTTCTAAAATATTTCATTCATTACAAAGAATCACGCTCAAATACTGTATAAGTTTATTTCCAGTGCCAACTTGAAACACAATAATCTAGTCTCATGAATAATCTTTATTATTTCCCATAATGATTTTCCAATTTAGTTTTCGTACCTAAATCATTTTTTAATAATATGCGGAAATGAAACATATTAAAATGGTGAGCTCATATGCATAATAAGGGTAAACAAGTGTGGTATCAATGATAACATCAAGACCTAGAAAATTTACATAAAATTAAAATTTAAAAATAATATCAGGTATATCAAAGAACATTATGTCATGTTATGAAACAAATCATAGAAGTTCATAATGAATAAAAGAACATATTCCATTAGAGCATAAAATTAGACATGAGATTTTCGAATACATATAATAATAGAAAATAATATCCATATCAATCAAGGATCATTTCCAAGACCATTGTAGAGGACAGTGTCCTTTACTGAACCAGGTTTATTTCCCATTCTGGTCTTGTATTACAAATCCATATATACTCATGTTTCATTCTTATGGAACTAAACGTATTTCAATTCCCAGTTCAGTCCTTTCCACATCATAAGATATAAATCATTAAAAAATGCATTATAGAGAGATATAGGTTCCAGCCATCACATAATGAAAACCATATATATTTGTTCCAAAATAACATAAAACATTCATCATATTATAACAAATGAAACAAAATTTTTTCTTAAACATTTCATCATAACATAATTCTTGAAAAATAAATAGAATTCATAAAAATCAATATATCATAAAAAATAAAGATTTAGAGAATAAATAATAATGGAATCATTGGATCATATCAACATGAAAACATAAGTAACATCAAATGACATTGTCTTATATAGAAAATTGTTTTAGAAGATCACTTAAAATAATTTTTGAGGAATAAATCATTCCAATTTTAAAAATGGTGGTTTAATAATAAAACATTTATAAAACCTTATCTAATGATAATAATGATGAAAAAATTTAATGTATATTTTAAAACGATTTTAAAAATCATTGAAATATTTTTTTCATAAAAATCTATAAAATATCATTTAAATAACTTATAAAACATTTTTAGAAAACATTGATTTGAAGGAACACATATTTCCAACCAAAAAAAGAATTAAATTACATGAAAATAACAATATCATGAATATATGTAGATTCATGGTACTAAATATAAAATTTAAAAATAAAAACCTTGTTAAGCAATATAGGATCAAAACGTAACATGCTTCTCAAAGAAGGAAAATTGAGACAAAATTATCATACCGATTTAGAAACTTTTATACTGTAATTCCCAAAAAGTGAGATAGTAAAATTGATATGTATTGACCCATAAATATTAATTTATGTATCATAGATTAAATTAATGTAATGTATATAAAACACCAAAAAATGAGTGGCAAATATTGAATAATTCATGCAGAAATAAAAGAGATACTAGAAATTCCCTTACAATAAGACCATACCTCATTGGTATACTCTCAAACCTCTTGTATAATAAATTTATGTTTATTATACATCCTATATATAACAATATTCATATATAAAATACCATGTATGAAATACGTATGACATTATATTACTCTCTCATTAACATTTCCTTGTTAATAATGTGTTTCGAGTAATAACCGCTTTGTTTTTAGTAAATGTTTTTGAATTATTTTCATTGTTCCTATTACATAGAACGTGATTTAGTCATCCCCAGAATGATAATCATGATAAAAATATAATATATATTTTCTATACATATTTATACATTATTATTCATAAATGATAGAGGTATAAAATAAAATTCATCGTTCATTAAGACTCTAGGTCATACATATGCATTAACATTACTTTCAATTTTAATGTTAGTTTAAAAGAATGAATAGATTATAGAATATTATCATTAAAGATTCATTTATATGTTATATATATAAAATATATATATATTTATAAAGTTTATCCTTAATAGCATCCATGATAAATATTGATGTATAACGAATCACCTCGCATCATTCAGATGATAAGTCATACGTACGAACAAGGGATGTTATCATTTCCTAAAAGATTATCTTGTAAAAAAGGTCTAAATGGTAGTATAATTAAAAATGTATAATTATATGATAAATATAATATATAATATTAAAAACCATCATAATTATTATTCAAAAAATATGGTGAAACAAAATTAATTTTATCGTTATATTGATACTATAAGACATATATATGCACGAGCAATACAGTCATTTCTAGTTCAATGGGAAAGAGGGTGTATAGTGGTGTGTAAATAATCCTTCACAATTGATAATATTGATTATGATTAATTTTATTTATATCATGGATTTATAGGATGTATAGAATAGTATAAAGAGAGAGTGATCGGTTAGAGTGATTACCTTTAATTTGAAATGGCTCCTTTAAATCTCTTGTAATGGACTTTAGAGCTGGTTTTTTGGAAAGAACAGAACCACTAGAATGTGTATAGTGATACATAAAAAAGGAATTTTCAGGGAATAGTGTTTATTTAATGATAAATGTGACAAAAATATGTGGGTTAGGAGGATCCATTTTATAATTTAGGTGAGGTTCATTTTTGAAATTGCAAAAATATTAATTTATAATAAATTATATCTGAATCAAAATACATCAAAAATAGACATGGATTTGAAGATAAGATGATATAATTATGTAGTATCATCAAAAAATTATATTTTAGACTTGTTTTATTTATTATTTTTAAAATTATCATTTAGATAAAGCCTTAAATATCCTATTTTAAGATAAACAATGGTATTAATAGTTTTCAAATTAAATAGATTTGATTTTCACTTATGTCACATAAATTATAAAATAAATAAAATAATTATAACCTTATAGATCATATTACAATTATTTAAAAAAAATCTTAATATTTATGATTTTTAAATAATTTTATAAAATATAATTTTAGTAAAATATCATTACTGTCATGTTTGACACTATTCATTATTTTGACGATTAAAAATCTCATGATAGCAATTTAACATTGAAAAAAATATATTTTATTATATCCCAATGAGTAAAAGGAAGTCATTGAAATTATATTATCAAATTAATTATCTAAAATTATATTTATTTTCATATTTTCAATACAATTTATTTGATATTTGCATTAATAAAATAATTTCTATATCAGAGTTGTGTAATTATCTAATATACATATTCCATTTCGAAACATTTTAAAAAATTACCATGATGGAGATAGGACGTTTATAGTTCCTAAAAAATATAGTCGAATATATCTTTTGGGTAACCTTAAATTAAAAATGTTATATTATATTAAAAAAGATTGTGAAATCGTTATATTTTTTCTAAATAAGATTTATAAAAACCATAATATAATCTAAGTGACCCAAAAAGTAAAACACTAGTTTATATCATGAAAATATGTCTATTATGTTAAAAAACTATATTTTTATATTCATTTATACAATAACATTGATCCAATGTGGATACATAAGGTTTATTATGTAGAAAGAAGGTGACATTTTCTGACATTCACTAATTTAAATATTATAATTTAAATTTTCAGGGTCATGTGTCTATTAAAATACATAAATGAGATCCTTAGTTTTTAAGGGTATCATATATTCATGAAATAAAATTTGGGCAAGTTTTATAGTAATAATATAGTCTATAATTTTATTTTTAACATATATTACTCAATTTACCCTTTACTATGGTAAAAAATTTTACCAAAGTTACTATTAATATTCGCCAAAAATAAAAATGAACTATTTTGATAAATTTGGACCTTATGAATATACTTTTTTTTCAATTTTTAATAATTCAATACACATAATTTATAGAATTTAATTTGAAAAAAAACTCATAAAATGCCATGAAAAATATATTTTTAAATCCCTTTTAATCCATCGAAAGTTTTTTTAATATATTTATACAATAAAATCATTTCAAAAACAATAAATGTTTTATTTTTCATTATGATTAAATATTTAAATATAATCAAAATTATTATTTCATGTTTTATGGACTATAAATGAAAACAAAATTTTCAATAAAAAATAGCACTTTCAATATTCTCCAAAAGATGAAACTTTTCATAAAAATACCAAAAATTCACCTAAGCTATTTTTGACATTACAATTTAAAAAAGTATGTTCATTTTGGCATATCTAATTTGTAAAACATCAATATTTTTGTTATAAAACAGGCTATCCATTAAAATGTGATAACACTACCTTTATAAAAATATAGTTTTATGCATAATATTGGATTAATTCTTATGATATGCCCATGAAATCCATCTGATAAATGTCAAAAAAAGTGATTGAATAAATATATATAAATTCTATGGTGTTTTTGAAACTATTAAATCCCTACAATTTAACAAATATGATATAATTTCCTTGTTAAATAATTCGCATAAAATGTTTCTTTTTAGAGACTTGGTGTCTCATGCAATGTATGATAAGGCAGTGTTGTGTGTAATTAATTCATAATATGGTGTAGTGTTAAATTCAAGATACTAATGAAATCATATTATTTAAATATATATTTAATAAAAAAATTATAGTGATATATTCTACCCTGTTAAAATTATTTTTTTCAAATATTTATTTAGGGTGATAACAGGTTTAAAAATTAATTGTTGCATTAAAAGAACCCACATAAAATTATTGATTACTAAAAATATCTTTAAAAAGGGAATGTTTGAAAAAATAATGGCCAGCAAATGTAACTCATAATTAGGATTCCACATTGGATAAAATAGATGGAAATTTAAAAGAATGAAATTGAAGGGAAATCTAATTATCATGTTATGATGGATAGTTATAGAGAACGTGGTTAGTAAATAGTTAAAAATTATAAATCCATTAATTTTTGACGATTTAAGTGATCGTTTAATTCATTAGAAAAGACGGTACTACAGTGACATTTCTTTGGTTTCACGATCCTTTCCCTATTTTGAAGAATTGTCATGAGATGAATTAATTATTTCATTTCATTAAAATTCATCAGAAAATATCATTGTTTCATTGATCCTGTATCAATTTAACATTCATAACTTCTTCTAATAATTGAATGTGAATTTTTCATTCCTAATGAATTAGTAGATCATGAAATCCATAAATTGAATAATATGACATTCCATCAATATTTAGTTAACATTACAATAAAATTTTTATAGTAAGTTATCCAATTTTCATAAATCCTCATATGGAGAGATAATATCAAAAACCTAATATATATTTCAACATAAAACATTTCATCATTGGTTACCTTTGTGATCGTTCCAAATGATTAAAATCATTAAATTTCGAAAGAAGGTAATTACATTTCCGAAATAGACTTAGCATTGATACCATATACAAATTGACATAGATATTAATTTTCACACACCAAAAATGTAAATACTATTATAAATAATTCTCTTGATCCATGATAATAACATAAACTACGATAAAATCTTAGTAAAAAACATGCATTCTTCAAAAAAATTATTTCCTTATAAAAAATAATATAATAAAAATCTATTATATGATAAATCACTTTGTAATAATATCATCCCCAATAACATTAATATAATACCATTTATTTATCATAATAAAAAATATATATTTTTCATTATCCCAACAACATAAACATATTAAGTGCTATTATTCCTTTAATCGTGTGTTTTCTAAAAATATCACATTACCACCTTGATCTATTTTCATGGTTACAGGTTCCATTACACATATTCTCTTAAATCCATATAGGAATACTATATTATTCCAATATATAGATGTTTTATTATTTCATAATATAATAAAAATTCTTCTATAATATTATTATGGAATTCCATTAGATAAATAATCAATCATTCCATGAATTATTTAACACACTCCACATCTCCAATAGTGATCTCATGAGATTTCACTTTTTCAATGAATTTATTGAGTGATTAATGTAGATCATCATCATTAAACCTTAGATTTGGCTGTTAATTATCATAATTACTATATTAATTACACTTTAAGAATTGATGTGTGGGGGGTTCTATTCTGTGTAGTCTTCTACATATTCATGTCATTAGATAACTTCTTACCAATAATTCGATAATCATTTTCTATATAACCTACCTATACACACTTAAAACATTTACTAGTCCCCTTAATAGAATATCCACCATGATTCTTTCCACACATTGAAAATAATTGAATGATCATATTCATTTATCTATGGGTTTTATATTTTTCATTAAACTCCATATTAATTTTCATTCCAAATCCTTGATATTTATATTTAACTAAAACCTAAAATTCCACCTAGATGGCACATTAGGTGACTTTTTTGGAACTACCGATGTCTCGGATGGATATTTCCCATCAAAGGATTTGTTTTTCAGCCATTGAAAAATTGATCAACCTTAATTTTAGGTTAGATTATAATTCTAGAATTAGACATCGTATGTCTTCCAAAATTTTATTCATAGGTTCAAAAACATTGATAATACTTTTTCTTTAACTTAAGTAATTCATTATCCATTTTTATATAAATAAAATAAGTAATGTAATTATTGAAAAATATGTTTTTGAAATAATCCCATTATATGGATTCAATTTCATGATTTTTCCTCTTATTCATGATGAGATTCCACCATTGATCTGATTCACATTCCATACTATAGACAGCTAAACTTAATTTCTCATGCTATTATCATTAGAGAATCAAAAAGTATTTTCAATGGTACTAATATTTTACTTAGTCACTACTTGATCAAAAAATACATTGAAATAAGGTAGACTCTACCTCCTGAAGGACTCAACAGAATGTGGTTCCATACATTTCTCATTTATAATTCTACAATGATAGGCAGATTGATAATGTTCTTTAATAATAGAAAAAAATATTTATTTGATTCTCCTATAAGATTCAGTTTTCTATATGGACAATAATTATATTTCCATTCACATTCATCATTAATTTGAATCCTTTGGGTTCCATCCATTTACTACAACCAGAACGGATAGTGTAAGAGACACAAATTATTGTGGTAGAACCATAAAATCATGGAAAATTAGTTATAAAATGTCTATCAAGGACACCATAGGTAAAATACTATTTAGTTCAAGGTAAATTCCAAAAATCTAAGATGGTAACCTATATTTAGTGTTATCCTAAGGGATATCCCTAGACACATCCTTGGAAATATCACTAAGGATCTCACTAGAGTTTAACATCCTAGTTTCCAATGGTAATTCAAATAAAATAAAAAACAAGGGTTTTAATACATGGATTTAATATAATTTTAGATGAAAGTTAATTTAATTACACCATTTTCATGATTTACGACCATATTACATTAGTTTCTTTGGAAATATGGAACCCATAATTCTAATCTAGTGAAAGTTTGTCAATGTTTCCCACAAATATATTCTTCATTAGTATTCCCACATAAAACTCTTATTTATAACCAGGGGAAAAGAAACATATTAAAAGGGTGAGCTCAGATACTCAATAAGAAACAAATAGTGATATCAATCATACCATAATCATAAGGAATGATTAAATAATAAAAATATATGAAAATCATATCCCATATATCAAATATCATGATATCATGTCATGTAATAAATCATAGATGCCCATGAAGAATTAATGAAAATATTCCATGAAAGAATAAAAGAATAAATTATAGTATGGAAAAAACATAAGAATATAAAATAATTTTAATATTTTTAAACACTCATTTCCAAGACCATCATAGCATTCAATGTTCGTTACTGAACCGGGTTCTCTCCCTATTCCAACAATCAATTAATGATCTGAGTTTACTCATGTTCCAGTCTTGTATTACTGATCCAAGTTAGCTTATTATTCCAGTCCAATGTATCTATTGATATATTAATCTTTACCTAATGAATTATATGGGACTATAGTTCCCACCTATCACATAATGAAAACCACACATATTTTCTCAATAATAACATAAATCATTCATCATATTAGAACCCATAAACAGATATGTGTTTCATAATCATTACATCATAAAATAACTTATTTTAAAGAAAAATAATTAAAAAAATCAATCCACGATATACATAAACCAATTAGATAAATAATATTAATTGTATCATTAGATAATATCCATAGTAAAACATAAGTAACATCATATAACATTGTCTTAGATAGAAAATGGTTTTGGAGAATCACTTGAAATAATTCTTGAGGACAACATACTTTTCATTTTCAAAGATGGTTTTTAAAAAATATGACATTTATAAATCCTCTTTCATTGAAAATTAAATTTAAATAAAAAATAATATTTGAATACTACCTCAAACATCACTAAAATCGTTTTTCCATAAAAATTCCTCAAATATTATATAAAACACTTTTAAAAAAATTTAGAAAACAATGACTTGAAGGAAAACAGGTTTCTGAAAAATGAGAGAACCAAATTACATGAAACATATAATATAATAAATAGAATTAAATTTATGATAAATTATCTCAACAGAATGTATATACACCTCGTGAAAGAAAATAGGTCCATAACGAAACTTGTGCCTCAATGAATGAAAATTGAGAAACAATTATCTTACTGATTTGGTGACATTAGAACTTTAAACCACAAAAAAAAAAGATATAATCAAATGAATATGTAATTACCCATGAATTTATGTATAAGGATCACAGATTAAATTCATGGGTATAATAGAAACCACACAAAATAAATGAGTGGAAATGTGCTAAGTATTATTGAAATAAAACTGAGACTAAAAATCCCCTTGCATTAAGTCTTGACTTCCTTCATATATGATCAGACCTCGTGTCTAATAAATATTTTATTATTATAATTAAACAAAAGAACCATATTCATATATATAATAACATATCTTATTTACTTATGGAATTATATTATGTGTTCATTAACACTTCCATGTTAATTTAATGTTTTGGGTACTAACCACATTGTTTTATACATGCTTTCACTTTTAATCCTTTGTCCTCTTACTTAGATCGTGATTTAATAATCTACATAATGATAACTGAGAAATAATATCAGGTATATTTTCATTATTTATCTATTCATCTTGATTCAAATGTATTATAGGTAGAAAATAAAATACATCATTCATGGTGATGGTTGGTCGTGCGTACACATGAACGTTGCTTTCATTTAGTTTTCATATTTAAAAAAGAAAAGTATATGATATGTTATCATTAAAAAGTTGTTTTTATGTTTTATATATCATAAATTTTCCAAAAATTCATCCATATTACATTCCATATGAAATATAGATAAAAAACGAATCACAATGCATCGTGGAGATGGTAAGCCATACAGATGCACGATCAACGTTATCATTTCCCAAATGATTAGAAAGAAAACATTTATATATAATATTATCATTAAAGAAGTATAATTATTTCCTAGTTATCATATATAAATATTAGACCCAGAAAAAGTTTCATTCATAATATATGGTGAAGGAAAATGAATTTTATCGCTACATGAGGAAGGTAAGTCATAAGTATGTACGAGCAATACTTTTGATTCTTGTTCATTGGGAAGGGGGATGTATAGTTGTGTTATAATAATAATAATGAAATTACATAATATTTATGATGATGAAGTTATATTTTATGATATATATAATTGATTTATAGGAGGTATATAATATTATAGAAAGAGTTTGATTGGTTAGAGTGATTACCTCTTCTTTGAAACAACTCCTTTAAATATCCTTAAAAGGACTCTAGATTTTTCCCTTTTAGAATAACCCTACCTATAAAATTTGACTACGGAAGTGTATAAGTAAAATTGGTAGGGTATGGTAGACATTTAATTAACAATGTAATGCGAATAACAGAGTGAGCCAGCAACCATTTATATTTCAAGTGAGGGATAGTTTTTTAATTTCAAACATTATTAGTTTATAATAAATTAAATCTCAATCCTAATATATCCAAAGGTATGTGGATTCTTATATATGATAAAATAATTTTTTATATCATAAAAAAATTGATTTTAGAAATTTTTTGTATTATTTTTAACCATATAATTTTGATTGACCTTTAGTTAACCAGTTATAATTTAAACTAAGATAGGAACAATTTCAATATTAATGAGTTGTAATTTGTTCTTATGTTAGATCAATTAGACCAAAAATGAAAAAATAATAACTTTATAGAACATATTATAATTATTATTTATCATTAAATACGTTTTATTATTTTTAAATAATTTATTAAAATATTATTTTGATGTTGTATCATAAGTGTCAATTTGGAAACTATTCATTATTTTAAATTTTAAAAATTTCAAAATAACATTTTGACATCAAAAAATATATTTTTTAATATCACTATGAGAAAAAAGTTAATATATTAAATTCTTTAATAAAAATAATAATCTAATTTTATTTATATTTTAATAGGTTTAAAACATTTATTTGATATTTCCATTAATGAAATAATTACTACATCAGAGTCATGTAATTATTTTGTAAAATAATATCATTACTAAAAATTAAAAATAAAATCCCATGATAAATATAAATATTATATATTTTATAAGAATATTTATAGTATATTTCATATCTTTTGGGTAGACTTATTTTAAAAAATTTATATTATTTAAATCTTAAATGTGACATCTTTAAATTCTTATTAAATGAGATTTAATAAATCCCATACTTTAATATAAGTGACCCAAAAAGTCAAAAATCAACTTAAATCCTCAAAAAAAATTAATTAATGAAACATTTTATAGTTGTATTAATTTAAAAGAAATCACCATTTTGTCATAGAAGGGATATTAATGACAAAGAAAGTGACATTTTTTTATTTTCATTAATTTAAATATTATATAAGCCATTATCAAAGACAAGTCTCTGTTAAATGACTTAATTTAGATCCTTAGTTTTTAAGATCCAGATTTAATTCTTCCAATAAAATTGGGCATGTATTAGGGTCATTTTATATAATATGGTTTTATATTTAACATAAATTATTCAATTTACCCTTTACCATGGTAACAAACTTTTCCAAGGTTACGATTCATATTGGGAAAAAATAAAAGTGACCTATTTAAAAAAATTGGACCATATGTATATAAATTTGGAATTCCTTTTTCAAAATTATAAATAAATATTTTTGATAATTTAATTTAAAATAATACGTTCAAAAAATATGAAAACAATTTTTTCAGAATAAAAGAACTTTTTAAACATAAAATGTTTTTATTCTAAATTCATGAATTTCATACATTTTAAAACCCATTATTTGATTATTATAAATTAAACTAAACTAACTAAAAAATAAAATACATAATTTTACCTTGTAATGAAGTTAAAAGAAAACAAAATTTTCAAAAAATGAAGAATTTTCACTACATGTTAAATGATGAAACTTATCATAAAAATACCAAATATTCACCATGAGATAATTTATAAATTATTCTTTCAAATATGATGTTTATTTTTTAAAATAGAAATTACTAATGTGATAATATATTGTTATAAAAGAGGTGCTCTATTAAAAAGAGATAACAGTTCCTTTAGAAAAATATAGCTTTTATTCGTAAATTTTGATTTGTTCCTATCTTATTTCTATCAAATCTATTGGATGAAAGTGAAAAAAAATATTTAATAAATATAAATATACACAAACACACATATATATATATATATATGTATGTATGTATATATATTTTTATGGTTAATACTATTCATTCCTTCAAATTTAATTTCTATTTTATAATTGTCTTGTATAAATAATTAGAATAAAATGCCATTTTGATGAAACCTAGTGTTGCATGAAATAGAAGCTAATTCGGTGTTGCTTGTAACACAATAAAAAATGGTATAGTGTGAAATGAAAGATAAAAAATATATTATATTATTTAAAAATCGATTTCATCAAAATATTAGCGAGTTATAGTAATTTAGTTGTCCATTATGCCTTTTAAAATTGATATTGTTTTTGTTTTTTGAACATTATAACTGATATTTCTAGAACATAAATTTTCCATCTGTAAATAAATATTTTTTTCAAGATTGTATCCTTATTATATTCTTATTGTCGTCATCCTATTATACTACACATTAAATATAGAAGTATATATATAGGGATATTTATAAATTCATTATATATAATGAAAAAATAACGTTAAAATAATGAGTATATGATCTTATTTTTTATAGAACAAACTAATGACATTCGCATAAGAGGAAATGGGTCTATTTATCTAATTTATTTATATTTGAGTGTCAGTTTTGTCATGACTTGTGTTTTAATGATGAAATTTTATTATTACGTTAATTTACTACGATCGAACATATCATTAGACTCAACACATTCATTTGAAAAATCTTTATAGATCATGAATTTAGTGTGGTTCCAAATTACATAAAAATTTAGTATCAAAGGAGACCTTATCTTTTTTAGTATATAAAAACATGATAGTTTCAAAAGAAGAAATGCCATAACACATTTAAAAACCTCAAAAACCAATTAGATATCCACCATAGTTTATGTTTATATCATAGGACATATAAAATATACTCAAAAAATCTTTATATAATGATATAGAATGAAGAATAAAAATAATTATTCATAGTGAAATAATTAATGAAAACAAGAAATCAAGATGGTACCATAAAAATGTTAATGAAATTTTATAAGAGTTGTATTATAATTCCTTATGAGGAAGCATTAAAACATTGAAAATAACGAATCATTTAGAGAATGTAAGAAAATAATATAATAAATTAGTTAGGTAATATGTTCATACTATAAATTTTTTCACATTATTAAACAATGAAAGATAGTATATTTGAAAAAGTAACTAGTTTTAATTTCATTATTCATCTATTAGGTGAAACATATTTAATTTTGTAACTAATAAGATCCCTATGGATTAATGTAGCAGAAAAATATTTATTTTTTCCACAATCTGATTCTATTTATACATTATACTGATCTAAGTAATAGTGAAAATTCATCATATTAGAATACATTAATTATTGATATAACTAATTAAAATTTTAATTATAACAATAATAAATTTTCATCCTTGGAAACAACTGTACAAAGGTAACATACCTAATAATAGTAGTATGTTTCTAAAAAATTAAAAATCATGAGAAACCCACTAATAAAATTGACTAAAATGATACATTATTATAATATTATAATGAACATAGGGGATTAAATAACATAGGAAATGACAGAAGAAATGTCTCATAGGATGTCCATGACTTTTAGACCAATTGAAATAGGTGAATACAGATGTAGTTACCACACATTAGAAATTAATGATAGACATGTATAAACTATAAAAAATAACATTATTAGATCAATCATGGTCACTGACCAAATAGAATATATATTTATGTAGTAAAGAGATAAAAGTTCGAACATTATCCTTCAAATATAAACCTTCTATTCTAGTGGATGTTTTCATTTATTTATTATTAAAGAACTTATAAATTTTCAATTTGTGAAACTAATGACATAAAACTTTATGAATGATCTCCCTTAATTCTAAATTGATTGAAAAGAAATGTTGTTAAATTTTTTAAATTCAAAAATCAATTTTAATATGTTTGAAATGGATTGTCTACATAAATATAAAATTAAAACATTCCTCGAAAATGGTTCCTATAATAAATTACATATTTGTGACTATAATTTTAAAACAATAATAATTGTTTTATAGATTACGATAAAAATATATTATAAAAATCAATATTGGAACATTAATTTTTCATTAAAAAAATAACATTGTACTGTTATGTAAATCTTAAAAATAATACCATTTTACATTTATTTTATCAATAAAATGGATGAAAACCAACAAAACCTTTCCAAAAAAGTATGTCGATTTAAAATGAAAGGAATTTGGTAACTAATAAAATTATTTTAGAAATAACATCCCCCCAAAACTAAGAATGATAGATCAGATCTTAGGGTTGGTAATTAGGGGAAAGGAATACAATAAGATTGTATAAATTGTGAATGAAAAATTCAACTATCGTGTTTTAAATGAAGAATATAACTGAAAGAATAACTAATCAGAACTCAAGACATGGGGGTATGAAAACCTAGAAACAATGGCCAGAAAAGAGGTCTATGGTGAACCACCTAATTAAGTGAAATGTGTATCATGATATTTCATAGTTGTAATATAGGTAATTCTATTAATAAATTCCGTCATTGTATTTTGGAAGGATTTACAATTTTCTAAAACACATAAAAATAATTGTTGTTTACAAAAAATAAAAAATATAGAAATTGAAATTAATGATAAAAATTGATACAACATGATAGATGATTACATATAAATGTTTTTTCATATACTAAAAACAAAAGAAACAATGTCAAATATTAAATCAAATTTCATTGAAATATATTAGAAACTCATTTATGTAATTTAATTTATGGTAGATATGCAACATTAGTATCTTTAAAGAAAATATATATGGATATTTTTATATTATCACACAAATATGAATAATTAATTTCTTGTAAAAAATATTAATAAATAAATTAATTATAAAAACTTTTACTCTAAAAAATTATATTAATTAACAAATATAAACAATTCTACAAACATGTTTGGGTATATTTATATCTGGTAATACATATACATTAGTGGTGACACACTAACCTACACGAATTATCAATATAAATATTTCATAATAGTATACATAGGCATAATTATGTTGACTGGTTTTATTCCAATCAAAAGAAACATATATTGAATAAAATAGAAGAATTAATAAATTTATAATTTAAAAAAAATGATGTTCAAATCATGGTGTAAATAATTTATATCAAGTAGATATTCTAAGAAATTTACCTATGTTTTTTTAATAATAAAATATTTCTCAATTGAATGTGTTTTTAATCCTTCCACATATTTACAGATTTCATTCCCAAGCATGTCATATATAGAATATATGATATCTAGATTTATATTGTCTAACATCATTATTTATAACCTATTCATCTAGTATTTTATAAAAAGACACTTGCGGGATCAGACATGGAGACCTAATTTCTCAAATTCTCTTTGTTCTATCCCAAGACATTCTCAGTCGCCACCTTAACAGAAATATCAACAATGGGGAGACGATTCTGCTCAAAAGAAGCATGAAAGACAAACCCGTTTCCCACATGATGTTCATGGAAGATATTCTCATATTCAGTAATATAGGGATAAAATCCATAAATATCCTTAAGAAGCTTCTAAAGGAGTATTCCCACTATAGCGGCTAGGTGGTCAGTAAAGAAAAATCACCCTATATATCTCTAACAGATGTTCCCCAACCCGGACCTCGACTATCCAGCATTCCCTTGACATGAAAAGAGGAATCTTCCCCATGGATAATCTCAGATCCCTTATGTCCCTAGGTAGAATTCGCGTCAAAGACTTCGATTTTCTATCATGCATGATTACTGACCACATTCTCAACTGGAAGAACAAATATCTGTCTTTTGGAGGTCAAATTGCTCTCATCAATAGCGTGGTTCTTGAAACCCATGTGAATGTTCTTTAATTGGTCAAATTCCTATATAGGTTGATCAGAAACATCGAAAATCTCTTGGCTGAAGTCATTTGGGACCTTAATTATACTAGAAAATATTATTGGGAATAATGGCGAAAGGTGGTTCATCCGGCCAGGGAAGGTGTATCAACGTCCACTCCCTCTAATCCACTTCCCTCTACATGAAAACTAACCTTTCCTGGGAGATTCTAGTGTAGCACATGATGTGGGGGATTTCCATGCACTCCTTTCATTTCAATAATCCCTCATAAGATGCCATCCAAGGTTCTTCTCTCTGGTCTGCCATCCTGCCCCTTATTGTTTGCCTCCTACCACACTTCTATTAGATCATGGGGTAAGGAGAGATCTGGTTTGGGTACAACAACTACGCATAAAAGGACATTAGGTTTCCGAGATTCCCTGATCCCAACATCTCCTTCAGAGAATCCAAATGCTACCAAGCCTTCACCATTGCAGTGTTGGATGCTGACCAATAGAGCACTTTCAGACTCATCGACCTCTCTCTTAAACCAGGCCACTGTATTCTTACACCTACCTCCACGGGGATCTTCTTCTCCTGATACATATGAAGCATCCTCCCCTCTCCATAACCAACGAATACGTAGGATGAAATCCTCTGGAAAAAGTACCTTCCCTCAAAATATAACTTTCTTCCATTGATAATCCAAAAAAGATACATTCCTATGGATGGAAATATCAATTGTTGTGGAATTACACTAGTGTCTCAGTGCCTCTATTTAAAGAATAGCATGGAGGAGTTTTCATATCACCTGTTTTTTCGGGGCAACTGGGCGAGCGGTGTATGTGGTTCCCTTGGTGGTTTAACATCCATCTATGCTCCCAGTATGGATGACATTCCAATCCAAGAGAGGTGGTTTCCTGGTTTGGGAGACAAGGGATCGATGAAGGAGGCTCGGACCATTATCCTTCATGCGGGCTTTAGAACCTTTGGTATTCTCATAACATGGTGAGACACAATGGATTTACCTCCTCAGGTAGTTCCATCCTCACAAGAACCAAAAACGTTCTCCTGGACTTTGTCTCTTGAAGAATTGGCGGGATTCTCCATCTGTTCACTTTCTCCAAAGTAGCTCCCACGTCTCCCACCTAAGCTCTACCTCTGGAACAGGTCACTGAGCCTGATGGATTCCACGCTCTAGAGGTATCAAACTGAATTCATATGGTTCTTGTTGTTCGGGGGTTCTCTATGGTGGAGGTGTGGTTGGTGATGACAAAGGCTCAGTTATCCTCGCTTTCTCCTCTCGCCTTGGCAGCGGGTCCATCGTCCAAGCAGAGGCCGAATTTCTTTTTCTGGGTATTAGTTTATGTCATCAGAAGTCCATAGACTTATCAAAAGTTGAAACCAAATCCAAAATCCTCCACAATTCCATTCTTGGTCTTAGTCCCACCCCTGGCCTATTTCCTACATATTCAGATAGTGTAGAAATATTCTCAGTCGCAACACCAAAGTGTTGCATGTGTAGAGAGAAGGGAATCAAACTGTGGATTACCATGCTTCCCTGGATGTCTTTCTCCCTGACCCCCTTGTCCTCTATAATGTGATGTCCTTGAAACATGAAAGGGTTTAATTAGATTCGAGGGGATTCCCTTAGTCTTCAATACTTCAGATGTCCATAATCTATGATTTCTTGCGTCCATTGCGCCTCTCACATTGAATAAAAAATTACTGAATTATGGTGATGGTATTAACATTATATAAAAGTATTTATAATTAGTACTTATATTTAAGTCTCATTGGATGATACTTGTGTAAACAAATTTATGAAATTTACCTCTATAATAAAGAATCAGAAAGAAGAAAAGAAATAAGAGTATTTTATATGAAAATATTAATTTTACATAAATTCTAAAACCCAATAAATATAAGAGGTTAGAAAGAAAAATTTTCAAAAAGAAAAAATGAATCACTAATATAGAAATACAATCATAAGTGTTATAATAGTTTTTAGATGGTGTATTAAAATAAATATTAATGTTTAGGAAAATTAAATAAATGAAGAAAAACATTCAATAAAGAAAATTTTGATTAATTTTTTGGAAATTTTTTCATATTTTAGATCACATATGATTTTTGTCTTGAAAGAAAAAAAACATCTGTTATATTTCTAAATAAAACATATGTTTTATTTTCAAAAAATCTATATAATTATGTTATAGAAAATAATTATTCAATTTTTTACAAAATATCTATATCTATAACATCCCCGACCTGGAAGCCACTAAATATGTGCTCCAAGTCGGGTTGCCACATAACCTCAACAGCACTCCCTATATGCCAGAGGTTTCTGACTAGCAGCGAGGGTCTAATGAGTCACGTGGGGAGACAATAACCTCTTTCCCTTAATAGACACAACAGATAATAATTTAATAATGGAAACAATAGACAACAATCAATAACATTTCTAAATGACCCATTCCCAGAACTGGGTACAATAACATACAACATTAAATATGCCATTCCATGCTACTATGAAAGTGGAAAAACCCACACAATAAAATGGCCAAAAACTACCAACGGGTCCCGACTCTATGTCTGGAACCTTCTCCATGAACATTTTGAGCCCAAATCGACATCTTAGTGTAGAGCCATTTCCCTTGTCCTAACCTATAACCAAGAATTCTACTCGAGTACCGAATGGTGGCCAGAGCAAGGTGTGAGTACAAAACATGGTAGGCCACCACCAATGGTGTCTACAAAATATCCAATATAATTGATAGATCATGCAATTACAAAATGAAAGGTAAGTAATCAAGGGGAAGTTCTGGTTCCATTATTTAACAAGGTTCTTTTAATTCGAGACTAGAATTCATCCCAATTTCTATTCTTATATCATTTTCACACATAATACATTTCAACTTATTCTATTTGGGTTAAGAATATATATCACCCATACATGGGTATAAGGTAATCAATCACAATACATTGGTGAAATCAATCAAGTCCTTATCTCACTAGGGACACACGTATCCCATCAAACCATTATCCTCTCCTCAAATCCTCAGTCTGGGTGGAATGAAACTGTTAGGGGAATATAGTCTTCGCCCCCTTCCCTAACATGTGCACTTTTCGGTGGAGTTTAGTGCCTCAGTATATAACTTGACCTGTGGGCATAGAACCTCAAGTCAATGTCGCACAGTAAAAATCCATGTGCATGTGCTTATTTATCAATCACCAACCAGACCATAACAAAACATTACATAACCAAAGCCATTGGAAATCATCATTCAAAATTCATCGCAAACAACATGGGAATCCAGACTATTCCATAATCCATTGACACATTTTTTATTACTATTCATATCCATTTTGTCAAATTCCCATTCCCATGCCTTAACCTGTTAGGTGTATTCATCAAACCTTATGCCTTAGAAAAATTAATCATTTACTATCCGTTAACACTTTTATCCCATTTATCATTTCAAATGCATTTACCCACCTATTAATTTCAAGTACAATTCTCATATCACATAATAAAGTCCCTTTATTTCCTTCAACCATTTAGGTGTACCACCAAATCATCATGTGTTGACCCATTCCACAAATTCATCCATTCCCTTATTACATCTCATTAACATATCTCCCCTTATTCATTCCATTTTATGATTACATGTTTACCATTTAATACGCACTCACCCCTAGGCATCTCTAACCACAATTTGGTAAACAGTTGACATAATCACATTCGACCAAAATTGCTCATTTCAATGTCAATCCAAACAACACCTTATTCCTTATCACCCCAGTAATATCTATTATCTTTACCTTTACACTTAATAATGCATTAAGACATTTTCTACAAGGGTTCCACATTATCACTCGGCAACCCTTCATTTAACCCTGCCATTTTCTAAGTATGGAATAGTCGGCCCACCCCATGGGTGGCCCTTAAATGGTCATACCATTATCTATGCATCCCAGAAAGATCGTGAGGGTTGAAATTGGTCACTTAGACACTCATTTTTATCAAACTCCTCAAAGAAACCAAGAATATTAAAAACGGTAAAATAATGACACATCATCCATGAAAAACCCCAACATAAAACTATGGGATAATACATGTAGACCACCAACCTCAAATCTGATAATGGACGCACTCTAAATTATAGCCATAAATCCATATTCAAACATCCCTTGAAGACCAAAACTAGGTTCCACCGAATATCAAAGGGGTTCAGATATTTGGAAGAAGATGGGATAAACCACATGACCTAATCTGAAATAGGGAATGGAGGAGAGGATTAGACATACCCTGAGGTTCGATCCACAACCAACAGTAGCCAAAACGGCCAAGAATAAAAGGACGAACACCTCTTAGAATCTTGGGTCGTCCAATTTTTTCACTAGGGTTGAGAGGGGAGGAATGGAGGAAAATATTGAGTTGTGGTTTAAAACCCTATAGTGGAAATTTTGTGAACCTTCTAACTTTTATAGGCCACAGGGTTTACCCACACAGATTTCCACACCATGCGAAAATTTTGGGGAAGATACTTCTTGAAATTAACCCCTTCAAATGATTTTTTGGGAATTCCACACAGTTTTCCAAACCGTGCGCACACCTTTTGTAAGCCTCTATCCATTGTTGTACGGTTACCTGGGATGCTCCACATGGTTTTCACTAACGGTGTGCAAACTCTGTAATATGCCCAGGAACCCCCCTTTTCTCCCACTTTCGTGTCTTGAACCCCCATAACACCATCAATCCTTCACATGAACTTTGGAAACGCTTATTTAGACAAAAAAGGATAGGCCCAATGAAAACCTAAAAAATTCCTTAAAGAATATCTGGGATCTTACAACCTCCCCACCTTATAACGGCTTTTCCTCGAACTGGTATTCTGAGCATCTCCAAACATATGAAACAAGAGATCATGCCACCGTGTCTACATATCCCTTCCCATATTACAATTTTTGGTTGCACATCAAAAGGCCTATGAAAACGTATCAAGGGAAGAGACTTTCCCCACAATTCCTCACCACATCACTAACTGAGAGCTCCTCAAGGATGCTTCCAGTCCAACCACACCCACCCACTGGAACTTCACATAGAAAACACAGACAATAGTTCCTAACTATTTATACATGGAAACTTTGTACACAACATCACATCATCATGGAGGAAACCAACCAACACCTCATCAGCCTAATACGCTTCACAACTTATGACCCAAATAAAATTACGTCATTTTCCTATTCATCCAACTCTAACAATGACAAACACTGTATCACCCAGAATCAAACACACAATCCTACCAACCAACTTTCTTGAAGATTTCATTCCACGACTTTAAATTCTAATGAAAATCCAAATCTCCCAGCTAATCAAACAGTTAAATTGTGCCCAAGATCGCTACCATGGCCAACTCACCCTAACGGTGACCACTCAAATCCTTCCAAGCCGAAATTATGATCACGTCATCAACCAACCATTTAGCCGGTATGGTTATCTCCACCATTTTCAGTTACATAGAACCTCCTCCAAAAAAAGGACCACCAAGACTCAACCCAACATTTCCATCTCTTGACATTTTCAAACTTACCACACCAAAGATTCCATAGTGGCATTACACTACATTGGCATCCAGTCTCACAATTGAAACCAAACGGAAGGACATTCCTACAGTATGCCTTCACAGACTAAGATCAACATGACCTCACTCCAGTACTACTCCATTTCAAAAATACACTTTCCGCTACAACATGAACCCAGAGGTGGGTCACTCTCACCACACCCATTCAAGTTTACCTTATGAGTTCGTAACACCCCGAATGGCATATCCCAGAACATCCACCTTTCACTGGTGGTACGTTACCCCTTTTTCAACTTCCTGAGGTAATTACAGACTTGAAGCCGTTCATTATCATCCCAGGAACCCAACAGAGGTCATTCCCTAAATTCCATTAGAATTACACTATCATGGCATTACCACCCTCCAAACCGACATTGTATTAACCTTTGGCATGACATCACATCACATGGAAAAGTTTCACCCAACATTGATATGTTCTAAAACCACCCGAGGAGAACTACCTGAGTCTAACCTTTGTCCTCGTTGGAGTTTTAGAACTCAACCTCTATTTCCACAACCTCTTTTCATATCCAACCACAACCTTCTAGAAATTATTCACATACATCACAGGCTTCACACAGAACCACCCTAAGCCTGAAGCCGACACATGGCTCATCAGTCACCACATACAAGTTCCACATTGCCTCTCTTGGGTACCTAACAAGCACCTCACAGGTTCCTCATTGGCATTCAGGTGCCACCACATCAGCTCGATGTTCTCCTCTGTACATCTATGACAGACTCATAACCCTCCACCATAGAAGTTTCATTACCATTGCTCACCATGATGGATTCCAACCATCGCTTCGTACACTCAACACAAGCCAAACCTCATCCTGAGACATGGCCATCCAGATTTTCCCATTGAAAGGAAATGAACATCACCTAGTGCCCGTTATTGGTAGTTGTCGACCGCACCCATGGTGTTTGTCATCTCGGTCAATCCCAAGGACCCCACTAGAAACCATTGAGGGTGTGCATCCCAGCCACATGCTTCACGCATACCATTTCCATGACCATAAAGTCCATGGTGTCCCTCATCCAACCAAACACCTTCATGTATTTTGGAATGATCGAGAGCTTCTCAACATACCTAGGAAAATTTCAAGATGTTGGGAATGCTCGTCACTAGATGATGTATTCTAAAAAGTCGTCAAATAACACCACCATCAACTTATCCGTTTCTGATATCAAGATATGTGACACCATGACCTATCCGGGATCTCGGGTTTCCCTTCCGAATGGGTCACATCAACACTTTACCATCACCCCTCTGGTGTGATTTCCAACCAGGTTCAACCATCGCCCCACAACCAATCCATTTATACAAACAATTTCATCCACATGACCAACCTTACCTCGTGTGTCACCATCGAGTGCAAGCATAAAACCACATTCCAGCCACATTCATCTCTTCCACTAAAAAATAACCTAAATCCTCTATTAATCATTGTCCAAACAGGTGAGTCAGGAATCCATATGATACAACCCTTAAAAACAAACCTTAAATCCTATCATGAGCACTCTGGTTCTCTTGAGAATGAACCGAGTATAACTATAACATTTACTAAAACATGGTGGTACTCAATACGAATTAACACCACCTCTGAAGTGTCTCCCACGATTCATATTCTAAGGTACCTACACCACTGGGCTAACCTCCCATGTGGTCACCATTTCATTTTTAGAACTATCAATTCATAACCATAACTCGATTAGCACCACCAACCCTCAACCTTCTCACTTAGCTCTCTATGCCAAATCCAAATCATATAACTCTCTGAATTACACTATCAAAATCCAAGAAATCTGCATGCCCAACACAAACTGAAAAGAACTAGACGTCTTGTCTGACCTCTCCGCTAGGTCACCTTGATGGTGGAATGATATAAACTCCCTAAAATGGAGTCAAAACGAGGCGAATCCATTGTCCCTCTCTCCAAACTATGCTTATCTTGAAACAAACAAAGCAAATCTTGTAAATGTGACTCTTACTCCCATTCTGATGCCTGCTATGCCTAGGACACCAACAACCATATACTCTAGGATCCCTGCCAAAGGTGTACAAATTCATCAGTACTATGAATAAAACATCCTCTCTAAAATTCAAGACACAACTCAAAAGGTCTCAACTCAAAAGATCACCAAGACCCAAGCACCATCCTTAGGGTCCATCATGTACTCCATACGGTCACTAACCATGGGAGTTCCCTCAATCACATTACTGAACAATGCCTCGTAACATAAAGGTCAAGACCCTACTAGGGTTCCCAAACACGCCACTTAGGCCACATCATGACCGGTAAGGGCTCACAATCAAATTCAAAGTCTCCACTAGGGCACTCTCACTGCCCAATTTATGCATAAAAGGGTCAAACCGACCACACAATGGATACCCACTATTGAACTCAATCATTCTGATTTTAAACCTACCATTCACCCAATGCATTGAAGAATGACCAACAGGACTTAACCACATATAGAAAAGGTATCACGCTAGTGACCTTAAACAACTCATTTTTCATGCTCTAACCCAACTGTCATAATCACACTTAGAAAATTGGTCCCCTAACATGACTATTGTAGGTCATGGTCAGCGTGGAGTAACTAATTCACTTAATCACAAGTCCTCTTTCAACACCACTTCAATCCAAATATTCATTTACAACACAATTTCTTCCCTCTTAGGTGCATCTCCCATTTTACATTTTGTTCAAATAACCATTCTATCTCATTTATACTTTTCATTATGAAAAATTTGTTAACAATTTTACCATCATAGCATGATATTTCTCTGTTAGACATCGATCCAACATTTTAAAATGTTTCAAAACCCAAAACTGTTATCTTTGTTATAACATTTGTCTATACCCATTATTCTTTGACTATTAACTTGAATCCTCTTCATTCAACCACTTCCATTACAATTCTTATAAATCATTTTCTTCAAATTTATCAAGGGAGTAAAATTAAATCTACTCTCTATACAGCATACAATCATCCTGTGTGTGTCCATATAAGGATGCATGCCACCTATACCCTTAGGTGCCTTAAATGAAGCATGAATGCACAAACTAGTTCCATTTCGGCCATGAGAAAAATATCATAAATCAATCAAATCACACAACATGTGCATCAACCAACGATGAAATATCATTCAACTATGACAACAGACATCAATAACAACAATTCCCACCTAGGGTGACTCCGGTTTTCCCCCGTAAATGGGTTAGCTATTCCCAAGAACGAGCTCATTACCAAGGCCCGACATATCCTAATATCATGTCTACCATCCCCAAATAGTAAGAAATGGATATGAAAACCTCAGAAACCACTTTGTAATGTCCTTGAATTGGAAGCCACTAAATCGGTGCTCCGAGTCGGGTTGTCACATGACCTCAAGCGCACCTCCCCGTAACCCAGAGGTTGCCGACTAGCGGCGAGGGTCTAATTAGTTACATGGGGATACTATACCCTCTTTACCAGAGCATCCATATAAGATAATAATTTAAAAACAAAAACAATAAAAAACAATCAACAACCTTAATAAATGACCGATTACCAAAACTGGCTACAAACATATACAACAATAAATATGGCATGCCATGATACAGTTCCATTAAAAGAAACCAAAAATAAAATAGCCAAAAACTCTCAATAGTTTCCGAATCTATGTACGGAACCTTATCCATGAATATCCTAAGCCCAAATCAACATCTTACTATAGGGCCCTTTCCCTTGTCCTACTGTGCAACCCAAATGTCCACCCAGCTACACAATGGTGGCCCGAGTAGGGTGTGAGTAAAAACCTCAGTAGGCCACCACCAATGGTGTCTACCAAATATCCAGTCTAATACATAGTGCATGCAATTAAAAAATTAAAGGTAAGTACACAAGGGACATTTTGGGTGTCATTAGTTAATGAGGTTCATTTAGCTCATGACTATAAATTATCCCAATCTCAGTTCATATACCATTTTCAAACATAATCCATTTCAATGTATTCTATTTGGGTTAGGCATACATATCACCCATACATGGGTCTAAAGAAATCAATCACAATACATAGGGGAAATCAATCCAGTCCTTATCTCACTAGGGACACACATATTCAATCAAACCATTATCCTCACCTCAAAGCCTTGGTATGGTTGAAATGAAACCGTTAGGGGAATAGATCCTATGTCCCCTTCCCTAACACGTGCATTTTGGGGTGGAGTTTAGATCCTCATCCTATAACTCAACCCGTGCGCATAGAACCTGAAGTCAATACCCCACAATACCAAGCCATGCGCACATACTTATTTAATAATCACCACAACCATACCATAATACAAAATAATATAACCAATTCCATTGGAAATAATCATTCACAATGAATAGAAAACAACATGAGAATTCATACTATTCCCTAACCCATTAACACATTTTCAATTGAAATTCATATCCATTTATCCAAATTCCCATTCATCTGCCTTAACCCGTTAGGTGTATTAAACAACCCCAATGCCTTATCCGAATTCATCATTTACTATTCATTGACCCATTTAGATCATTTATCATTTCACCATCATTTACCCACATATGCATTTCAATTAAAATTTTCATATCACATAACAAAATACATTTATTGAATTCAACTATTTTGGTGTACCACATAATCATCATGTATTGACCCAATCCACAAAATCATCCATTCCCTATATCTTATTAAAATATCTCCCCTTCTTTATTCCACTACTAGAAATTCGAGCGTGATTTACCGCCATTGGTGGTCCCTTTAGGGATGACATTGTCGGCCTAAATCCACAGCCAATGGCAGTCACGGAAGGGGGCCAAAAATATTGTCTGATGCGACCTCCAGGCCGTCGCTGACCTCTTGCTCGGCCGAGAAATAGTGACCGCCATTAGCAGTCACTGACCTGCTACTCGGTCGAGCTAAAGTTTCCGCCAATGGTGGCCACTGTCCTGCTGCACGACCGACCTATAGTGACCTCCATTGGTGGTCTCTATCCTAGAGAATTGTTTTTTTAATGAAAAATCACTCATGGTTCCCAAACAGCAGAAACAGGGTAAAAATCATAAAAAAAAGAAAACAATTCCTAATAGCATAAACATCAGGATCCTCATAAACAATAAATGACATACGTGCTTCATATTCAATGATCCAAATAGGACCAATCCATTTCCATATTCTTCTTTAATAAACATACAATAAGATACAAAAAAACCACTAAACAAAAAAAATTTAACATACACATATTTATTCAGTTAGTATATATATATAATAAAACTATTTCTTACATGCAATCATGGGTGCTATAATAATTTAAATACACCATTTTAAGAAATGTTGTCATTTTAAAAAAATTTATCATTTTAATGTGTGAAAAACTGATAAAAGCAATATATTCAGTCGCACCACACACACCGCATGTCTAATTGGCATGTCATCTCCTCCTACCTTTCAGGAATAAATTTCTATTATCTTTAGGTGATTTCATGTCATTTTGAGGAAAGTTTCTCTGAATTTGAGTGTTACACATCGTTTTTGTGTTTTTTGACTACGAAAATGTGTTTCTGGTCACCACGGTCAAATGACACCTCTAATTGATTTACCTTCTACCCAAAAATATTACAATTCAAACCAAGTTTGTTTTAGTATGATTTCATGGCGTTACGAGGTCATTCAGTTGGTTTTGACCATCCACCACACCCTTTTAGAGCGCACCAAACTCTTAAAAACAACATATTAGCTCGTACCACGCACACCGCATGTCCTATTGATGTACTGTGTCATCCTAAATTTTAGGAATAATATTTATACTTTTTTCATTTGATTTCAAGTCATTCTGAGGATGTTTTCTTTGAATTTGACCACTACACGTCGTTTTGGTGTTTTATGACTCCGGAAATGCCTTTACGGTCACCGCGGTCAAATGACACCTTTGATTGATGTACCGTCTACCCAACCATTTCAAAATTCAAACCACGGTTGTTTTTCAATTATTTCAGGACATTATGAGGTCGTTCGGCTGGTTTTGACCACCAAATGCACCCTTCTATAGAGCTCCATACTGTTAAAAACTATATATTCGGTCATACTGCACACATTGCACGTCCAATTGATGTGACGTCTCCTCATACAGGTCAAGAATAATATTTATATTGTTTTACTATTATTTCATGTCATTATGAAGAAATTTTCTATGAATTTGACCGTTACACGTTGTTTTGGTTTTTTATGTCTCGAGAAATGCATTTCCCGTAACTACGGTCAAACAACACCACCGATTTGATGTAGCGTCTACCTGACCATTTCAAAATTTACACCACGATTGTTTTCATATTATTTCATTGCATTCTGAGTTCGTTCGGCTGGTTTTGACCACCCAACACACCCTTTTATGGCGAGCCAATCTGTTAAAAACAACACATTCGGTCGTACTGCACACACCGCACATCTAATTGATGTGTTGTCTCCTCCTACATGTCACCAATAATATTTATATTGTTTTTTAGTGATTTAATGTCATTAGGAGAACTTTTTCTTTGAATTTGACTGTTACATGTCGTTTTTGTGTTTTATAACTCTAGAAATACGTTTCTGGTCACTGTGGTCAAACGACACCTCCGATTGATGTACCGTCTACCCGACCATTTCACATTTCACGCATCGGTTTTTTTTGTCTGATTTTATGACATTCTGAGGTCGTTCAACTGGATTTGACCACCCAATGCACCCTTTTAGAGTGCGCCAAACTATTAAAAACAACATATTCGATCGCACCACGCACACTACACATCTGATTGACGTGTCGTATCCTCCTACATGTTACGAATAATATTTCTACTATTTTCTAGTGATTTCAAGTCATTCTAAGGGAGTTTTATTTGAATTTGACCGTTACACATCATTTTGGTGTTTTGTGATGCCAGAAATGTGTTTCTGGTCACCACAGTCAAATCATACCTCCGATCGACATACCTTATGCCTGAAAATTAAACAATTCACACCAAGGTTGTTGTCACACGATTTCATGGAATTCCGAGTTCGTTCGGCTAGTTTCCCCACCCAACACACTGTTTTAGAGTGCACCAAAAAGTTAAGAACAACTTATTCAGTTGTACCGCGCACACCACACGTCTGATTGACCTTTCGTCTCCTCCTACATGTCAAGAATAATATTTCTGTTTTTTCATGTGATTTCAAGTCATTATGAGAAATTTTTCTCTGAATTTGACCATTACACACCGTTTTGGTGTTTTATGACTCGGAAAATGCATTTCTTGTCACCGCGGTCAAATGACACCTCTGATTGACGTACTGTCTTCCTGACCATTTCACAGTTCAAACCACAGTTGTTCTCATATGATTTAATGGAATTATGAGTTCGTTCGGCTGGTTTTGACAACCCAACGCACCCTTTTAGAGTGCGCCAAACAGTTAAAAACAACATATTTGGTCTTACCGTGCACACCACACGTCTGATTGATGTGTCGTCTGCTCCTAAATGTCAGAAATAAAATTTATATTATTTTCATGTGATTTCATATCATTCTGAGAATGTTTTCATGGAATTTGACCGTTATACGTCGTTTTGGTGTTTTATGACTCCAGGAATTCATTTTCTGTCACCGTGGTCAAATGACACCTTTTATTGACGTATCGTCTACTCAACCATTTCTCAATTCATACCACGGTTATTGTAGTATTATTTCATGAAATAATGAGGTCGTTCAACTGGTTTTGACCACCCAAGACACCCTTTTAAATCACATCAAACTGTTAAAAACAAAATATTTGGTGGCACCCCACACACCGAACGTCCAATTTATGTGATGTATCATCCTAAATGTCACGTATAATATTTATATTGTTTTCATTTGATTTAAATTCACTCTAATGTCGTTTTCTCTGAATTTGACCATTACTCCTTGATTTGGTGTTTTATTTCCCAAGAAATGTGTTTCCAGTTACCACAGTCAATTGACACTTCTGATTATCATACAGTCTGCCCAAAAATTTCACAATTCACACCACATTTGTTTTCGTATGATTTAATAGAATTTTGAGTTCATTCGGCTTGTTTTGACCATCCAACGCACCATTTTAGAGCACGCCAATATTTTAAAAATAACATATTCCGTCATACCGTGCACACAGCACATCCGATTGATGTGTCATCTCCTCCTACATGTCACGAATAATACTTATATTATTATTTTTTATTTAAATTCATTATGAGAATGTTTTCTCTGAATATTACTGTTACATTTTTTTTGGTTTTTTATGTCTCTAAAAATGTGTTTCTAGTCACTGCGGTCAAACGACACTTCTGATTGACATACTGTCTACCTGAACGCTTCACAATTAACCCCACAGTTGTTTTCTTATGATTTCATGGGATTATGAGTCCGTTCGGATGGTTTTTACCACCCAAATCACCATTTTAGAGTGCACCAAACTCTTAAAAACAACATATTCGGTCATACCGCGCACACCGTATATGTTGTACAACTAGAATAATGGCCTATTTCCTAGTTGTACAATTGGAATAATGGAATAAGGGCCTAATTTCCATTTTTCCTAACATCCAATTGGACAATTGGCCAACTGGCCAATTTCCCTAATGGCCTAACATCCTAATGAACAATTTCATTAAAGATCTAATTGTCAATTGTCCTGATGAACTCCTGTAAAAAAGTCCTAAGGCTATAATTTCCAATTAGTCTAATAGTGTCTTAGATAATTGTCCAAATTGATAAATAGCCTAATGGTCAAACATCCAATGACCTAATGGCCTAATGGAAAACATTTCTAATGGCCCGATTGTCCAATTTGCCTAATGGAAGAATAGAATAATCACTAATTGGCCAATATGGCTAATGGAATAATGGCCAATGGCCTAATTGAAAATTAGCCTAATGGCCTAATGGATAATTTTCCCAAAAAACTCATACCAAACACCACCCTCCGCCACCCCCTCTCATTGGACAACACCAATCTGCATCCCCCCCCCCCACCCACATCACTCTCTTGATTTAAAATCACTTACGTGAAGATGCTGAATTTAAATACAATTGGGTGGTTCATGGTATGAACATCAAAACATAACTAATTACTTGTACTTTTCTAATTCACAATGAATTAAACATTTAAACTAAAAATTACTTAAATTTGGATTTTGGATTTTAATGAAAATTTGTCGGGGTTGGACATTCGTGTTGGACGATAAACCTTGTTCCCTATTGTGTTGTGTTTTTCATAATAACCCACATTTCTGGGTTTCATTTGTGTCAGAACTCCCTTGGTCTGGTGAGTTCATATCAAGTCGGTAGGAATCAATCCCTTGGTATGGAAATTGATTTCTACTGACTATTAATTTAGTAACTACCCTCTAGAAATGAAAATTATATCCAATGGTCATGGATATCCTTGTCGTAATTCTCTCAAAGATCCCTGGAAACTCTATTCCTGGTACGATATGAAGTTTCCAGTGAAATAAGAAATGGAAGTTGGGATAATTAGGTGAGAGACAATGAACAAAAACAATAATAGGGAAATTGGTTCTAACGAACCAACATTTTCCCCATCCCCAACACATGGTGGTTTAGCTACTTATAATGAAAAGGACAAGAAAGTTAATCAGATTCATCAAATATTTCATTACAACGGCAAATAAAAGATTCTGAAGTACAACAAAACTACAAGAACCATTTCCTAAATACCTTCCTTCCCCCCTCTAATCTTAGTTCCCATCCTTCTTCTTCTTCTTTCCCCAATCCCCCTTTGTTCTAGATCACTCCCCAAAGTCTTCTTGGTCAGAAATGGCCTTTTTTTAGTTTCCCAAAAGCAGGTAGAAAAGGGACCCCAGGTCAAGGAGTGGGTGAAAAGTGAAAAATAAAAAATGAAGGCTTTAGTGGTTCTCACGGTTTGGCCGCACAGTTAGGTAGACTGTGCGCCAACCGTGCAGATTCTACTGTCTCAAATCCTTGAGCCCCACGATTTTTCCTGATTGGCCGCATGGTCTGGGCAGGTCGTCCACCAACCGTGTGGAGGGTACTATCAATGGTATCATCTGCCACATGGTTTTCATGTTGTTTGGATAACCGTTTGGCGATCGTGTGGGTTGCCTTTGTCTTTGAAATTCTTGAATTCGCCCATCCTTCATGTCTAGTGCTTGATCTGGGTGACTCCATTCCTGCATAGTCAGGGGGAAAGGGTCCATAAGCCTCCAATTCCCTACTGAATCTACATAATTAATAGACTCCATGCTTTATCCTTTAGTGACTGAAAAACAAAGAACAAGGTACATCAAAATTGTAAAATTCATGCAAAACCATCCATAAAAACCATTTCATAGATAATAAACCAAGTGGAAATTCCTTATGCACAGTCATGCATCACCTAATATCCAATTGGACAATTGGACAACTGGACAACTTCCCTAATGGCCTAACATACTAAAGAACAATTTCCCTAATGAACTAATGGTCAATTTTCCTAATGAAATCCTGTAAAAATGTCCTAAGAATATAATTTCCAATCAATCTAACAGTCTCTTAGACAATTTTCCTAATTGATAAATAGCCAAATGGAAAAGCATCCAATGGCCTTATGGCCTAATGGAAAAATTTTCTAATGGACCGATTAGCCAATTGGCCTAATGGGATAATGGAATAAGGAGTAATTGGCCAATAGGACTAATGGAATAATGTCAAGTGAACTAATGTAAAATTATCCTAATGGACTAATGGATAATTTTCCCAAATAAGTCACACTGGACAGCCCCCTCCGCAGCCCCCTCTCACTAGAAATCACCAATCTGAAGCCCCCCCCCACCCCCACCCCACCCCCGCCACTCCCAACCCCCCACCCATTGAACATACCACTCCATACTCTTCAAATAGCTCCCAACCTCCCACATACAGCTCCCAATACCCCCAGAAAAAAATGTCCATGAGTATCCTTTCTTATCCCAGCTCTAAATACATATTCAACCACATCAATTAAGTTGAAACTAACCAAAAATGTAGACTCCCTAAAAACATTAAATTATTCTTGATCATCACCAAGAAAAATAAATTTACCTTTTGAAACATAAATAACAAACCCACCAATAAAAAAAGAAACACACCTCATGAATATGATTAATCATGCGTGATCATGACTTCTACCTCCATCTGGTGGGTTAAGGGCCTACAACAAATAAAAATTATGAATATTTCCATATAAAATAATATAATGTAAATTAATAAATTCAGTATAAACATACATCTTATGATCCCTTTCACCATCACCTGGACTCTCATATTCCCGCAGTGTTCTAACCTCAACAATCAATTGTGTATTTACCTCCTTGTAAGTGTGCAGTCGTGCCACGAAATATGACAACTATTGTTTCATATGAGAAATAATAGGACTGACAACCACAACATGTGATACTACATAACACAGAATCCATGTTCCATAGTTCAAACTATATCCATGCTCGTCCCGACCGATAATGTGATTAAAGATATCATCCCTTCGCATGGGAAGCTATTGCTGGTCCTCTGGCTGTTTTTCTAACTCAGCTTCAAATTGATCCTGTGAAATATTTAAATATATATACATATATATGTTAATATATAGATTTATGTAAGTATTACTATTGAGTACAAGCACTTACTGTCAAAGTTGGAGCCTCTGGATCATTTCGATCACGAGTCCTCATCCACGCCGACATTTTATCAGTCGGTGCACCTTACTCCTATAACTATATATGAATAGAATATAAAAACAAAACCATATTAATGAATAAATTAAAAAATTAATAATAAATACCTCATTTTGGATCTGAGTCATGTGACCAGTCCTGAGCCTGTGGGGTTGTCCCTGCAATGCCTGATTCCTAGAATGGCGTGCTGACACCTCTTACATTCAATTAATTCAAATTTCAAACAATTCACACATTCATGAAAATATATATAGAAAAATAAATATAAACACTGTAACACCCTCAGCAGACCAATATGAAACTATGTCATGCCACTGATCTTGGAGAACACCTCTCGGGACTTTTTCCAGAATGTTTGGGGCACCGACATTTGGTACCCAATGGTCCCTCTTCACGTTGCCTTTATAATATTTTCACATATTATGTAATTTTCTCATACACACGAGCCAAAACTCCTCAGTTCATAGTTTAATATTATTCTATTTATGAAAAAAATCACATTTGTTAGTATTGTTTATACTTAGGGGAGAATTTAAAATGGTCTTCTTACCTGAACCTCCCTCAAAAGATGATCTAATGTGTCCTGAGGGATAGAATCCCAGTCACGTGTGGTCAATGGAAAATGATGTGGATCACATATGATATGAACCAGTTGATGAATAAATTCAGCTTCATTCGATCCCATGGGATTAATATCTCCTCAAAGCAATCATCAAACGTCATGTCAGAATTCCATGATAAATTGCCACGACCAGGGTCTCTCTTGCGAGAGGAAGAAGCGATCGAGCCTGATCATGTTGAAAAAAACAATTATATATAATTTGATAGATTTTATAAATAAATAAATATATATATATATATATATGTATATAAATAACATAAAAATAAACACAATTACAATCAAACATACCTCGACCCTGAGATGTAGTTGGCTCGAATGGATGATGTGGATCTGCGGTCTCTTCCCCAGACATGCCTGCAGTCATAGAAAACATTAGTAAGGGGACTATGAAAAGTGTCCAAAAGATAAAATAGATAGATTTTAAGAAAATCAAACTTGTACAGTTGTTAATCAAACAGAAAGGGATTGAATAATTAGTTGTAAATTTATTTTAAAAAACAAAAAAGATAAAAGACTGATATAAAATTATGTACAAAACCCATCAATGCATAGCCAAATTTCAGATTGAATTATTAAAAATTCAAGCAGCACTTGAACCAGATGTGGAATATCTCAATGGGAAGATACACTGAAAATAACATGAAGATACCAAAATAGAAATCACCCAAAATATTTATAAATGAATAAAATTCCAAAAGTTTGGATTAAAACATACAAGGATTTATAAAATGGTAAGAAAATTTATGATATCCAAGGATATTCAATACTGAATAGTGGGAAAACAATTATACCATCCATTAAACCTGAAAAATTGACGTTTTCTCCTCTAACGGCCACTCTGACCCAATAAATATCTTCTTCATGTTGAACTATGGTATGTTGATCCTGTTATTGGGAAACAAAGGGAATAGTCTCAGGTTCATCTTATTCTATGAAAAAAACTCCTCGCTGGGACATTTTCACAACAACTTTCCGACTTCAATTTGAAGGAAATGTAACAAAGAATACATCTCCCACTTGTGATGTCAAAATGAAAGGTTCATTATCAAATTGTTCATTTATGTATAACATATAGTTAAAATTCACTAATGGAAAATGATATTGTTTGACTTTACATCCACACACTGGATCAACCCAATTACACTTTAACAATATATACTTCAACCCGTGTGTGTATACAACTTCAATGAAGTCTATCAATTGACCATAGTAATATCCAAAATCGATCAATGAACAACTGATGCCACTATTTTGTGTTTCTTGTTTTTCTTCATCAATTTTAATGCGGAATTCAAAACGAATAGAATCTATAGCTTTATAATGATGATTCGTTGTAGATGGACCCTCATCCAGTTGGATAAATTCATCAGTTAGCATGGAATCCCCTATCTCCCTCAGCTTTTGAACCTTCATAATTCATAGAATTCAATAATTATTTATGTAGAAATAAATTAGTATAATACTTCACTGACAATGGAAATAAATTTATACGTACAAGATCCTTGAACCAATCGTGAAATGACGCATAATGAGATTGTTGAATTTGATACTTAGTCGCACGATACATATATACATTTATCTCATTAATGTGTTTCCTGAAAAAGATAACATGATGTTTTAATGAACAACTTATGAAAAAAACATTTAAAAGTTAAACAATAAAATTAACAAGACACTTACTGCATTAATGGTGCAACTGGTGGAGTATTGAACAAGGTATGTCGATGCCCTTGTATCCACTAGATGTTTTCCACAAGAAATATGGTTCCTTCTCCAAATGGACCATCCTGAATCCGAGATGGCTTACCTAATTTTGTTTCAACATCCATTAGATATTCTATACAAAATGTAGTACACTCATCCATCAAATAACCATTGGATATTGATGCCTCCGGACAAGCTCTATTGCATGATAATCATTTCAATGTACTCAAATACCGCTGAATAGCATACATCCACTTGAATTGCACTGGACCAGTAGCCATTACTTCATCAGTTAGGTGCACTATCAAGTGAACCATAACATTGAACAGATGATGGGGGAAAATAGTTTCTCAAAGTGACAAAGCGTAAGTATAATTCTGTCCTGTAAACTTTTTAAATCACTCATTCGTTGATTTCTTTAACAAAGCTGTCCAAAAAAATTACTAATATCAATCAACGACTAAACATCATTGGGGGATGAACAATAACAAATTACAATTGGAATCAACTACTAAATTTGTATGTGATTGTCATGAATTTTCAACCCATGAAATTTATTACTCGTCAGATTCACACACTTTTAAATATTAGAAGAGTAACCAACAGGAACATTGAGCATCTTCAAAATGGAAATAAATACCTATTTCTCCTTTGTAGTCATCATATACTGTGTAGCAGGCACATATGCCTTGTTACCCTCAGCTAACTATAAATCTATCTATTTCTTTAAACCCATTTCTTCCAAATCACAGCGTGCATTAACATGGTCCTTTGATTTTCCATTGACACCTAAAATCATCCATAATATATTATCACAAACATTTTTTTTCAGTGTGCATGACATCCAAATTATGCCTTAACATGTTAGTTTTTCAATATTGAAGACTATAAAAAATACATTTCTTTTTTTAATTGTGACTACACTGCCTACCCACAGCATGAAGATTATGTAATGTATGAGCCACCAAATCCTGAATTTCATATATCGTGCAGATGATTTATTCCTCAATCTGTGATAACATTTCAACTCCTATCATGACCTTTGGTGATGGGATGAACTCTCTAGAACCATAAAATGACACTCTGTCCTTTCTGAACCTGTGCTGATGGGGTAGATAATGTTTGTGACCCATGTATGAATTTTTTTTGGAATGTCTAAGCCATACAGATTTTTCACTTTTATTGCAACAAAGGTAAGAAAATTCCGCTTTCGTACTCCAGCCTGATAAATGTGCATAAGGTGGGAAGTCATTGATTGTCCACAATAAAGCTGCTTGCAGTTTGAACCTTTCATTCATTTCACAGTCATAAGTTATCACACCATTGTCCAAAAATTCATTCAACTCATCAATAAATGGATGAAGGTGAACATCAATCTTATCCCCCAGACATCTAGATCCATTAATAAAAGTGGAAATTTATATAAATTGTTGCTTCATAGAAAGCCATGGAGGAAGATTATACAAAACCAACAACACGGTCCATGTGCTATGACTTTCACAAACCATAGATATAAATGGATTGAAACCATCTTCTGCCAACCCCAATCGGACATTACAAGCATCATTAGCAAAGTCGGTATATCACTTATCAAAATCCTTCCATGGATGAGAGTCTTCCAGGTGGGTTAATATATCACATTCATGAATTATTTATGTATTCCATCTCATTAAATTAGTAACTTTAGATGACATAAAAAACCATTTCAAACTCAGTTGAAGGAGAAAGTAACACATTTTCATTACGGCAATCGGTTTCCCCTGTATCGTAATCTAACATTGATGAGTTGGATTTCCCCTGTTCTATTTCAACCTGGAAGTGCCACAAACTGTACAAATATCCAAATAGGAAGTATCATTTCAAAACAACATACAGTTTCTTGCACATGATTCTATGGTCACATATGTAAAAACTATTCTCTCTGTCAACTTACGTGCATGGTAATACGACTCGAGAATCATAGCGTCGACAAGAAGAACCTTTTTCATTAACACAGACATCATGTCGAATGATGTGTCTGACCACGGATTCAAATTGATCAAATGATACAACTCCATGATAAACGACAATTTATTTTATGAATAAAATCCAGGATATAATTCTTTTTTTCATCATAAAGTGCTTCATAAAACCACCTCGAATCACGATCTTCACCAGAGCGAAGATTTATCTCACCAGTCTCAAGATTATGGATGTCATTGCCTCTAGGATACAACCCATATAAAATTTCAGTAAGCATTTCATGCATTGGATCATTCATCCTTCCATCAACATCCATCTGAATTGCATCCTTATTTTGAGAAAAAACAAATTCTTCTCCACGACGAGCCCAACTATTATAATTTTTCAGAAATCCGTTAAATAATAAGTGCTCCCTCATAGTATCTCATGTGAATTGATATCTTTTAGCACATTTTATATATTGAAAACTAATACAGTCACTTTCAAATCCTCCAGTGAACTAAATAAACTGCATAATTCCATTTAAATATTTTCTAGACGTTCGATTTGGAAGATCAATCAAACTATTATCCCTAATAATATCTGTATAATAATCATTTACACAAGACGTATCATATGCATTTTTCATATCAAAAATATTTAAAATAAATACAAACCAATTTCTTGTGGTCCATTGATAAAAAAATCAAATTACATCTCTGAATAATAAACAAGAGAATAAATAATGGAATGTAATTGAAATCCCATGTCATCATTGTCATTGAGTACGGTAAATCCAATGATGATTCTATATTCAAGAGTCCCTAATAATATTTTGATCAAATATTGAATGCTTCACACAAGAATATGTATAGTCTTCTCAAACTCAGAGAAACTGTATCTTTGTACAAATAATTTCTCACTACCTCATGGATTAACACTACCTTTCTTCTATATGAGGCAGAACATAGTAGCCATCAATGATAACAATCAATAACTAATTTATGGAAAACTATATAATCTATATCTAGGATGAAATCAAATATATACAATTCCAGAACAAAATAAAATACAAATCTATCATGACATGTGTTATCTCAGTCCAATCATCATGTAACATACATATTCTTATCATGATTCCCCTTACGGGCTACTAATCCACAATAAGTACACCAATAACATTAGTACCATGCATAGAACAAAACAATATAAAATAAACACAAGGTACGTCACATTGAAACATGGAATATCATATAGAGGAAGAACATATAATATTAATAATAACATATGTTATTGAAACAGACATATGTGATCAAACTCAAACATGTGTCCCTTGGGCTATGCAAGCACACACATGTGGTCAAACATCAAACATTTTCTCATGGGATACACACACTCAGAGACATGTGATAAAAATCAAGAACGGTATATCTCAAATAGCAACACAACTTAATATTAATTCAGTCAACATATACATGGACTCAAACATTGTATGTAACTTCCAAACCTCATGTAAAGTGTAAAGTCTCTCAAACACACATTGTCAAGACACATTTTTTCATATTCACAGAAGCCCGTATACACATGAATATCCATTTACACACTTTTTATTCACCCAAAATATTCATATAATATTCATGCATGCCAAATTTGTGCGGAAAAGTTTCCAAAATCAAAACTATTATACAGAAATTAGGGCATACATGATTTCACTATAAATCTGGAATGGAGGGGAGGTGAATTCGGTGCTGTGAGGGAGAAGAGAGGCAGCGGAGGGGAGCTGGAGCAGGAGGCATTGTGGCGAGGGAGGGGATGGGTGGCGGCGGCGATAGTGAGCCAGAGGACGAGATGGTGAGGTGGTGATAATGAAGCGAGGGAGAGAAAATGAGGGAGGGGATGGAGTATAGTGGGGAGCTAGAGCGGATAGGTGGCAGTGGAGAGGGGATGAGCAGTGGTCGTGCGGGGAGGGAGGGGACTGGGTGGCGTCGGTGTGGTAAGGGAGGGGCGATGAGGGAGGGGACATGAGGTGGCAGTGCAGTGAGGTAGGGGAAGAAGAGGGAGTGGACGGGGGATGGCGGGGACCCAGAGCGGAGGGCGACGAGGGGATGTGGGATGTGCAGTGAGGGAACGGGGGACGAGGGATCGGCGGAGGCCGGTGAGGGGACGTGGGACAGGGGACGGGGGATAGGTGAGGGGGTGGAGGGTGGAAAGGGGATCTGGGATGCGGGATGGGAGGAGGGAGGATGGTGGCGAGGGGATGAGTGACGGGTAGGGGAATCGCGGGGGGGGGGGGGGGTATGGGAATCACTGGGGGAGGGGGCACCGAAGGGTGATTTTTTTTTCAAATCCTAGCAACTGCCAAAGGCGGTTGCTCATGTCAGGGGTTTCAAAGCCTATTTCTCTAGTAGTGTTTCCATTTTCCAATTAAAAGTTTACCATTTAATACACACTCACCTCATTAGGCATTTATAACTACAATTCAGTAAACAATAGATATAATCACATTCAACCAAAATTCCATGTTTCCATGACATGAAAAACAACCCATTATACCTTATCACCCCAGGAATCTCTATTATCTTTCCATTTACAAATAATAAACTAATATGACATTTTCTACATGGGTTCCACATAATCACTCAACAACATTTCGTTTATCCCTACCATTTTCTATGTCCAGAAAAGCTGGCGCAACCGATTGGTGGCCCTCAAATGGTCAACCCATCCTTTATGCATCCCACAGAGATCATGAAGGTTTAAATTGGTCACTTGGAAACCCATTTTTTATCAAACTCCTAAATGAAACCAAGAACATAATAAATGGGAAAACAAGAACACAATTTCTAGACACAAACCCAACAAAAAACTATGGGATAATACCTGTTGACCAACTACCTCGAATTCGATGATTAACACACTCTAAATCGTAGCCATAAATCAATATTCAAAAACCCCTTGAAGACCCAACCATGGTTCCAAAAAAAGGGGGTTCAGAGCTTCAGAAGAAGATGGGAGAATCCACAATCCCTAATCTGAAAAAGTTATAGGAGGATAGGGTTAGACATACCCGGAGCATCGATCTGAAACCAATTGCGTCCAAACATCCATGAATCGAATGAGGAACACCTCTTGGAAGCTTCGGTCATCCATGTTTGTCACTAGGGTTGAGAGGGGAGGAATGGAGGAAAATACTGAGTTCGATTTTATAACCTCGGAGTGGAAGTTTGTAAATTTTCCAACATTTCTGGGCCGCACGGTTTACAAACATATTTTTTCAAACATAGAACAAACCGTGCATAACCCACTGCCCAAAATCTCCCACTGTGCACAGTTTCCTATTAATTCCACATGGTTTGCAGAACCATGTGCTAACGATACGTAAGCCTCTATCCATGGTTGGATGGTTACCTGTGATTCTCTTTACTTTTTTCACTAACCATACACAAATCATGCAACATGCCCATGAACCCCCTTTTTTCTTCCTCTTATATGTCCTAAACCCCCCAAAATAAACCTGAGCCTTCACATGAACATTGGGATACACTTATTTATCCTAAATATGAGATTCCAAACAAAAACATAAACAAAAACATACCTCAATATGATCTGGGCTCTTACAATGATTTATCTTAAATATAAATTAGTAAATTATTGAAAGCAATAATAAGTTATATATGTTGTTTTCATTTTTTTTCTGAAAAACAACATTAAAGTCTTCATATATATATGTTAATGTCATATTTATAAAATTTAATATAATTATGTCCCATATTTTATAAATATTCCAAAATAAATATTTCATAAGGTGGTTTTTTAAAATAATAGATATAAATAAACCATGATTTTTATCCTATGAACTCTAATATCGCATTTCATATCCCATCCTAGGAAATCCATGAAACTCAACTCAAAATATAAACATGACAGTATACAAATGGAATTAATGGTCACCATGGGCTAGAGACTAGAAATTGGTAATCAAAAAATGATAAGAGGGAATTATTTCACCAACCCAAGAATAATATACATTTCATATACATACACATGGAAACTGGAAAATGAATATTCTTCAAAAAATTGTACAAATGATAGTGATAAAATTCAAAATTATATATATAAAAACCCAATTCAAATTTATATAAATAACTGAATAATGATCATTAAAAACTATTTACATATACTCTTTGTTAAATGTTGGTAAAACCCCACCATCTCACCACCAAATACCTTTACACATCATACATAAACTATTCTACCTCACCTTAGTGCCATTCCCTTAACTTCATCTGATAAAACATGGTTTTCACACCCATAGGTGAGTGTGTTGGGTGTGAGATAAACATACTCAATAAGATCCCACCCAATATTTCTATATCAAGTCTCTAAAAACCATGTAATGATATTAATAAAAAAATTATATTAAAATCATTGTAAATAGTTCCCTTATACCAAATCATTCAATACTATATGAAAAGTTTTCATGGAATAATTCCAGCAAACCATTTTCATTAGTCGAAGATTCTATCAATTCATTTTAATCCCAGATGTTCATAGTGGAATCACAAAGGATAAACATTCCAATGATAACATCATTTTGGGCTAACTATACCACCCATACTTTAATATCAATCTACAAATATATTTAAATACAGGTCCCTATAAATCTACACTCTAGGAATATAAAAATACCCTAGAAAGTAAACCTACTCACATGAAAAATGGGGAAGAAAAAATACTACACCTTCCACCAACGTACTAAAAGATCTCATGTATAGTACCTTGAAATCAATTTCAACGGGAATTAACATTTCAAAAATAGCTCTAAAACTCCATTTATGAAAAAACATACATTAAAACAAATTTTGTATTCCATTTCAAAATAAATTCAAAATACATTTACATTAACCCAAATGAAAGGAAAATAACTATTTCTCAAAACCATTATTGAAAACTAGAAAATCAATCAATCAGGCTAATTCATTTAGAAAAACCATTATACAATTCAAGGGAATTTATGGTTCACCCATTATAGAATATAAATAGAAAAAACTACCTCCAACTCATGTTTCACTACAATAGTGCTGGGATTCACACAACAACTGTAAAGAGTATACACAATATAAATGAACAGACTCCCCAAAAATTATTCTCCCATCTTTGAATCGACTCCCATAAAAAATGGATGGATGGAGAAATTAGATCATCATATACCTTGAGAAACTCACACACCAAACCATAACCAATAAAAAAATTTAAATTTGGAATACAATAATATAATGAATATATAGTGAGATAAATTAGAATAATCACATGATCAAGAGATCCAGAAAATTATTCCCAACACATACCACAAGACACTCATTCACTAAACAATAGTAAACACAACATAAACATATGAAATGTGATCATAACACATATCTAAAAGGAGATGAATAATAATCCTAACATGATCAATAGATCCAAGAAACAATTACAAATACCACACTTAATTCCTATAAAAAATGAAGAGAAAATAATGTGATTGTAGTTACCAATAGAGGAGAAACAATCAACGAGATAAAAAATAATCTTAAGAAAGAAGAATCCACCCAAAATCACCTAAATAATCCTTATGGTTAAAGAGGAAGTGTAGGAGGACAAATAATAAGGGGGTTAGTTTTTAATGACTAAAAACCCTATTGGGTGGAAACAATTTCACTCATGATTCATCCATCTATGATGTGAATCTCCTGGATTGTATGTACACATAAAAATGAATTCCCTAAACTGTTAAAACATAGATAACCAATTACCAAAGTGAATGAAATTAAAAATAAGCATGTTTTTTACATCATGAATGAGTACCATGGCTTCTTCTTAGAAACAATTACACATCATGAATAATCCTTTCATGGTGTGAACTATTTCTATAGCCAAAGAAGATCCATTTTCATTTAAAATAACTCTCTAATCACCTATGACACTTGTTAAAACCAAATTATATACTCTTATAAATTAAATATATATTGTATTTTAATGATAATTTTATATCATGTTACCTCTTTAAGGTACTTATAATCCATTGTTTTTATCTTCCTTTGTTTTTATCATACTTTGGGTAATTATTTTTGAAATTTGAAATTTTTTTGTAACCTTTATGGCCTATTAATATATTTCACTTGGTTAGAAAAACATTTGAACGTTTTATAAGTAAATAATTTCCCATTCCATTGATTTTAGGAGGTTGTTCTTGGTTAGTTCCAAATATTTCTCCTACCCCTCAAAATTTATGTCTTGGGAATGTGGGGGCATATTGTTAGAGTATAGTTTCGAAACCAATATGACTAAAAATGAATCACCTTAAAATATCCTAGGAGGGTAACTCAATTGGAACATTATTTTTCAATATATATTGTGAAATGGTTCTTCACACTCAAGAAGCCTGGTAATGGTTCATGATTATGTGAATGGTTATTACTAGCCATGTGGGCTTCCTTGGGATCCAATTGACCAGATTTGAATTCTCTAACTTTATTAATTAAAATATCAAAACCCCCTCCCCCATGTTAACATCAACCCCCCCCCCCCACTCAACCTATCCAAATATGATCATCTAATACTTGGTGTCTCTCTAGAGGTAATTTTTACTCCACCATTATCAATTGGTATCAGACTAATATATTGGTGTATCTATTAGATTCCTTCTATTCTCTATAGTAACATTAGGTGTGGATTATTTTCTATTCCTCTCTTAGCTTATTTTGGAACAATATAACAACATACCATTTACAGGTCTAGATTTGTTTCATATTTATTTCTGAAACATGGATTCTCCTTTGATCATTTCTATAATTTCCTCCCCTTGTGGGTCCCTTTTTGGGCATTGATGATTGTGATATGAGGTTTTTTAATTCATATGGAACTAAATTTCATTTTAAACCCTTGATTATGATTTATTTCAAAGAGTATTTCCAATTTATTTGTAACTAATGTCTTTTTTTCCATTGATAAATCGTTGAAAATTAAGGGTGTGTGTGTGTGATAAATTCCATTTTAAATGGATTTTGAATAAAATGTCTATTTCCATATAAATGATCTTGATTCAAAATTAATTTTTTGAGTATTATTTTGATGGTATAAATGGAATGGAATGATTTATGATTTTAAATGTGGCTATTTTTAGTGAAATATATGTTTTTTCATATGACCCATTAGTTCTATGGTTTTTTAATGGAAAGGTATGTTTATAAAAAATTAACTTCTATCCGATTGAATTGATTATATAAAATGATTTATATTAATTGAATTGAATTTTAACACTATAAATGATTGATCTTCCTTGAATGATGTTTGATCTTTGGTTATTTGGTGGGAAGAACATAAATTCTTCATGTATTCACTCTACATGGAATTGGATTGATGATTAAAATTCTATCTAATATATATTTAAGGTGAAGGAAATTATTCTTTGGAATTATCTCTTATTCCCCCCTTGAATTTATGATCTCAGGACTATTTGAACACATATGGATGTACATAACTATGATTTATGATAATCCATTTCTTAATCTAACCATTGTTTTCCTAACCAATGTTCAATGAATGGAAATGATTATACATGTCGATGATTGATTGAAATAATTCACTCAAGTATACCTTGTTAGAAATTATTAATCATTATTGTTTGGATAAAGATGATTATATATGATTAATATGATAAATATTCACTTTAAAACTTGTTTTATATTAATCAAATAAATATTTTGAAAATCTTGAGATGTTATGAAATTAAAAAAGATAAAATTAATTGTTTTATTATAAAATGAGAAAATTTTGTTTACTTATTATAGATTATATATTAAATAGATGTTGAGATCCCACTGCAAATTTTGTCTTATATGATACATTCTCCATTAGGAATTTTTATATTATCTTATTGAAGTCCATGAAAAAGGAAGTAGCAACTTGGAGGTGGTGGATGTTCAAGAATAGAGGACCCTGGGAGTTGGAAGGGAATGGTAGAGCATGTGATTGACTTGTGGAATAAAGGCTTGTGGTTGATATATTTATATTTTATCAGAATTATTTGATGAGATGTGATAGTTTTTTAGACTTGTATCTATTTACTTGTGGTTTTGTCCCTTTTATGATGATGGAATGATGACTTTTTTTAATTTATATATGATTATTTCCCTTTATAATTGATTTTTAGGGAAACTCAATCCCTATTGTTTGTTATGATACTGATGAACTAGTCTCCTTCACATATGGATTGAGAATTCTCTTTTACCGACATCAAGAGAGATTTTAGTACCATATATTTGGGTTCTCTAAGTTGGTTATTGAAAAATTATTATCAAAGGAGGTCATACATCATCATATATATTTATATTCATTTTGGAATGTCATAGTACATAAGTGACTGTTTTTAGTGGGCTTATGTTGTATAATATCAATGTGTTACTTACAGTTCTCATCATAATGATCCTTAAGATACCATGGAATATTAGGAAAAAATTGTATTTTGGTAGTTTTCTGATCTAATCATTGAATATTTTCAAATCATGGATCTGATTTTTATTCATGATGAATTCTGATTGATAGAGTTAATGATCTCATTCTTATTCATTAATGTTTCTCTTTATATCTTTGTTTTGTGTAGTAAAATTTCCTACGGAATGTTTTTGAATAGAGCTTGGGAGAGAGCTATCAATGAACCATGGGAAGACAACCCTCCATTTGATCAAAACCTTCTAGGTTTTTTTGGAACTTAGTCTTTGATTTGTGTTAGATAGCAGAACTTGTTCTTGAATAATCTATATAATCATAGTTAGAAGATGTTAGAGATCATTCCCATGAAATTATATTGCTAATGAGAGCATATTTTTAGGGTACTAATGATCCTCAGATGGCAGAGGATTGGTTAGAAATTGTTGAGGATCCATTTGGGGTTTTGGATATTTCAGATTTAGTTAAAGTGAAATGTGCTACCTTCTAGTAGGAAGGTCCTAGATGAATGTGGTGGACTAAATAGTTCATGTGGGAATGAATATGGGATCTTATTTGAAATACATCTTGGGTCATATCACAGAACATTTTTATAAGAATAAATTTTATTTTCTATGTATATATTTGTCTTTAAACTCAAGCAAGGTGACCAAACTGTGACTGTGTTTTGTAATCATTTCTTCAGATCTGGTTCATTTCTCAATTGATGTAGTGTTGATTTATATGATTAAATATTAGATGTTTAATATGTGTAATTACCAAGATATCTAATTCCAGGTTTCCTATTGAAACACACCTTATATATTTATGTTCTATATAGATCATAAATGGTAGAACGTAACTTGGCTGGTAAGTTAGGTTTGACAAGATTTCCTCATACTCTTAGCAGTTTCATGAGTGGTCCAATTAATGGAAACACTATATGGGATGATCGTCATGGTATAAAATGTATTTTTGGATCTTGGTAGAACACTTTTTGTAAATATTATATTATATCATGTAACGAACAACTTACATGTTTCCAATGTGGAAATTTCAAGCACTAAAACCATGCATTCACAAAGACATCGATGATCTATAGATCTTATGGGTTCTCTGGTCTCTAGAAGAGGTTTTTAAAAATATTTATTTATATACATAGTATAATGGTATTTATAGTACAATTAGGATCTGAGGAACAATCAGATGCTTCATGGACACAAGGGTTCCCTCTATAGGCTTTAGGAATGAAGATTCCTCGTGGAGTGGATGAGTCTCTAATGGATATAAGTATAAGTCCCACAATAATGATAGGTAGCATTACAATTTCTTGGAATTTATTATATGATTTATTTTATAGAGGCGCCTCTATTTATATCATATCTACCCATATTGTGGATTTTATAATCTTCATAGTGTTCTCATGCCTTATTTAATGGAAATATTTACACCTCTATTGATGAAGAGAGAGTAGCATCTATGATTCCATTATTCTACATTATCTATCTCTTATAAATATAGATTTACATATACTTTTTAGTTTGGGATATAAACCCTATATTGTTAATTATCGGGATGTATTTTCTCATTTCTCATAAATCTTGTTTCAATGGATACCTTTGGTGGGACTTATTTACCACCCCTGATGGGATGTGTCATGTTTTACAGTGAGAAAGGGACCAAAGGTCAGGTCATGTTGGACCTTATATTCTGTAGTTATATAAAATGATATCCTTGTTTCCTATTATATTTAACTATATAGATCATGTAGTTAACCTCCAATGTTTTTATATGATTTTTTAATTTTTTTACTTCTTAATTTTTAGTTTTTCTACAATTATGGGATCTGGATATTTCAATTAACATGGTACCAGGTACCCAAACTATTTACATTCCCTCTTAAAAAATGGAACCAGCTAAATTGAAGTAGATAATGACATAGTTGAATGAATTGATATCCAAGGGATTCACTTTCTATAGTGTATTTCCTAGGGAAGCATTGATTAATTTTTCTATGATGGGAAATAGAAACCTTCACCTTTATGTTTATTATAAAAATATCAATTGGTTTACTGTCAAGAATAAATATCTATTACAACATATTGATGATTTGTTTTACTAATTGAATTGGAAAAACTAGTTCAAAAAAATTGAAATATGGTCTGGTGATCACTACCATTGGATCAAAAGTATGATATACTTAAGAGAGCATTTAAGAGATGGTTTGGCCAATACAATTACCTTTTTATGCCATCCATTATGACCAATTATCCTTTTATGTTTGTGGAATCTTTGAAAAGGATTTTCCATATGTACCTATATTGTTTTTAGTGGTCTTTTGTTATTAAATATTTCTTTTCTCTGACACCAAGTATGATCATGTGTGTCAAGTGTGATCAGTTCATGATATATTTTGAAACCCAAAAAATTATTCCATGAATTATAAATACAGTTTCCATATTTGTGAGGTAATTTTCACGAGACACATAGTATATAAACATTTTATTTCAATTGAACCTAATAATTTCATAGCATATATAACACAGAGAGATCCAAATAAATTCATTGATATTCAGATATTCCTGTTATTGGTTAGATATTTTCATAGGTTTGTGAAGGACTTTTCAATATTGGATTATCCAAACAATACTCATGCTTGGAAAGGAGTGAAGTTTACAAGGGATTTGAAATATTATGGATCCTTTGATGTGATGAAGAATCTAGTTACCTCAAATCATGTTTTGAATATTTGAAAAACAGAGTAGGGCTATGTGGTCTCATATAAATCATATGTTTTCATATTTTCTTCTATTTCAAAGTATATTAATCATATCAGGTGTAAAATATTGACATGTATGCTACCAAATGGTTCCCTTAGATGGTGGGTCACATGGACTCAAGTATGCCTCCCATAATTCCTGAGGCTACTAACTAGTAGTGAGGGACTAGGGTGTGTTTGTGGGTAAACAATTACATAATGTTAGAGTGTAGCATAATGGTAGTAAACATATTAGTGAATATCTAACGAATTAAATCGACAATATATATGATTAAAAAACATTACATGAATATAAAAACAATGCCAGTTGTAATATCATTAAAAAAATGATGTTTCACATCAAATATCTAAAAATCATGAAGTCTATTGTACAAGAATATAGTACAATACATATAAAAATACCAAAAATACATAATGGGGGCTATCCGAGCTAGAAACTTGAGTACCATATCAGTCCTGTGGTCCCATGATCATAATCATTACACAAATCAAGAATCATAAAATTAGGGCATACCTCATTCTCAACTTTCATAATTATATTATTCATAGGTAACCAATGTTGTCCTGAACAGAGTGGGATAGAACACTCAGAAGGCCACCACCAATTGTTTCTATCACAAATAAAGTATGAATTATATAAAAAAAGGAGTGTTCACTATATTGTAGTTATAAAATTATTGAATGTGAAGTGATGAAATACACGTGTCATTGTTGAAATGATAGATGATACCTACAAAACATATCAGTTCTCCCAAAAAATAAAAATCATTAAACATAAAAATCCAATATGGTACAATATAGTTAGACTAATAAAATATGATATCCATACTAGTGATATCTATAAATCATTTCAAATTATATACAATGACCATTTCATGTAATCACATGTATAATATTTTTCATGGTCGTACCATATAATCTAGTATATAACATTATCTATGTCCATGCCCTATAAACAAGTGATCGACTATGGTTGTGTGGTGTAATCTAAAGTGTCATACCATGAAAGGTTAGATAAAAGGTATAGTAGACCAAGGCATCCTCATTTAGTCCCCGTATCATCTAAATGGACACACTGTAATGAATTGGTTAGAGTTCATCAAGTATGTCAACAGACCATGTCCAAAGTGATTCCAAAAATCCAGATCCAAAGGGGTAGCAATGACCTTGGAATTATATAGAATCAAGAAAACATGACAAATAATTTCCATGGAATCCACTCCCATAAACAATATCCATTGAAGAAATGTGAGTGGAGTCTATGGAATAAAGATAAATGGTATACCAAACAAGGAATCCACTACCATTTCAATTCATCATTTCATTTCATTCATCAATTAATTAATAATAACATTCCATGAATTTACCCAAAAATTTCTTCATTATTTATAATATCATTTTAATTACCATTAAATTTATTTTAACATCTCACATCAGGTCATCACAAGGTAATAGAGACAAGACATATCCAAATCAATACAATTCTTTTCAATTCCATTTTAAAAATTATTTCTATAAATAGTAAAGCACACAGGAACCCACAAGTCGTAGACCAAATGGAAAATACAATGAAAACCCTATATTGGTAGGTTAGTATTGGGAAATATCCTTCAGAAAACTCCACGGATATAGTGGGCATCCCTAATAGGTTCCAATTCATCTAATTAAATCAATTTAATTAATTAATGGGGAAATTCTTGAAATCCTAGAATCCATCACAACTATAGTATGGATTATAAAACGGAAATCCATATGGAAGAAGGTATATACCACCTACCATAGGTTTATACTATAGTGGCCATCTAGTATTAGCTCTTGATTCAGCTCGGATATGGAGAAAATGAAGAAAATATCAAAATTATGAAAATATGGAATATTATATCGAACCTAAATAGTGAATCGAAAACCAAGGAAAATGAGAAATTGCAGAATTGGAATGGATTAATCACCAACATAGATCCAAAATGATTGAAGTTGTTCAATTCTGAGTTCAGATGAATGATCTGGGGAAAGTCCTAAGGAAGTGCCTCAAATGGATCTATAATGAATGAGGTTTTGTCAAACATAAGAGAAGAGAAAAGGAAATTAGGTTGTAATATGTTTTATTATAAAATGGTCATTTCCATCTTTTTAAACTAGTTCACACTACTTGTTTGCACAATTGTCCAAACTGTGCACCAACTATGCACATCTCACCATGTCAAGGGGGTGTCACATGGTTTCAGGTTCATGGTATGACTAACCATGTTCAATGCTTCAAAACACTTCTACATAATGTTTATAGTTCCCCTCAAGGGCATGCATATTGGATATCATGGTTTCCTTAAAGCATTTCGCTTAATATACCCCACTTTCTAACTTCAAATGGTTTGGGGTAAACCCACAAGCTGTCCCACATGAATTTTCTTTAACTTTCCGCCTATGTTTTTTTGAAGAATCCCTCCAGGATACGATGAATCCTTAGACACTTCCTATATGTACATGATCTCATTAGGTATATACAATTGGACATAAAAAAATTTAAAGAGAAAAATAGGATCTATACCTCATTGAAAATCCAGGATATTACAATCTTCCCCCATAAAGAAATTCATCCCAAAATTTCCCTTCCAAGGGTGGTCAATAAACACATGTGATTAAATCTAGACACAAAGCATTTACATCTGCCTCTCCCTCTCGAGTATCATCATATAAATGTTCATGCTGGTATATAACCCATACTAGAAGAAATATATAGCCTCAGAGAACCTTCATGCTCCTATCAATGTTATGTATAGGATGCTCCTCAAAGAAAAAATCTAATTATATATCAACCTCATATGGATTCCCACTGTGAGATGGGTCAGAGTGGAAAGAGTGCAACTAAGATACATGGAAGACAGCATACATTGCATGATACCTCTAATATAACTACAACTGATAGGCTACCAGCCCGACTATATCTGAAATATTGAATGACCCAGCATATTGCGGTGATAGTTTACCATGTCTCTTGATATTTATATTCCCCAACATCAGTGGGACATCAAAAAAGACCTGATCCCTAACACCAAACACTCTAAGTCTTTGATATTGATCGATGAAATATCTCTATCAAGACTATGAAATACCAATCATTTTATAAATCAATTGAACCTCCTCCTTATCCTCAAAAATAATAATAGGTCACAGAAATAGGGAATTATATACACCACATAAATGTAATGGGTGGTGAATATGGAATTAGTTTAGTGAAAATGTGAGACTAGAAATCCCTTTACCTTGAGTATGGACTCTCTTTGTACATGTTCAAGCCTCCTATATATTAAATACACGTTTATGTAAATATATTACAAAACAATATTCATATATATATATTACTATATATGATTTTATTATGAATTTATAGTACATTTTTCTTATCAATTCCATCTTAATGTTACGATTCAGGTAATATTCATATTGTTTTTTAACATGATTTGACTTGTTATTTTTAGTCATATTAATTTTAACATTGTTTACACATTTATAGAATATAAATAATGATATTAATAATATATTTACTCATTATATATGTATTTATTAAATTAGATAAAATATATAAGTAATAATGAAATACACCGTTAATGGAGATGGTATGTCGTACGTACGCATGATCATATTTTCCATTTTCTTAACATTTTTAAATAAATAAAACTAATTGTTATATATATATGTTATATAATTAAAATATAATAATTATGTCATATATATCACATATTTCTATTAAACCCATCCTTAATTCATTACATGTTAAATGTCATTGAATCCCATCGCTTCCCGATGTGATAGTCTATCGAACACCCGATCGATGTTATGATATTCCCACAAATAAGAAAGCATGATGGAATGTGTGATATGAAAATTAAATAATCAGTATAATATTATTAATATCATAAAATCATATATATAATATATAAATCCATAATTATTCTTAACCATGAATGGGGGTAATGGAAGAACAAACACCATCAGATAATGTAGTGGTATTCTTCCATACACATTGATGGTGATTGTGTATCCAATTTGATTGAAATTTGTGAATTTTTATGTCATAACCTTAACATAAAAAAACTAATTTTATTTAATGTAATTATTTCATTATATAATAACGATATAAATTATTTTAATGGGTTGAGAAAGAAATAAAACAAAAGTTCTCATTAATAAATGTTTCCTCTTCTGAAGGTAAATCCTTTCGGTTTGAACCAAAGTACTTCCAAGGTTATATTTCTGCATAAATGGAGACATCAAGGATTATTATAGGAATTTTTTAGTTTATTTTTGTAGTTTTTGGATGAGGAATGTTTTTTAGAGGTATGAAGTGAGGGAGAGAGGTGGTGGCCTTTTTTAAGTCGGGGAGAGGACATTAGTTTCATTCATTGAAATTATGTTAGGATTACAAATGGTTTTACATAATAGGAGGTCTACATAAGAACACAATATATATAAATAAATGTTTAAGGTTTGTATAAATCCAATGGGTGTTGGATATGTGTAGGGTCGTTTTACACCACATGTTTTATCTTTAACCACTATGTAATCATGTTTTTACCTTGTTCATTGTAATTAATTTTCATTTCATTCACCAGTAACATTGGAAAAAAATTTTTTGGAAATTTTAGACATTATAAACTATGATTATTAAAAATATGGAATCCATGATTCCACATTTCAATCAATGAAGTCCAAAAAATTAGGTTAAAATTAATCATGTAGACAGAACGAGGCAACATGTTTTAAATTGAAAATGTTAAAAAGTATGAAGTGTTCATATATCCAATATCAATGTGAAATTGATTTGAATTAATGAAATTATATTAATTTATGTATAATTTAAATTATTATTCCTTACTAAAATTTTACATATAAATTAAAAATATTAATAAAATACGATGAAATTGCAGTTTTCCATTAAGATTTGGTATTATTAACTATTCATCAAAAAATGAAACTTTTTCGAAAAAACAAAAATAAATCCTATGATAAATTAGATGTTAATCATCCAAATGTGATTTTTATTTTTTCAAATTAAAATTATAATATTTTCAAAAATCAGTTATATTATAAGTTCACCATTAAATGTTGTTAAAAGTTTTTTTTATAAAAAATAAATTAACCATAAAATTGGATTTATTCTTATCTCTTGATAACAAAAAATATAAGAATAATTTAAAATGAATTATTAATATAAAATTTTCATTAATATAATTAAAAAAAATTGAATTGGTGAACGTATTGATAAAAAAAAAGTTGTGTTCATAAATACATTTTTTGGAAAAATATTTCCATTTATTTCCAAAATGGTTTTACATTCATTTATAATTAATTGGTCACTAAGGAGTTATCTTGCAAACCATATTTTCATAATATATTTAATAATATTCATAGTATTCCATCCAACAGATATGTAATAACTATTAGATAATATTTTAATAATATGTATGATTTCATTTAACCTCATTGTTTCATGCAATGCAAGCTGAGTTCAGTGTTTCATGTAAAGTAGTTTAAAAATTGTAATGTGTATAAAACAAGGCATACATATTGTTGTGTATAACACAAGCCAAGCTCAGTGTTGCATTAAGCACACACTTAACATTTTCATTCATATAAATCTACCTTAACGTGGTGTAGCGTGCAATGCAATACCCTAATGAATATTAATTTATTTCAAAAAAGTAACTCCGAATGACTTGGGGTGTACTTTAACTCACCCAAAAATATTACTATTATAGTTTTCAAAATCGTTTACTTAATTTTTTACTAAATTCACAATCATCGTATTAGTAATGCATAAGTATTTAATGTAATTATTTCATTACTATAAAATTAAAAAAATAACAAGGATAAAAAAATGCAGTGGTATGTAGAGGAAACATTTATAATGGAGACCATAATATTACTATCGTTGTCACAAAATATTTTTGACATTAAATATATTATAGAATCATTTTTTACTTCATATTCAAATAATAAAATAAAAATTTTATAATCAATGTAATGTGATAAGATATACCCCAATATTCAAATTTTGTATGATTATCGATGAAATATACTCACACAGTGAAATATAGTTAAATTTTAGGCGGATTTTGGGACCAAATCATATTAATTTTATCCATAATTACTCGATTTAACTTTACTATGGTAAAAAAATTTACTATAGTTACTATTCATAATGAAAAAAATAAAGTGGGATTATTTAACAAATTTAACAATATTATTTTAAATATGGGATCTATTTTTCGATATTAAATTCCTATAATTGAATAAATTAATTTGTGATAAAAATGAAAAATGCAATGAAAATTAGTTTTTAGAAAAAGATAATTTTACACCCAAAAGTTAACTTATTCCCAAATCCAATATAAATATTATAACTATTTTATTAATTAAATGTTTTTATAAATAACATTTTATTATTAAAATTTAATGTCAAATTAAAATAAAAATGGATGTTTTAAATGAAAGTAAAATACCGTTTTAAAAATCTTAACTTTTCACTATACACTAATAAAATTGATCTTTTAATATAAATAAAAAAATATCACCATAAGAAATTTGTTATATTATAATTATATAAATAATATGATTTATTTAAAAAAAATCCAAAAATTCAAGAAATTAATTATAAAATTCTTTACTAAAAATTAATGAATACGATTTTTGATGAAAACATATTTTTGAAGAATAAAATGACTTACATAAAAATTGAGTAATTATTTCCAAATAATTTAACAATACATTTTTATTGAGTATAACCCTGATATATAAATTAAAATATCGTTTATCTAATTCATACCTTACAATTCAATGTCTTGGTTATAATTTTTATACTTTAATAATAATATTGTAGGTTTTTTATGCTCGTTGTTTCTTGTTGTATACACTATCAAACATAGTATTATTTTAAAATATAGGGTTTTTTAATTATGGAACATATAATAAATTATTCCAAAAAATATATTAATTATCAAGGGTACAATATTTTTTAAAAAACCGTTTAGAAAACCTACATAGTATAAAGGGTCAGTAAAACTTCTTTCCAAAATTGGAAGTGGAAAACATGAAAGTTACTTGATATATAACATTTTTGGATACCCATATATGTAGAAAAGTGGTACATAGATTAAATATAGACTTAGGTGAGAAAACTAGAATCTAATGACTACTAGAAAGTGATAGTGAACATGGTTAGAAGAAAGATAATGAACACAAAAACATAAATCCTTGATGTGTGAAAATACCATCAATTCATCATAAATGAAGGAAAAAGGATAAATTTTTTATTTCAAGACCCTTTTCTAAAAGATGAGGGGTTCATTTAATGTCATTATATAGAACATGAAAAAGAGAACTTTATTGATTTCATTTGAATTCATATGAAAAATATCATCCTTTTATTTTTCTTTGACTAATTTCCAATTCATCTCTTACTCCAAAAATGAATTTTTTAAATGAATTTTTTTTCCTAAACAACAAAAATTTTTTTTTTGTGATTATGAGATAAATAAAATAACTAAAAATATATTCCTCATACCTATATATATTAGCTAGAACCAAAATTAATAGAATAGGTTATCCAATATGTAAAAATATTCATTTGATGAAATAATACATCAATATAGAAATTCAACAAAAACCTATGCTTTATCATAGAGCATTCGATAAATAAATAACCTTATATCCTAATGAACTATAATATCCTCAACATTAAAGAATTTATAACTTTAATGGTTACCTCATACCTGTAAGAACCCGGTTTTTTATATAACAGACTTTGGAAAATTCCTGATGTTATTCTAGAGCAGCGCCTTCAGATGGCGTGTGATTTCGAGCCCCGGTGTGGCCAGAATTAAATTTTCAGTGCGTTGACACTGGGAACGCGAAATAAATGGGATAACGCTTAAATGGTTCTTTGGATCCTAAATCTGAGTGCATGGATGGGTTCGAAATGGGGTTTTTACCCTAGGAACAACATAAAACATGCCGGCGCTGGACGTTGGGACCCCTCGACCGTTAACAGAACGTTAAATGGATAATTAAAATAATTAATTTATTATTTTAATGGGTAAACTCAAGTATCTCAGAAACGATAACTCGGATTGGAAAACGGATGGCACCATTGAGTCTGAAGTGCGTCGTTTACACTAGGAGGGGTGTATGTTTCGCGGGCACGGGTCTTATGTAAACAAATGCCACCAGGGGCATTTTCTTAATTTAGCGGCCCCGAGCGTTGATTTTAATAACTTTTGAATGGGGCCTCAGATTAAAATTCTGAGACCACCGTTGCGATCATGAGGTGGTTTTTACCCTAGGCGAAGCTTTATCATGACCGGGCCAGTAGATTCAGATGCAGGTCATTTTGGGGGTTTTAAATTAATTAAACTTTTTAATGAATATTCTTTATTTAAGCATAACACCTCTCCCAGCATCCCCATTTGATCTTTGGCGGAAGAATCTCCTCAATCCCTCCTCCTCCTCCCTCCCGATCAAGGTGGAAGCAGGAACGACGGGGTGCGGATCGACGGCGAAGCTCCGGGCAATGCCCAACAAGGTAGGTGGTGATTGTTTTCAGTTTCTAAATGTCAAACCCATCTTTGGACACCAATTATAGGGTCTAAATGTTGTTTGATCTTCGAACAAATACCTTGTAACTGTATTTCTTTTTCCAAGCATTCTATCGCATGTTTTAGTTTGTAAATCTGGGTTCTGAGGAGCTCGCAATCGTCCGCCGAAGATTGCGGGTTTTGGAGGATGTTTGGTGTTTTTCCGGTGAGGGTCCGGAAGTCCGAGGCGAGGCAGAGCTGGCCGGGCGAGGCGGCTGCTCCAGGCGGTGAGGCCGAGCCGCCGGGGTGCAATGACCGCGGGGTCGCGGCGCGCGACCCCCGCGTGGGGAAAGAGACCTGCACTCAGCGGGACTCCGCGGAAGAGAGTGACCGGCCCGCGTGGTCGGTCGGCGCTGAGTGGACCAGGGTCCACTGCTGGGTCACGGCCCGACACTAAGAGATGGGCTACCGGCGCGGACCGGCTGTCCCAGGCCGGTCCAGCCCAAGGGGATTCGTCCCCTCTTCGGACACCCGAAATTTTCATTACGGGTGTCCGTTTTGTGTGTCGTCTGCAGTAGTGCCTTCCTGACGTCAAGACGAGAATTTTGATATGGTCTCGAGGGTTTTTAATTGTCGAGACAAGGGGTTTAGTGGAACGACACGATGTTAAGTGGATTGATTTTTTTCTTGGGGGTTCTTGTTTTGAGTGGCGCAGACACATCTGACGTTCGATTTGAGCGCTGTTAGTGGCGTTGAGACGATAGCGTTGAGACGAAGTTTTGCAAGGCGGATTGGGGCGTTGAATCCGGAGTCGAGGCATGGGGCCCACATGCCGTATTTCAATATGCACATAGTTTTTTGTAAATATATCATTGGATGTCCGTTCGGGGCATGCAAGCAGTCGATTATGAGTGTTTTTTGAGGGCATTGCAATGGTGCAATCTGCCTGCTTTAATTCTGCACAAGGGTGCGGGCCCCATGAGGGCCATTTTGGGAGATGGCGGTGAATTCCAACATTATTACTGGGTGTCCGTTTTGGAAAAGTGAATAGTCCAACTTGTGTACTTTTCCGAGAGGATCACAATGGTGTGATCTGTTGGCAGCGCTTCGGGACCGAGATGCAGGTCCCACACAGCACCGCTCATGTTTGGTATGTCGGAACACATATTTTTCTCTGTATATTCGTTCCACTCAATTGATCAATCCTTTTGACGTGTTTTCCCGAGGGGATCGCAATGGTGAAATGCGCCCGACTATTTTCAGGGCCATGGCTCGGGACCATGGGACATCATTCGGGTGTAAAGCACTGTTGGACAAATTTTACATCAGATATCCTTTTGAGGCAAGTAAGTATTCTATCTCGCATGTTTTTCCGTGAGGATTAAAACGGTGTAATCTGTTCATGTGAGAGTAACCTCTTATGTGATCTTATTAAATGTGGAGGCATGAAAGGTGATTCTGTGGCAGTTCTCCTTATTGTTTTTGTATCAGACCCTTGGTGTGCGATCGGGTGCACTCCCGTGTGAGTGAAGTAATGCTTGAAGAGATGTTGTTAGTCGTGCCTTAGCCGTTGAGGTGGAAAGTTGGAGTTGTTACATTTGTGCCCTTCACGATGATGTTGGGTGTCGTGTGCACGATAGCCTCGAGCTGGCAATGTGGTATACTGTAGAGGCCCAAAGCTTGACGTACATAGACATTACATTACTTTTTTAGAATACATAGTACATAAAAAAAACACAGACACAAGGACCGTAATAGTTTAGTGTCTTTTGAAACTCAGAACATAATCTTCTAATCATGGTGAAAGATCTTCAACATCTCCCATAAAGATCTTACACTTTTTTTCTTACCTAAAACCTCTCTTAATATCCTAGGGAAAAGAAAACATAAAAGGGTGAGCTCAAATGCTCAATAAGGGTACAAAAAGAAATATCAATCACATCATATTCATAAGAACATAACATTTTGGAAATCTTAACCTTCAAAAGAGATCATAATATCATAACATGGGATAAATCATAGTAGTGAAATGTAATCCCAATAATCATAACTTAACACATGAAACTTTGTGGCGTACACACATAATCATATATAATCAATTCTTATTTGTAAAGACTCATTGCCCAGACTATCTTAGTGGACAAAGTCCATTTCTGAACCGAGTTTATTCCTCGTTTCAGTCCTATTTCACTGAACCGGTTTAACCTGCCGTTCCAGCCATATCTATATCATGAGATATAAAATCATTGCCCAATGCATTGGAAGGATATATTGGTCCCACCCATCTCATAATGATACAATTCTTATGAGTGCCACAAAATCATAAATTATAAATCATTGCATAAACCATGTAATAAAAATGGGATTCTTAAACAACATGACATCATAAAACAATTCATAGAAGATAAAAATAATTCCACCACAACATAATCAAATCATTGTAATAATTGGGATAGAAACAGAACCCTATATTATCTTAGATGGAAAATAATTTTGATAAAACACTTGAACTCCATTTTTGAGGAAAATATCCTTTCTACTTCAAAAACTTTTTTCCTTTCTTAACATGTCATACAATTGTAAACTAAAAGAAGTTGAATTAAAATAAATTTGAAAAATTTTAAGGGAAGCTTCTTGGAAATAATTTTTTAAAAATCCATTCCTGCCGTATAAGTTATAAAAACATTCTTCCCGTACTTTTGTCGGAAAAGTCAAAAAGTACCTCGTACGAAAAATGACAAAATATTCCTTTTATATCTTTTACTAAAAACTCACCGAAGGGTAAAATTTGATTTAAAAAATTGTAGGTGGATGGAAACAGTATTACATATTGAGGAATCATGGATGTGGTTGATTAAATACACCCCGGTAAATACCAAAGTATAAACAATCTCGGATAAAATGAGATTGTGATATTTTCCCTTACCTTAGGTCCGATTTGATTTGTAAGTGTCTGAACCTCCTGTATAATGATGTAAATAATTTCATTGACTTATTCCAGAATCATACTCATTGTTATTATATCATATATGGTTCACTTATGGCTTTATATTACCTGCTCTTTTGTAATTTCTAGTTTAAAGAGCGTTTTGGGTAAAATTGTTTCATTTATCGTCCGTGTTTTGACTTTTAATTATTCATATGATTAATTAGATCATGATTACTTCATTCCATAATATAAAACATGATTTATATATAATATATATTCAGAATATATATATATATAATAAATCAGTAAATGGAAAGAAATACACCGTTCATGGAGACGGTAGGTCGTACGTACGCAAGAACACTGTTTTCGTTTCCTTATTGAGTTTAATGGAATTAAGTAGTTGAAATACATATATATACACATAAATCCAGTATCATTATTATGTCATATATTTCATGATCACTTATTATATATACATTATAATCATTCATTAATGGTTAACGTGGATAATGAATCGCATCCCGTCGTGGAGATGGTAGTCCGTACGTACGCACGAGCGATGATATCATTCTCATGATCGTGGAACTGTATTGGAGTGTATTTATACTATTTCAGAATAAATATCACTTTAAAATAGTCGTATATTGTTATTATTTACACCATTATACCCATCTAAGTAACGTGGTGGTGGAAAATAGATTACACCATGACGTGGAGACGGTATCCCGTACGTACGCACGCGCGGTGATTTGGTTTTCAGTAGGATGGATAGATGGTGAAATAGGGTCTCTTCATACTTATAATAACATATATGTATATGAGTTATACTGATGTTATTACTTAATAATGAAACAACCTAAGAAGAAGAAGTGGAAGAAGAAATAAAGTTGAAGGAATCAGTAACGGACATTACCTCTTCTTTGAAGTGCCTCTTTGATTCATCTTCTTAGGGAACTAAAAATGGTCTTTAAAGAAGTCCAAGACCTCTAGGATGTTTCTAGGGAAGTGGAGAAGAGAATTTGGCAGGGGTTGGCCGAGCTTGAAGGCTTAATGTGGTGTGAGGAAGAGGGGGTGGAGGTGCCCTTTTATAAGGGAGGAGAGGGGCACCTTTGGAATTACAAAAACTATTATTTTATTACAAAGCCAATTCGGTTTTAAATAGCTCCAAATTGATTTATTTCAAAGATAAGATGGGGATGGGTCTAAATTCTCTCATAAAATAGAATTTAGACAAGTTTAGGTCATTATACTAACATTATCTTTTAGTTTTAACTCTTATTTAATTAGATTGACATTTACCATGTCACTTTGTATTTTTATATTATATATTTAATAAACTTACCATATACATCCAAAATCCCCCCAATTGGTCCATTAATGATACAACTATCATTATATAAGTATCTTGGCCGATCCTTAGATTTTGAGGAATACAATAACAATCAATAATATAATATTCGTTTTAAAAACTATTTTATGTCAGTTTTTACACTATTCAATAGTTTATTTTTTTGAAACTCATAACAGAATTATTACTTCGAATAAAGTTAATTAAATCATTACTAACATGTCCTATTAGCCTAGAAAATCAGTTTAATTCGTTAAAAGTCTAAAATTATATTTATTTGGGTATTTATAATATCAATTATGTTAATTTTTCACTATTATGGTAATTACTGCATCATCATTGTGTCATAAATAAATTCAATTATTTAATGTCTAAAAATTATAAATAAAATATAATTATGTATTAAATATTTTTAGCTTTCTAATGAATATTTACAATCAAAAATCCCTATGTAAACTTTTTTTTTCTAAAAGATATATGCTTGTGTCAGTTTTGTATTCATTTTAACTTAATTAAAATAGTGTCCCTATCACTTACAAGTGGCACCATGGGGTCCCAAATTTGACCCAATGTTGCCCATGGTCAGACATTTATCAACCAATAATGTTATCACAAGTTTTAGGGTAATTTTGTTTATTATAATATTATTTTTTAACCCTTATTTACCAGATTTACCCTTTAACCATGTTAAATAAAATATTTACAGAAGTAATTATTCAAAATGTCTAAAAATAAAAGTTACCTATTTACACAATTTGAACATCCTGATTCCAAATATAGAATCCATTTTTCCAAATTCAAAACACAGAAGTGGCAGAAATTAATTTAAAATTAATTCCCGCTGTCAAAACAAAAAGCGTGTTTTTAAGATATAATAACTATCAAAAGATTGATACTTGTTTAGGTTTGGTTTAATTGGGAAATTATTTCCAATGAACAAAATTGTATTAAATGGTAAAAATATAATATAAATATACTTTAAAACCACTCAAATTCATAATTTATCACTATTATTTATTTTAATTAAAAAAAATTTAATTAAAATTTATTAATTTTCACTATTCATCAGAATATGAAAGTTATCCGAAAAGTACCAAAATTTCACCTTAGGCTAAATTCGATACTCCAAATCCCAAAATGATGTCCATTTTGAGAGATAAAATTTCTAAAATTTTAATAGGTGGTTATTACTATTCATAGCGGCTAGTTTTAATAATATTTTAATAGCATATCGTTGTTTAGTGAAACTCGGTATTGAGTACTACACACGCTATCAGGGAAGGTCGCGATTTCATGCAATGAAAGGCAAGTAAAGGATGCGTGTTGTGCATGCTCCATTTGGTGTAGCATATAACACAAGACATTAATTAAATTAATGAGAATATTTTTCATAAAATCTCGGGGTGTTACATCCTACCCCCCTTAAAATGAATTTCGCCCTCGAAATTCGTTGGGGTTATAAATGGTTTACTATTCGAAAGTTTATTTAATAGAAACCCACATCGTAAAAAGGAATACGAAAACCAATCTTTAAAAAAAGGTATGAAACGTAACGGTTACCCAAATAATCTAATCAGTGGGTTTCCACATAGGTGAAAATATGGATATGGAAGAGAAATCTAACAATCATGTTCTGATGGAGAGTGGTAGAGAACATGGCTATGGAAAAGCCAGCAATCACAGTGACATAAATTTGTGACGATCTAAGGTACCATCTGATTCGTCAGATGTATGATCACTAGGACAACATTTTTGGTTAGCAAGATCATTTCCCTATAGTGGAGGAAATTGGAATTAGAATAAATACTTTTGTGATTTTGGTATAGTCTCGCTGTTGGTCATTCTTTGGACAATTTCCTCTTCATATCATAAAGAAATGAAGTTCAATTTTTCATTCTTGATGTGTTAGCAGATCATGTGATAGAATGATGGGTCATTCCATCTGTCTCAAACAAAAGGTTAGAAAAGTTATCAAAAAATACATAAGTCCATCTATAGTGAGATTAATCATATATGGTTCCTAAAATGGACTTATACTTCATATATCACACTGATTAATATAATAAAACTAGTTTCTACTAAACAGGGACTTCCTGTAGGCCAGTGGTAGGTGATAAAGGCCAGTCGCACTTCAGTTGTGGGTTTAATTCCCACATCCTTGTCCGACGCGATGGGATGTCGCCCATCCTACAGGTTGTCCTTTTTCTAAAACTACAATACTATAACATCCCATAAATAATATCGAAAAAACTTCTATCCTTAAACAATACTAACTTATGTCCAACACAATCCATTCCAATCTTTAGGATTATCCAAAAAAATTCTGTCTAGTCTCATATTATAGTGAAAATGATTACCAAAGAGTTCATACAACTAGCATGTTAATACCATTGTTGATCCCCATATATCATGAGATATGACTTGTTGGTCACATTCCAAACATTCAAAGGCCTTAATCATGTATTATATTGAAAAAAAATGAATAACCATTGAACCTTATTGAAAACATGAATGCTGTTAAAAGTTAACTCTTTCCACATACCAAAATCCTCAAAATTCTATATACTCAAACCATGATATCACTTAATCCTTATATCAATCATGATCTCATGAATACTTTCCAACATTTAATTTTTTCCTTATCCCTTCATTATGCACATATCATATTTTTTCCAAAAATATCTCAATCACTTTCCATTGATACCGGTACCATAAAATTATTGAAAACCACAATATACCAATACATAAATATTATAATATTCCACGATACTATATACAAAATTATTTTGGAATCCCATTACGTAAACACTTAATCAATCCACCACATCGTTGTCATATTCAACATCTCCAATGGTGATCACATGTGACTTCCCTTTGTCCTTTTCCTTAAATTGTTTCTCATGTCGATCATCACTAACCCTTGGATTAGGGCATTTATTTGCATAATACCCCATTTTTTGCACTTGAATTATTGAAGTGTAGTAGGTTCATTCTGTTTATCCCTTCCTTTGTTTGCATCATTAGACATCTTCTTCCCATCATTGCAGCATTCAAATGCCCGATGACCTTCCATTCCACATTTGAATCATTTACTTGTCCCTTTAAGACAATCTCCACCATGCTTCTTTCCACACTTTGAGCATAAAGGAACATTCATCCTCTTTTCACCATTATTCTGAGATTTCTTGTTGAACTCCATCTTTCGTTTCTTGTCAAAACTATGAGATGGATAAGTAACACCAACTTCCATTTCTACCTTGATAGCACAACGCACAATTTCATCATAGCTACTGAAGTCTCTTATAGCTAATGCCCTTCTAATATTTGGTTGTAAGCCACTGAAGAATCAATCAACTTTACGTTCAGGTTGGATGATAAATCCAGATGTATACCTTGCAAGCCTTGTAAAATTCACTTCGTATATACCAACAGATTCATCATCCTTTTGCTTTAGTTCAAGAAACTCCTTCTCCATCTTTGTTCGAAGAGTACGGTGGAATTACTTATTGAAAAATAAGTTCTTTAACTCGTCCCATTCCATGGACTCAATTTCATCTCTTGGCCTCCTATTCTTGATAAGATTCCACCATTGATCAGCATCAGCTTCCAAACGATACATTGCTAAGATGACATTATCATGTTTAGAACATTGAATAACTGAAAATATCTTTTCAGTAATACTAATCCATTGTTCAGCAATAAGTGGATCAGAAGACCCACTGAAGGAAGGTGGATGTTGCCTCATGAAGGACTTAATAGAATATTGTTCCCTTCTCTGCTCATTTGGAAGTCCAGAATGATTCATAGCTTGTGTAAGTATAGAAATAAGATTTTTCACTCCATCTCCCATAACATTTGTTTGTTCAGGAGGAAAATCATTGCATTTTCCATTACACTGATCAACACGGTTTCTTCAGGTTCCAGCCATCGTCTAAAACCCAAAAAGAATAGTGTGAGAGGAAAAAATCATGCTAGGAAAAACAACACAATAAAAGAGGAGTACCTTCAATATCTAACATCTTGGGTTACCCTAATTCTAGTACAGTAACCTATACTTATATTTAACCATAGGGACATCCCTAGACATACCTTAGAAATATCTCTAGGGATCTCACTAAAGTTCTCGCATCCTAGTTTCCAAATGTTGACTAAACCTTTCCTCTGATAACAATTATAATGACCCGTACTTTACATACATTGTTATTACTTCAAAATTGAAGCGCACTTATTACAACATATAACAAAACCATGAAAGGACCATATAGGTATAGTGTCTTTAGAAACTGGGAAACATAAACAACTAGTTCATAAAGCGTCTACACTGTCTCCCATATATTTCATCATATCTATAGTCCCTTTTTCCATATCTTACTTAATAAGCTTCTTCCTGACCTGGGGAAATAAAACATACAAAAGGGTGATCTCAAATTCTCAGTAAGGGTAAACAAAAGAAATATCAATCACATCATATTCATAAGAAAATAACATTTCAGAAATCTTAATCTGCAAAAGAGATTATAATATCATAACATGGGATAAATCATAGTAGTGAAATGAAATCCCAATAATCATAACATAAAACATGAAACATTGTGGCGTACACACATAATCAAAGAGAATCATTTCTTATTAGTCAAGACTCATTTCCATGACTATCTTAGTGGACAAAGTCCATTTCTGAACCGAGTTCATTCCTCTTTTCAGTCATGTTTCACTGAACTGGTTTAACATGCCGTTCCAGCCATGTCTATCTCATGAGATATAAAATCTTTACCCAATTCATTGGTGGGAGATATAGTTCCCACCCATACCATAATTATACCATTCTTATGTGTGCCACAAAATCATAAATCATACATCATCGCATAACCCATGTAATAAAAATGGGATTATTAATCAACATGAAATCATAAAACAATTCATAGAAGATAAAAATAATTCCATCACAACATAATCAAATCAATGTAATAATTGGGATAGAAACAGAACCCTATATTATATTATATAGAAAATAATTTTGATAAAACAATTGAACTCCATTCTTGAGGAAAATATCCTTTATAGTTCAAAAACCTTTTTCCTTTCCTAACATGTCATACAATTCTAAACTAAAAGAATTTGATTAAAAATAAACTTGTGAACATTTAATTGAAGCTTCTTGGAAATAATATTTTAAAAATCCATTCATGCCGTATAGGTTAAAAAAAACATTCTTCCTGTACTTTTGTCGAAAAGTCAAAAAGTACCTTGTACAAAAAACGACAAAAGATTCCTTTTATATCACTTACTAAAAAGTCACCGAAGGTTAAAATTGGATTTAAACAATTGTAGGTGTATGGAAACAATATTACATATTGAGGAATCATGGATGTGGATGATAAAATACATCCCACTAAATACCAAAGTATAAACAATCTCAGATAAAATGAGATTGTGATATTTTTCCTTACCTTAGGTCCGATTTTCTTTGTAAGTGTACGAAACTCCTGTATAATGATTTAAATAATTTAATTGACTTATTCCAGAATCATAATCATTGTTATGATATCATATATGGTTCTCTTATGACTTTATATTACCCGTTCTTTTGTAATTTCCATGTTCAATAGTGTTTTGGGTAAAATTGTTTCATTTGTCATCCCTGTTTTGACTTGTAATTATTCATATGATTACATAGATCATGATTACTTAATTCCAGAATATAAAAAATGATTTATTTATAATATATATTCAGAATATACATATATATATAGTAAATCTGTAAATGGAAAGAAATACACCGTTCATGGAGACGGTAGGCCGTACGAACGCATGAACGGTGTTTTCGTTTCCTTATTGAGTTGAATGGAATTAAGTAGATAACATACATATATACACACATAAATCTAGTATCATTATTATGTCATATATTTCATGATTACTTATTATATATACATTATAATCATTCATGAATGGTTAACGTGGAGAATGAATCTCATCGCATCGTGGAGACGGTAGTCCGTACGTACGCACGAGTGATGATATCGTTCTCATGATCGTCGGACTGTATTGGAGTGTATGTATAATATTTCAGAGTCAATGTCACTTTAAAATAATCATATATTGTTATTATTTACACCATTATACCCATCCAAATAAGGTGGTGGTGGAAAATATATTACACCACAGTGTGGAGACGGTATTCCGTATGTATGCACGCGCGGTGATTTCGTTTTCCGTAGGTTGGATAGAAGGTGAAATAGGGTTGTTTCATACTTATAATAACATATCAGTATATGAGTGATACTAATGTTATTAATTCATAATGAAACAACCTAAGAATGAGAAGTGGAAGAATAAATAAAGTTGAATGAATCGGTAACGGACATTACCTCTTCTTTGAAGCGCCTCTTTGAGTCCTCTTATTAGGGCACTAAAATTGCTCTTTGAAGAAAACCAGGACCTCTAGGATGTTTCTAGGTAAGTGGAGAAGAGAATTTGTCAGGGGTTGGCCGAGCATGAAGGCTCAATGTGGTGTGAGGAAGAGGGGGAGGAGGTTCCCTTTTATAAGGGAGGAGAGTGGCACCTTCGGAATAACTTAAAATATTATTTTATTATAAATCCAAATTCGGTTTTAAATAGCCCCAAATTGATTTATTTAGAATCTAAGGTGGGTATGGGTCGAAATACTCTCATCCAATAGAATTTAGACAAGTTTAGGTCATTATACTAACCTTATTTTTTTAATTTTAACTCTTAGTTAATTAGATTGACATTTTCCATGTCAATTTGTATTTTTATATTATATAGTTAATAAACTTACCATATACATCCAAACGACCCCCATGTGGACCATTAATGATTCAAATATCTTGATATAAGTATCTTGGCAGAACCATAGATTTTTAGGAATAAAATAACAATCAATAATATAATATTTGTTTTAAAAACTATTTTATGTCAATTTTGACACTATTCAATAGTTGATTTTTTTTGAAACTCATAACAGAATTATTACTTAGAACAAAGTTAATTAAATCATTAATAACATGTTATATTAACCTATAAAATCAGTTTAATTCATTAAAAGTCTCATATTATATTTATTTGGGTATTTATAATATCAATTATGTTAATTTTTCACTATTATGGTAATTACTACATCATCATTGTGTCATAAATAAATTACATTATTTAATGTCTAAAAATTATAAATAAAATATAATTATTTAGTAAATATGTTTATATTTCTAATGATTAATTAAAATCGAAAATTTCTATGTAAATATTGTTTTTCTAAAAGATATATGCTTGTGTCATTTTTTTATTCATTTTAACTTAATTAAAATAGTGTCCTTATCACTTAAAAGTGGCACCATGTGGTCCCAAAATTGACCCAAAGAGGCCCATGGTCAATCATGTATCAACCAATAAGGTTATCACACGTTTAGGGTAATTTTTTTATTATAATATTATTTTATAACCCTTATTTACCGGATTTACCCTTTAACCACGGTAAATAAAATATTTACCGAACTAATTATTCAAAATGTCTAAAAATAAAAGTTACCTATTAACAAATTTTGAACATCCTGATTTAAAATATGGAATCCATTTTTCCAAATTCAATACACAGAAGTGGCTGAAATTAATTTAAAATTAATTCCTGCTGTCAAAACAAAAAGAGTGTTTTTAAGATATAAAAACTATTAAAAGATTGATACTTGTTTACGTTCGGTTTAATCGAGAAATTATGTCCAATGACCAACATTGTATTAAATGGTAAAAATATATTCTAAATATACTTTAAAACCACTCAAATTCATAATTTATCACTATTAATTATTTTGATTAAAAGAGGTGTTTTTAATTAAAATTTAGTAATTTTCACTATTCATCAAAATATGAAATTTATCCGAAAAGTACCAAAATTTTACATTAGGCTATATTCGATAATCTGAATCCAGAAATGAAGTCCATTTTGAGAGAAAATTTCTAAAATTTGAAAAGGTGGTTATTACTATTCATAACAAATAGTTTTAATAATATTTTAATAGTATATCGTTGTTTAGTGAAACTCGGTATTGCGTAATACACACGCTATTGGGGAAGGTCGTGATTGCGTGAAATTCAAGGCAATTCAAGGATGCATGTTGTGTAAGCTCCTTTTGGTGTAGCGTACAACACAAGACATTACTGAAATTAAAAATAATATTTTTCATAAAATCTCGGGATGTTACATATACTCTGGGAGTGTACAGGAAAGCTTCGAGGTACATGTGGTTGTTTGTACCTGAGAATTTTTGTCTGCTTGGTTGGAGTTGACTTGCGGCCACACGTCGTGTGGGCCCCATGTGTGTGTTGTGTTCTACTTTGCATACCCTTGACCTCTCGCAACGTAGAGGGTCCCTCTATTCTTGTTAGTTTGACGATCAGGGTTGAGTTTCACCCTGGCTCGATTCTTGTATGTTTGACCAGAAGGGTTGAGTTCCCCCTGGCTCTATTCTCGTTTGTTTGACCAGCAAGGTTGAGTTTCCCTGGTTTTGTTCTCGTTTGTTTGACCAAAAGGGTTGAGTTGGTCCCCCCTGGTCCTGTTCATGATGGTTTCGACCAGCATGGTTGAGTAGTTGTTCCCTGGTTCTGTTCTCGATGGCCTACAGAGTTGCTTCGTGATCCCTGGTAGAGTTCTTGTGGATTCGGTGTGAACAACACATTACGTGGGCACCAATCCACTGCCTAGGAGGTTGTTTCGAGCAGGGTTGTCCAGGAGGTTGTTTCCAGTAGGGCTCGCCATGAGGTTATACCATCCAGTAGGGATGGCCAGTGTGGTACCATCCAGCAGAGATGGCCTGTGGGTTACCATCCAGCAGGGATGGCCAGCATTGTACCATCCAGCAGGGATGGCCATAGCGGTTCTAGGTTTACCTCTAGCGGGGCTGGGAAGTAGCCCCTGATGCTGGGTTTACCTCCAACTGGGCTTAGAAGTGGTCCCCGAAGACGGTTCCGAGCCTCCTTCCAGTGGAGTACCCTTTTACGGGACATGGAATTGTGACTCGTCAACGAATTTAGCCGGGTCTCCCTCCAGTGGATATCTCTTTTACTGGACTGGGCATTGTGGCACCCGTCAACTCTTTCCAAGTCCCCCTCCAGTGGGAACCCATCGACTTCTATGGATTACCCTCTAGCGGGGCTGGGCACGAGGTCTCCTGTCGGCTTTGAGGAGACCTCTCGACTGCGGGGCAGTGACGAGGTGTGGCTTGACATTCCCCGAGAACTCTAAAGTAAGAGGGGTGCTTTCCCCCTTGAGACATGTCCTTGTGATGTGAACTAAAACCATGTGGGGAGTCAGTGCCGCCCAAAGAGGATAGTGTCAAGGTGTGGTGATTTGAGCCCCTTGACTTGCAGTTTGGGGAAGACGTGCGGGATGCTGGGCATCGATGGTGTTTACTTATGGGACTGTTGTCTACTCACTTCCTTGGGCTGAGCTGCGGGATGGAGATCCCCTTACGATCTTGTTTGGGCTTCTTGATTGAGCATATTGTTTTTTATATGTATACCTTGTTCCAATACCCACTTCTTGGGTTTTGGTTACTCTCCTTCTAAGAGAGGTGAAGACGTGCTGGGTATGCCACATGCTTTCTGTGTCTAGCTTCTTGTGGATGGATGAGTATACTCTCCTACTATAGGTAGTGAAGACTCGATGAGAAGTTTACCTTCTCAATGTTTCTAGTTCCTTCTGTTTGGACGAGTCTACTTCCTTCCTCTTGTTGGGTTGAGATGTACTCTTTACTACACTCTCGATTGTACTCCTTTACTTTCCCATGTTCCATCTACTACTCACCTATTCAGTACAACCTTTTTTGCTCCCTCGAGCCTTCGGGGCATCCTACTGAGTATTTTTATACTCACCCCTATTTGGGCTTTTCCCGCACATAGTGTGCCCTTGTAGATGACAAATAGGTTGTTCGTGACATCGGAAGAGCTTAGGAGTTCAGGAGGTTGGACCGTGTGCGGTGGTCGTAGTAGGGTTCTAGGTGTGGGACACTCCCAACTATTTTAGTTTATTTTACCTATTGCCGGGTTGTGGAACTTTTCTGGTTGGGTGCATGTTTTTCCCCTTTTCTTTTCATTTTACCTTTGGCTTATACTTTTTACTGTTTAGAGGCTGATGCACTCTTTTGTTTTGTTTTACAGTTAGTACTTTACTTTCCCTTTTACTCTGCACATTTTCATTGAGTGTGTTGCGTGCGTGTGTACAGGTACTCAGGAATTGGCCTCCCCGAGTCGTTTAGTCTTCAGCGCTTGTCACCAACCCCCGGCCTATAGAGGTGGGCTTGGGGTAGTTGCGGCTAGAGCCCGCATTGGGTCGGGTCATGACAAAGTGGTATCAAATGTGGTTCGTTCCTTGGGACATTGTTTGGATTTCCATAAAAAGGAATTGGTTGGGATTTACGGAAATAGTGTTAACGTGTCTCGAGAGCGGCTCACAGGCCAGGGAGTCCAGTGATGGTGTGGCGGCCGACGTATCCATACACCAGGACCCTGATAACCCTCTTGTAGACTCAGCATGTTGAGACACTTGTTTTAGGGGAAATTGGTTTGTGCATCACATAGGTGTGAGTCTTTGATTTTCCTTCTTGAGTCAGCTCCCCATTTTGGTTATTGTTATATACACATATGCTCATCTAAGCGCGGCACTCCTTGATAATATTCTGGATGTTTCCGTGAAGACATCCAGCCTGGATACCATCTTTGGTTCATGATGACGACCCTGTGAGATACAAGGCCTCAGTCCAGGACCCACCATGTGAGTCCATTTCTCCGGGTGGGTTGGTAGCAGCACCCCCACCTGGTGAGCAGCAGACAGCTTCAGTAGAGAAGACTGAGCTTGAGAGCAGGTTGAGCACGCTCCGTGAGTTCCAGTAGCTGAGACCAATAAGGTTCAGTGGTGAGCTAGACCCTCAGGTAGCAGTTGTTTGGCTCGAGACAGTGGTTCAACTTTTTAGGCTTCTGTAGACACTTGCAGATCTTATGGTGGCCTTGGCCGCAAACCTTTTCCGCGAAGCAGCTTAGAATTGGTGGAGTCTGGTGACTCAGTTTCTTGATGATTCATCACTTTTGTGGGGTGACTTTTAGTTGTTTTTTCATGAGTAGTTTTTCCCCTCCTGCTTATGCTCCGTTCAGATTCCGGAACTACTATAGTTTCAGTAGGGAGGGATGATGTTGGACGAGTATACGGCTCGTTTCACAGACCGTGCATGCTTTTACCAAGACATGGTCCATGACGGAAACTTACAAGTTCCGAAGTTCGAGCAGCGTCTCCGTAGAGAGATTCGTGATGTCATAGTATCCTTGGGAATTACCAATAATGCTTGGGTGTTAGAGCAGGTGTTGGTGACATAGAGCTTCCTGTCGCGTTCTACAGTCGGTGGTCGTAGCAGGCTCGACAGAGCCGAGACGTCTACCACAGTTGTGGGAATTGGGTAATAGGACCTCGATGCAGGTGGAATTCCAATAACCGGACTCAGTGGAATGGTCGTACACCATAGTGGCGACGAAGGGCACCAAAGCAACCCAGAGAGCACCGGTGCTACGATTTCAACGAGCAAGGTCACCTGGAGCGAGACTGCCCAACCAGGCATGTTGAGAAAATCAGGCAGGCAGCAGATGCACCACCAAGACAGAGGCAGCCCAGTGATCATTGTGGCACCCTGAGAGGTTGTGCTAGCAAAGGAGCAGGAGGATCTGGTAGTGGGGGACATCGTTACGAGATCTCCCCATCACCATGAGGCAGTCCGCGTCAGGCTCCAGGAGCTGACAGTTGGGACCACGGACAACCGTGATCTTTGGATGTCTATGATCCTACGGAGCATGAGGTTATACGAGGTAAGCTCTACAGCTCTTCTACTTTTTGAAGTAGAATTGTTAGAATCTGTGTGTGGAAGGATTTTCTCCATGCCCCTTGTTTGAGGGGTTACCAGGGTGGCGTGAGGCATCGGTGTAACTCTGTGTTGGTATGTTAAAAGGCGTGGGACCTTTTCTTTAGTCGATGGTGTTGAATCCTTAGTTATCCGAGTGTGTATGAGAGTCTTGGTTGCGATACATAAACTATGAAACCTTGCGTAATGAGATATATTTGGGTGTTTCACCATATAGATATTCTAAATGAGGGAATCACTGGGCTTTGTCTTAGGTCCAAGTAGTGATTCTAGTCGCGGCGTGCGACGTAGAGTTTCAGTCGAGGAGGTGAGCTACCCACGAGAGCCTTCGGGCCTTTTGAAACCATGCAAAGGGATGACAAGGTTACCTAACACCTTGCCCTAACCCTAAAGTCAGGAGTTCGTGCATGACATCTCCCGCATGGCTCACCTGAGGAGATGTGTGTGTGCACGTATGCACGTCATCAGCAAGGGCAGACTTCGCGTGAATAGATCAAATCATTTGGTCTGTGTGCAGTGGCATTAGACTGTGCAGGAGTTCTTTTGGGTATGGGATAGCCAGGTGTGGGCTTAGTACCCTGTGTTGTTCCCTATTTTTGCTTTTCAGGGATGAAAATCTTGAATGAGGGAATGATTTAAGAACTTTATTTTTTATATAAAATACTTTTTAAAATTCCTGATTTTTTTCCAGAGCAGCGCCTTCAGACGGCGTGCGATTCCGAGCCCCGGTGTGGTCGAAATTAAATTTTCAGTGCCTTCATACTATGCATGCCAAATAAACGGGATAACTCCAAAACGGTGGTTCGGATCCTAAATCTAAGTGCCCGGATGGGTCCGAAATTGGGTTTTTTCCCAAGGAACGAAATAAAACATGATGGCGCGGTACGTTGGGACACCTCGCCCATTAACAGAACGTTAAACAGACAATTAATATAATTAATTTATTCGTTTATTGTGTAAACTCGTGTATCTATTAAACGGTATCTCGGATTGGAAAAATGTATGCACCGTTGAGTCTGGAGCGTGTCGTTTACCCTAAGAGGTTTGTATCTTTCGTGGGTGTGGGTCTTCTGTAAAAAAATGCGGCCAGGGGTGTTTTCGTAATTTGGGGGCCTCAGGCGTTTAGTTTAATAACTTTTGAACTGGGCCACAGATTAAAATTCTGAGACCTCCGTTGCACTCAGGAGGTGGTGTTTACCCTAGGTAAAGCTTAATCTTGACCGCACCAGTGGTTTCAGATGCAGGTCATTTTGGGGGTTTTAAATTAATTAAACTTTTTAATGAATTTTCTTTATTTAAGTATAACACCTCTCCCATCTTCCCCATTTGCTCTCTGGTGGAAGAATCTACTCATGCCCTCCTCCTCCACCTCCCTCCCGATCAAGGTGGAAGCAGCAACGGAGGGGTGCAGATAGATGACGAGGCTCTGGGCAATTCCCAACAAGGTAGGCATTTGTTGTTTTCAGTTTTTAAATAATAAACACCTCTTTGAACCCCAATTATAGTGTCTCAATGTTGTCTGATCTTCGAACAAAGACCATGTATGCGTATTAATTTTTTCGAGCATTCCATCTCCTGTTTCGGTTAGTAAATATGAGTTCCGAGGAGCTAGCAAACATCCGTCAAAGATTGGGGGTTTTGGAGGTCGTTTGGTATTTTTCCTGCGAGGGTCCGGCAGTCTGAGGCGGCAGTGCCAGGCGTCGAGGCCGAGCCACCGAGGGGTGACGACCGAGGGGTCGCGGCTCGTGACCCCCACGCGGGGACAGAGACCTGCACTCAGTGGGTCTCCGTGGAAGAGAGCGATCGGCCAGTGTGGCCGGTCGGGGATGGGTGGACCCGGGGTCCACAGTTGGGTCGCGTCCCGGCGTTGCGACCCAGGATGACCGGCGCGGGCTGGTCCAGCACAAGCGGCTTTTTCCCCTCTTCGGACGCCCGTAATTTTCTTTACGGGTGTCCGTTTTGTGTTCTGTCTGTGGCAGTGCCTTCCTGGCATCAAGGCGAGCCTTTTTATATGGTCTGTGGGTTTTTAATTCCAGATACAAGGGGTTCGGTGGCGTGACACGACGTTAAGTGGACGGGCATTTTTCTCGAGGGTTCTTGTTTTGAGCAGCTCGGACACATCCGACGTCTGATTTGGGCACTGTCAGTGGCATTTAGACCCTGGCGTTGAGACGAAATTTTTGAGGGTGGTTTTGGGCGTTGATGCCAGAATTTAGGCATGTGGCCCACTGGCCGTCTTTCGAGCTTCACACAGCTTTTTGCATCTTTTTTCATCGGACGTCCGTTCGGGGCATGCAAGCAGTCGATTCTGAGTGTTTTTCTGAAGGAATTGCAATCGTGAAATCCTCCTGCATTAATTATGCATGAGGGTGAGGGCCCCAAGAGGGTTGTTTTGCGAGTTTGCGGTGATTTCCTACTTTATCACTGGGTGTCCGTTATGGACAAGTGAATATTCCATCTTGTGTACTTTTCTGAGAGGATCACAATGGTGTGATCCGTTGGCAGCGCTTCGGGATTGGGATGAGGGTCCCACGCAGCACCATTCATGTTCGATATGTCAGAACACAGCTTTTTCTCCAGATATCTGTTCCACTCAAGTGAGTAGTCCTTTTGATGTGTTTTCCTGAGGGGATCACAATGGTGCGATGCGCCCGACTGTTTTCGGGGTTGAGGATCGGGACCACGGGACGTCGTTCGGGCATAAAGTGGTATGGGATGAATTTTTCATCGGATATCCATTTGAGGCGAGTAAGTATTCTATCTCGCATGTTTTTTCGTGAGGATTACAACAGTGTAATCTTTTTAGGCAAGAAGATCCTCTTACGTGATCTTATTAAATGTGGAGGCATGAAAGGTTCTCTGGTGGCTGTTCTTCTTACTATGTTTGTAGCAGAACCTTGGAATGCGATTGCGTGAACTCCCATGTGAGTGAAGTAATTCTTGAAGAGATGTGGTTGGTTGTGCCTCAGCCGTTGAGGTGGCAAGTTTGAGATGTTATGTTAGCGCCCTTCGCGTTGATGTTGGGTACCATGTGCACGATAGCCTTGGGCTGGCAATGTGGTATACTCTGGGAGAATACGGGAACGCTTCAAGGTACATGTGGTTTTTTGTACCTTAGAATGTTTGTGTTCTTGGTTGGAGTTGACTTGGGGCCACATGTCATGTGGGACCCATGTACGCGATGTGTTCATCTTTGCGTACCCTTGACCTCTCGCAACGTAGAGGGTCCCTCTGTTCTCGTTTTTTTGACCAGCAAGGTTGAGTTTCCCCTGGCTCAGTTCTGGTTTGTTTGACCAGTAGGGTTGATTTTCCCCTGACTCTGTTCTCGTTTTTTTGACAGTAGGGTTGATTTTACCCGTGGTTCTGTTCTCATTTTTTTGACCAACAGGGTTGAGTGGGTTCCCCCTGGTCTTGTTCACAATGGTTTCGACTAGCATAGTTGAGTGGTTTTCCCTTAGTTATGTTCTCGATGGTTTGGCTGGGAGAGTTTCTTCGTGATCCCTAGTAGAGTTTATGTGGATTAGGTGTGACCAACACATTATGTGGGCACCGATCCTCTACCCAGGAGGTTGTTTCTAGTAGGGTTAGCCAAGAGGTTGTTTCCAGCAGGGCTGGCCAGGAGGTTGTACCATCCAGCTGGGATGGCCAGTGCGGTATCATCCAACAGGGATGGCCAATGGGATTCCATCGAGCAGGGATGGCCAGTGGGTTACCATCTATCAGGGATGGCCAGTCGGTTACCATCTAGTAGGGATGGCCATCGTTGTACCATCTAGTAGGGATGACTCAAGCAGTTTCGGTTTTACCTCCAATGGGGCTGGGATGTGGTCCCCGATGCCGGGTTTACCTCTAGCTGGGTTGGGAAGTTGTCCCCGATGACGGTCCTTAGCCTCCCTCCAGTGGATTACCCTTTTACAGGACTAGGCATTGGTACTCGTCGACGACATTAGTCGGGTCTCCCTCTAGTGGATTACCCTTTTACGAGACTGGGAAATTTGGTACCCATCAACTTCCAATGATTACCCTCCATCGGGGTTGGGCAGGGGGTCTCTTGTCGACTTTGAGGAGACTTCTCGACAGCGGGGTAGTGACGGGGTGTGGCTTGACGTTCCCCCAGAACTCTAAAGTGTGACAGGCACTTTTCCCACTGAGACGATCCCTTGTGACATGACCTAAAACCGTACGGGCGAGTCCATGCCGCCCAAAGAGGATAATGTCATGGTGTGGAGATTTGATCTCGTTGACTTGCAGTTTGGGGAAGACGTGTGGGGTGCTAGGCATCGATGGTGTTTACTTTTGGGACAATTGGATTCTCACTTCCTTGGTCTATGATACGGGATTGAGATCCCCTTAAGATCTTGTTCGGGATTCTTGATTGAGCATATTGTTATGTATATGTATACCTGGTTCCAGTACCCACTTCATAGGTTTTGGTTACTCTCCTTCCAAGAGAGGCGAAGACGCGCGGGGTATGACACGTGATTTCTGTGTCTAGCTTCTCATGGTTGGATGAGTCTACTCTCCTGCTATAGGTAGAGAAGACTCGATGAGAAGTTCATATTCTTGCCGTTTCTAGCTCCTTGCATTTGGACGAGTCTACTTTCTTCCTCTTGTTAGATTGAGATATATTCTTTACTGCACTCTTGGTTTTACTCCTTTAATTTCCCATGTTCGATCTACTGCTCACCACATCAGTACCTACTTTGTTTCTCCCTCGAGCCTTCGGGGTATCCTAATGAGTATTTTTATACTCACCCCTACTTGGGATTTTCCCGCACTTGGTGTGCCCTTGTAGACGACGGACAGGTTGGTCGTGACGTCATAGGAGCTTAGGAGTTCAGGAGATTGGACCGCGTGTGGTGGTCATAGTTGGGTTCCAGGTGTGGGACACTCCAAGCTGTTTAACTTTTGTTTACCTATTTCTGGGTTGTGGAACTTTTCTGGTTGGGCGCATGTTTTCCCATTTTCTTTTAAGTTTACCTTTGGATAATACATTGTACTGTTTAGAGTCTAATTTACTCTTGTGGTTGTTTATATCAGTTAGTACTTTACTTTCCCTTTTACTCTGCACTTTTTCATTGAGTGTGCTGCTTGTGTGTGTACAGGTACTCTGGAAAATTAATCCCTGAGTCCTTTATCCTTCGGTGCTTGTCGCCAACCCATAGCCTATGGAGGCGGGCTTTGGGTAGTTGCAGATCGAGCCCGGGTAGGGTTGGGTCATGACAATACCCTTCATCTTATTCAACAAAAATGAAGTATAATTGTCCCCAAATAATTTGTTATTTCAAACCTATATGTTATATAAATATCAACTCAATCAAACATCTCCTATAATATCATTAATCACCTCAAATTGATAAAAAAATAATTAACATTTAATCCTATAATATGCTTCTGAAAATAAAGTTAATATTTATCCTTTAAAAAATTTAAAAAAATAGTTATACTAATAAGGACATCACATATGCTAGTGTTACACATTACACTCTTGTAACTATTCCTTTATAGGTGAAAGTCTAACCAGCTTTCCTAATGAGATGAATGTATCATGACCTATCATCTTTCCTTTTTAAAAAAATTAATATAATTCATATAATGTTCCCAAAAACATTTATGAACATCCTCAATAAAAAACATTAATCATCAAAGTACTTATAAAAACTATGATTGTATATAAATATTATTTTTTCTAAAAACTAAAATAATAGTGGTGACTATTGCTACATAAATAACAATGATCATATTAATCCTAAAGATGATTAACTATTATAAACATAAGTAAAAAATATATAAAAATATCATTTCTAAAAAATACCATCTCAATAATATATATATTAATCAAAAGTGTTGAATCTACATAAATATCTCCGTAAATATAAATAATTATGTTAAACTATTATAACATAAAAGATCAAAAGGGATATTTATTATGTTAAAATTACAGTCAAAATTAGACTTATCAACTAAATACACTTTAGGTTCATCCCATATCACTATGGAATATTATAGGTTTCCACGGAATCTATTATCTAATTTATCATAATGATTAATAATGAATTTTTGAAGTAGCATATGCATATCCCCTAGGGGTGTCGAACTTGGTATGTAGTAAGGTCTAATTTTTTGTGCACCATTATGATATCTAAGATATATCTGGTCAACACATTTTTGGGTTATTACTAATAGATTCATCTATTCTATAACCAAGTCCACTTGTTGTATTAAAACAGTGATGTATTTCTATGAAATCTATAATATATCTACATGATGAAATAATTAATCACATTGTCCTATAATTACACATATCCTCATAGTTTTTCTTACAGTTATGTTTCCTAATCTATTTTTCCTAAATATATTTCCCTAGGATTCAACTATACATAAAATGATACAATATGTAAAGATACTTACCTAAAATATAAGGGTTGTTGGTTACTTTATTACATTGTTACTAGATAAAACAGATTGCATCCCAAAGGATATAATAGTTTAGTAGTCTTCTTAATCTAATTACATACATTCTTCCATTAATACATTGGAAATGAAATATAAAACATTGTGAAAGTAATTATTTTTCATCCTTAAATGCATTTAAATATTCCTTCATGATATCCAATGGAAGTGAAAAAAATATGGGTGAGATAAAATTCTCATGAAGGGTTATGTATAGTGGAATCTATTATGAATAAATAAGGCAAAATCAATAATGAAGAACTTAAAATCTAAGTTGTTTAACAAATATCCTGATAAATAAATTCATCCATGGATAAAATCAATTTTATAATATCATGGATAATAATAAATGAATTCTCCATAATGTTATTTCATAATGTTTGATGTGATGATATCATACATGATGATAAAATTACCACCAATGCCCTATAACAATACTATTCAAACTATGTGTAAGTATACACCAAAACCCATTTAAAAAATATTAAAATAAGATTAATATTTCATGATAAATTTAGTTAGTAAAAAATTAATAAGAGATGATTGATTACTATCAATTCATCATAAAAATATGTTATGTAGTAAAATTATGTTATTATAATAATACAAGTGGAATATTTAAATAATATATCATTAAATAGTTAATTTTATAAAACCATTTAAAACTTATAGAAGATTTTATATAAAAAAACATGTATAGAATTGGAAAACAATTGAACACTGTATATGTTAAAAATAAACATTACTTTTGACTTTTAGAAAAATAATTTCTAAAATGAACCATTAAGAAAACATAAAAAACATTCCTTTTAAACCATATTAAAAATAAATGACACCATATAAATTTCATAATAAATGATTTGACTGAATAATTAATATTATTTTAAACTGTTGTTCCAAAATATGGGCATAAAAGAATAATATACCAGATGAAAAATAAAAATAAGACCAGTGATTATATTAAGAATTTAATTTCATCATTAGAATTATAAATAGTATAAAATTTTGAATAAAACATGAAAAATCCATAAATATCTAAATGATAATAAAATCCATGGATTTTATGAATGAAATTTTATAAAATTCATTCTATTAAAATTATTAGGAATCCAAGAAAAATGTTATTGTAAAATAATTTCATACACATTTGGTATATTTTAAATTGTAACTATTTGAATTATTAAATAAGAATTAAAAAAATAATCATCATGAATAAATATATATTATTTTTAAATAAATAATATGGGTCGTATATACATCATATAAAATTAAATTGGTTCATAATAACAAATATACCTCAATGGATTTGATATTGACATAAAATCCCTTACAATGATAACAACATTGATTTGAGAATTAATAAATGATGTGACTTTTATTATAAAATTTCAACCAATATAATAAAATTTAAAATAAAATTAAATATAAAAAAATATCATCATAAAGATAATCATGTCATATCAATGACAGTGAACATGTGATATACCCGAATAGAAATTTTTATATTCTGAATTCCATTATAAAGATCATATCATTGGAGTGAGAATTAATCAATGAGTTGAGTATGTGTAAAAAAATTAAATCAACATAATAAAATAATATTTCATTTACCACTTAATCATTGAATAAAAAAGTAGATAAAGTATAAGTATAACCCATTGATGGGTAATTGAGATATAAAACCCTAACCTCACGTTCGCCAAGCCTTTTAAGTTATTTTAACCTTCTATGTAAAAAATGGATATAATATTATAAATACATTTCAAAACTATATACATATATATAACATAATATATGATCCATTTATAACATTTTACCACCATTTTGTTACAAATGATTATTAGTTTCATAATTCCAGATGTTAACTGATTCGCATTTCATGTTTGTTTTTATTTAGTATTTTCAGTACATACACAATGATTACGGTTCCATTATATATAGAATTATCATCATTATATAAATATCATACATATTAAATATATATATTTAATTTAATACAAAAAATATAAATATTTATAAAAACACACTATTCATGGAGATTATTGTTTGTTTGAATGAATGTTGTTTTCACTTTTTAAAGGATGGAATTAAAAAACCGGTAAATAATAATTCATTATTATATAAAATTATTATACCATATATATACATATATATATTATAATCATTAAATGTACGCTATTTACCATCCATTTAAAGAGTAAACGAAATACTAATCACATCGCTTCACGGAGGTGGTAGTCCACACATATGCACGAGAAACATTATCATTTTTCATTAGATTATAAGGAAAAGGGGAATCTATGATATTAATATTTAAAAAGTATAATTATTCCATATATATCACATATATATTCATTACATATATCTTTGTCGCATATCTTGTAATATGAAGATGAAAATTTTATTACACAACTCGATGGAGATGGTATGTTGTACGTAAGCACGAGCGATGTTTTTTATTTTCGTAGGATAAAAAAGATATTAAAAATGGTTGTCCGAAAATAATGATAACATATTTGAATATTAATTAAATTATATTTAATAACTTATTATGGTTATTATATATTTTTAGGAATTATATGATAAAGAAATTTTAATGAGTTGATAAATATGATTACCTCTTCATTGATAGAGATCCTTTAAAACCCTTCTTAAGAATCCTTGTAATGGTATTACGATAAAAACAAAACCTCTATTTTTTCTAGATACGTTTATAAAAAAATGGGGTTTTTGTCATAAGAATATTATCAGGAAGGTGTAACGAAAATTGATAAGTGGTTACCTTTCATAAGTTATGGTAGGGGTATACATGGATGTACATAATAAATAATATATATATATATATATATATTAATTTTCACTAAAAATATATCCAAATTTATATATTTAGATGATAATAAGAGGATGGGTATAAATAAGGACATTCAATAAATTTTGGGCTAATTTAGATTATGATTTATCCCCTATCATTATATATAATCCTCTATTAAAAAATAAAAAATTAAAATGATATAAATATTTTTCACAGATTAGCGGTCATAAAAGTAAATATAAAGAAATAAATAACCCATAAATGGACCATGGACGTTATTTTAAGCCATATAATATTATATTGACTAATTATAATATTTTTAATAATTTTATATCATTTAATAATATATATTTCATTGTAAAATAGTATTCATGATATTTTTGGATATTCATGAAATATTATAATATAATGTGTGTCTAAATCAATGTAAAATGGAACCAAAATGAGATAGATTAGTATATAAGTATGATATGGCCTTAATAGAGTCATAAAATTAAATTTTCACTGGATTATATATCATTTTAAATTCTTATCTTTTAGTTTAACAACTTGGTTGAAACTTTTTGACCATAATCATGGAGATTATATTATTAATATTAATGGGTTATAATTGTAATTGTAATGAATAAAATAGTGAATTGTTTTCCAATGCATGATTTTTTACCGTCTCTCATAATACTTGTCCCCTTAAAATTTTTTATATTTTAAATAATATAATGACATATTATTTATCAAAATATGATGTTATTACTATTTTACGAACTAGTCAAATTATTTGAATTGGAAAAAAACATTAAAATGGTGGAATTTAAATATAACCCTTTTGTATATATCTAACATGTAATATTTTTCATCATAATTCATATTTAAATTTACTCAATCAAAAAATATATCTATTAGTGTATTTAAATTCATTTACTTGATTATTTACTATTTTCACAAGCTCGGTGTTGGCATTGCATAGTCATTTATGGTAACTATTTCATTACTAAAAAATCCATGATAAAAAATTTATTTATATTTATAAAAAATATTTATAATTATAAATAAGTTATTTTTATCCCAATCATAAAATATTATATATATATTAAATTTTAGAGATTTAATGTTTTGAACTTATTATTAAATAAAATAATATTAATTTTATACTGAAAGGAAACTGACAATATATTTTCCCATTTTATAATTCTGGAATATTATGGTTTAAATATACTCCTTTAATGAAATATATTAAAATGTTGGGTTGAGTTTTCGACCATTTAATATTATTTTTAACATTAATTTCATGATTTCACTTTATCATGGTAACAAAACATTACTATTGTTGAAATTAATTCTATCCAAAATGAAAAGGAAGAAATATACCAAATTTTAACCTCATGATTCCAAATATGATATTATTTTTTCAAGGTAAAATATTTTAATTTCCATAAATTAAATTCAAATAAAAACATAAAACTCAATGAAATATTGTATTTAGACAAATGTGTTTTAACACACAAAAATGAACTTTAACCAAAATTAGTTAAAAATTAGATTAAAATGTAATATATTATATTCATTATAAATAAAATAGTTTTTGTTAATTTAACATAAAATTTAAATCTTAATTGTACATGTTTATAAAAATTAGCATTTTCACAATTCATTAAGAAATAGTATTTTCATTAAAAGACCAAAATTTCACCCTTATATAATTGGTAAGTACAGATTTAAAAATTGATATAATATTTTAATAAAATTAATAAAATTTCAAGAAATAAAATATAATGATCATTCAATAATGTAAATGAAAAAAATTTCAATAAAAGTTTTTATTCAAATAAATTGTATTTACAACAAAATTGAGTACTTTTTTATTGAGCATTAATTAATAATTTTTTTTAATAAAGTAAATTATTTATATTTCATTATTTTATTAATACTTATTGAATCTAACAATCCAATTTCCAGGTTATAATGGACAAATTATAAAAATAATATTTCATGGTTTCTTTAAGCTCGGTGTTGTGTGTTGTATACTCTATCGAACATAGTGTTCTTCTAAAATATAAAAGTGTTACACACAGCCTAGCCTTGTCTTTGGGTTTATGTAGTTTTTTTATTCCATGTAAAAGAAAAAGGAAGGAATGACTCAAATTTGGTGGATGTACTTGATTAGTTATAATTCATATTTGGTGGTGTCTGGTGGATCATGTCGACCACTTATTATATGGAGAACTATTTATGATATATTTATAGTTTATATGATGTCATTGATGAGACATACCTTCTTTTTTGAATTCTACCTTTTTAATTATGGTCTTATATCATGTGTATTTTTTAACCTAAAATTTTTATCATTTTATATCTGGTTCTTTATTTTGATGAGTTATTCTTATAGTGAAATCATTCCATATGGTTTTCTTATACCCAGGTGTCGGTCTGTATCCCATGGTGGTTTGGAAATACCTTCAGGTTGTGCAGAAACTGATTCATGTATCATTTATGTAGATTATCTAGACTGGTTCATGACATTATGTGTGGAAATATTATATGTGAATTTTAACACAATACATGAGGATTTCTGTAGCACATAATCATAACCACTCAAATAAATTTTAAGGCATGTTATAATCTAAGTAGCCTAAAAATATTATGTATTATTAGTTGTATAATTTCTATATAATTGAAAACAATATATTAATTCTCTTAGAACATATAAATATTGAAAATATTAATGAATAATTAGATATGAAGTTCATGATATAATAAACTATTATAATCTATTTGGAAATATTTATCATGAAAACATGATGATACAATGATTTATTGATCTTATCATTTTATGTGAAATATATTCTATATTTCATATTTTTGGTTGCATGAAATGATTTTGAAACATTGATATTTACATTAATAGATGAAATAAAAAAGTATAAAATTATGTTTTATATATTATAATGTTGTATTGATTTTTTTACAATAAATTATAAGGAAAAAATATTCAAATTATGTTGGAATGATTTATAATCATTACATTAATTGAATTAATAAGATTTTTTTATTTTTGAAGGGTACCTATTTTCTAACTATTTATAATAAAATAATTAGTATTTAAAGTAGTTAGTTCCTCTATTATAAAAATAAATATTATATGAAGAAATTAATAAATACAATCCAAACCTATAAAATATAAATTTTTTATCCTTTATAGGATACCTTATTTAGTTGTTTTGGTAAATAAATCAATTACATGAATAATAATGATAAATGTATTTGATGATTTCAAGGGACTTAAAATAAAGTGGATGTGTAATTAGATTAATAGAAGATAGTATTATTTTTATACATTGATATAAAATATATCCATGCAATGATAATATTTTTTTATTCCAAATGATCCATATAAAAACAGGTTCGGTGAAACCTATTGATTTTTTAGAGGGATGTTATGTCTCAAATAGTATCCCTAAAAACTACGAGGATAGGAATATATGAAAAAAGTGTATGAAAAGTATATTAATATATTGTATCATATAGATATAATGAAATTATTATATGTTATCATTATATTCATGGAAAATACAACATTCATTTTATAAGTGGTACTGGTGGAATGATTAGTAGAGTTCCACGAAATAAGTCAACACCTTAGGGATAGTGGTGTAAGTGATTAATGAAATATATGACAAATAATTACAGTTAATTAGAATTATTATTAGAAATTTTCCATTAAAATTTATGGTATTGAAATTATTAATGAATTATTCAATAAAAAATAAATGTAAGCTGACCTACCAGATAATATTATTACCTAACTAAGTAAAAGTATTTGTTTCTGATTAATTTAAAATAACCATATCACAAATTAATCAAATAAACACAGTTAATGTATCATGTGTGGAAGAACCAATAGCCAATGTGTAAAAATAAAAAAACAGATTATAATTTATGATGGTTGGATTTATGCATAATAAGTATGAAGAGATCATAATTAATAAGAGAAATTAAAGTTAGTGTGATAAAAGAAATCATAAAATAAGAACTGATTTATTTGATGTGATTAGAGTCCAAATTTAAACTATAACTATGATAGTAATAAATATAAAAATAGTAGTGCGAGTCAATTATATGAAAATAATATTAATAATATAGAATTTGAGAAAATTCGCCACATGAAATAGTGTTTTATTTAGTAAAACCTTTCTCTCCCATTTTTTTCTTTTAAACGTGCAATTGAATAAAGTCATTGTATTAATTGAAATTCTAGAGTCATGTATATACATAAAAACCATTTTATTGAGAATAAATTCACATTTGAAAAGGTAACACAAAAGATAATCACATTTCAATAGATACACATCTACCTAGTCTATTATTGACCACTATATAAAAATTTAATTGTCAATATATAAATAATATGGAAAAATTACATGAATATTGGTTTATTTCAATATATTGAAATTATATATTCTTAATATGCATATTCAATAAAATGATAGTTGATACCAAAAAACATATTTATAATAACATAATATATATTTTCTTAAGAATCAATTGACAATATGTCATATTTTATGTTATGTTATAATTTTAATATTTTATCAATAGTGGGTCATTATATAAAAACTTTATAATCAATATATAAATAAAACATTAAAAGAACATGTATATAGTTTTTAAATTATATATATATCTAATATTTTGAATATAAACATTAATTATAGATAAATATGTATATTTACCTTTACAAATTCAGTATGTACATGGAGGAAAACAACTTTTAAAAATGTGTATGGGAATAATTTGTATACAGGTATTTGGTTTATAGTAATCATTCCACATGTTATTTATTGAAACCTCAGGGCTGCATTATGGAATTAAATTTATTTTTTGTATGGTATATTTAATCATACTACTCTTTATCATTATCTCAATTTTACCTAATTTTTAATTTATAACAACTAAATCACTTATCTCATAGATTTCTTGGTCCACTTGTCATGGACCACCTACGTGAAATGTATTATATCATCTTATCTATTATTTATATGTTCAATTTATTACAATTTTATACTTAATGATTTATTTGAATACGTTGTTTTATAATATAACTCATGTGCTGAAATGTTTTGTCACAATGTGGTGTTAGTAGGTGTCTGTGCTCTATACAGTCATCATAAATGAACATAATTCTATATTTATTATAACTAAAAGTTTACTTACTTATTTAAAAAATTATTTGATATTTACCATATGATGTTTTATTATTGTATAAATTCTGAATTTAATCATTTTACAGGTTATCTCAAATTTTTATGATCTAACAATGGATGAATCATTGAATTTTCTCCTTAGAAATCATTTGAGATCAATATTTTTATATGTTTACCAACATCGCTTATATCATAGCATAAATGTATAATACAATTTTCATGTCTCAGTATATGAGCTATATAAACTAGTTCCCCAAGCCATTTGGTTAAAATGCCTCAATTACACTTCACCACATACTAGATTATGTAGATTGTTATCGAGGTCCTCGTGTGTGTCTATGAGGACACTCTAACATAATATTAGATTAATTAAATAGTGTAAGTAACAAAACAACATAAATAACATTGAATACTTAGAATAAGAATATGTAAATAAAATTATGGCTATAATAAATAAAATTCAATAAAGGCCTAAATATCCATGTCATGCAAGCTACTACAATCACGTACTGGGTCGATCACATATATACAAGAATGAGAGAAATAGATTAATTCACATGGTCATACTACTAACTCTGACCCAAACCAAATTCCCAATCTTTTTGTAACTCGAGACTCATCAGCTTAACAAATCACAAGCCTCGTCCTTAAATTATTCCTTAAAAAAGTGAATGTCTTCATGAGTACCCCAATGTAATGGAATCCCAATTACAGTGTGAGTACATAAATCAATAGGCAACTGCCAACGTTATCCAATACATATCAAGTAATTGAATTTTATTTAAAATTGAGATAATTTGAAGGATAATAATAATAATAAATATAAAAATAAACATAGTCAACAACACAACTAATATGAAACCCCAATTAATCCATGGGTATGTGATCCTGACTGACCATACCTACTACATCCTAATCCATAATGTCAAAAATCATTTTCAAAAACATAAATATTTATAATATATATATAATTATGTGTATATATATATATCTCTGATATTTGTATCAATATATATATTTATATATCCATAGTACTAGCTAGATCCTGACGTGTAACAGCAAGGAATCCATGTATAATTATATTCAACTAATATATGACCCAGGCATAAAATACATATATATTATTTCATTTAAGGTAAATATTCAAAACATTTGAAAATTACAAGCCCATGGACCAAAATAGCTTATTCTCTTTGGAACTATGGAACGAAATCTTCTAATATTGGTTGAAGATCATCGATTTCTGTAATAATGATCTTCCCCTTTAGTTCTCCTACCTAAAAACATTCTTCATAACATGGGAAAATAAAAAATGGGAAATGGTGATATCATATTCTCAATAAGAGTAAATAATGGATATATTTAAGAATAATACAAACATAATGTAATGAGATAATGAGCATAACATTAATATGTAATACCCTACGTAGCAAATATCATAGACATGAATCATGGTATAATGATTGGAATTTCATTATACATAGATCATAAGATTAAAATTAAATAATCAATGATATAATAAAATGGGAATAAGACACTAAATTATGAAATTCACATATTCATAGAAAATGTTATATCAATTCTACCTACCTTGAATGTCATAACATTTTAGGCTTGGGCTAATCACAAATGTACCTGCTTCAGGCTTAGGATGTCCTCCCATGTACCCTCTTATTTCAGGCATTGTATGCCCTCACATGTTTCCTCTTATTATAGGACTAGTATTCCCTCATGTATACCATTTTGTTACATGATTCATATTCCATCCAGTATACACAATGGTTAAAAGAATAGGATTCCCTATCTTATGAATTCTTATTACAGGAATTGGATCCCCTCTCATGTACCCTCTTGTCACAGACATCGAATGAAATATCATGTACCCTTTTGTTATTGGATTGGGATTCACTCCGATACACTCTCTTATTGTGGGATTGGGATTCCCTCCATTGTACCCTCATATTATAGTTTGGTATCCCCCCCCCCCTAAATTCCAACTTGTTTTGGTCTTGGGATATCCAACCATTTACCCTTTTGAGATTATTGAACATTTGTCAATTCCCAATGAATTAGATAGATATATTTGTCTCATCTATCACAAAATCAAATCATACATTCATGCCCCACAATATTATAATTCAATCATATATCATGACCAATAATAATGGGATGCGCTTCATAAACGTCAAATTATAACCCATGACATGAAATGGTTATCATAAACATGTTATAAAATTATTACCCATGGAAAAGATCCATGTTTTATAATCCAATAATCAAATACTAACCTACGAAAATAAGTGGGTTTAATATGAGTTTTTTCATGGTATAATCAGTGGATGAGAAACAAGTGTCATAAAAATCATGGCATCAAAACATACACCATTATATGAAAGAATATAAATTTTATTCATTGATCATATCCCTAGTAGGGAATAGGTAACAACAAAAGATATCATATATTTATGGAAAATTATATTTAATAATATTTTTAAATAATTTATTGAAAAAATATTCCTTCCGTCTTTGAAAAAATCTTTTAGAACATAAAACATTTTGAAAACCTTTTCTTTTGAAAATAACCTATAAAAATAATAATGCAATATTTGAAATCCATATAAAATAATTTTTGAAAGAATATTAAAATTATAGAATCTATTTTCAATTATAATCAACATAAATATCAATTAAAATAATATCTAATAATATGTTTTTGGAAACATGGTTTTTTAATAAAAAATATTTTTGATCCAATGGAGGATTTTAGTCCGAGTTTCTTTAAAACTATCACATAATTATCTGATATACCAATGAGTGGAAAAATTGTACCATTTTTTTAGTAAATCATTAATAAATAGATAATAAGAAAATTAATGATAATTATAGATATATTTATTATAATATTCCATCAATATAATCATAATCTTAAACAACCACGAAAGACCATGAGATTGTTAAAATAAACTCTCACCACTTTGGAAACATTTTATCATAATTACCATTAAAAAATAACATTACATGAATATTAACATATCATTAATGGATTTATATTCCTGATATAACATGTCAAATTATATCATATACACCGTATAAAAAAATATAGGTCCAGAACATAACATGATTCCCAAAAAAACAATTTGAGACAAAATAACCTTACCGATTTGGTAACTCTTGAATTATAAACCCCCAAGAAACAGATATAATAAAATTGATATGTAAACACCCATAAAATTAAGGATATGGATCATATAATATATTCATTTTAATTATATACACCACACAATCAAAAAATTTTGTGATTATGGAATAAGTCTCTCAGAAATAAAAGTCAGACTAGAAATCCCTTTACTACCTGACTAACTTTTGAATTTAGAGATATATAAAAGAATAAAATCAATTGAAACATTTTATATCATGAAATAAATTATATTATCTATATGTAAATTTAATTTTCATTATATAAAACACAAAATAATAAAAAGTGTTAAGGTATCATGTATCTGACAAAAATAAAAGCAAGAAAGAATGCATTTACCTTAATTCACGACTTTATTTGTACATGTAAAAACATCCTTTATAATAATTTTACATTAACAATAAATCTACCATAGACCCGTATTATTATATATCATATCATGTATGACTTTATTAGGAACTTATATTATCCATTTATTAATAATTTCATGTTAAGGATATGTTTTGTGTAATAACCGTGTTTTTTCATATATGTTTTGACTTGTTATTCATGATCCTCATACATGGATCATGATTAAATTGTTTATTGAATGAGAAAATGATATTAATATAATATTAATTATGTATCTTGGTATTTATATAAATCTATAAAATCTATAAATATAAAATGAGATACATTATTCATGGATGCATTAGGTCATACGTACACATGAAGAGTTTTTCTATTTTCTTATCATTTTGAAAGAAAGAAAATTAAATCATATATATATTAAAATTTGAGTAGAATTATTAATTAATAAATATAAAATATATTTAATAATGGATTCCTTACTATATTCCTTATAAATAATTAATGAAACATATCTCTTTGAGGAGGTGGTTGTCCAAACTTCTACAACGATGTTCTCATATTCCCAAAATAATGGAAATAATTAAGATATGGGTTATATTATAATTAAATAACCATAAATACGTCATTAATATAATATATATCATATATAAAGGTCAATTCCATAATTATTACCAACTATTAAATGTGGTAATGCAAGAATTTATGAAATCAGTGCGTGACGCGGTAGTCCTCCGTACACATGATCGATGATTGTGTATACCATTTGATAAAAAAATTTAAATGTTTAACTCATTCGCATAACATAAAATATATAATTATATTTAGGATAAAAATTTTATTATATAATAATGATATAATATTAATTTAATTGGGTGGATAAGAAAATAAATCCAATGTGCTTCTTGAAGGATGTTACCTCTTATTTGGGTAACTCATTTTGGTTTGCACCAAAGGACTTCTTTAGATTAAATTATGTCCAAATTAAGGATTCAATGATGGGGGAAGGAATTTGTTATATATTTTTCTTTGAGTTTTGACATTTCAATGGACTCGAGATGTGATGAGACATGGGGAGAGGTCACGACCTTTTATATGTGGTGAAAAGGACTCGCATATTATTTTTAAAAAATAATTATGTGCTCCCCAGGTTTCACTTGTCCCCCCAAGTATTAGAAATAGACCCTTATATGTAATTTGTGTTTTAATGGTTTATATATGGTCATATAACCATTTTTAGAAAATTTTAGGGTCATTCTTACATATTATATTCTAATTTTAGTCATTAATTTTTCTCATTTTACCTTAATCGCTATTAATAATTTAATCTAATTATTGTAATAAAATTGAAAAAAAACAAATTTGAACAAACTATAAAATATAAATTATACTGATTATAAATATTTAATCTATTTAACCAAATTATAATCACATATCGGGTGTAAATTATTCGAAAATTATTCACACAGACTAGATGAAACAAAAGGTTTTTAAAGTAAATATTTCAAAAGATTAAAATGTTTTAATATCCATTTCCAATGTAAAATTGATTCCAATGACCTAAATTTGATTAATATATATGTATAATAGATCTAATTAATCTTTAAAACCTATTTAAAATATATTTTAACTATATAAATAAAATAGTTTAAAATGTATTTTTAAGTTAAAATTCATTTTTTTCACTGTTCCTCAAAAAATGAATATTTTAAGAAAAATACCACAAATTCACCCAAACTAAATTTTCATATTATTTATTCATAAATGAATTTTATTTTGTAAAATGAAAAATATAAATGTGTAAGATATTATTTTTAAAACAATTCTTCCACTAAATGGTGGTAAAACATATTCTTAGAAAAATATATCTTTTTATGCCTAATTTTTTATTTATTCTTATCTTATTCATATCAAACAAATTGGATGAATTTAAAAAAAATTAATGAATTTATAATATATAATTTTCATTAATATCTCTCACTAATTATGATTAAATTAATTTATTATCATCAAAATCCTTTATGAGAATAAAATTTGATTTTCATAGAAACACATCATTTATATTGAATTGGTTTTATTTTAATTTCTATTTATTTGATAACCAAAAAAATAATTTTAAAAAAATTTATAAACCATTTTTTCATAATTTATTTAAAATTATTTAAATATTCCATTAAAATTTCTAGTTATAAATATAACATATTTTTAAGAATATTAGTATAATGTAGTTCGAATAATCTCCATCTTTCATGTAACACATGCTATCGAGGGAAATCAACATTGTGTAAAACATGTGCCAAACATAGAAGTCTGTGTAACAAAATCTAATATATGTGTTTCATGTAGTGAAATAATAGCTTTTTTATGCAGTCAACATAGACTGAACTTATTTATTTCATATGACTCAATTTATATTCAGTGTTAGGTGAATTGAAACATATTAAAAGGTATAAATTAATATGAAAAAAATAGAAAAACTACTAGGGTGTTACATTCTACCCCCATAAAATTAATCTCACTCTAGAAATTTATCTATTTTATCAATGGATTAATACATTAATGTTTATTTAATATAAATCAACTTCATTAAAATGAATACTGAAACTTCGTTTCAAAATAAAATATTTGAAACATTACGGTTATTCACAACTAGGATTCCACATAAGAGAAAATATATTGAAATTGAAAACATATATATTGAAGAGAAATCTAACTATGATGTTATGATAGATAGAGTTAGAGATCATGGTCAAAAGAATGTTAAAAATCACAAATCCAAAAAACAAAGATACTAGAAAATGGACATTAATATACTCAAATATTATGATAGTAGTAAAAAATTATAATAATTTTTTATCTAATTTAATTTTTGAATGTTTTAGAAAAATATATACTTGAATGATTTTATAAGAACAACCTCATTCATTGGTTTTCCCTCGATTAATTTACACTTCATATCTTACTCAAATAAATGAAGGTGAATTTGTTATTCCTAATGTACTAATATTTTTTTAGATCCCTAAATATAATGATAATAAATTAAAAATTTCATTAATTATAATTACATAAAAATGGTTAGAACATGTTATCTAATATGTATAAATCATCATATATAGAGATAAGACTGTAATCAATAAAATTTCATCTGATGATTAATGTAATCTATTCAATAAATGGTTATCCTTGAAACACTATTGAAAGATGAAAATCTATAATGTTAAAAATAAGTTCATTAAATATCTCAAAATCAACATAACATTGATCCGCCATATATAATAAATTATATTTTTTTTCACATACCGTATATGTGAATAAATTCATCATGTATTTTATTGAATAGTTTTAATAACCTCACTTACAATTAAACCATATTGAAAACACATCTTATCCTCCATTACATATATACAACACATATTATTCAATATAATCCTTCAATAGAAAATATATTTGATACTCCATCCATGATATAATAGATCAATTTTTAAACAAATCAACTATCATTTCCATGGTAATCAATACAATCCATTTTAATTTTATCACGGCTTTTCTAGCCCAAGAGAACTCATTTCACGGGATGTGCCCATAAGGGGCACTGCGAGATAGGTTTACCATCATTGCCGCCTCCTTCATCTTCTAGATTAGCGTGACCCTCCTTCATTCTCGGCGAGATTGTGGTGGTGTAATTCTGTTGCAGCGGCATCGGCGACTTCGTGGACTCAGTTGCATCGGCGATTTACACCATGGCTGGCCAATCCTTTCCCAATTCCTCCTAATCAGGATATAATTTCTTATTGTTTCACAGTGTCGGCCGCAACTGAGATCTAGCTTTTGAGGCTTTAGTTTTTTTGTCTCATCACTGGTGTGTGAGGTGGGAGGTTTAAATGTTCTTCGTGAGTGATTAGGAATGTGGCGACAGGATCTAGTTTGCAGCGGTCTTCACCCGTCGAAATGGTGATGTTTCTTTGATATTTGTTTTTTTTGCTATATTTTTATTTTTTGGAGGTGTTTAGGTTCATGGAGCTTCGTTCGTGCATCGGTGCTTAGGCTTCAATTTGGTCTTCTGTTGGATTCGTGTTTGTTTGAGTTCTTTCTACTGGATGGGCGATTGGTTCATTGGTATTGTAAAGGGCATATGGTTTTGTTGCGTGTGCCTGCAGTGGCTGGTTTGAAGGCTAGGTTATACATTTTTCGTTGTATGGTTAATGAATATCAAATACTGTTGAGTTGTCTGAGGGTTAATTAACGTGAAGCAGTGGAAAGGGTGGTTGTGCTGGTTTAATTTGAACCGGGGATAATTTCTGATTGTTATGAACTCTAGAAATTTGGATGTGTGACTGTTGCAGCACCGGAGTGATGTTTGTAAATTTTTAGGTCTCTTTTTTCTAGTGGCCATGATTAATGAGACAGTGCATTCTGTTTACTTACAAGGGATTGGCCCGGATGTGGTTTAGATATGGGAGCGTTCTCCTTCTCATCACTATTTGGTTATGGAAGATTGAGAGGGTATGGCATTTTACATCAGTACCGCAATCGTGCATTCTTTCACGGGACAGCTAGCCGAGCATCGACGAGAAGGGGGATGCAAATTGTATTGTTTCTCTTCTAGGGTGGGGCTTTTCCTTTATCATGATTTGTAGTTTATTTTTTATTGACGATCATGGCCCATGGAGGCATGGTTTTTCATTAAGTCTTTGATGTCATTCTGGTTTCCCACTTTTTCCTCAAAAGTTCTTTTGAAATAGAAATTTAATTTTCAGTTAGTCATTATAATTTATCAATATCAATAATCGGTATATCCAAGTTAAAAAAAATTTCTCAACCTCAGCAACACATTATGGGTTATGTTACTTTAATGAAAATATTACCATATCATTAAATAAACATTCTAGGTCATCATCACTATTTAATGTTTTTTGGAAATTCTTTGTGAATAACATATACAAAATGATATAAATAAAAAAATCATGAATTCAAATACATATATACTCTTCAATAATCCATCATTATTCTTAAGTCATTACATAGGATTAATAATCTTATTCCTTAATAACCTTTTCCCTGAATATAATGTACAAATAATGTATTAAGGTTATTCAACCTTAATTTAATCATTATTTTTATGTTTAATGTAAACAAGACTATTAAACATCACATTAATTTCAAAAGTCGTTCAAAATCTCATTATATTTAATAGTACGACCAAAAATTGTAGCACCTTCCTAATCACTTTTTTAGTTTCTACTTAGAACATTTATTTTCATTATTCACATACAATACACATATAATAAATTCAATTTGGACCTAGTCACTTTTAGTTTTAGTCATTTAAAAAATCCAGAATTCATTGTGTGAGAAACACTTATCATATCAGAAAACCACATTATAATGGAATTCCCAATATATAGTGTCACTATCTAATAGTCAAACTTCTATAATATATGACACCATATGTAAATTCTATTTTATTCATAGTCCAATTCTCATTAAATACTTCATGATGGTTCATAATTGTTTTGTGAATTCCAAATGAACATCCCCTATGAGTGGGAAACTACGTGTGTAGCAATTTCCATTATTGTCCACTAGTTTACCGCTTGAGTCTAGGTCAATACATTGTTTTTAGGATTATTACTACAATGTACATATGTGAAATATCAACATCCAGTTGTAGTATCTAGACATTATTTTATTACTTGGAAACCACACCCTCTATTATTTACCAAAATTCCAGGACATTTTCCTATAACATTACTCATCCTTAGACTTTTCATCAGAGACATCCCTAAACATTTCTTTAAAAATATCCCTAGAGAATCTCACTTTGGTGTTCTCATCTTATTTTCCAATGTTTGACTGAACCATTTCTTTGATACGTACTATATTTTCCTAGGCTTAACATACCTAGATAATACAACATTTTAGTTAAATATCAAAAACATTGTAGACCTATGTTCCTAAGGACCATAGTAGTTTATTGTATTTGGAATGATGGAATGAAATCTTCTAATTGTGGTGAATGATCATCAATGTCACTCATAAATATCTTTCCCTTCAGTAACACTACTAAAAACAATTCTTCATAAACTGGGGAATGGAAACATAGGAATGAGTGATCAAAGATTTTTAGTATGAGTAAATGAAGGGAATACATAAGTATAACATGAAAATAATGGAATGAGAGCATGAGTATAATATTAATGGATCATACCCTGCATAATAAAGATCATATACATGAATCATGGAATAAATATAGGAATTTCGTAAGACATAAATTGTCGTAATATAAAGAGTAAAATCCATTAGACAATAACATATGAATAATACAAGGAATGCTCCAAAGGCTTATTAGGAACTTCATTTGGACTGGTTCTATGTTTGAAAGGAAGCTTGTTGTTGTGTCCTGGAAGGATTGCATCAAGCCCTTTGAAATGGGGGGGCTTGGCATCAAGGATCTGGCCCTTTTCAATGAGGCCCTGATTAGAAAATTTACCTGGAACCTCCTCACATCTTCTGATCATTCCATGGAGTTCTTTGCTGGCCGGTTTATCTTACGTCTTTGGGCAGATTATCCTCACTATCTTTTATCCTCTGTCTGGCCGGCTTTGAGGTCTTCATTTATTGGGTTTTCGGCCTCCACAAAATGGCTGGTCAGTAGGGACTCAATGCTGAATATTTGGACCACTCCTTGGCTTTCCAGACCTATTCAACAGGATGTCCAGATCCCCTCCCACATGTCAACTGCTCGGATTTCTGACCTGCAGGCTGCCAGTCCGGGTTTTTTGGAGCTCATCCCTCCCCATTTTAAATCTGAAATTCTCAATTATCGGTACATGGACCGTGATACCTTTATTTGGGAACCGAGTAGCAATGGCATCCTTACCACACGAGATATGTACAGATTCCTCTATAATGGGCAGACTCCTACTCCTCGGTGGCTACTTGCATACAGGACTATCTTCATTCCGCCTTCCGTTTACTTGCTTTTATGGAAAATCTGGAAACGAAGACTCCCAGTCCACTGCACCCTTCAAAGATCTGGTTTCCACATGGCCTCGACTTGTCCCATCTGCCGCGCGGCTGTGGAATCTATTGATCATCTTTTTTTCTCATGATCCTTTGCTTCCAGGCTTTGGAAATATATTCAAGATATGACAGGGTGTTGTTTGAATGTCACCTCTCTGGATAATCTACTCCAGTCTGCTGCTTCGGGCCGATGCAGTGATCAGGTTAGAAATATTATTATGGTTGCAGTTTCCTCTTTTCTTGAGTTCATTTAGAGGGCTCGAAATGCTCAACTCTTTGAGGACACCACGCCCAATTTTTTTTCTGGTATTAGAGCTATTCACAGGTCTGTTTGTACTGCTTCTAAGATACAAACTGGGTGCATGGAAAATGGTTTGAATGACTTCATTGTCTTGAGGAACTTTGGTGTGAGCGGCAGACCTAAGAAACCATTGGTCCTAAAATATATCCGATGGATTCCTCCTATTCCTTCCTGGCTGAAAATCAATGTTGATGGTGCGGCGGCTGGATCACCAGGACCTTCGGGTTGTGGCGGCGTCTTTCGCACTTATCGGGGCTTTGTCAAAGGCTGTTTTTATCATTATATTGGGCAGGGCTCTGCCATTGAAGCTGAGTTATGGGCGATGATCAAAGCCATTAATTATGCTGTCCATTTTGGCTGGAGATTTATATGGCTGGAATCAGACTCTATGGTGGCTGTGAACATTCTCAAGAAGCGATCCAGGAATGTTCCTTGGGTTTTAATGCCTCATTGGATTGAATGTCTACGTCTTCTTGACTTCATTGTCATTGATGTGACCCATGCTTACAGGGAGGCCAATCAGGTCGCTGATGCTTTATCAAAGAAGGCCATTGAGGAGTCATGCTCGGAATGGTCTTTTGTTGCTCCCGAGTGTTGTGTGCGCTTTGTTGAGGACGACGCGGGTGGGAAGTTGTTCTCCCGTCTTTGCAAACCCCCCTTCTGATGCTTGTCATTGTACTTTATTTTATTTAATAAATTTTGGTAGGGGTGGATCTCTGATTCACTCCTGGGCCTTTTGGTTAATAATACAAGGAATTTTTTAATATTCCTATTCATAGAAAATATTATATCATGTATATCTACCAAGACCTCCATAATATGTTAAGCTTGATATAATCCTCCATGTATTGGATTTAGGATTCGTATTTCCTCTCATCTACCCACTTGTTCCTAGCTTGTGTTGTCCTCCCATGTACCCTATTGTAATGATCTTGGGAATCCCTCATGTATAACCTCATGTTATGGGAATCATATGTTCTTCTGTATACACTCTTTTTACATTCATAGGATTCCCTCCTATATACCCTCCTATCACGAGAATTAGTCCCTTATAATGTAGACTCTTGATATGTTCTTGTGATTCCCACCCCTATACCCTTTTGTAACGGGATTTGGATGCCCTCCCATAAAATATATTCTTATTGGTTTGTAAATCTTTCTTTTGTATCTAATTATTATGGGCTTGGAATGCACTCACGTATAGCCTCTTGTTACGATCCTAGAATACCCACCTGTATAAATTTTGATCTCAATTAACAATTATCATTATCAAAATCATTTTAGGGATACATATTTCATACCCATCAAATAATAAAATAATATAGGCATGTTCCACAAGATAATAAAACATTCATCAAATCCATGTTTATAACAAAGAGATGGGATTCATAAAATTCACATCATAACTGATGAAGTGAAATGGATAGAATATGTATGTAATAATATATTAAACTATGAAAAAGATATTGGTTTTTTAATATTTTAATAAAATAATATCCATTGAAATTAATGGGCTTCATACACATTTTTAGGGTATAACCAATAGAAAGGATACAAGTGTCATTAACATCATCCCATCAAAACATAAAGCGTTTTTAGAAGCAACATGAATGGTATTCATGGATACTATCCATAATAAGGGAATAGGAAACATAATAGATGACACATTATATGGTAAGTAATTTTTAATGATATTTTAAAAATATTTCTTGAGGAAACATACATTCCACATTAAAAAAACTCTTTTTAAAATAGACAAATTTTCTAAAATAAAATGATTTTTAATATAACCTTGAGAACTTATAAATGAAGGTTTTTAAAAAATTTAAAATAGATATTAAAACATAATATGTTTTTAAAATTATTTTTTCATGAATATGAGCTTAAAAGATCATTTAAAAACATATTTTGAAAACATATTTTTTGAATAAAACAAATTTCTGACCGAATAGATAAATAAAGATGGATTTTAATAAATAAATTTTATTAATTATCTTTTGTACCAAAGAGTGTTAAAATGATAACACTAAAATATCATTTCATTCATAACTAGGGTAGAATAAAAATTATCATAATTCCAGGGATATGGATCACAATATTTCATCAATTGAAGTGTAATAATAAACAAACCTGATAAATGATGTGATTGTATCAATAAACTCTTAACACCTCAGAAACATAAAATTCTAATCCCCATGAAAGAATAAAATTACATGAATATTAAAATACCATTATATTAAGTAGATTCATGAAATAACATGTCAAATGGAAGCATATACACCTCATAAGAGAATATAGGTGCATAAAAAACATGTGTCTCAAGGAAGGAAAATTAAGACATAATTACCTTACCGATTGCATATATTTTGAACAATATAACCCGATGAAATAAAGATAATTAAATGGATATATAAATACCCATAATAATAAGGATAAGTTTCATATAATACAAGTATAGTAATTATATGCACCCAAAAAATAAAAGGGTGGTGAATAATGCACATGTATCGTAGAATTATATGGGAGACTAGAAATCCCCTTATTGTATGAGTTACATTTAAATAATGATATCCAAGAAATAATAAATTCAATTAATAATTTTTTATATCCTTAAATAAATTATATTCATGATTTAAATATTTATAAGTATTTATATACACCACACAACATGAATAAGTGTTGAACATAGCTTGTATCTCATAGAAATAAAAGTAAGACAAGAAAACCCCTACCTTATGTATTGAATTTCATCGTACATGTCCAAACATACTGTATAATAAATATAATTTTAATATAAATATACCAAATAACAATATAATTTTATTTCATATAAAATGTTATTTTATTATGACTGTATATTACATGTTTATTAACAGTATCTTATTAAAGTTGTGTTTTTTATAATAACCATTCTGTTTTACATAAATCTGTTGACATGAATTTATTCTTCCTTTTTCAAAGATCGGGATTTTAATATTTAAATAATTCCAATGATGATTTAAATATCATATATATACAGTATATATGTTTTCATAATAATCTATAAAATATATAAATATAAAATTAGATGCATTGTTCATGTAAACAGTAGGGCATACGTACTCATGAACATTGTTTCGGTTTTCTTATCGTATTGAAAGAAATTAAATTAAAAGATTTATTCAAATATATATATATATATATTACAATAAAATTATTATATCATAAATATGATATTAATTTAATAAATCCTTCTTTAATACATTCCATGTAAATTGTGAACAAATCACATCACATTGAGGAGGCGATAGTCACACGTCCACAAAGGATGTTATCATATTCCCACAAAATGGAAAGCATGAATGTATATGTTATATAATAATTTAATTGGAATAAATACATCCTAAATATCATACATATAATAAAATAATATTTATTCCATCATTATTTCCATCCTTGAAAGGTGGTAATGGATGAATTAACAGCATCGGTTCACGATGTGGTAGTCTATCGTACACACGAACAATGATTATGTATCATATTTGAAAGAATTGTGTGAAGGTGTAGGTCATAAACATAAAATTGAAACATATAATTTTATTTATTATATATAGGTTATTATATAACCATTATATAAGAATACATGAAGTGGTTTGAGAAGAAAATAAAACATGAGTGCTTGTTGAAGGTTGTTAACTCTTTATTGGGTAACTCCTTTTGGTTTACACCAAAGGACGTTGTTGGATTTTTTTATTCCCTGTGTGAGGATTATTGGATGAGGGGTGATATTTTTGGAGTTTATTTATGATGTTTTTTATGAGACAATGTGCTTGAGAGGTGTGAAGTGGTCAGTAGAGTCTGTGTCATTTTATATGTTGGAAAAAGGAAAGAGTTGGCATTTTGGAAAAGAATTGTTTTCATGAAATTTTTTTCTTGTCCTAAAATTATAATAAATGGACCATTATATATAAATAGAAGACTAATTTCCCTATTTTGGATAAATTTAGTGCCATTAATTGACCATATAGTAGAGTTTTAGTCATCAATTAAACTCATATTTACCTTAATCAATGTAATTAATTTCAACCACTTCTACTAATCACATTTTTTAAGAAATTAATATTTCCGAAGTAAAAATTGTATATTAATTTTATTATAAATATGTAATTAAATTATCTAAATTTTGATCACATATGTGGAAGAAAATAATCTAAAATTAATCCCTTATATGGGACAAAACAACGAGTTTTTCAAGTAAAAAGTTCAAAAGATTGAAATTTTTTTAGAACCAATTTCAATGAGAAATTGAATAAAATGACATAAATTTGATTAATCTATGTATAAGTGATCTAATTAAACTTAAAAAACAATTTATAATATATTTTTCCTCTATAAATTAGTTATATGAAAAAGTGGTCTTCTATTAAAATTCTATTTTTTACATATTTCATTTAAAAATAACTGTTTTAATAAAAATAAAAATAAATAACCAATATCAAATATTGATATTAAAATTTCAAAAAATATGTTTACATTTTAAATTAAAAATTAAAAATCTAAAAAAAATATGACAATTCTTCCATTATAAGGTGGTAAATATTCCTCCTAGAAATTTATATATTTTTATGCCTATAATTGGATTTATTTTTATGTTATGCCTATAAATCATATTGGATGAATTTAAAAACATTTGATTGAATTTATAATATTTTAATTTAATTAATATATCTCAGTAATATTTATTACTTTAGTTTATTATTATTGACTTCCATTTTGATCATAAAAATAGTTTCTTTCATAAAAACTAATTATTTGTATTCAATTGGTTATAATTTCAATTTTAAAATAATTGATAACAAAAAATTAAATTATATATACATTTGTAAACCATTGTTTCATAATTTAGATAATATTATTAATATATTAAATTCAATGATCCAGGTAAATAATTTAACAAAAATTCAATAATATTATTCTATTTTAGTTTTATGAAAGTCGTTCTTGCGTATAATATAAGAAACCGAGGGAACTTGGAATTGTTTGTAACACAAGACAGAAATAGTTTTGCATGTACGGATAGATAATATATTTTTTCTACGTAGAACAATCAAATTTTTTTTCATGAAATTCAAATCAAACAAAGTGATTTCATTTAACAGAAGCTATATTCAATGATGCATGAATTGAAAAATATGAATAAGTTTAAATAAATTAAAAAAATACCAAATCATGGGGAGTTACATATAAGGTTATATTATTTCCATGACATTAATAATTTATACATCAAGGATTGAATAATATCATTTAGGGATTTCATACTTCTATATAACCTCTGAAACCATCCAAGGAATATCATAAAAGTAATTTAATTCTCTATCAAGGTGCAATATTTAATTATTTAACATTTGATCTCATCCATGGCATTCAATATCAGGAATCTTGGTATATCTCAAGGAATAGTATAATATCATCCCACCTATGATCCTCTCCAGTTAATTTATAATAAGGATTCCATGTATTTCTCAAGGTGAAATAAAATCTCATATAACCTATAGGAATATCGGTGGCATTCCACCTATGGAATACTAGTATCACTCAAGGTGAAAATAAATTATTCTTTATAATAATTCATTCCACAACATTTCTATATGGGAATACAGGTTTCATTAAATCCATACTATAATTCATATATCCTATGGGTCCTTCTAAGGCATTCTTGTATGGGAATCCTAGTGTCACTCAAGGTATACTATTCAATTTTTCCTCTAATCTTGTCAAAGAAACTTGACAAATGGAATCCATGTATCACCTATGGAATCACATACTTTGTAATAAATGAAGTATCCAAAAAATTATATTCCAATTAATTACCTATGTGAATATAAGGCCTTGGCCTTAAAACTTACTTAATATTGAATTAAATGAATAATTCACGTTGAGGATCTTTTCAGGTTTAGAGTTTTAGAGAATTAGGACATAACTATTACATCTCAAAAGATTACAAAGTAGACACTTCTACTAAGTTTCCATAGAATAAAAACTCTTAAAAAAACATGTCTAGTTCCATGTTCTATATAGAATTACTTTCCCTTGATCCCATCCTTGACCCTATTCCCCATTACGTCATGTGAAAAACATTTCAGAAAACTTGTGGTGAGCATAAAAAACTCAGTAAGGGATACACAATGAATGAAAACTGTTAGTTTTTCAAAACAACAAGTGAACCATGTATACTTTATCAAAGTAATACTTTTCAACTTTATGAAGTAGTAAAAACTCTTCACTGAATAAAAGTTCATTACTTATTCTTTTGTAACCAAATGATTACTATAAAACCCATATAAAGGTCACATAACATATAAAGGTAACATGGGACATAAACATTCTTAAATGGAATCACCATACATTCAACTTCCACACATATCACTTAATGGAATAGCCATACGACCGACTTCCATACCCAATGCATTGGAGGTTATAACCTAACCACCCGTCCTGGTATTCACGGCACCACCTGTCATATGGTTTATCACGTAACCACCAATCAAATGTCCAAGTACCATTATAAAATCATAATACATAAAACAAATATAATGGAAAGAAAACATTTCCACACTTTGATCAAAATATATCACGTAAATATATTGACATAACAAATCCATTATTAAAACCATTTTCAATACCTAAATATAGAAAACAGTATATGGTATTTATTTCATTTTAAAAACATTACGACGTGTTGAGGAAGCCAAATACCAAATAATACTCACGGTGGCGGAAAAGGTCATAGTCACTGCGTATGTTAAAAGAAACATTCATTTTGGTCGTTTAGTAAAATTCATCGTATAAAAAGAATCTTTTTGAATAAAATTAAAAGTCAAAGGGGTTTATACACCGTATAAAAGAAAGTTGTGTATAAAACAAAATATGCCTCAAGGAAAGGAGATTGAGACGAAGTTCCATACAAAGATAATTTTTAAATAAAATAGATCTATTATGTGTATTCACTATAAGTACACATAAATAAAGTACAAATACAAGATAGGACATAATAATATCATGACATAATTTGAATTTAGGAGATTAACCCAAAGAACGAAAATTGGGTTAAAAAGTTCCCTTACCTCGGGTCCGACTTGACTCGATCGTTCTTTAATGTCCTGAATAATAAACTTGAGTTAATTTCTACTTGATTAAGAACCTTTATCAAGTTCATTATTTCTTTTATATCACTTATTTCCATGTCATGAACACTAAGTAATTATGTAAGTTAATAACGGTCGTTTTAACAATCATTGGTACTTGAGTCAAAAATATGCTCTTTATAATTACAAGTTGTTCATGTATACATTATATCCAGAGTTATACTCATGATGTATATATAATATATATCATATATATATAGTATATACATGCATTTATAATAATACATAATCATTTAGAGGTAAGAAATGAAATGCACCGTTTATGGAGACGGTAAGCCGTACTTACGCGTGAATGCTACTTTCATTTCTATGTCATTTTAATTGAATTAAAACTAAATGAGATATATGTATATTTTAATTCCAGAATTATATTAATCATTTAGATTTAACATACATCATATATATCAATTATATATATGTACTTATAATAGTACATTACATATGGTGATAAGAAATGAAATGCACCGTTCATGGAGACGGTAAGCCGTACATACGCATGAATGCTACTTCCATTTCTATTTAATATTTAATGGAATTAAAACATAACGATACATAATAGTATTATAATTCTAGTATTGTATCATATATAATATCATTCAATATATCCTTTATAAGTACCACATATGGTATTAACGAATCAAATCACTTTGAGGGGGCGGTAGTCCGCACTTTCTAAAATGAAGATATCGTGTTACCCATAATGGAAACCATAAAGGTATGCCATAAATGAAAAATAAAGAATCTTAAGTACAACAAAAAAATATTATATATCATATATAAATATAGTGACATTATAATGGCCACCTTTGAAGGTGTTAAAAGAATATTGAACAATCATCATTTCGTGAGGCATAAATTCGCCATCCACGGAAATAGTATGTTCTTTAACCATTAAATGTAGGTGTGTGTAAGTGTAGATCTAATCCTTCTTATAAAAACATCCTAGTATATGTAAGATACTGTTTTTGTTAAAAAATAAATGAATAAAAAGATTTTAGGGGGTTGTAGAAGAAAAATCAAACATAAGGACACAATAGAAGACACTACCTTTAAAATGGGTAACTCTTTTTGATTTGAGCTCAAAGGCTTCCTTGGGAAGACTTCTGCCAAATGTGAGGAATCAAAAAGTAAGAGAGGTATGTGTATAGACAAAATGGGCAGAGGTGGGCCAAGCCAAGGACTTTGGAAGTGTAGGTAAGGTGGTATAGGTGGGGGCCTTTTATAAGAGAAGTGGAGGGGCACTCTGGGAAATTAAAGAAATGTTACTTTATTTTAAAATGGGGTTCGGATTTAAAAGGACCCACATTGAAATAGTTTGAGGATAAGGTGATAAGGGTTCGAAATATACTAATAAAATAGGTCTTTTACAAGTGTATGTTATATTTTTAACATTATCGTTTCATTTTATTTAAATTCTTTTTTAATGAGGTAATCACTGCATCATCATGATGTCATAAATAATTTAATTTATTTAATGTCTAAAAATTATAAAAAAAATATCATGATGTAGGAAATCTTTTTATATTTCAAATGAATAAATATAGTCAAACATATGACTTGTATAACACCATTTAAAAATTAATTTAGTAAAACAACTCATGTTTGTGTCATTTTTACTTTTACTTTAAATAAAAGGCAGTAATGACTTTATCTTTCCCAAGTAACTCCATGGGGTCCCAAAAATCGACCCATGAGGTGTCTCGGTCGTCCATGACACATCCAATAAGGGTAATATATGTGTCTAGGAATTTTCATTTTATTATAATATAATTTTTCCTTAAATTGCACTAATTACCTCTAATCACGATTAAAAACATAAAAGTTACTATTCACCAAAAAATTATTTTAATCTCATTGAACCACATTTTACGTCTTAATGACAACCATGTATGTTGGATTTTTGAAAATCAAAACACAGAAGTGGCAAAGTTTCATTTAAACGAAAAATCAGTTTCTTTAACTACCACTTAGTGGTTTCACTATTCATCAAAAATTGAAGTTTTTCAGAAAAATACCAAAACTTCACCCTAAGATATATTTGATATTCCGAATTAAAAAATTATGTCTATTTTAAAAAATTCAAAACATATAAGTTACATTAATTAATTTAAAAATTAATTCCCGCTGTCAAAACAAATACCGTGTTTATATGAAACAATATGTATCAAAAGATTGGCACTAGTTTAAGTCCAATTTCAAAGTGAAATTACTTCCAACGACCACTATTGGATTAAATGGTAAAAATATATTCTAATTCATCTCTAAAACCAATTAAAAAGATAATCTAATCATATATATAAATTAGATTAAAAATAGGTTTTGAATTAAAATACAACAGTTTTCACTATTCCTTAAAAAATGAACTTTATCGAAAAAATAGCAAAAATTTACACAAAGTAAATTTTGATGTCCCGATTCTAAAGAAGTGTATTATTTGGTCCAATACAATGTATAAGAGTGACCAAAACTATATTTAATGACGTTTCACCATCAAAAGGCGATAAGTGAACCTTTAGTGAAAGTTAGGGTATATTTGCCTAAAAATGAATTCTTTCCGTATTTTAAGCCATTATCTTTTATTGAATAAATGTAAAAACATTTAAAAAACATATATAATAATATTTTAGTTATTTCTATCCATTCCTTCCAATACAATGGCTATGTGTTGACTACCATTTAAAATAATATTACTTTATTACTACTGTGCAACGTAAGATTTCAATGAAACTCTTTGTTTCGTATCGGGTACACTATCGAACATAGCAACCCATTTAAAGTAAATTTAATATTTAATTCGTAAATACTAATAAATATGAAAATGATTTATTCTTTATTTACCTGGGTTGTTACATCCTTCCCCCTTTTGGGAATTGCGTCCTCACAATTTGATTCACATATCAAAACAAGTGGGGGTATTTATCCCTCATAGCATTTTCATATTCCCATGTTACCTCTTCAATCAAGTGGTTTTCCCCAAAACCTTTACATGATGAATCACCTTATTATGTAACACTTGCTCCCTATGGTCAATAATTTGGACCATTTGTTCCTCATAAGATAGGTTCTCTTCCAGCTGAACTAACTCTTGACTCAATCCATGAGATGGATCTGGCATATACTTTCTCAACATCGAAACATGATAAATATTGTGTACCTGAGATAAACTCGGAGGTAAAGCCACTCGGTAAGCAACTGATCCAACTCTCTCCAGAATTTCATATGGTTCAATAAACCTTGGACTTAGCTTTCCTTTCTTACAAAATCGCATCAAACTTTTTCATGGTGACACTTTTAGAAAAACATGATCACCTACCTTGAAAGATATATTCTTCCTCAGGTTATCCAGATAACTCTTCTGCCTACTCTGAGCTATTCTCATGTGTTTCTGAATCAATTGAACTTTTTTGCCATCTCTTCTACCAATTCTGGTCCCATCAACTTCCTTTCACCCACTTCATCCCAGAAAGCTGGAGTTCCACACCGCTTCCCATATAATTCCTCAAACGGAGCCATCTGTATACTGTAATGAAAACTGTTATTATAGGAAAATTCAACCAAAGAAAGATATTGGTTGAAACTTCCCTGATAATACATCGAACAAGCACGTAGCATATCCTCCAATGTCGGAATTGTTTGTTATGACTGCCCATCTGTTTGAAGATGATAAGTTGTACTAAAATTTAATTTAGTACCCAATGACTTCTGAAAGCCTTTCCAAAAGTTAGAAGTGAACCTGGGATCACAGTAAAATATAATGGAGAGGGAAACTCCATGTAACCTGACTATCCCTTTACGATACAAATGGGAAGGTTGATCTAGGGAAAAAGTATCTCGTATGGCAAGGAAATGATCAGATTTAGTCAAGCAATCAATAATAACCCAGATTGCATTATTACATCGAGGTGTCTTTGGCAATCCCACAATGAAGTCCATGAATATATTCTCCCATTTCCACTCTGGTACTGGTAAAGGATGAAGCATCCCTTTCGGTAACTGCCGCTCTGCTTTAACCTGCTGACAAGTCAAAAACTTCATTGTAAAATCAGCAATATCTCTTGTCATTCCATCCCACCAGTAATGCTCCCACAGATCTCTGTACATCTTAGTACTACCAGGATGAACTGAAAATGGTGGACCATGATCCTCACATAACAACTCATTCTTCAACTGTGAATCACTAGGAACACATAATATTCTCCCAAACATCAAAACACTATCATTATCAATGTTGAATTCAGGAAACTTACTCTTCTGAACCAGCTCTACCTTTTTCTGTAACTCATTGTCTTGCTTCTGTTCTTGCTTAATTCTTTCTGATATAGAAGATTTCACTGATACCTGAAACAAAACAGAAGGAAATCCTGCACCAACAACTTCTATGCCAAAGTTAATCAAATCCTTAACCAAAGTATCACGTTCCAAATACAACATTTCAAATGAATCATTACTTTTTCGACTCAAAGCATCATCCAGTTTATTTTTTTTCCGGATGGTAATGAATTGTACAATCTTAATCCTTGATTAATTCTAGCCATCTCCTCTATCTCATTTTCAATTCTTTCTGAGTGAATATATACTTTAAACTTTTGCGATCTGTATATATTTCACACTTTACTCCATACAAATGTTGCCTCCAAATTTTTAGAGCAAAAACAACAGCAGCTAATTCTAATTCATTTGTAGGGTAATTTACCTCATGAGTTTTCAACTGACATGAAGCATTTGCAATTACTTGATCATTGCACATAAGGACACAACCAAGTCCCTCCAATGAAGCATCACTGTATATAACAAACTCAACATTCCAAGAAGGAAGTGAAAAAACTGGAGCATTTACCAATCTTCTTTTCAACTCCTGAAAACAATCATCACATTCTTTTATCCAGAAAAACTTAACACCCTTCCGAGTTATCTTTGTCATTGGACTAGATAATCGGGAATCATTTTCAACAAACCTTTGGTATTAACATTCCAAACTAAAAAAACTACAGATCTCAGCTACATTTGTGGGTCTTGGACATTCTTCAACAACTTTTGTTTTATCAGGATCAACAGTTATTCTATATTTTGAATCAATGTGACCCAGGAAAGAAATTTGTTGTAACCAAAACTCACACTTGTGGAAATTTCCATACAGTTTCTTTTCTTTTATGTTTTGCAAGATAACCATTAAATGTCTTTCATGATCCTCTTTACTTTTAGAAAACACCAAAATATCATCAATAAAAACAACCAACATTTTTCACCTAAGTCAACTGAGCCATCACTGCAACAAACTGTTTAGTTCTGATTCTGAACATCTCAGGATACTGATTTGAAAGGTCATTTCCCTCTGTATGCCTTCCCAGAAAAGTTTTTCTGTTTCCTCTATGAAAAACCATTCTTAACACTGAAATATCTTAGGTGAAGCAACATGGAAATCATTAAATTCTATATCATTTCAACATGATCATAAAAAAATATATTTTTGGATAATCATTTAGTAGAATTGTAACTCCCAAAGTTATCTAAACTGACATCCGATACCAACTATAAGGCCCCGACCATAAACCTTACTTAATATTGAATTAAATGAATAATTCACGTTGAGGATCTTTTCAAGTTTATAGTTTTATAGAATTAGGACATAACTATTACATCTCAAAATATTACAATGTAGACACTTCTACTAAGTTTCCATAGAATAAAAACGCTTAAAAAGAAACTTGTCTAGTTCCATGTTCTATATAGCATGACTTTCCCTTGATCCCATCCATGAACCTATTCCCCATTAAGTCCTGTAAAAAACATTTCAAAAAACATGGGGTGAGTATAAAAAGCTCAGTAAGGGATACACAATGAATGAAAACTATTAGTTTTTCAAAACAACAAGTAAACCGTTTATACTTTATCAAAGTAATACTTTTCACATTTATGAAGTAGTAAAAACTCTTCACTGAATAAAATTTCATTACTTACCCTTTGTAACCAAAATATTACCATAAAACCCATATAAATATCACATAACATTTAAAGGTAACCAGGGACATAAACATATATAAATGGAATAACCATACGGTCGACTTCCACACATATCACTTAATGGAATATCCATACGGCCGACTTCCATACCCAATTCATTGGAGGTTATAATGTAACCACTCGTCCTGGTATTCACGGCACCACCCGTCATATAGTTTATCACGTAACCACCCATCAAATATCCATCTACCTTTATAAAATCATAAGTCATAAAACAAATATAATGGAAAGAAAACATTTCCACACTTTGATCACAATATATCACCTAAATATATTGACATAACAAATCCATTATAAAAACCATTTTCAATACCAAAATAAATAAAATAGTATATTGTATTTATTTCATTTTAAAAACATTACGACTTGTTGAGGAAACCAAATACCAAATAATACTCGTGGCAGCTGAAAAGGTCGTTGTCACAGCGTATGTTAAAAGAAACATTCCTTTTTTTGGTTTAGTAAAATGCATCGTATAAGAATATTCTTTTGGAATAAAATTAAAAGTCAAAGGGGTTTATACGCCATATAAAAGAAAGTTGTGTATAAAACAAAATATGCCTCAGTGAAAGGAGATTGAGACGAAGTCCCATAAAAAGATAATTTTTAAATAAAATAGATCTATTATGTGTATTCACTATAAGTACACATAAAGAAAGTACAAATACAAGATAGTACATAATAATATCATGACATAATTTGAAAGTAGGATATTAACCCAAAGAACGAAAATTGGGTTAAGAAGATCCCTTACCTCTGGTTTGACTTGACTCGGTCGTTCTTTAATGTCTTGAATAATAAACTTGATTTAATTTCTATTTTCTTAAGAACATTTTTCATGTTCATTATTATTTTTATATCACTTATTACCATGTAATGAACACTATGTAATTATTTAAGTTAATAAAGGTCATTTTGACGATCATTGGTACTTGAGTCAAAAATATGATCTTTATAATTACAAGTTGTTCATGTATACATTATATCTAGAGTTATACTCATGATGTATATATCATATATATCATTTATATCAATTATTTACATGCATTTATATTATTACATAATCATTTATAGGTAAGAAATGAAATGCACCGTTTATGGAGACGGTAAGTCGTACGTATGCATGAACGCTACTTTCATTTCTATGTCATATTAATGGAATTAAAACTAAATGAGAGATATGTATATTTTAATTCCAGAATTATATTAATAATTTAGATTTAAAATACATAATATATATACATTATAAATATGTACTTATAATAGTACATTACATTTGGTGATAAGAAATGAAATGCACCGTTCATGGAGACGGTAAACTGTACGTACGCATGAACGCTACTTGCATTTCTATTTCATATTTAATGGAATTAAAACATAATGATACATAATAGTATAATAATTCCAGTATTTTTTCATATATAATATCATTCAATATATCCTTTATTTGTACCACATATGGTATTAATGAATCAAATCATTTTGAGGGGGCGGTAGTCCGCACTTCCTAAAATAAAGATATCGCGTTTACCCATAATGGAAACCATAAAGGCAGGACATAAATGAAAAATACATAAGATTAAGTAAAAAATAAACATATTATATATCATATATAAATATAGAGACATCTTAATGGACATATTTGAAGGTGTTAAAAGAATATTTAACACTCCTCGTTTCGTGAGGCAGAAATTCTCCATCCACGGAAACAGTATGTTCTTTAACCATTAGATGTAGGTGTGTGTAAGTGTAGCTCGAATCCTTCTTATAAAAACATCCTAGTATATGTAATATACCGGTGTTGTAACAAAATAAATGAATAAAAAGATTTTAGGGGTTTGGAGAAGAAAAATAAAACATAAGAACACAATAGAAGACACTACCTTTAAAACGGGTAACTCTTTTTAATTTGAGCTTAAAGGCTTCCTTGGGGAGACTTCTTCCAAAAGGGAGGAATCAAAGAGTAATATAGGGATGTGGATAGCCAAAATGGGCAGGGGTTGACCTAGCCAAAGGCTTTGGAAGTGTGGGTAAGGTGGTAGAGGTGGGGGCCTTTTATAAGAGGAGAGGAGGGGCACTCTTGGAAATTAAAGAAATGTTACTTTATTTTAAAATTAGTATCAGATCTAAAAGGGCCCACATTGATATAATTCTAGGATAAGGTGATAAGGGTTCGAAATATACTCATCCAATAGGTGTTTTACAAGTTTAATTTTTTGTTTTAAGATTATCTTTTCATTTTATTTAAATTCTTTATTAATGAGGTAATCGCTGCATCATCCTGATGTCATAAATACTTTAATTTATTTAATGTCTAAAAATTATAAAAAAAATATCATAATGTATTAAATACTTTTATCTATCCAATTAATATTTATAGTCAAAAACATGACTTGTATAACCCCATTTAAAAATCATTTTAGTAAAACAACTCATGTTTGTGTCATTTTTTACTTTTACTTTAAATAAAAGGCATTAATGTCTTTATCTTTCCCAAGGGGCTCCATGGGGTCCCAAAAATCGATCCATGGGTTGTCTTGGTCGGAAATGACACATCCAATAAGGGTAGGATATGTGTTTAAATATTTTCATTTTATTATAATATCATTTTTGCCTTAAATTTCACCAATTACCTCTAATCGCGATTAAAAACATAAAAGTTACTATTCGCCAAAAATTATTTTAGTCTCATTGAACCAAACTTTACTTCATAATGACAACCATGTATGTAGGATTTTTGAAAATCAAAACACATAAGTGGAAATTTTTCATTTAAATGAAAAATCATTTTCTTTAACTACCACTTAGTTGTTTCACTATTCAACAAAAATTGATGTTTTTCAGAAAAATACCAAAACATCACCCTAAGCTATATTTGATATTCAGAATTCAAAAATGATGTCTAGTTTAAAAAAATCAAAACATATAAGTTACATTAATTAATTTAATAATTAATTCCTGTTGTCAAAACAAACTGCGTGTTTTTGTGAATCAATATGTATCAAAAGATTGGAACTAGTTTAAGTCCAATTTCAAAGTGAAATTAATTCAAATGACCACTATTAGATTTAATGGTAAAAATATATTCTAATTAAACTCTAATATCAGTTAAAAATATAATCTAATCATATAAATAAATTCAATTAAAAATATGTTTTGAATTAAATACAACAGTTTACACTATTCATTAAAAATGAACTTTATCGGAAAAATACCAAAAATTTAGACAAAGTAAATTTTGATGTCCCAATTATAAAGAAGTATTTTATTTGGTCCAATAGAATGTATAAGAGTGACCAAAACTATATTTAATGATGGTTCGCCATCAAAAGGCGATTAGTGAACCTTTAGTGAAAATTAGGGTATATATGCCTAAAATTGAATTCTTTCCGCATTTTAAGCCCTTATCTTTTATTGGATAAATTTAATAACATTTAAAAAACATATATAATCATATTTTAGTTATCTCTATCCATTATCTCCAATACAACAGCTATGTGTGAACTACCAGTTAAAATAATATTATTTTATTACTAGTGTGCAACGTAAGATTTCAATGAAACTCTTTGTTGCGTATCGGGAACGCTATCGAACATAGAAACCCCTTTAAAGTAAAAATAATATTTAATTTGTAAATATTAATAAATATTATAATGCTTTATTCATTATTTACCTGGGATGTTATAGTGAATCCATGTCAATCCATCACATCCACTTAGGCCCCATGTAATGACTTTAAAGAATAATATCTATAATCATAATTATATCTTAAATAACTTTGAGAATGAATAAATAAAAGAGTGAGGGGGTTTTAATGCCTAAACCCAATCACCATTACAATATAATCACATACTTACATGTTTGGTACGAGGTTTAGGTGCCACCCATTATTGTCTCTAACCAAACCCATGACATACTAGCTCAGAGTGGAACAAACATCAGGGAACCTACTAGGCCCACTGGGTTAGTACATAAATGGTTCATACTTCTATGGATCATCATGGTTCACAAGATAATATTGGAATCCTTCTTAGGGTCTTCTATGTCATTAAATAAGAAAAGGAATCACCCTTAGGATCCTCATAATGAATAATATTTGGGAGGTATCTTACATGTGATTCTAAATGTCAAACCATAAGTAGCAGAGTCCCATAGTGGATACCTAGTCTAATTTATAGTCTACAGTTATTGTATGAAGGGGTTTTTAGTGACTCCAAGAATTCATCCATTCAATCTACAAGATAGATAATATTTAAAAATTTCATTACGATTAGACTAATTAGAAGTCATTTCAATCCTTGGAAATCCTAATCACGAAAATAATACCATAAAAATGAATTAAAACATTAGTTATGGTATGACATACCACCAAACATTAAAAATAATTAATCAACTATAAAAACCTCTCTACCACTCCGTCTAAGATCAACACAGCTTGTCCAATATTGATAATGTCCCAGAAAGCATGTTTCTACATCCAAGACCCTAACAAACATTGGAAAGGTCAATAATCGTCTATAAACGAAATAATTAATTAAAAATTAAATATAAAATAATATCCAAGAATGAAAACTACAGATGACTCAAAAAACATAGGTTTTTTAATGTAAATTCAACCTACCCGATGTAAAAAGTGTCCAAGGTTCCACTGGCACAACTACATAGAAAATCCATATCTAACGGGGTTACAAATTTATTTAAACTAAATTAATTTTACCCTTAACTATTTATAAATTCATAAAGAAAACATACATTTATTAAATAAAATATGACAACGTGCATATGACATCTTGTGTCATTCCCTCTTATAAAGAATGAATGCCACAACATTGGTATCTAATCTCACCATGCTCCAATAGAATCTGAAAAAAATTACTAACTATTAAATAAATCTTAAAATAAGAATAATAATAATATTGTGTAATCTAATGGAGTTAAAGGCATTCCTCAGAGCTTCCAACGCATCTGACAATGTCCGATTTAGACCAATAATGGAGAAGAACTCCCATTGATAGTAGGATAAGTTGAATGGTATGCATGGGGGAGATCCTAACTAAAATGATGTAGAAAATGGGTAAACCCATTTTAGGGTCTGAGAAAAAAAGGTTGTTTTTTCCTAATAAATAATAAAATATTTTAGGTCGCGTGATTATTAAAACCATGTGCCAACCATATAGACCTATCTATCCAAAAACCCACATGTCTCATAGATTTGGGGCTTCAAATACCTTACAGATCCCTAGCCATGGGTATAGATTTGAAATTTATTAAGGACCACAAAATGTTTTCTAGTCCACATCTTTCCATTTTATCAAACTATATTCCTTAACTAAATGGGTCTCATGCTTATGTCGCACTAAAGTCTCTAACCATGAACTCCTAATGTGCCCTATGTTTCACTTCTCCAAAACAACATCTTTATTCCATGAACCTCCAGAGTGCTCCCAAAACATCAGATCTATAAATTATTACACATTCCAAGTTTAAAAATATAATTAAAAGGCATTAAAACCCTCAAAATTCTATTTTTAAATATTGATTAGGTTTTGAAGCATGTAATAAATAAAAATTCATATTCCTTCTAAAATTTCCTCTTTGAAAACATAGGTCTTTATAACCTCCCCGCCTTAATTAATCTTGAAGCCAAGAATACTATATTGGAATAAAGATAAAAAATGTGAGCTACTTGTGTCATGAAATCCATTAAAATAGCCTATTTTCATTTCTATACTCCCAACACTCATCCAAAAATCACTTCAAACATATGACACTTAAAATATAAAAATCAATACAATGAATATAACCAAGTATGAAAAATTAAAAAAGTTATTTCCTAATCCCATATATGATTAACTATAATCACTTATCCACCTTATTCTGTAACCATAATTTGGTACTCCCTTCCCTTAGTCCTTCTTTCAACATCTAATGCACAAACACAATACATCAACCATAAGCATTTCTTATAGGAGCATGCTGGAATCTTAATGATCCCCCATAAAATTATCAACTTGAATAATTTGATCACGCATAAGGACATATCCACAAATCCTTAGTTCAACTTAGTCGTTGAACTCTAATCGACCAAGCTTAACCAGGTCATGTTATCCTTTCCTTTAAAATTCATGGATAACCATTACACTACATCAATATCATTCAAATTGTATGCTTGATGTGGTTCCTTACTGATCACAGCCATCTATATGACAGAAGTAATGTCGAACCACCTCTATGAGACTATTATCGAAATGATCAGCCTCTACCATCTGACGCGTCTACAAATCCGGATCTTGATGCCTTATCCCAATGTACATTGAGATAGTTACAAACACACACACACTAATTCCAATAACCATAGTTATATAATATTTATTTCAATATCCACCCACTTGTCGTCTCTCTTTTAATTCCACATAACAAACATTAGAAGATGAAAAATCATATACCCTTGGATAATTAGAAGTTTTACCGGGTCAAACACATGCACTCAGACTCCACGGAATACCATATTCAAACCTATACCTAGGATTTTGTAAGAAATCTAGAATATCCAAGTTAAATTAAACCATCTTTATATAAAGGCCAAATTACCATCCAATGACAAGTCTCAACCTCGCACAACATCTTAATCCCCACCTTTGGAGTGTCCTTATCGTCGCACGATCATTGAATTTAGTCATCCAACACCATATTCTAGGCCTAATTAATTTATAGAAATAATGGAAAGAATGGTTAAAAACCAATAATTCAAAAGGGTCAATAAGAAACAATAACCATTCCATCATCCTGATAACTATTTCCATGGAAAATGCTAAATTTCATTTAACAATAAGGTTCACGACAACCAAACATCCAAAGAAGCACTTCCCACTATATGGATTACCATAAGATTATCCTCAAGGATAATATCAAAACATGTTATCACAAAACCATAAAAATATATTTATATATATTAGTTATAAAAATCTCTCTCTCATCATACTCAGGATTATATTATTATATAGCAAGATCGTCACTAGACTAGGAGTAAACTAAATTTATATCAATAGGTGTGTATTGTGTAACACCAGCAGTTTTTATGGACCATTTTTCTGAATAAATTAAGTTTTCATTTATATCGTGAAATTACATAGGTTAAATATTCCTTTCACGCTATACTGACATTTCATACTTTACACAAAACACCGACTTTGCGTACAATGAACACAATGCTGAGTTGACGTACAATACACGCAACACTATGTTTTTGAAAACCATTTTTTATTGATATAAATATTTAAATTATATAATTGTAAACTAGTAGTCAAACATTGTTATCAGAATAGTATTAACTGATTTTCAAATATTTTTTATAATTTTGTTTTATAAATAGAAGAAATTGATAAAAAAGATATGATTTTTGGTAATGTTCTTCTATGTCAAAAAATATTGTATTTAATGTCCTTATAATATAATTAATTTTAGAAAAAATTAGATATCTAATTTGATAAGATAATAATCATTTTTGAATTGACAATGTCAAAATTATATTAGGGAGAACATTTTGGATTTTTCCGACGAATTTCATTTTTAGATGAATAGTTAAAAAACCAGATTTTAATTCCATACTCCATTTTGATTTAATTTAATTTTAAGGATAAAATATATTTTAATTTTATTTAAATGATTAATTACATACTATTTTTATCAAGTAATCCAATTTTTTTTGTTATAAACATTTCCTCATTTATATTAGACATAAAAAAATAGCAAACTTTTGATTCTTTTTTACTATAAATTTTTACCATGTTGTCGTGAAAATGAGATTAATTTTATATTGATATCTTCCCCAAATTTGATAATAATTAGGAAAGATGAATTACATCTTTATAAATAGAATAATTTATAATTTCTAATAAGATATGAATATTATTTTGACAAATAATATTAATGAATTTGATTCAAATTAATGACATTTGTTAAGAGAAAATTAATGTTAATAAAGTATGAAACCTTAAATTTAACACCCAAAACGACAATGACACATTTCCACCACCCATTTAATGGACATATTTAGACCCTATAATCAATTTATAGACCTTGGAATATTATTGGATCCAAATTTCAAATAATGAATGTGGTTGTGATTATCTCTTCAAATATTTACAAGAGTGTCACTCCTCCTCCACTATAAAAGTCCACCATCCCTACCAATTCCTCACAACTCAATTAACTTTTAATTTAATCCAAAATATACTTACGTAGCCTCCCAAAAATATACCTTAGACCTTGAATCCTCCTATTGGATATATATCTTCACAAGGAAGCCTTTTGGAATAATCCAAAAGGAGTTACCGGATTATGAGGTAACGTCTTCTCTCAAACTCATTTCTTTTATTTTATTCATTAAAACTCCACTCTCATTATTCCATTATATTGAAAAAAATATTATAAAAAACATACTAGGAATTTTTATGGTTATTTGGTTGACCTACACTTGAACACACCTCTATCTAATGGATATTTAACATACTATTTCTAAATACGGTGAACTATTCCCTCATGAAACGACGATCGTTGATTTCTCTTTTACAACCAATCATTGTGGAAATTAAGATGGATAATATATTTATTTATATTTTATATTATATTTACTATTAATTTTTACTTCTTTATTCATTTTTTAACACACATCTATTTACCTTATATTTGTTGTTAATACAATTCTCTCATTTGAGGAAGTATGCACTACCGCCCCTCAAAGTGTTGTGATTAATTCACACACCAAATGAAATGTATTAAGTATGGTTTTAATGAACTTATATAATACATATGATAAATAATTTTAATATAATAATGATATATATATACATAAATATATATACATATTTTATTTACTTACTTTCTTTCAATACGACAATAAAAAATATAAACATCGTTTATGCATACATACGACTTACCATCTCTATGAATGATTTATTCCATTTCTTACATTTTTATTGTATAAATTATTATAATATAAATATAATGTATATAAATTATATTTATATAATTATTTTCATTCTAGAGTAATTATATAATTATAAGGACCAATGATATACCAAATTAAGCCACATGCAAATAACAGAGAGAATATTACCTCAAGAGAAACCTTAACATAGGATTGTTAAAAGACGGTAATATGAGGTAATTATAAAATTATATATTGTGTTATTTATAGGAATATGGTTCTTTATAATATGTATAATAAACTTATATTTATGATACCTTAAGCTTGTATGTATACAGAGAGATTCAAGACATAACGTATGGGGGATTTCATCTCACTTTTATGTTCTATGAGATACATATTATGTTCACCACTCATTAATTCGGTGTGGTTTATGTTATGAAAATGATTTTATTATATGTTTATTATTCATAAATTTATGTTAATTCACATTTCACTTTTACAATCCTTCTCTCATGGGTTTTAATATCCAAATGTTACCAAATCAGTAAAAGTTTTCTCTCAATTTTCCATCTTTGAGACTCATGTTTCATTATTAACCTAAAATCTTTTTCAGGGTTCATAAATTTCCTTTTATATATGATATATCATGAATCTCAATCTTCTCAGTGTATTCTATGCTTCATGTAATATCTTTTTCTTACATGGAGAGTATGATCACAAGTTACCATGTTATAAGAGTTTATTTAGACAATCTCGTTTATTTTTGAGATTGTTTATGTTTATGATTCTTTTAATGAAATATTATGATCTATATCTCAAGAATATTCAATATTTTAATTATCCACTATTTATTCAAGATAACCTCATTTTTTAGTTACATTTTTCCACTCTATGGTACTTAAGATTATGTATTTATGTAAATTTTGATTGTCCCACACTACGGTCGAAAATCTAATTTATTCAAGAACCATGTTTTCAAAAATGTTTTCAAAAATGATTTCAAAATATCCTTCAAAAACATAGTGATAACCCAATGGAAATTTCAATGGAAAAGTATAAGGGGGAACAAATCCAAAAATACATCCTGGATTGGATATTTCAAGTGTATGTGGCTTTAGTACAGAAGTACCTAGGGGGAACAAATCTGAAAATATGTTCTAATCGTGACTCAGGGCAATCTAGGAGATGAAAATGGGCCTTTTTGAACAACTGGTTTCACACTCCTCCAGGATATTCTTTAGGAATTCAAAAATTCTTCACAAACCACTATGAAAGATTTAAAAATAAGTTGACTATGAATAACAATGGATAAAACTAAGGTGTCTTAGATTAAGTAAGGTGTAAAATGTTAGATATCCTATAAGTGATTTTTCATGATTATGTGGTTTGTAATTATGATAATTATTTTCTACCATATTCTTTTGGTTTTAGTTGATGGTTGGAACCTGAGAGAAGCACATTAATTAATATTGTGATGGAAAATGAAATGATTGTCCTCTTAAGCAGCAAAATGCTATGGGAGCTAGAATTTAAAATCTCATTGCAATTCTCACATAGATTTCTCAAGCTATGAATCATGGTGGACTTCCAAATGATCAAAGGATGGAATAACATTCTCTTGATTTTTCATGAGGCCACATTCACTTTCTTTCATAGGGTCTCGTGATCCACTTATTGATGACCAATGGATTAGTTCCACTAAAATTATATTCTCCATTATTCAGTGTTCAAAATATAAGAAATTAATTCTAGTTGATTATCAGTTATATGGAGAAGAAAATCATTTGTGGACTCTAGTAAATAATATGAGGTAGCATGATGTTATTGAATCCATGTTCTGGGATGAGTTCAATAACGTATTTTTCAAAAAATACTTTCCAAAAAAACTTCATACCAAGACAGAAAAAGAGTTACTTGAGTTGAAGAAATAGGATGATGAGTCAGTTGGTATGTATAATGCTAATTTAACAAGACATGCAGGGTATGTGTCTTCAATTATTATCTGACCCAAAAGTAATGTAGATATGTTCTTCATTAAATTAAAGTCAAATATCATAATGGCGCTATCAATAAGAAATGATAGTAGCTATGAAGAAATTTTTCATTTCTCAATCATGGTTGAAATGTATGTGGTAGTCGGGTATCAATATCATATTTTTGACAAGAATAAGAATATGGAGTTAAAATGAAACTTTTAAAACCATGAAGAAATGAACATGAAAACTTATTTTATGCTCTATGTGTGGGAAGAAGCATAAAGGAAATTTCTTTAAGGGTTATAATAACTGTTTTATGTGTGGAAAGGAATTCCATCAGGTAATTTATTATTGAGGTGAAGGAATGAAGTAATCTCAAAACAGTAATGGGGAAAAATCCTCATAGAATGCACCTCCCCCAATTCAGTTATACAAGTGTATAGAGAATGGGAATTATACTGAATACTTCCCAAACCTAAGAGTTATTAATGATGATATATGTCAGCAACCTATTATTCCAATGGATAATGGGAAATCTCCTTTCATCACTATATTTTATAAGGGTTTAGAAAATGACATAATGAAAGGTAAAGTTTCAATCCACTCTAGAACAACTAATATCATATTTGATTCTAGATGTACCCACTCTTTCATTTCTAAATAATTTTTTAAGGGTGTTAAGATTCCACAAAAATAATTATAGGTTGGATTAGTAGTGAAAAAACCTAATGGTATGATGATTTAATCTCAAGTCTATGATTCCTCTCGGTTTGATGTTTGTGGGAATTTTCTTTTTAAAAATGTCTTCATTCTTCCATTAGTTGAATTTAAGGTCATCTTAATCATGGAATGGATTTTACATTATAAGTACTGCATAAATTGTCAATTAAGGGAAGTTATGTCCATTATTGCACACCCTCCTATGATCATCCATCAATGTGATGGTAATTTGGAACTTTCGAGGGAGATTACTCTAGTGTAAGGGTCTTAATTCCCATTCAAAAAGGTTGTTTATCCCAAATAGTTGTGGAAAATATCGACATTGACGATATGATTATTGTTCAGGATTTTGTGAATATATTTCATGAATTATTTTATAATCTTCCGCCAAAATCTATTGTTGAGTTTTCAATAAAACATATACCTAGTTTCACACTAATTTTGAATACTCTTTATAGAATTCCCTGATTAAGTTATAGGAATTGAAGAAGAAACTCCATGAAATCTATGATAATGGTTTCATTCATCCAAGTGTTTCACCTTGGTGTGAACTGGTTATTTTTGTGAAAAATAAATATAGATCAATGTGACTATGTATTGATTATCATGTGTTGAAAAAGATCACAGTCAAGAACAAGTATCCTCTTCCCTGTATTGATGAATTTTTTGATCAACTGCATGGAGATCAATACTTTTCCAAGACTGACCTCCATTATGGATATCATCAATTGAGTGTCAAGAATGATGATATATCCAAGATGGGTTTAAGTACAAGGTATGGTCACTATGAATATATAGTTATGCCTTTTTTTACTAACTCCCCTATTATCATCATTGATTTAATGAATAGAGTCTTTAGATATTACCACAACTTGTTTGTGTTAGACACTATAGATGATATTCCAATCTATTAAAATAGTAAGGAATATAATGAGGATCACATGATAATTTTAATTAATACCCTATAGAAGGATAAGTTATATGAAAAGATTAAAAAGTTTGCATTTTGGCTGAAAAAGATTTCACTTTTTTGGTCACATAATCTCAAAAGATGGTGTAACAGTAGATCCATCAAAGACAGAGGCTATTGAAAGATGGACTAGACCAATAACAGTTATTGATATCCATTTAATTTTTTGTTCAGATGGATATTATTGATTTTTTATGTATAATGTCTCAATACCCTCCAATTCTCTAACCTAGTTAACTCGTAAAGGGGTCAAGAAGCTCTGGATAGATAAATGTGAAGAAAATTTCTATTTAACTAAAGAGAAGTTTGGTCAGTGCACCTATGCTTACATTACCCTGTAGTGCATAAGGGTTTGTAATATATAGTGATGAATCCAATAAGAGATTGGGATGTGTTCTTATAAAAAATAACATAGTTATAGCTTATAACACAAAATAGTTGATGATTCATGAGAAAAATTACTTAACTCATGATTTGGAGTTAGTAGTGGTAATTTTTTTTATTATAGATATGGAGGCATTATATTTATGAGGAAATGTTTGATATATATAACAATAATAAAATTATGAAATATATATTCACATAGAAGGAGTTGAACATGCACTAGGTAAGATGGTTAGAGTTGATAAATGATTATGACTGATCAATACATTACCACCCTGGGAATGTGAACAAGGTGGCCATTTATTTGAGTTGAAGATATCTTGTAATATTATCTATATTGTGGATCAAAAAAGATCCAAAATTTATAGATTTGAAATGGATAGATCTAGAAATCTTCATGGATGGGGAAAAATATTATCTTTCTCAAATGAATTTCAAACCCTCTGTCCAAGTGAAGATTAATGAGTAATGGTAGGATGTTGAAGATCTGAAAAATATGGTCAGAAATGTTCATGAGTTTAACCATGATAAGGTTCAAGAACCGTGTACTTTACCTTCTATGCCATATTTTAAGATCAATACATTAGAGGAAGCTCATTTTTTTCATTCTCTATTCATGCTACAAGTAAAAATATGTATAAGGACTTGAAAGAATACTTCTGATGGGATGGCATAAAGAGGGATATCGTGGAGTTTGTATCTCAAGGTATGGTATTCCAATAAGTTAAGGCTGAAATAAAAAAAGTATAAAGGGATATTACATCCATTACACATACCAGAATGGAAATGGGAGAACATCACTATTTAGTTTTTTGATGGACTACCCAAACCCTATAAAGTTTTTAATGATATATGGGTGGTAGTCAATCGTCTAACTAAGTCAGCACATTTCATTTCTATTAGAAATTATTTCACTCCTAACTCGCATTCCAGTATATACATCAATTAAGTGGAAAGGTTTCATGGATTAACATATTGTATTGTATCAAATTGGGATCTGAGTTTTACCTCAATGTTCTAGAGAAATCATTAGAAATAACATGATAAAGAATTCAGTTTTAACATTGATTATCAACCTTAGATAGATTGTCAGTCTGAAAGAACAATTTAAATGCCATAGGATATGTTATGATCTTGTTCTTTCTATTTCAAAGATATTTGGGATCAACACCTTCCTCAAGATGATTTTCCTTACAATAATAGAATTCACTCAAGCATTCAAATGGAACATTTTAAAGCCCTCTATGGGATGAAATATACAACCCCAACATTCTAGGATGGGGTAGGAGAATGAAAGCTATTAGGACCTGAGATCTCTAAAGAAATAGTCGAGAAGTTTATGACCATTCATAATAATATTAAGACTCGTCAAAGTCGGCATGAACGTTATGTTGATAACCATCAGTATGATAAATAATTTGATGTTGATGAAAAAATGTTGACGAATCTCACCCTGAAAAAATGTTACGAGATTTGGGAATAAATGGAAATTATTCCATAGGTATATTGGTCCCTTTGAGATTATTTTATGTAACATGATAGTATCGTATAACTTAGAACTTCCTAAAAATATCTCTCAAGTACATGATGTGCTCCATGAATCTATCCTGAGTAAGTACATACCTTCCCTTTCACATGTACAAAACTCAGAGGTCATATTGTAGGAGACAGATCATTCTTATGAGGAACAACCTGTTGAAATTCCGAACCGATCAAAGAATGTTCTATGAAATAAGACTACTCTCTTTGTAAATGTTTTGTTGGTAAAAAACCAGCTATATGAAGCTATGTGGTAACTTGAGGATATGATGAAGAAAAAGTATCCTCATTTGTTTTTACCAGACTGACAAATTTTGATGGTGAAATTCATTTTAAGGGTGGTATAATGTAACACCATGAGTTTTTATGGACCATTTTTTTTCAAATAAATTAAATTTTAATTTATATCATATAATTAAAGAAGTAAAATATTACTTTCACACATAACATGTATGTCATACATGACACACAACACCAACATGTCATATGATGCATGCAACACTGAGTTGGAGTACAATACACGCAATAATTTTTTTTTACAAAACGTCACCTTTTTGATATAATTATTGAAATAAGAAAATTATAACCTAGATATTAAAATTAGTTATATGAATATTATTAACTAATTTTGAAATATTTTTTATAATTGTTTTATATAAATTAATCATATTGATAATAAAACATATGTGTTTTGGTAAAGTCTTACTATGTCAAAAAATACTGTTTTTATGTCCAAAAAAATTAATTTTAGACAAATTTATAAATTTAATTTCTTAATATAATCCTCTTTTTTTAATTTATAATTTTGAAGTTATATTTTGGTGAATTTTTATTATTTTTATGACAAACATTAATTCAATATGAAGATTGAAAAATGGATTTTAATTCAAAAAAACTTTTTAATTTAATTTATTTACAACGATAAAATATATTTTATTTTTATTTTAAGGAATAATTAGATAATATTTCTTTCAATTAATCCAATATTGTTTATTGGAACAATCTCCACATTAAAATTGGACATAAGAATTTAGCAATATTTTGATCCATTTTTAATATAAAAACCTGCAGTGTCGTCTCGATGATGGGATTAATTTCAAATTAAATTTATGATAATTCCATGATTATATATAGGAAAATTTTGTTCCATATTTGTAATCCTCATAATTTAAAAAATATAACAATGTCAACTTTTTTTGACCAAAATTATTAGTAAGGGTGATTAAAATTAATTACGTCGATCAAGAGAAAAATTAGGTTAATGAAGTACTAAACCTTAAATTTGAGACCTAAAAAACATAGAATCATGTCCAAATCCCATTATATAGACGTATTTATAAGCTATAATCAATTTTATCAACCATGGTTCATTATTGGATCAACTTGAAACATGAAAAACATGGGTGGCATTCTCTCTTTAAATATTTACAATAGTGTCACTCCTCATACACTATAAAAGACTACCACCTCTACCCATTCCTCAATCATGTAAAACCATATTAGTTATTCTAATATCTTCCCATATAGCCTCAAATAATTATACATTCAAAATTGATTCCTCCCTTTATTCATAAATCTTCTCAATTAATCCTTTTGTAATAATCCAAAATTAGTTACCTAATTAAGAGGTAACATCTTCTCTAAATCTCCAATCCATTATTTTCTTTCTTCACCGCCTCTACACTAGTTTTTTCCATTATTATGAAACAATACTCATATAATAAACACACAAATATGTTTTTATTCACATTTACTTACCTAAACATTCACACACCTCCATCAAATGGATATTGAACATATTGTTTCTATGTTTGGTAAACTACTGCCTCAAAAAACAATGATTGTTCATTTCTGTTTTACCGCTAATCATGGTGGCCATTATTCTGGACAATCTATTTATATTTTTTCGATACTATAATTATTATGTATTTGTTATTATTTTTTTCTTTTTCAACAAACATTTCTATTCTTTCCATTTCGTGTTAATATAATAATATCGATTGAGGAAATGTGGACTACCGCCCCTCAAAGTGGTGTGAATCATTCAAACACCACATGGAATGTATTAATTATGGTCTAATGAAATTATATGGTATATATGATATATTTATTATACTGTTATAATGATATATACATACATATTTCCTTCAAATATGTTCTTTCAATACGATAATAAAAAATGAAACAATGGTTATGTGTACGTACAACTTACCATCTTCATGATCTTTGTATCCCATTTCATACTTATTTAGGATATAAATTATTAAAATATGAATATACTGGATATAAATTATATTTATATCATGATTTTTTTAGTCTTGATATATGTATAAGGACCAACGATATAATATATTACGACACATGTGAAGAACAATGCGAATATTGCCTAAAGATAAACCTTAACATATGTTCACTAAAAAGAGGGTAATATAAGTTAATAATAAAAACATATATGGTATTATGTATTTTAATATGGTTCTAGAAAAGATTTATAACAAACTTATATTTCTTATACATGAATATTTGATGAGAACGGAGAGATTCAAGACACAAGGTATGGGGGATTTCATCTCACTTTTAAGTTCCATGAGATACATGTTATGTTCAACACTCTTTCCTTTTGTGTGGTGTATGTACTGACAATGAATTTTTTATATGTGTATTATAATTAAATTTATGGGTATTAAAGTTTCCATTTTATAATCCTTCTTCCATGGGGTTTAAGATTCAAATGATTCAAAATAGGTAAAATGTTTTGTCTCAATTTTCCTTCTTTGAGACTCTTGTTTTTTATGCACCTAACTGCTTTTTCAAGGTACATACATTTCCATTTTACATTATATATCATGAATCTCAATATTTTTATGAAATTATATGATTCATTTAATTTCTTTTTCTTACATAGATATTATGATCCCCAATTACCATGTTATAAGCGTGTATTGAGATAATCTCATCTATTTTTGAGATTGTTTATGTTTATGATTCAATTTATGAAATATTCTAATCCATCTCTCAAGAATATTCATGAGTTTCCATATCAAATATTTATTCAATATATCCTCATTTTTTAGTAAAAAATTTCAACTCTTTGGTACTAAATATGATGTTTTTTTGAAAAATCTTATTATCTCTCTCTTAGGTCAAAAATCTAATATATTCAAAAACCATGTTTACAAAAATGATTACAAAACATCCTTGATTATCATTTTCAAGTAAACAATATTTTGAAATGTTTCGTTTTTTTCAAATCATCATTTCTATTTTTTAATCTATTTTCAATGAAAATGTATTTCATAAGGTTTTATGTTATAAAAATAATTTTTCAAAGTAGAAAAGATATTTTCCTCAAGAAATGTTTTTAAAAGATATTTCAAAATTATTTCCCATATATGAAAACATCCATTGGTGTTACACATTCCTTTATTTGTAAATCATTCAATATTTCCATTCATATCCATTATTTGAATGGATTGAATTTTGATAGCATGATGTTAATGCAGCATGTTCTCTTCACGTGTTATATGCATTTGAAACCCGCTTCATTTCACATGTTTTACTAATGATGAAATGATTATGAAACCATTATATTTTCACAAGTTATGATATGTTTACATGTTTATGATACCCATTTCTTTTCAAGGGTTATGATATATTTATGTATGATCTTGTGGAATATGTATATATGATTTCATTATGTGACGGGTGGGACCTATATCTCCCTCCAATTAAATTGATATGATTTATATCTCATTAGATAAACTATGATGGTAGTATGAATGATAATTAACTACTATAATGTCCATTAGAGTGGACCATGACTATTAAGATGGTATGAGGAGTGAAATCATGCTACTATGATGGCCATTGGAGTGAACAATGTCTACTATGATGGTATGGGGAGTGAACCCATAATAACAATATGGTCTTGGTTGTGATTACATGGCCTCAATGGAAATAATTATATGATTATGTGTTTTCCACAATTCCATGTCTTAATCTTATTTTATTATTTCATGTATTATGTCCTTTACTTCGTTTTTATTCATGTCTTATGAATTACTAAGATTTCATCCATGATTCAGGTATATGATTTTTGATATGTAGTGTATGATCCTTTATTTTAATGATCACATTCTCGTACCCTTATGCTCATGTTTATGCTTACATGTCTACCTTTTTTACCCTTACTGATCATTTGATCTCAACCATTTGTATGTTTCCTTCCCCTTATTGTTAAGATATTTATTTTTATTAAGGTGAATAAGAAGGTTTTTAGTTGATGCAAACCTAGTGGGAGATAATGTAGGTCACACTTGTATCAATGATTTTGTTTCCATGTTTCCATAGGCACTATACAAACTACGGTCATTGGGTGTATTTTTGTACAATTTATAAGTATTCTGTAAAAGTAACGTAATGTTAATGTTTTTGAAATGTGAGGTTCTCTATATATAACTCTCTCGATCCATCATCACATCAAGATAGGATGTACTTAATTTTAACAAACTCTTGACAACACATTTCCCGATAATTCATGTGTAGGTCCATCCATGGGTCAAGTGTCCTACATCACTCTATTTATTCTTGATGTCTTATCTACCATGGAAGGAAATTATTCATTTATCACAAATATCATGAAACCATTCCCACATCACTTATTTGATACAATAAGTCATCATATCACACACATCCACTCATAGATCTAATTTTCAAATGTTTCAACAAACAATCAGTACATTCAATTAGAATGCTACTATGGGTCCCATTGGTACTTTATTTCAAATCTTTGATTAACATTATACAAGGAACATAGGTATCAATTAAATATGATCTCCTATGTATATCAACTTCAAAATTAGGTGTCGACACATAATATGATGTATTCCATGACAGCTTATAAAACGGAGTTGTTCCAATCATGAGGATCACCCATGCCTGGATCATGTTTCTAATAACATAAATAGTGGTCAATAGGCCCATGTAGCTAAATATTAATTCCCTTCGAATCCAATATTTATATGTAATCTCCATCGGTTCTTCCTAACAAACCAATACATCACCATGCCTATAACAAAAAACATGATCTCATCTCATTCAAAATTTCTATAGGTGAGTCTAACAAATCTCATATCCCTAATAAGAATCTGAAAAACAAGACCAAACCCTCTCAATAGTTTCCCTTGATCAAACCAAAAATCAACCTACAAGGGTCAAGATAAAACAAAGGGTCTCTAGGTACACCATAAAGAGATACAGATTATGTCTTATACTAGGGTCACATGGTCTAACCAACTATCCAAATTATTAACCTCTCCATGGTAGGTTCGGAAACAAATGACCTTAAAGGGTCAAAATTTCATTAATTATGCCTATTAGAGCCAAATAATCACCAAGAATCTTCATAAGGGACCAATCCAAAAAGGGTTATGATAAGAATGAAGACTGGAACTTATCGGGAATATGTATATCATAATACCTCTATTAGGGAATTCCCACTATAAACATCTAAGTACTTATCATTGTCTCACTCAATGATCCGACTAGATAACTACCCTAACAAAATTTTGTAAAAGTGGAATTAAAATAAATTATATATGGGAAAAGACTATAAAGGTTGTTATTGAAACATAAAATTGTTGAACTTTAGAAACAATTCTCCATGAGGGGTCCAACATAGGGAAATCTATACCCTATTGAGCTAATAGGGTCACTAAACCACCTATGCATGAAGAATTAGATATCATCGTCATTGTAAATGTATCATTATAGATCCTTATAACCTTTCATTAAAAGGAAATATGTATAAAATATGGCTCAATATACATAAATTCCACCAAGAACCTATACATGAAAATTTCATTTAGGATGTTTGATATTTTCATATCATGATAACATTTAGGGTGTTTTAAAGTATTAATTTATATATTTAATTCATTATTCCTTAAAATATTTGATTTTACTAACTTGTATGGTGTTTTATGGTAGGATACATTGGATAATTGAGGAAGGAGAAAAAATACACTTTGTGTTTGGAGATTCTCCAGTGGCATGAGACTAGATTGTTTAGGACGATCAATGAGCACTTTCAGGGCATAAAACTGAAGAACTGAGGAGAAAAAAGGATTTGAGAGATGAATACTAGAATTTCACATTGTGTAATAATTACACAACAAAAAACATTAGAATTAATGAAAATAAGTACATTACATGAAGTAATTAGAAAACATCAATCAAAATTACATGTGGTGTGATCATTTACAGATGCTGTAAAAATTCTACATGGGATTTTAACGCCTATATTCCCAAAATATTCAATTTTTGACCATATCGTCAACATGGGACCTTCCCAGACCATTAATTTATAGAATTAATTAATATTTTAGACTATAAATGGATATTAAAAGGTTCCACTCAATGAATTGTTTTGGATCCACCACCGTTGGCATCAAGAATTGCGGCTGCCGTGATGTGCCAAATATGATTTTTATTTTACAACACCCTCATGAATAGAATTAAGGGGTAGACCTTGTTTGAAGCAATTTCAATGAAGGGGGGTTTATTAAGTAAGTTATATTATTTTTAAATTCAATACATTTGGTTCTTCTGAAGAAAACCATATTTATAAAATCTCTTCTTTATACTATCATTCATGACAATTGTGTGATCAGTGAGAGAGTGATATTTTCAACATGTTGACTAGAGAATAATTCAAACCAAGGTCATTTGGTGGAATTTTTTCAATGTTTAAAAATTTTTATGTGTTACCAATTAACCTAATACCTAGAGTAACATGACCATTGTGAAAAGGGGATGTTAGTGATTTTGGGGAGGTCTACCATGACCATTGGATTAGACAAAAATTGTTTCCAAAACCTATTATTGGTTTTGTATTATTTTATTACCTAATAAATCGTGAACCTAAATTTTCAGTTTTTGAGTTTGTTTATAAATTTTACGAAAATTCAATTAATCATTATCTTTTCATGTAATTAATTAGTTTATATTTGAATCGTTAAATAGTTTAGGTTTATTTTATTAAATTAATATTTTATCTAAACATGTCTCTATGGTTTCAATATAAAAAATTCATATCATATACTACCATATATATTAGTGGGTTTTTAGTGTTTTTAAAATTCTAAATTTAGTATCCATATGGGAATTAACAATGCCCTTAATGATTTCAATTATTGGAAACATTTATGATGATAATATTGGAGAATTTATTAGTCGAGTAATGTAGATAAAAAAATTCTTAATTTTTGTTTTCAATTTTCATAATAGTTTATTTATTTATTTATTTGATTAATTTTTACAGCATTGGTATTTTTTGATTTGATAGAAGGGACGTAGTCAAAAATGACCACTAAATATAGGTTTTCCTTCTAGATAAAAAATATGGAAAAACTACTAAAATAATATAGAATGATGAAAAATAAATCTAATGAGTTACTGAAACCATACCTAATAATTGAATACACAACACCCCATAACATGGAGGCAGAACTCTATATGAAGCATCGAAAACAAAGAAGAATGGATAATAAAGTAGAGGTAAGTACCACTAATGAAACTAACTTTGATCCTAATCAGGATGCCCTTGATTTGAATGGTTCCAAATATGATGTAAAATATAAATTTTCTATAGATATTGAGTTGGATGAAGTAAAATTTAGAAAATAGTATAAAGAAGAAAAATAAGAAGAAATTGAAGAAGAAGGTACCTTAGATATTGAAATGATCAAATATTCCTCTAAAAATTGCGACCATATATGAATGAAAAGGAAAAAATTAAAATAAGAATAATAATAGGTGGAGATTACTAAGGTCATATTCATTACAAGTTTTTTAGAAAATAATGACAACAGATAAAGAAAAAGAAGAAGAAGATGATGAATCAGGTGCACCCAACGATGATAATGTGGAGAAAAAAAAGAAGCAGAAACAGAAGATCAAGTTGAGGAGCTAGAGGCTAAGGAAAAAAGATATCATTAAAAATTTCCAACACACACAACCATACATATAAAAAGACTAATTTTACCATTTCTGGATAGATGATGATGTATTATTAGTGATACTCATATTTTTCAAACTATGGTCACCACCTCCAAGATCCATTTCAAATACAATTAAGAGAAGTCATGTTGAGCTGGGAAAATTTCAAAGCCACAAATGGTTGGACATAAGATAGTAATCTCTATATGATACCCCAATAATCTAACCCATGTATGGTCAAACTAGACGACCATTAAAAAGAGTATCTTCTAAAAGGAACCCCATCTTTGACTGCTTCCTAGGAATTAATAATTATTTATTTCATAGGATTTAATTTTATAATAGTTTTTATTTCAAATACCCTTTAATTTTTTCATATTTAAAGGGAATTTACATTCAATTGTTTTTATTTATTTTTCAAGTCCATCGAGACCCATGTCTATAGAAAGTAGCTAGAATTGAAAGAAGAGGTTGCAGAAAAATTAATAATCTTGAAGGTAATTTATACTTCATAATAAAAAGAGGGCACAACATGCACAGATAAATTCAAATATCATGGAAAGGGGAGTAAGAGTTTCTATTTATAAATTTTATTCTATACTCCCCACATTAAAATTGTTTAAATATTTATCCGCCAATTACATTCTTTTACGGACTCATTATTTCATCAACTAAACTTAGAGACAAAAACTACTTAGGATAAATACAATTCCATGATTTTTGAATTTACTTGTCAGTAAATTTTGTTGAGAATAAGAGAAAAACAATTATTATAGATAATCATGTGGATCAGGATTTGAGACATCATGATTTAGGGGAGAACTTTAATCATTGTAAATGAAATATTTCTAAGATGTGGATTTCTTTAAATTGTGGACATTATCATTAATTGGTTTAAATATTCACATGAATTTACTTGAGTAATTATGTCATCCATATGTCTCATTATTGATACATCCATGATGAAAATATTTTCCATTCCCTCTATAATATATTTCTTGATAAACCTAGGTATGATTTCTAATATAACATTCATTGTATCTTATTGAATCTATAACTGAAAAAAATCTCTATTAAAATGATTGAGGAATTCCTATTCATGTACACTATCTTGAGAACCACCTTCCATTAATACTTATTAAAGCCCAAAAAATCCATGAATTACCTTGTTTGAAAATGATCCATCTTATAAGCCCATATTATCCTTTCCAACATTCCTACAAATTATTCTTAATATTATAGAAAATAAGAGAGGGGGAAATGCAACTGGTTGAAGGGGTGGAAATTTGGAAATGAATATGTGTGGGGTAGATTTAAAGAGATTTTGGGGATGTACATTCATTGTATTTATTTCAAACCCACTTAAAAAAAGAAAAAAAATGGGATTTGTCTAAGGAGATTAAAAATTCACCATTGCTTGACCGGTGACCTTGTTATAATTATTAAAGATAGTGTTTGAGGAGATCATCTGTGGTTTGGTGGTCACTGGGAGAATTTCCACATGAAAATAATTTCAATAAAAGTTATGTTGTTTAATTTATGGCATCTCATTATGATCCATCCATGGGATAATAGGGGAATAGGGGACATTCATTGAAATTGTTACTAACTATAATTAAATATACATTAGAGTTAAACCTCATTTTTTAGAATTATTTTATATGAATAATTTACCAACATCCCCTAAGATTCAAATTCTTTTCATCCTTAATGTTAAATCCCTCATGAGTAATTCAGTTTCATAATTTACATGGTTTAGATGTTAGATTCCTTGAAATCTAATGCTAATTTACATGTTTTTTGGGTATGTTCTAATTTCTATAAACAAATTTTACCATGAAGATAAGTGGAAAAATTCATGTGAGGAAAATTTCAAATGTAATTCCTATTAATAATGAATTGAAAAATTAAAACGGGTGAATGAAAAGTATTCGATGTTTCAAAATAGGAATAGTAAAATTCTGGGATGATTTTTATTATTTGAAAATATGGAGTTGATAAATTTTATAATTGAAAATAGATCGATGCTTGTTTGCTTTGATAATGAAGGAAATTCCCTTCAAGACTCTTTATTTACCAATTATATAGATGTAAGGATTCTCGTATTCATATCCCAAACATATATTAGAAGATCAGTGGTGTTATAAAACATTCTACAGATAACACAATCTATCAGATTATGAAGAAATCTAAAAGCATGATAAAGGATTTGTTTTGCCCATTTCAGGAAATCCGAATTTTTTGACTCTAGTCTGAATATTGGCTCCTTTTCTATCATTGTAGTGACTGTTTAGTTGATTATTATCATTTAACACCACATGAACTTGAGAGGGATTTGTCATAAAAGTCAATATATGGGATACCATCCCAATATAATCAAGAGTTTCATTGAAATTTTTTCTACTCAACTTTTAAATTGAACATATAAAATGAATGGTTGATATTATAAAATTAATTTTTAGGAATCACATATTTTAAAAAGGGTCAATAAAACACACTCTTTAAAAAATAGAGAATGTAAAAGGCATAGATCACCACATAACTATGATTCTGATTGTGATTTAGTTAGAGGAATTTGAAATCCCTAGCAAGGAAGAGAATTATAACTATCATCTTTTGATAGAGAGTGATAGAGAATAAGGTCATTATAAATTTAAAAATCCTAACAGCATAAATTTTTTCTTGGTTAAATGGATATTGATCCCATTGTATGAAAATTAAATGGATAATTTTTTTTCATAATCATTTTCTTGATGTTGAGGAATTATGATACTACCCTAAATATTATCACAAGGAAATATAATTACATGAAAAGTATAATTTCATTCTCATCATTTCTCGAAATGATGATAATGAATTTTTCATACTTAAGGCATCATAATCAAATTCTATAAATCACAAAATGACAAACTTATAACTATATACACCTCTTGGATTTTGGAATTATCCGAAACCAAAATTTTTAGTAAAAGCAAATGTAATTCCCCAGAAACATAATAATTTATATTAAAAAAACTCCATTAATCAACAAATTTCAATAGAAATAAAAAATCAACATAAATTATTAGATGAATAACCATACTTAAAATTCATCAAAACCATTATAGACTATTATTATAAACCCAAAAAATCAAATATTTAATAATTTGTCTTCCAAGGTAAATTTTAACATTTATATGAATATGATATCATTCACTCTAAATGTCCCATAACAAAATGTAATTTCCTAAATCTAGTAATATTCATGGTATGCTAACCAATTCAATAAATAACCAAACTCAACATAAATACACAATAAAATCATTTATACTTCAAAAATATAAATCAACCATTATTCCTAAAATAAAATACCATAGTTTTTTATTTACATTAACAATATAGGGTTCCGAAAATTTTAAACATATTTTAAGAAACATTAAACACATATTCACCAAATCATTTATAATTTCATTGTTATCGATAAAACATATTTTTATAAAATGAACATAACCTTTATTGATCTGATATTTTAAACAACTGAAAGTAATTTTATACTAACCAGGACATCACTTAGGCCACTGGTAGGTGATGCACCATTATCTCACTTCATTTGTTGGTTAAATTCCCATAACCTTTCCAGATGATACAGGTTTTTAACTATCCTGCATGTCGTTTTTTTCATAAAAATATATTATTATAATCCTTATGAAATTCCATAAATATGAGAAACTTCCTAAAAATAACCTTAGTAGGCTTAAATCTCAATGCTTATCTCATACCTTTAATTTTTCATCCTAATATGAAATATCCCATAATTAAATAATAAACGAATGTATCCAAAAAAATAGTATTCCACCTCTAAATTTCATATCATAAATCCTCACAACGGGTTTCTAAGACAACGAACTTACGATCTTCCTAAAAATTATAAAATCATGATGATACCCATAAATATTATGAATAACATAGATGAAACCATATAAATCTCCAATTTTTTCAAAACCCAGATTTAATAATAACTATAATAGTACAGAATATGCACTTCTAGATCTAGTTCTAGAAGTATAAAGAATACATTCCTGACGTTGATGCTGATAAATGTGACCCAAACTTTTTCAACAAAACATATAATTTCGAAATTGAATATTGGATCACTTATATAACTAAATAACATTTAGGTTAAAATTTTTATAGAAATAGAAAAAAATCATAAATATTGGGTTCATAAACAACTAGTTCATAAAGATCAATATTATGTCCCACTATACCCAACATTCAAAATCAATTATCAGCATCATCCATGTGAAAATCTTATAGAACGAATTCATTTAACATCATTCTTCACAACCTAGGGAAATGAAATCATAGTAAGGATGAGGTAAAATACTCAATAAGGGTAATCAGAAGAGTAATCAATCCATGATCATATGAAATAATTAGATGAGAATAATTTTATATGATCTGGAACATAAAATTTCAAAATTATACCATATATATCAAAGTTCAAAATAATGAGTTGTGAAATAAAACATTGAAATTTATAATACATGAATTATAAAATAATCAATGAACAAGGTCCATGAAAGAATAACATTCAACATGGAATTTTGGGAATAACATGTAACATGAAATAATCATGAGTCAAGGCTAACTTCCAAGAATATATCATGTGGTGGAAAAAGTCCCATAAAGTGATTATGTTTAATCTGTATCTTAACAAGACGTATCATGAAACCAAAACATTAACCAATGCATTAGAGCACTATCTAGGAGAACCCATTTCAATATGATCGTGAAAATTTGTTCCACATAATGAGTCAAACATATGGAATAATCATAAGGGTTTCTCATGGAATGAAATTAGTATTATAATATCTTCATGAAACATAACCAAAGGAAATATAATTTTTTTTTTAAAATAGAAAATCCCTAGTTGAACTGATCATAAACCATATAATAAAATAAGGTTGATTGTATAGGAAGAGATAAACAATAATGAATCCAACTATTTAACATAGTATGTTGACATAGATGAAAATAATTTAAATGATATTAATGAAAAAGTATTTAGGAAAATAAAATTTATACTTTGAAAATTAAATAAGATTAAAATGTCTAAAAATATAAATTAAAAGAGTCTTTTTTTAGATAACCATGTAATCTTGTAAAGTAAGAATTAAAAAATTAAGGTGTCATTATGGTAGAAAATTCCACTCATGATGTATAAGTAAAAAAATTATTTCCATATTCTTATCAAATATTTCTCAAATAAAATTGTTTATAAAATGATGAATATTAATATTCAAAAAGTATTGTAAAAATTTTAACTTGTTTAAAAATTTATTTAAACATCCATTAGTGAATAGTAATAACATTTTTAAAAACAATTTATGAAAAAAAATATGTCAATGAAAAAGAAATTTTTGAGGGAAATATTAAAAAAATACTTTATCTGAAAGAAAGTATCTAATAATTTAGAGTGATAATTAACCAAATTAATCATATATGTTTATTCTCTATTACATCACATAAAAAGAGTGGAAATATTTTACAATATAATATAAAGTGATTTTACAAATATTCTTGGTATGACAAAATCAATGATGTAAATTTTTATCCTAGGAATGAAAATGTTGTTAAGAATTCCCTTACCAAATTTCAATTAGTCGAATCATTTTCCCTAAAAAATTAATAATTATCTAATGAAATAATTAATAACATAAAGATAATTAGATTTATGGTATGATATATCTATGGTATGTTTATATGTACACAAAAAGAAATAATGTTGAATAATACATAAATATGACAGATGTAAAAAAAAGTGAGATGAGAAACCCTTATCTCACACTTACCTTTAGTTTTGTGTATATCAACCTAAAGTATAATGTTTCAAAAAAATTATTAATTCATTCCAAAATGATAATAATGTTTTTAGTACCTCATATTATATTATTATAAAATATTACCCCCAGTTCATTGTTAATATTTCTTGATTTCAATTATTTCAGGTGTGTTTGTCTCTAGATTTTCATGATGGATTTATTTGTGTATAATTAATTATTTTCATGTCTAATTGAAATGAAATTGTAGAAGTAAATTGAAATAGAGTTAATGAACTTAAAAAAATATTAAATTGTGTTATATAAAATTTCCCTTTCTTATATTTTTCTGATTTACTTTATAAAACGTTAATGATAAATGTTTGGCTTATTTTGGTTGTCTTTTCGAACAACAAGAACTAGTTTTGTTTTATTTACTTTTATGAGTATATATTATTTAAAGAGCATATAATAGGATATAATATAACTAGTAAAATGTTATTTAACAACAATAGTTGTTTTATGACCATCCATGAAGGTGTTAATGGAAAATAAAAAATAATTATTCACGGAGAGTATTAATCGGTATAATTTAGAAAATTGTTTCATTTCATTGAATTAAAGTATGTTATAAATTGAGGGATATATGATATTCTATTATTGACCTAATAATAATGTACGTAAATTATTTTGGAGTTATTATACATTTATGGATGAAGGATATGTGTATAATGTAGAAGAATAATTGAAAATAAGAGCACTGTTTTGAGAAAACTACCTCTTGAATGTCACCACTTTGGGAGACCGTTGAAGACCATGGATTTTGTTTTTTAGAGAGAGCAAGAAAATATAATGTGGGGAGAGTGAGGAGGATATTTTTTCAGATATGTTAGGATCTTCAATGTTTTTTATTCAAAATGAGGTGGTGAGGGATGGTATTTATACTTGCGGATAGGTGGGATTAAGTTATTAAAATAATGATTATTTTATATTTAAAGTTGACCACATTTATGTGGAATTATTTTAAAATAATTAGACTATTAATTAATGTTGTGGTGTTCGGTTACGTTATATTAATAACTCAAACAACCATTATATTTTGTAAATTTTTTGTATGTTATGATTTTACCTTTTAACACTAACCCTTTTCTCAATTATTACAATAATGTGGTAAATAATCATTTTTCCAGGGTAACCTTTTTAGGGCTATAAATGATATTAAGCATAAAGAATATTTTAGAAATTTTGATTCCTATATGAAATATATTTCACCAAATTCAATTTAGTTAATTAGAAATATAATATTTATAATTTTTCTTGTAGACACAATGAAAAACAGTTTTTTTGGAAAGTGAAAAGGTCATATATTTTAAAATGTTTTTATATCCAATTTTAATGTTAAGTGGATTCAAAATACCTAAATTGGAATTTTTAAATAATTGATATAATTATACTTTAAACCCAATTTTTAAAAATATTTAATTATATATACAAATTAGGCAAGAAATATATTTTTAATTAAAATTTAATATTTTACACTTCATTAAAAAAATGAAACATCACTAAAAAATACCAATGTTTTACCCTAAAATAATTTTTATATTAATACACAAAAATGAAATTTATTTTGGGAAATTAAATTTATAATTGTATCAAAATTCTGATTTAAAACAGGTATTCCATCAATAGGAATAAAATCACCTTTTAGAAAAATATATATTCATTTTCATAAAAATGATTAATTCTTATATTAAGACTATAAAAAATATTGAATGAATTGAAAAACATTTGAATACAGATATAACAGATAAATTTCATTAATATCTCTCACTAATATTAATTAATTTAAAATATTAAAATAAATTACCATTGGGTTCATAAAAATAGTTTTTAATAAAAAACTACATTTATTTTCAATTAGAATTTAAATTTATTTCAACTTATTTGGTAATAAATAAATTAATTTAATTTTTTAGTTAATCCTATTAATAATAACCATTCCTACAACTATGTGATAACTTTTTTGTTAAAATTATAATATTTTAGAGTTTTTTTAAACTCATTTTTTGTGCAAGGTATGTTATTTAAGTGTTTAAATTTATTTAAGAAAGACATATCATAATGTCATCGGTTATTATAAATATTACTATCACATTATTATTGTTCACGACCTGAAATTATTATTGATTTTATTTTTAATATATACCATGATAACATGATATATGTCTCTTATTCTTATTACATTACTAGTATTTATGTTCAACTCATTTTATTTTTGTTTTTCCCCAAGATATGAGATATAGTAAAAGTAACCCAGAGTGGACCAATAAAGATGTATTTCAATTTTTTTGAGAAAAGTGTCTTATGATTTATTTTATTAAGTATCATATTTTATGAAAACTAAACATGAATGGTCCTTTTTTTATACCCTGTAATTAAATTTTATGTAATAAAAATAAGTATTCCATAAAGAGAATCTATTAGGAGGATTGGTATAGGAACTAATATGTCCATAAATGTTGAAGTTGGGTTTCTTAAATAATCAAATTATAATTGGAAAGAACTCCAAAAATATTATAAATATATTTGATGCATGTTATTTAGGTCCTCTAATATAGTGATTATAAATCATTAGAAGATAATAAACCTATTGGAGAAGGTTCATGACGAACTGGATGGATGGTACTCTAATTAGGATTCTATTTCCTTAGTGTCTTAATACAACTCAACCATTCTAGTTTAAAATAGATTACAAGATATTATTGTCTAAAAGACTCAAAGTATCAATCCTTACATTCCTTTAGTTATTCGACCTTCCCCTATAGCAACTATTTAAATTTCCCCAGAGCAAGTTGCAATTACTCGTGCTCTTTTTCCAGAACTTCATTTCAAAGTTGTTCAATAATTGGTTTAATATTTTGTTGAACAAATCACTACCATTGAATGAGATTTGGAATCTATTAATGGAAGACTTATCCTTACTCATGGAATTTTTTATAGAGTTCTATAGAAGCTATATTTAGTTCTTCTTGCAAGAGCCTATAATCCTCAGTCTAGTCCTTTTATTCCATCTCCTCTAATATTTTAAACAAACCATATATAATACATAATGGTAATTTAGACTAGTGTTCTATCCTCAGTTGGTAAATTTTATTAAAAAAATTATTTTCCATTATTCATGAGTTTTGCATCTTAGATATAATCCCAGAAACTGATATGTGTGAAGACGGTTTGTTTTATCTAAGAGGAAGAATGACACATAGCCTTGTAGCTCCAGACACATTCAAAAGTACTAAAGGCAAGTATGATTATCTTTATGGACGAATTATAATATATATATAATTGATAAATGTAGTTTATCTTCTGAGAAACCATGTTTGGGTGTGACATCTTAAATCACTCCAAGGAAGTTGGCCTTTTCTAGTTGTGGTACATATAACTTTAGTTTAGCTAAAGGTCATTCTCATAATATTATCAATATTATTGTTCAACATCCAAGATATAAATATATAGTTGGATCTGAAGTAGGTATATCCATAGAGGAAGGGAACGATGTGTTTCCTCATATAATGACATCTGTAACTACCTCTATGAATTTTCTAACTCTCTAGTTACCTACACCTAATCCACCTTCTCATTATTACCCTATAAAAAATCCTTAGTTTTCAGACTATATTTCTATTTTTATTTTTTGGGTCCTCTTGGATTTTTTTTAATATTAATCATTATTCAATGAAATTTAAATTTTTAAATTTTTATGTTTTTATTAGAAATTATTATCATTTAATGGTTCTAATATCTTTATTTTGGTCACTAAACTATATTCTTGTCATCTATACAAATTTATTTTTAGCAACATAACAAAATATATCATCATTATAAGGGATAATTAAATGTTTTTTCCTCTCCATTTCCATTCTTTTTACTGTCACAATATGGGGAGAAGTTTTTTCTTTTCAAAAACAGTGGGAGAATATTTCTACAAAATATAGATAAGTATCAAAATATTAAGGGATTAAATGATGAACACAACATTTTAAATGATATATATATTATTTAGTTTTCTAAAAAATTATATAAGATCCTTTTATTGAAATTTGGTTAATATCTTATGGTTTTTGGGATCATTAAAATGGGGGAGATTTAGGGACTACTACTATTGTTCCAACATATCCCATGTAATTTTTGTTTAGATTTTATTAAATACCCATCATTATTGTTGATGTTTATTATTTCTTGTGTGTTCATTGGGGTTTGTAATCTAATATATTTGGTTATTAAATATTCATGATCTTTATATTTGAATATTTTTCCAGTGTGTACAATCCTGCTATGCTAAACAATTTCCAACTTTGGGAAATAGCTATGCGAGCATTCAAGTACACAAATAACCTATGTGAAGGATTCTATTATGTGAAATTGATACACTTTATAATTTATATCTAAAAATTTCCTTCTTTAATCAACCACCTAAATGAAAAGTAAAACTTGTAGATCAAATGGACACCTAAATTATTTGTGGGGAGTAATTAGCAATGTGATTTTTATATGTTGTAAATTTGTCTACATGGATGCAAATGGATATATGATTTATTTTTTCTACATTTAATTAAGATATGTGAGAAAGAAGGTTATGTAAAAAAATAAGCTGGGTGAAGAATTCCAATGGAAATAATCTACATGGAAAATTTACTAATGTGAAGAAGAAATTGAACGATAAATTCAGCTATGGAAATTCATATTGGTGAAATCAGTTATGTGGTGATCTGAAATCATCTATGTCATTCTGAAACATGTTATGTTTTATAATTAGTGAACAATAAATGAGAGTTAATTCTTATACACATTCATTAAATGGTGGAATACCTTGTTATGGTAAAAATTAATAAAATAAGACAAATTTATTGTGAAAAACCTAATAAAATGATAATTTAAGGCATGGAACTACTTTCAAGTAATTTCTAAAAATGATATATGAATTTTTTAATAATGATTTTGGGGTTTTAGGGATCATGTGTTCTATGAAAAAGGGATTAATTTTTTCATATGTTAAAAATATATATACATAGTAATAATGAATACCTCAAATAGAGGATAATAGAATCATATCTATATTTCTCTCTCTAGAAGGACTATTTATGATAATATCTTTTAATTGGAATGATAAAGAAGTTTCTCGATCATTAGTAGTGTTATCTCCACCATCATTATTTTTTTCATAGGAAACTCCATGAGAGTCATCCCATTTTTATTATATCCCCAATAGATTTCTTACCTTATTTAGGTATTATTTTTCAACTTGATGCTTAATATGTATACTCTCTGTTAATCATATCTTCCATTATAGTGGTTCTAAGAAACAGAACCATAAAGGATGTAGTTTTTAAAGCCTTTATAGAGACCAAATGAAATCTCCGATGTTTTTGTACCAACTGTTAGTTAAAATAAATTTTTTTTCATCCCTAGTAAATGGGACTAGATGTCCCCAATATAAGGATTATTAGAGTGAAATCAACAAAATCATGTCAAATCGTGTTGGTGGAGTGGACTAAGGGATTTCTATTCCAATATCCACTAAAAATCTCTTTGTATGATCTCATTATTTTTTAATTTTATTTCTATTTTGTGTATGCATTAAATATAAATTCTGAATTGATAATATCATAGAAGAATATGGGATTATATTCAAATAATTTTCAATAACTAAATTCACCCCATATTGATTCTTAGTGCAGTATATCTCTAACAACAATTATCTCATTAGATTACTTGAAATATTCAATGTAAAATGAAATATAATATTTGGATAATCTAACTAAATTATATATTATGTATGTTTCTAAATGAATTAAAAATTCTATATTATATCCTTAAATTATAGATGATATATTATACTATATGAATGGAAATTTTGTTTTTTATATTTCAAATGGTACATGAGTTAGGAATTCATGGATGTTCTCTATGGATTTCACATGATACTAGACACATGAAAACACCAGAATGAGTACCTGGATTATATATGATTCTTGATATTTTGAATATTGAGATGAACTTTGGTATTTTTGTGGTGACTATAGTTTTCATAATAATCAAGATGTTATTAGAGACATATAACACTATCTCATAAAGGTATATTCTAATTGAGTTTCATCATGGTGCCCCAACATTATGTTTATTTTATATTATTTATTTAATTTTTAATTGAACTATATTAATAATGATAATATTCATTCACTATTCGTCTCAAACATGATATTATTTTAAACACCATTTGTGGTGTCCAATTGATTCGGACTCATACCCTAATGGGATGCCAGTTGGCACTGATGTAGACACCATGGATGCATGATTTGATAAGAGAAAGTGTCTTATGGTAAATTCTTTATATAGGATAGGACAGAGTATAGAGACCGAGATCGAGCTAGTACTCAGACCCCTTTTAGTGTTGGTTTGTTTTTCCAAAAAAAAATTGTTCATTTCTCAAATAATATATATATTAATCTAACATAAATTAATTAGTAGTTGGAATAAACATCATTTAATTATATCATGGGTTTTCAATTTACCTATTACTATCGTTATTCCTTTATTTATTTATTTATGTTTGTTTGTATCATATGTCCTTTATTTTATTCCATGACTCACACTCTGATCATACGATTAATGTATCCATATGATAACCTCATAAGATTTTACCACTATTCTATAGCCTTTGGGGTATGGGGAGGTTTCCTTGAGGCTATGTAGTGTACTGGAATGAGGTATAAGTTTAGTAGCTTTTTGGAAGAGGCACAAAAATGTGGTATCATAACAATTATTTATGATAGTATTTTGGGATGGTATACATTAGAATAGGTTCAATAATCACTTGGTATTGAGATCATACAAGGTTTTAGGTAACTTGGGCATGTTGGAAAATTCATTTCATCATGAATGGGTTTTACATTATTGGTTTTTACTTTTACAGTTGACTAATTACCACCACGATTGGTGCACTTGGATTTTATTATATTGGTTTTTTGGGTATCCACTATTGGTTCGGTATAGTAATGGGTGAATTCAAGCAGCATTTAAGAACATATGGATTTATGATATTAGAGTTTTATTTTTACATTATTTATATTATAATTGTACTAGGGAAAGTTAATTAAATTTTCCTTAAAAATTTATATTGGATTTTTGTGTAAAATGATGGTTACATTCTATTTGTTTGATCTTCTAGATTGGTAAAATTAAAATATTGTGTACTCAAATTCATTAAATAAATATTGAATATTGATAAATGAGGTGATAATAACAACATATAAAATGTTTTCCTTTATAAAATGTTGTCCAAACTCTATATTACAACTCCTTGGTTGGTAAAATATCTCAAACTGCTAATGTAAGAATTAAATTAGTGAAAATTATAATGATAAATGAATTTAATCTGAATCATTTTATCTAAACCATAACAACAGAATAAAAGGTTATGTATGTGATGATGTTTGGTATATATAATTATAGGGAATTATGCTTTTTTACAGCTTTCCTTAAACTGTAATAATATAAATTGTTATGTTGTGGTTATCAGAGACATTGTTTTGGAATTGTAATGAAATGCCTCCATATAAGCCATTGGATGAGAGTTAGGAGTGTGAGATGAGTATTCTCCCAAATAGTTCAAGGAAGGGGCCTCATATGGAACTCGGTGTAGATGTGGGTGATTATCTTCAATATGCTCTATTTTGAGAAGTAAAAATGATTTAGAGGGAGGCTCCTTACATTGTTCCTTATAATTCATTATTGGCTATGGAGTTTCAATTCTCACATCTACTAATTTTTATGAGGGAGGGTGTCCCCTAGGCAGTTTAGTAACATATTGAGTCCATTTATACTATCTTTAAGAATATTTGGAACCCAGGTGATTAGAGGGTGAATTTTATTGCTTATATGTTGGGGGGATCCGCAAGACATTAGTCAGACAACTTAGTTTGGGCTGAGAATAATAAGGGAATATTGTAAATGAACATTGAGTACCTCTTATTTGTGTATTTCCTCCTTAATAATTTGATATCTAATAAGTCTGTAGAGTTTTTATTTTCAAATAAATGTTATATATCAGTCATGGAGTATTTTGACCACTATATCGACTTATGGTGCATTCCCCTTAGACAGTAGAGGACATGGAAGCTCAAGAAAGGTCGGTTGAGGATGGGTTTCGGCATATGATTCGTGTACAATTGAATGTATTCAACGTTTCTTATTTTTTCTACAGTGGTTAACCAATAACATATCTTTAGATGGAACATGGATTATTGAAGGGGGTGTGATAGGATGAATTTTTTGGAACATTTAGTGGTTCATATTGAATATTAAATATTAATTATTATTAGAATTGTTAGGTTAGTAATTGGAAGGAAAAATAGGGAATAAATCCAACATAGTGTCACCAGAAAGGTAGATGGTGAATATTTGACTTCAAAGTAAGCCAGTATCTTTAGAGTGCCAATAATTCATAAATATGGGTCACCTTAATTGTTTCATAAATATGGTACATTCGGTGATGAGTGACCATTGAACCAACCCATTTTAGGGTTCTCGGGTCAGTTCAACCACACTATGAATGGTGGGTACTTAGAGTTCTAAGATCCAATCAGAGAAAGGAAGATTCCACAATATTTATGGTCAATAGAAGCATCACATGAAGGGTAGTAATATATAGGGAACTCAGTTTGTATCATGGGATAGTGGTTTAGGCTAGTTTCATGCGGTGAAACATAATCCCTTGAATCAAGTTATTGGGCTATCAAATATCTAAGTTGTGGTCCTGGAAGCTTCTGCCTTATCCTATTATTATTTTTAATAAAATGGATTATCACTCCATTATATCATGTCAGTGTTTATAAGTATTTTTCTTGGAAATGGTTCACTATAATGAAGTTATTTCTTTACACTTTATTCGGGGTATGAATAGAGGGTGTCTATCATTATCAGAAGTGTTTCCTAGACACCAAGGTTTATCAATTTCTATGGGATATTTTTGACTTAAAGATGACTATTTTTGACATGATTCCTTGTATTGACTATTAGGTTCCATAAAAAATTATATTTAAAAATAACATAGGTGGGTGATATTCACATCCCCTAAGGTTCATCTGTATGTACATGTTAGAGGATGTATAATATAGGTGGTTTATATAAAACTATATTTCTATTAAAAAGTTCAGGTGACGTCCTAGGTCACTAGTGTGGTGTTAGATGATGGAGGTTTTAGTAGGATGACTTTTCTCCTATGTTGGATCAATTCATGGGTGTTTTCAATAGAAATTCATGAGATTAACACCAAATAGAGGAATCAAGTTAACAATTAATAAAATGCCAGGTGTAGATCATATTTCCATTACATCTTATATAATGGATACTTTAGAGCTACAATAACATAAGGTTTAGATAGAATTCATGGAATCTAGGGGGGTTTTCAATTCATGAACCTCCACGTGGGTTCTCTGGTCCATTTATCTAAAAATATTTATGGTTCTATAGATTTCTGTATATATTATATAAATTTTAATCAAATTGTTGTAAAGATTCATTACTTACTTACTATAGTTGATAGCATGTTTTACCAATTGAGATGATGTCGGGCATTTTCCCTAGTTAACATGAGGTTGGGATATCACTATTCTCTAATGTTACCACCTAAAATACCACGTATAGATTTAAAAATTATGTTTGGTTTGTATGATAACTTGATTACGTTTCTTATCCAAACAAAAACACCATCTATGTTTATTATCCTAATTAATCAGGCCATTCACCCATTTTTTTATTAATTCATGGTTTTATTCATTGATGATATCCCTGTGCAGTCCATGTCAAGAGGGAAAATCTGTAGTATTTAATTTATATGTCTATAATGTTAAGGCAACATCAACATTATATTACGATCTATATGTTCTCATCATGGATGGAATAGGTACTCTTTCTGAATAATATTATCTATAAGGCCTATTTTTCTGTTGACCCATATAATGAGAGTGTTATGGAATATTTGGAGTGTCTATAGAAATTGATTGATATAAATAGATTCATGGTCTTTGTAGGATAATACAAGATATTTATACATGAATTATCCCTAATGTTAGATCTTTTTATGGTCATGTAAATTAAAGGGATACTTTTTTTATGGTTTCACTTATGTGAGGAAGTATTATAGGAGTTCAAGACATGACATGCCAAATAACCAATCCTAAGCCTATCCATGGCCATTAGGAACTATATTGTATATTTGGATTCATCAGGGGTCAATATTAGAGTAGTTATGATGAAAGGAGGTCATGTTGTGTTTTATGGGTCCTAAAATATTAGACCATATAAATAAAACTATTGCATATGTGACCTTGAAGTGAATTATTAGTTCATTACCTAAGTTAATTGTGATATTCTATATTGGGATATATGTTATTAGTATATACAGACCATAAAATAAGGAAATATATATTCTCCCTATGGGATTTAAACATTCATCATTGAATCTGGATGGAATACCTATTGTATTTTATTTTGAATTAGACTATCCCCCTAAAAGGGAAACATAGTAATTTATTCTTTAAGTAGAAAGTCTTGGGCCAGGGTTGTTTGAGTGTTTATCATTGAATGGTGGTTTCTGAAACTCTTCACTGATATGTATTTTGGGTTGAAGGAGTATCAGGGGAATGAATCCCTCTCATAGTTATAAGGTGTTAATTCACATATAAACCTTATTAAGATAATGTTGTAATATAATCCCATGTTCTTGTATTTAATGTATATAATTTATGGTTGGAAGTAACCACTTGACTATTTTCATTATAATGATGAAATACTTTACATTAATGCGTGATTGTTTTCATTAATATACATGTTTGAAGAGCTAATAAGGGAGTATCATAATTATAGGTGGGAAGTGCACCTAGGGATAAACAAAAATATGTTAGAATCTATGATGGTAGTATTAGTGGATAGGAATGAGGGAGAATATATAGGGTTTTGTCACGTTATGTTCTATCTATTAATAATTTATAGACAATACATATTGGAAAACCAGTATGTTGTTATTTCATCCCATTCCTAAGTAGAAGTTAGATGATGTTACTATGGATTTTTTAACTGGTATACTGTGGAAACCCTGGAAAAATAATGTTATAACTGTATTTCTGGATCTATTAAACAAGGCCTCCCATTTACTCTTCATCTAAGAGAATTTTTCAATTGATTATTTCGGGAAACATAAAGTCCAAGTCGATGTGTGGTTACATGGTGTTACATTTACCATAGTCTCATATATGGAAGGTTTTTTTACTTCATCATTTTGGAAGAGATTATAGAATGATCTTCATATGTAGGTTCTTTGAAGCCCTTCCTAACATCCCTAGACTAACTGGAATTTAGAGAAGACTATAACTATCCTAGATGACATGCTAAGAGAACGTGTCCTTAATTTTTGGGGCTCTTGGGAGCAACACTTGGGCTTGGTAAAATTTTTCTATAATAACATCTATAATGATACACTATGATTCTTCCATAAAAGGATTTATATGGGATACCATTAAATGTAAGACTGTACTAGTTATAGAAGAGTGGGTGGAAATAACAGGACTAAACCTCATTTAAAAAGATTTTAGAGCATTCCCAGATGATTCCTAATTTAATGGTGATGGAATATAGAATGAATAATTATAATTTAGTTTGGTGTCACTGACCACTTGAGTTTGACATAGCTGGCCATATATTTTTGTGTTTTTCACCAATATTAGGACATCATCGCTTTTAGAGGAATCGGAATCTATCACCCAAGTATGTAGGGTAATTTTAAATTTTTAAAAGAATCATCCCATTAGAATGACAACCGCCAAATCCATGTTAGAATACTAACATACAATGCATGTTACATATATCTCAGATTTGATGGTACTCTACTGATCCATTTCATATGTCTCAAGATGATGAAGTTGTTCTTGAGATAGATGTGTCTTTTAAGGACTATCCAGTTGTATTATGGATCTTACTGAGGAGACACTCATTGGATAACCCCCCCCCCATTCAGTATTTTTTTGGAAACGTGGGTATGTTAATGATAAAACATAGGTGTATTGATCAAATATGAAGCATTGATTTTCATAGTTTTGTTCTAAGGAGACAGATGGAATGTGATGGTATTGCTCAAGGATGTTTCTTTATATGGTGGGATAATTGTATGATTCTGATATTCTCATATGGTATGATCCCACATTAAATTTTTCAAAAATTCCCTTATTGTTTCTTTAACAGAGTTTTTAAGGGAGTATAGGAGGTCTCAGTTGTGTCCCGAGGGATCAGGGACCATAATTTCATGTTTAGGCGATATAAGAGTGTGCATGATTAAAACAAGGTTCATTCTAATTTTCCAACACAACATTGCAGTTGGAAAAAGGGAGGATATTTTTTCGTTATACCATGTGAAGGTGATGAGAAAACCATGAAATTCATGTATCTTATTAAAATATATCCCACACAATTTTCAATTGATTTTTCTAATTGTGTGCCTATCAATGAAAGGTCTGTTGTTTCTAGGTTGTGGGATTGACACTGTTGGTGGTAGCTTTTTCCATGTGGGTGGTCAAATTCTGATTCCTAATAAAATGTGGAAAATTTTCCAAATATTATATATGACTGTTAATCATTTAATGTCAATTTTTATCCTCTGTTAGGATATTTTTAGTGGAATTAATACTTTTCCCTCAACATTTAGTTCAAGGGTTGTTCTGCAATATATAACCACTAATTCTACTTATGTATTTTGTTTTGGAAGGCTCCTAATAAGGCTATAAATCCTTTTTATTTCAATATCTATTTTAGTTTATTTATAGATATCGCCTAACATATTTTGAAATAAATTTATTATTTTTATGGATTTTTTGGTTTCTATCATTCCACTATTTCCAGACATGCTGACACCAATACATAAATAGTGGATCTCCCCTAACCATAGGTAGGTTGTCTTCTCTATATTATAAAATGTTTCAGAATTTTATAATATGTGTTATTTATTTCATTATGTTATATTTTTTATTCATTTAATATAGAACCAAAATCTTACTATATTATTCACTAAAGTGAGTCTAGTGCTTATTGAAGTCCATGAATTAACCTACAGTACTTTTATATGGAAAACATAGCCACCATTTTTTTGGTGAGTATAACATATGTATTGTTTTATATTATTGTATGGTCATATAAATGTTTTTATAAACATTATAATTGACAATTGGTATTTGGTAATGTTTATGAATTGATTTTCTTGGCCCCTTTTATATTATTAAGCATGAGAACCCATGTACATGCATAAGATGAGTATTTTGGATTATGACTCCTTGATTAAATTGGTTACATGAGATCCTTTTCACATGAATGTTAAATTATTTACCTTAAAATGGAAATCAATTGTGGTTTTCTTAACTTAGTCCCTGGCCAAAATATATCAAAATGCAATTCATGGTTATATATTTGCTTCACTAAATAAAAAAATGTCTAGATGAGATCCTTATATTAAAATTGATACATGATGTTTAATGAACGGGAATGTCTATATGAGATAATAATATTCCATGTGATATCTATAACTGAAAATGAAATGGAAATATAGATAATCTCCTTATATTCCATATGATATAATATGGCAAATGAAATATAATTTCTAGTTGAGATAAATGGTTTTCATATTATACATAATGCTAAATTAAAGGAAATGTCATCTTAATATTGTTTTATTCCAAATTTCATGTGTTTCTACATGAATGTAAATATTTGGATGTGCTCCATGGATTCCATATGATAAATGAGATATTAATGCTATGATGATCTATGTGTATTCCACATGACAATGTGAATTTTTTTATTTTGAAACTAGTACCATGTTTTATATGATATATGTTATTTCTATTGTCTAGATGTGTTCCTTGAATCTGTGTGGTGAATATTATTGGCATGGTAATCGATAAAAGCCTAGAGACATCCAACCCTCTCTAAATAAGGGTTGTTTGACCAAGATATTATTATGGATCCTAAGTTTTGAAGTTGTTTTATTTTATTTATTTAATATATATATCTTTCTACTAAATACATACATCATCATACACTCTATGGATCAAAAAAGATATACTATTAGACACTTTTGGTAGTGGATTACATAGAAGTTCTCAACCCTACCTAGGAAGGTGGTTGGTACCCAAAAAATCATCATGGATGAGTGAGTGGATAAGGGTATGAACCATGTGGAAATTTCATGATATGAAATGGGAAGGAGCATAGAGATGTGTTATGGGATCGTACTCAAACTTATTTGGGGTTCTTGGATTATTTTTCCACTTTTTTATGGTCATATTTGGAATTTTATATATTTGACATAGACATATATGAATTTGTGTTGGTTGTATATTGAAACTTTTTATATCATGGATTACATGTTTACTTGTTTCCTGGTTTATTCCTTTCCATATATATATATATATATATGTTTTGAGGGTTGATATCTCTTTTATTTTCATCCATGATTGATACTCGAATAATGACTATATCTTCCCTTTTATAATAACCTCCCCATCCCTTACTATTTTTCACCATCTCCTAGAATAAGGGGAGGTTCTCTTGAGGCCAAGTGGTGAACCACACCATGGAATTGGTTCAGTGGATTCTAAGGAAGGTCATTACAAAAACACATTGATTGAATATGTATTGGACTTTGGGGGTAATCATCAGTCTGATAAGTAAACATGTTGATTAATAGCATGTGGAGTTCTCGGAAGGAAACCAAGGTATTACAAGTGACCAATGGGGTTAAATAACTTGGTTCACATCCTGAATTGATTGGTTCATTACAGTTGTTACTACAAGGACAAGATGAGTAAAACATGATGTATCTTATGAATGAGACAATGTCCAAGAGATAAGAGAAATCGAATATGGTATCACATGATTCAAATGGTGGAACACATGAGTGTCAATTACTAAGGACACTATTAACGTTGATATAAGAAAAATAATGATATATTAACATGTTTAATTAATTATATAATACTATTGAGTATAATAGAGAAGAATAATCCAACAGATCATATCTCAGTTAATAAGGTATAACTATTAAAAACTATTTTGGTTTTCAGACTATTTGAATATATGGAAGATTTAAACTAATTTTATCATCCTGGGAATTTATTTACATACTATTTTTTTAAAACATAATTGATTTGTATATTTTAACTTTTAAAAAATGTATTTATAGAGTATTTTTGGATCCATCACACTGATTTTACAAGAACTCTCATTGTCCATCGGTAACTAAATACATGTTTCCCGATTGGTCTTCTATAACTTTGACCCCCACCTTCCTATTATGAGGCACATTCAATATAGACATATGTATAAAGTGAGATTTATATATTAATTATATAAAATGAAAAATTGCATTTAGATAATTGTTATATGATCAAATTTATGAAAAAATAGATTGATGACATTCTCAAAAGCAAAAATAGATATGTATATGTATTATATTTAAATTTGAGTGTTTTTTTCATGATTCATTTGTTAATGATGAGATAATATTTGTAAATGAGGATAGAAAAATTTAAAAAATCATAAGACTCAACATAGTAATTTGAAAATTCTCTATAAATCAAACAATCTGTGGTATTCATAATTTCATCAATTTGTTGTTTTGAAAGAGACCTTATCTTTTTTAGGGTCAAAAAACATTCTAGACTTAATGAAATAAATTTCTAGACTCTTTTAATATCCATAAAAACCAATAGTATATCATTCCAAGGGTAAGGTCATATGAAAGGATACCATCACATCAGTTGAAAAATTATCCCTAGAGAAGTAGGTAGGCTAAAGAAAAAAATGAGGTTTCATAGTCTAATTATTGATTATAATTAGAAATGAAGATGAGACACTCAAATGGTCAGGAAAGAATCTATGTTGTGTGTCATGCTGCCCTATGAATAAGAAATAAAGCATTAAAAATGACGAATCAATTAGTCGATATAATAACATAATGAAAATAACTATCACTCATGTAATATGTTATTTGTAGACATTACTTCACATTGTTAAACAATGATAAAAATAATATTTGAGTAAGTATCATAATTGTATTTATTTATTCATCTATAAGTATAAAATTATTTAATGTTGTAAGTTGGATTATCCCTATGGATTACTGTAGTAATGATAGATTTAGTTTTCCCACCTTTCGAAAATGTTAGTAAATTATCCTGCTCCACGTAATAGTGAAAATTTAGTTTATGAGAATCCATTAATTATTAAAATAACTACATAAAATTTGAATTATAAAAAAACTAAAATTGACATCATTTTTAATCAATATAAAATGTACACAACACTGATTACACCAGTTAGTTTCTAATACATTAAAACACATGAAAAATATTCTAAACCAATTAATTGAAATGATATATTCTTATAGTATTGAAATGAACACAAAAGGATTAAATTACATAGAAAATGACATAATAATTGTTTTATAAAAGGTCAATAACATGTGAAATAATAGAACTTTGAGAAGTTATATTTTTTTATTTAACATTAAAACTGAATGATTAAAATGTATAAACTATAAAAAATTATAACTTTATAAGATATACAATGGATAGTGACCAAATAGAATTCAAAAATAATTGGAAAATTGATAAAAGTTATCATATGATCCTTATAATATAAAAAAGTCCTTATTTTTGGGTTTTTTTCATTTATAGATTTTGAAAGAATGCATATTTGTTTTCTTGAAACTAATGACTTAAAAATTCAAGATTAGTCCCTCATAATTCTTAATTCATTGAACAATCATGTGGTTAAATTTTTGAAATTAACAACTATTTTAAATAGTATTTTAAAGTCACGTATACTTAAATATAGTATCAAAAACACTCCACGTAAATAGTTACTATAATAAATTATATTTTTGTGAAAAAAATTAAAAAATGTAAACACGCTTTTATTGTTTGATATAAAAATATAGTATTAAAATAAATATCAGATTATTAATTATTCATTAAAATAAAATTTCAATGTTGTTTTATGAATATCTTGAAAATAATAAAATTTTACTTTTAATCTCATAATGAATGGGATGAAAATCAACATAACCATACCAAAAAAATAGGGGGATGGAAAAAAGAAAGAAATATGATACCTATTAAAATTAGTTTATAAATAAGAAACCAAAGAAAAAAACATGATAGATATAATATTAGGGGTTTCATGTAGGAGAATGGAAAATTATAAATTGGTAGAATAGGTGATAAAAACATTTCAGGTATAAGGTTTAAAATAAATAGAAGAAACAAAAGACACATTAATCAAAATGTAAAACATATGTATCATTAATACTAGAAATGGTGGCTAGTAAATCCATATTTTGTGCACAACCTACCCAAGGGATATTGGTCAAGTGATTTAATAGATGTGATATAGTCCATTTTGTAAACTAGTTTTCCCTCCTTTTACTTTGGTTGGATTTAGTAGGTTCTGAAACACATAAAAATAACTATAGTTTATAAAAATAAAAAATATATAGAATGTTAAATGAATTATAAAATTAAATAAAAAAGTTATATTTTTTACACCTCATTGTAATTTCAGATATGAATAATAATAGAAATAATGTTACATATTCAAAAAATTAAATGATATGTATTGAAAACCCATTTTAATAATTTAATATATGGTACATATGAATCATGAATATCATGAAACAAAATATATATGTATAGGTTTAATATTATAATACGTATATTAATCATTCAATTTCTTGAAAAAAAAGTATACAATAAAAAATGAAATCTACAAAACTTTACAATGATGAAAAATTATATTAATTAACAAATAATTTAAATTATATAAATATTGTTTCATATATTTATATCTCTAAATACAAATGTAAGAGTGGTGACATATTAAATTATAACAATAATCAATATATATATTTTACAATTGTATACATGTGTAGAATTGTTCTTTAAAATCCAAAAAAAATATCAAAAAAAATCAATTCACATGCTTAAGGATGAAATATCTAATCACGCCATCAACAGCTAGTTGTGGATTTGGCTTTAAATTTTCTGACATCATTGTTTGAAACCTCTACATCTAGTAGTTCATCAAAAATAGTTTCATGTTTTTCTAAACATTCAGTTATGTTAACCCATATAAATTTATACTACAAAATGATATATCATTCTAAAGATATAAATAATTAAATGTATATATAGAGAAAGAAAATATTTAAATTTCCAAATTTATTAATGGAAAGAAAATTTAAATAGATAATACATTATTAAGGGGGAATATAATTGTTTAAACTTGTGAGATATCCTAAATAGCTTTTATTAAATACTGTTTATCTCACTTATCACAAGTGATAAGAATTTTGAGAAACAATGTGATATTATTCATTTTATATAAGTGTAGTTATACTTAGTAGTGATAGTTATGTCTAATTTGATAAAACAAGTGTAAAAAAATTATACCATTTACCATTATTATAGTGAGATTGAAAGAATAGCATAAATAACAGTATTTTTTCAAAAAATATTATTTCCAAATAAATTATATAAATACATACATATAAATGGTTGGAAATAATTTGTCTCAACATAAATAATTATTCAATAATACTAAAATAATATCATAATTGTTATCAGTTTTTTCAGATGGTGTATCGAAATAAATAATTCATTTAAAAAATTATTTAAATGGGAAAATCACTTTTAATAATGGAATATTTGTTACAAAATATTAAAAATTGATTATATTTTAATCACTTATGATAAGTTTCTTGATGGAAAAATTAATTTTTTATTTTTCTAAATAACAGATCTACTTAAATATTATAAGAAGCCCAATTAATTATATTATAGAAAAGAATTATATAAATCTTAAATAAAATTTATATAATGTATTATAAGAATAATTCAATGAATAATGCCAATCAAAAATAAGTTCTTTAATGCCCTGACCCCAGTTACCCAGATTCGGCACATTATTTTAATATATTTGAATGATTACAATAAATGAAGTCCTGAAGACTGATCAGTTTAGCAGTCTTGGAAAATAGATTACATACATGAACCTTATATTATAGTTTATAACAAAAAACACATCATAAATAATCCTTCGAGAATGCCATTATTCCCTTTGCTTAAACCTGCATATAAATAATAATATACTTCTAGGCATCCTAGGAAAATAAAACACAAGAAAGGGGTGAGCTCAGATTCTCAATAAGGATAAACAATATAGCAGAAGATATCATAAATAATCATAAAAATTTATTGAAAGGTATAAAATTGAAACCCAATAACTTTAAATATAAACTTTAGCATAATATGGCACAGATATGTCAAATAATTCCATTTAATTATTCACATGGATATTCAACTAGTTGAATAATCACATGTAACATTAATAAATAACCTCATTATTATAGAATTAATAATGTCTGACATGTTAACCACAAAGTCGAGGTCTCATGCCAAGACCCTAATTATAAATTTTTTCATGGACTTGTTACAATATTTTGTCTCATTATACCTACTGATGCATAGAGGGGCTATATAAAACCCCTCCCATCACTTACTAGGTTCAATGCATTACTCATATGAAAAATTTGAATCATATCATAAACATTTGTATTAAAACTACTATACGGAATGTAGATACATTAACCATAGACCATGAATGGTATAAAAATATAACATTTATAGATAAAAATATCACAACTCATTCAATATAATATAGAATATTCTATTATAATAAATCAACCTCAATCATGAATAATATCCAGTAATGGATGCTGACATAGTTAAAAATGATCTGTAAAACCCTTTGATAAAAATAACCATTTTTCATTAAATCATTATAAAGTCACATAATTAATAATGGAATTAATTAAAAAGTGATTTTTGAATCAAAGTGTCCCATACCACTTTGAATCTTTTGAAATTAATTAACATTTTAAGATAATTATTTCCATATAAATAAATCTTTAAAATCATTTTGAAAAAATGGATATTAATTAAAAAGATTTTGAAAAAAAATTAAAACATTTAAAATGATGATATAATTAAATATAACCATCCATAAAACTTTTAAATATTCATTTTGAAATCATTTTTTGTGAAATATGGACATGGATGATAAATATTTCTTAGTAGATACTTATGCATAAACAATCTCGGATAATAATTAGATTGAGTAATTAACCCATACCTTGTACTTTCCTTTGGTCAAGGGTATGTTTAAACTCCTGTATAATGCCCATATTTTGTTATTAAATTATAAAAGAATAATATTCATGTTTATTATATCATACTTTATTCATTTATGTCATTGTACTACCTATTTAATAATAATTTCTATTTTAAAATAACATTTTGTGTAATAATCACTTTCTTTATCGAACGTGTTTTAACATGTTATTCATGATCGTATAACTTATATCATGATTTAATTGATTCTATAATATAAATCATTATTTATGTATCATATATATTCATAATATAGATATGTATAATAGATAGTTATAGGAAATGGAAAACACCGTTTATGGAGACGGTTGGTCGTACATGCGCATAAACGTCATTTCTATTTTCATATCTTGTTGAACGGATGTAAGTGAATGAGATATATGAAAATAAATAAATATATATATATAAATTATAATTATTATGTAATATATTACATAATTATGAATAATAAATTTTATAATCATCGTTTAATGGTTAATGTGGAAGTGAATCACATCGTGTCGTAGAGACGGTAAGTCATATGTACGCTAGAGTGACGATATCAATCTATTGATGGTGAAATCCTATGTAATTGGATGGTATATTATATATACATAATAAATAACTTGTTATATTTATTATTTATATCAATTATACTCATTATCATACCCATCAAAATAATGAAGTGTTGAATAAAAAACTACACCACGACGTGGAGACGGTAAGTCGTACGTACGCACGTATAGTGACTATTTCATTAATAGGATGGATAGAATAATGAATATGGATGTACCATATTTATATAATTACATATCAATATTTAGAAGTTACTAGAGTTATTATTTTGGTGTGGAAACAACAAAGAAAGGGGAAGTGGAAGAAGAAACGAACTTTGAAAGAGGTGATGAAATAATTACATCTTCTTCAGGATATTCATTTTAATTTAAACAAAATTGTGCCTTACGGTGGATTTCTGATATAATTATGTCATATATTCTTAATTGAGGGTAGTTTGGTGTAGCTTTGATCAGCGTTTGGCCGAGCCAAATGGATTTGAAGGCGTGTAGTTAAGATAAGGGGAAATAACCTTTTATAAGAGAGGTGAAGGGAACTATAGGAAAAGAATGAAATATTAATTTATTATAAAATTATTTTCAGTTTCTAATACCTAAAAATATATTTATTTCAAATATATGGTGGTGATGGGTCTAAATCCTTTCATCCAATAGGTTTAGGCATGTTTAGTTCACCATATTACCCTTATATTTTAGACTTAACTCTTAGTTAAATAGTTTAACTTTTACCATGTCTTCTAGTATTTTTATATTACATGGTTAATATTGTTACTATAAAATACCAAGAGAAGCTCAAGTGGTTCATTAATGACATATATAATATTATATAAGTCCTTTGGAACAATATTTGACTTTTAGGAATATAATATCATTTAATAATATAGTATTTTCTTTACAAAACACATTTTTTTCAATTTTAACATTTTTTAGTATTTGGTTTTCGTGAGAGTCATAAAATATTTGTTACTTATAAAAAATATATTTAATCAACCCTAACATGTCATATTCCCCTAGAAAATTCATAAATGGCATAAAAAGCTTCAATTTATATTTATTTTAATATTAATAACATTAATTATTTTAATCCTTAATTAATAAAGTAATTAACGTATCATCATTGTGTAATAAATAAATATAATTATTTAATGTCCGAAAATTATAAATAAAATACCATGATGTTTGAAATATTTTTATTTTTTTAATTAATATTTATAGTCTAATTTATCTTATGTTTAACCATATATTAAATTGTTTTAGTTGTTAAACATTGAATTTAACACTTTAAACTCCTCTTTAAATAAAATATAATAAATATCCTAATCTTACCCAAATGGATCAGAATGATCTTATTTTTGTCCTAGGGTTTATCTTGGTCGAAATACACTTATCCAATAGAATTAGGACATGTGTTGAGGTAATTTTAATATTATGCTTACCTTTAATTACCTTATTTACTTTTAACCGGGGTAAATAAACTTCAAAAGTTATAATTCACCAAAAAAATATGTTCATCATATAAAACCACATTTTATTTACTGATGTCAACGTTTCCTCTTGAATTTTTTAAATTCAATTCACAAAAGTTGTAAAATTACGTTTTATGAAAAATTTCAAATGTGCTTGGAAGGTAGGTAAAGGACTTTAAAAAGGTTCAATAAGATTTTATATATCATATCATTTTATAAAATGACACAATGACATACATTGTACTAATATATGTATTGTGTATCTATTTTGAATTTTATATTAATATTTAATTAGAAATAATAATTTAAATGTAAAAGTCGGTTTTTATGTACTATGCGGAATTTTTCACTATTCATCAAAAGTTGAATGTTTTCAGAAAAATACCAAAAATTCACCCAAAGATTGTTATGATATTCCGAATTAAAAAATGAAAATAATTTTACCAAATTAAATTTTTAGGAGTTTATAAAATTAATTTTATTATTGTTGACAAAAGGACGAAAAAAATGGTTCTTTTATGAAAATAACTTTTCTAAATATATAAATAATTTTACAGAACTTCTACATTTCCTTATAAATATATTTTATTTATGTTAAAACATTATAAATACAATTTAAAATTTATATGTTACTATTAATATTACAATTTTTAATTGGTAAATAAATATATCATTTAACTAATTATAATACTAATGTATTGTTTCGTAGAAACATATTCTTGTGTATAACACAAGCCAAGTCGGTGTTGTGTCGAATAGAATCTATTAAATTACTTTAAAGAGATAACTTACTATAAATATTGGGGTGTTACATTCTTCCCTCCTTTAATAAATTTTTCCCTTGCAATTTGAAATTGTTACTCGAAAATAAAAGGTCGAAAATAGAAAATACCTTTGTGGAAAACCCACATCGGAAATAGGGTTAATAAAATTTAGTCTTAATAAGAGGGAAAGGGAAATGAAAAAATAACAACCAAATTAGGATTTCTAATAGGAGAAAATTGGTTGAAATTAGAGACACATAATTAGGGGGAAACGTAAATATTTATAAGGATTGATTCAGGTCACCAATCACAAACAAGTGAATAATAAATGGAAAATTGAGGGTCTCAAAGCCATAAATATATGATGATTTAAAATATCATTAGTTCAAAAAAAACATAAGGTATTAGGATAACACATTTTTGGTTTTGAGATCTATTCCCTAATGTTTAAGAATTAATTTCTTCATAGAATAAGAAAAAAAAAGATTACTTGACAAGTAGATTTTCATGCTTTAACCAATTTCTACCACAAACTCATCTTTCACTCCAAAATATAATAGAACTCAAAAATATTCTATCTAAACTAGTCGTATAGACATCCAAAAAAATGAATTTATAATTCATCTGTCAAACCATTTAAAAACTACATTATACAATCTAGGACATCACGTAAGCCCGTGGTAGGTGATGCACCCTTGTCACCCTTCGGTTGCGGGTTCAAGACTTGAGGCCTTGTTGGACGTGATGGTTTTCACCTAACAGATGGGTTTTCCATTTTATTACAATCCAAAAATAATCTTAAGAACTTTTTTAATCTTAAACAATAGTATACAATGTTCAACATAGTCCATTCCAACCTTTAAACTTATCCAAAATACTTCTTTCCAAACTCACAGTCCAAAATTTATTAGGAATATCACATAACATAGATGTGAATACCTTCATCGTGTATTCTCTTAAAACAAGTTAATAAACTAAATTACTAGAAAAACGTATTGAAAATGTTCATTCTTCCTTATGTCGTATGTAAAACATAGAATACTATATATACACCTTAAATTAAAAAATGTTGAAATCTCCCAATAATGATGGTCTTAACTGCTTTTTAAACAAACTATTAATCAGTTCCAATGATGTCAATAATACCCATTTTACATTATTCAAATCAATTATCTTAGTATCAAAACCGTATTAAGGTTTATCTTTCCATCAACCATGTATTGTACAAAAAAATTAACTTTCTATTGAGTCACTTTGCTTAGTTCCATACAATCTCAAATCCTCAATGAAATTGTACTGGAGTACAATCCATATTTATATCTATAATTCATATAACTAGTAGGTCATTGTACAACACTCAAATGACATAATTCATCAATCCAGAAGAAAAAATACATTAATTATTCCATTTCAACTGTATTAACATATTATGCTTGACTTTGTTCCCTTTGATTCTTCTGATCTATATTTCCTTGACACTTAGGACTTTTATTTTCGTAATTCACCATTTTTCTACATTTTAAACACCTTATATTACACTTTTCTTTCATCCATTTTTATTTTTTGATGTCCCTTTTCTTCACACATATAAAAAACTCTCATTCCCTTCAATCATTTACCTAGGTTATTCTTTCCATAGTTATCACATGTGGGAAAATCCTTCTTTCACTTCTTCACATTATCCATCTTTTTCTCTGACATCCTCTTATTCTCTTACATCCCTTCAATGACATAGTACTCAGAGAATTCATTACTTATATTATTAACACATGATATTATTTCTTCATATGATGCAGATATGTGGGGGACTATTTCCATTATAAAAGAAGGATTAAGACCATGAATGATATGATCCTTCTTACTCTTTAGATCATGCGTATTCCTAGAGTTTTCATTCCTTCTACTGGGAGCCATTTCTAAATGACGACATACACTAGGTTAGATCATATCATAATGTATAATTGAAAACTAGAAAAATTATCAACATTATTTGAAAATTTACACACTTAAAGTCTCATAATATTAACATTGGTTTATTTTCCGACATATAAATTCATAAATCCGGCTTAATGGTTTGTAAAAAAAATGTGAATTATCCTAACCTTATCCCTAGGACTGTCAAACCAGGTGTGCAGTAAGGCTCGTTGTCGTGTACCATGGTACCCCAGGTCAAGCCTGAAAATTCTTGTAAGAGTTTTCACTACTATGAACATATGTTCTAGAACCACGTCCACATGTATTATCCATACCAAGATGTATTTCTTGTAAAACCCACATAATATCTTCATTACCAAAAAATTTGGATGTTCTTCTATAATAATCCTTAATGCCTATCTTAGGGTAATGTTTCTTAATCGGATTTTATCTAAATTTAGATTCCAAGGTTATTATTAAACTTCCTCTGGTACCAAATATAACGCCCTGACCCCAGTGTTAGGTCCACTAGGTTAGATACCCTGATAGGGGGTGAATTAGGGTATGACAGATTAAAACAACTGCCCATATGGATCTTGTCTCGCTATTAAGCAAGACTCTCTCTTCCCTCCTTCCTGTAGCAAAGTATAAAAAATAATAAAGCATGCTCATGAAACAGTGATTTTTACTTGGTTCACCCTCACTGGGCTTTGTCCAAGGAGCATACACCGGTAATGTGTCGATGTACCAAATTCACTAAAAGTGCTCTGCTGTTTACATGTTCGGAATGGATTCACTGTCCCTCCTAGTTTACAACCACCCACAAAATGAAAGCTCACTGGTCTCTCAACTGAAGTGAGCTCACTACTTCTTCATAAGATCCAATCACCATTTATAGACCTGTAGGTCTCTTCATTATCACAAATGAATACATCTTCTGTTGTATATAGAATCTCTATTGATGTCCAACATTCACCCGTATATGAATCTAAATTTTCACCTACGGTATAGAGAAATATTCCAAAGTTCACACAGCCCTAAAAAGACTAGCATGATTCAACCACACCTAGAATGCTTCTCCAAGATGGCGTTCATGTTCCGTCGTGCATGTTCAAACCGGCGTGCAAGTTTACGTCAACCACTTGCGTGAAACTCGCTTCTTCAACTCCAAAATGGCGTGACTCACACCCTTTTATGCCCAAACCGATTTTGGCATGCAACTATCAACTTCCGTACTTCATCAAATCCTGGCATGAATGTTTCACCAAACCACTTGCGCGACACCTCCTTCACCAACTCCAAACATGGGAGACTCACACACTTTCTCGCCCAAACCACTTTGGACACACAACTATCAACTGGAGCGCAACTATTACGTGCGCGACCACACCACCACTTTCCCGACCACAACACCTACATGGCAGGAGCTCTGATTTTTTCAAAGTGTTGAAATCTCTTCAAAAATGAGGAGGGGTGGTCCTATATTTATAGGCATTATGGACACCCAACGCGATGGTGTGCAAGTCTCTACTCAGCGTGCAAGTTCTGGCGTGCTAGTCTCTATCGCCCTAGTCACTTGCGTGACCAACCAAAAACATGGGTTCCCCTTCTTCTTTTTCCATATTTTGATGCTCTAATCTTGAAAACATATGGTTCCATGTTTACAAGCTTCCAAGACAAGCGGCACGCAAGTCCCTTTTCCAAAAACACTTTTCTCCAATTTTTGATTCTGAGGCCCATAAATATGGCAAACACTGGAAAATAGCTTCACCTTGTATATGCTCTTTTTGAACCACCTCCAGATCGACCATTCCTTTGTCGACGTTCTTGAATAAATCATGGATCATTATCATCATCCCTATAACTCAACATGCCACCCTGAAATCCCCTTTTTCAACAAATTTGTACGTTATGGTTTACTTTGTCAACAAACACAATACAAGGGCCCTACTTTTCAACAAACACAATCACCTCAAAAATGCTTCAATCATACATTGAGGGATTTTTTCCCTACAATCTCCCCCTTTGGGTTTGTTGAAAACTCCTCCATAAAAAGATACATCAATAATTCTTCAGCCACCATTTTCCTGTTGTGATTTTGATAGCAATCAAGGATTTTCTCAACACATACTCTAAGCCCATATGAGAAATACTCAGCATGATAAATAAGAGTAAATGAAAATTTCATCAACTAATCACTTCAACTATGACACCACTGTTGATACCAAACTGATACCAATTGTTGGAAATATTCTTACCACATTCCAACACCACTCTTCTGCTTTTATCACGATCCTCAGCTGTCGTGATATATATACATTGATCGATCACTTCTAGCATCATCATATTTGATACTCTCCCCCAATCTGGATGCTCCACCTGTCAGCATCTCTCCGTATCTTTCATGATTTCTCAAATAGCCACAGTATCTCCCCCTTGAACAATCACTATTTTCTCACCCTTTTTCAATGAACCCAAAGTTCACTCATTTACAGTCTGTAATAGAGTAGTGAACACATATCATCACATTAGGGAAAAAACCTCATACCTCGGGAAGAAGGGGAGGCCCATATCCACACTGTTTCAAGTGTGGGGAGTCGACTGAACTCCCAGAGATAGTAGATGCCTCTAAGAATCTTCCTTGGGTAAGGCCTTTGTCAGAATGTCTACAACCTATAGATCTGTATGCACATACTCCATCTTTTATATTCCCTGCTAAACTATCTCCTTGATAAAATGATACTTTATCTCAATTTCCTTTGTCCTTGAATGATGAATGTGATTTTTGATAAGATTTATAGCACTTGAGTTATCGCACTGGATTCTGATCGGAGACTTCACTTCAACTCCCATATCATCAAGTAGTTGCTTCATCCACAATAACTGTGTGCATGCTTGAGTGGCGGCAATATATTCATCTTCTGTAGTGCTCAATGAAATAAAATATTTTTTCTTGCTTAGCCACGAAATGCACAATCCACCAAGATAGAAATCACCTCCTGATGTTTATTTCCTTTCATCAACTGAACTAGACCAATCTGCATCTGTGTACCCCAATAACTCTTCTTTGATATTTGTCAGTATACTTCAAACTGAAATCCACTATTCCTTTGATATACCGAAGTATTCATTTCACTGTGAGCATGTGGCTTTCCTTGGGATTACTCTGATATCTCGTTTCTTGGCATGTGGTGAATACAATGTCAGGACATGTTGGGGTCATGTACATAAAACATCCAATGATTTTCATATATTCTGTGATATTAACTGTCATTTCATCCTTATCTTTGTAAATTTTCGTCTGAGTAGCAACTGGAGTCTTTATCTCCTTCGAATTTTCCATTTCAAAACTTTTCAATACCTCCTTGGAATATTTGGATTGAGAAATGTATGTTCCATTCCTTGTGTTAAGTGTAGACCAAGTAAAAATGTTAGCTCTCCAATCATTGACATTTCAAACTCATTTTTCATGAATTCGGAAAACTGTCTGCATTGATCTTCATCTGATCCGCCAAAAATTATGTCATCGACATAAACTAACACCATCATCCTTTGATTAATTTCTTTGTCGAAATAGAGATTACAATCAACTCCCCCATGCTAAAAACCAAGCTTCATCAAGCACTAATCAATCCTTGAGTACCATGCTCTTGGTGCTGGTTTCAGCCCATACAACGCATTCTACTATTTGCAAACCTTGTTCTCATCCTCATGAATGAGAAAACCATATGGTTGTTAAATATACACTTCTTCCTCCAGAACCCCATTCAAGAATGAAAATTTGACATCCATCTAGAACACTTTGAACTTCTATTGCGCTGCAATCGCTAGGAATAATATGATTGTCTCCAGCCTTGAAACTGGTGAAAATGTCTCATCAACATCTATTCCCTCAATCTTGGATTATCATTTGCACACAAGTCGTGCTTTATTTTTAACAACTATGCCATATTAATTAATCTTGTTGTGATATACCCATTTAGCCCCGATGACATTCTTATCTGGTGGTCTCGAAACAATATCCCATGTCTGGTTCTTCTCAATCTGATCAAGCTCTTCATTCATAGCATGAACCCAGTTTTCATCATCAGCTACATCAGCAAAGCATTTTGGCTCTAATTGAGACAGGAAATATGTCTATTGTAGTGATATTATTCTTCTTATCTGAACTGGAGCTGACTGATCCCCAATGATATTCTTCCTGTTGATTTCATCTCGACCCCTTGGCTTTTGTGCAGATATAGATTTTACTTCATCATGCTCATCATCCGAATCTTCTTCTAAATCAACATCATCCACTTCTACTCCCCCTCTGTTGCTTTCTTCCTCATCACTCTTATCAAGAAATTGTTCACTACACTATTGAATGATCTCATCATTCTATACTACAGTGACATCATTGCTATGAACTACTTTTCCCATCATTTTGATAATTCATTTATATGCTTTACTTTCTCCTTAGTATCCAAAGAATATCCCTTCATCTCCTCGTGACTCATATTTCCTATGTTTTTCATTGTTGAGGATAAATCACTTACTTACAAATATTAGAAAGTATTTCACTGTTTGATTCTTTCCATACCACATTTCATACGGAGTCTTTCCTTCCTTCAAACACAACAAATCCCTATTAGAAATGTAGACTGATGTCAATACTGCTTCATTACAAAACTTCTCTGGTAGGTCTTTTTATATAAGCATTGTTCTGGGTGTGTTTTTGATGATGTGATTTCTCCTTTCAAACACTCCATTCTGTTGGGGGGTCCTTACTAAAGAAACATGATGCCTTATCCCATATTTTTTAAGATACTCTTCCACCTGACTATTTGTAAATTCTGTACTATTGTCTGTACAAAACATCCGAATTTTCTGTCCTAGCATCATTTCAGATTCCCTTCGGTACTATTTTAGACAGCTGAACACATCAGACATATGGGAAATAACAAATACCCATGTCATTCTTCTATATTCATCAATGAAAAGAACATAGTACCTCTTTCCGTCAATTTCTCGTGGTGTGATAGGCCTGTAGACGTCAACATGCACCAATTCGAGCACTCTCGTTGACTTATTTTCATTTGTCTTGTACATCTTTCTGATGAGCTTCCCATGTTGGCATTCATCGCACGTGTGAGTATGATCACATGATAGCTTGGGTAGGTCTCTTGCGGCATCACACATTACCATATCTTCCTGGGATGGATGACATAGATGACCAAGTCATTTATACCACAACTTGTTTTCTTCCTCTCTGGATAGAAAGCTCATATCTTCTTCTCCACTTTCCATGTAGAGATTTCCTTTCTTTCTCTTTCCATATTGAACTACTACCCCATCATTTCCATTGACGATACACATCTTCTTAGTAAAGCTTATAGAATTTCCTAAGTCACATAGTTGACTAACGCTGAGCAAATTGTGGCTGAGGCCTTCTACTACTAAGACGTCAGCATGAATCATCTCTTTTCCCCAAAACTTGGAATTTATTGAGCCAATTATCTTCAGGCATTCATCATTTCCAAACTTGACTACTCCTTCTTTGTCATATTTTACACCTATAACGAGATCCTTATTACCGGTCATGTGAGATGAGCAACCGCTGTCAAGGATCCACACACCAGAGAAATCTGATGCTTTTAGGGAAATTTCTGCCACCATTGCGTTCTCCTCCTCCTTCTTCTTGGTCTATGTTTTTGCCTTCATAGTTGAGATGGATTGAGACTTCTGATCTTTCCCAGAGTATGATGGACCAACTTAATCTTGCAAAGGTAAAAATCAATTTTTTGTTTTAAACTCGCCTACTTGTTCATTGATCTGCTACTTGCGAACATTTTGGTTCTACTTTAAAACATTCCTCTATATGGTCGAAGTTCAGTACCTAGCCATGTGCCCAAATCATCCACACCAAAAAAATTCCCCTTAGAAATATGTTCTAGAGAACCTTTCTCTATTTTTCTGCCACCTTTGTTCTTGTGCGCTTTGATATCTCTTGGATATGGAACACACATACTGTTAATGTCCCATTTTTTCACAACAATTACACCTAATATATGGTGACTTTATTTGTGTCACTTTTTCACTGCTTGTTTTCCTTTGGGATCTCTGAATATTCTAATTCTACCTTGTGCCCAAATCCACCTTCGGTCTCAGAGCGGGTGCTTGCGGTCTGACCTCAACTTTCACAGGTTTTCATTTTTGATCAAGCCCCCATTAGTCATAGAATCTGAACAAAGTTGATGCTTCTTTTCTGCTAAACCACTATTCTCCAATTTCAGCTTCTCAGCTTTATGAGTGATCTGCTTTCCTGATGACCTAGTAGGAGTCAAATTTTTTTCTTGATTCTTTAACCTTTTTCCGCAAACCGACAACTTCTCCATCAAGTTATTCGATACACATGATTTGATCTTTCCTTGTATTATTAAAGCTATCTATCTCCCTTTTATGTTATTAAATTTTTATTTTATACTCACAAACTGATTATGAGTCCTCTGGTGTTGATGACTTGAGTATCTCATTTTGTTCCATCAACTCCGTTTTCTTTTCTTCCTGTTGCTGCATATAGAGTTTGGTGTCATGAAAAAATTTGTTGGATTTCTTTTTTTGGATCATAAAACATCTATCTCCTCAAGATAATACTCTAACTATACTTTCATATCAACTCTTCCCTCAACTTATTCTTCTTCTTCATCAGATTCAGTTTTATTCTTATTCTGAGAGCTACTGACAACTGCCACTATAGCATTTTCTCCTCGGTCTCTGCAATTCTTTATCTCTTCAACCTCCTCAACCTCAAACTCGTCTGAACTGTCATATTCTTTTGAAAGAAGGTTCTTTTTATTAATGAAATTTCTCTTGAATTGTTGTCTTTCCTATAGCCTAGAGACTTCTTCTTGGGAATTTCTATTTCATCGACATCCTCATCCTCTTGGAAAGTTTTGGAGCAACTTGCCGCAACATGTCCAACCTTTCCTCATTGAAAACGAGCAAGTGGAGTCTTCCCTTTAAACATAACATTTCCACTTTGAAGGTTTGAGGGGGGGAATGAAATCACCTCATCTATCTCTTTTTATTCCTAAGAGTCTTCAATGGTGAGCATATTCATGGCCTTGAATGCCACCTCTTTGGATTTCCCCTTTTTCACAGCATCATTATCATCATTTCTCATTTCATATGAAAAAAGGGTGATGTGTAGGTTATCCAGTGTCAGTTCATTTTGGTATTTATCTTCCAAAACTGAAACATTCGAATTGAACCGAGCTGGATGTTTCCTCAAGATGTGATTCACAATCCTTATGTCTTCAATAACTTCTCCAAGACCTCGTATGTCTTCCACTACAACATTTACCCTGTCGAAGAATGCATCAACAAACGCATTCAGGTTCATTCTCATATCTTCATACTTATTCCACAACACTTTCATCATTTCCTCGCTGACCTTTGTATCCCGTTCATATATATTCAATAGATTTTCCCACATGGCATGTGATCTTTTTCAAGACATCAGCATTGTATAAATAGGATTGGATATGGCTCCCCCTAAGGCATTGATTCCTTTGGCATTTGAATCCAACTCTCTACGCTCAGCTTATAATAAAGCACCACTATTAATATCAGTTGTTATGCCATGCAACACTGCTATGAAAACATCCATTCCTAATGATTGGATGTAGTGCTGCATCTGATTCTTCCTTAGCTAGAAATTGTTCCCATAGATGATTGGAATCCCTTTATGATTAGTGACCTCCATTTGAGAAAGAAACACTAATATTAACCTTTCCCTCTGATACCAATTGTTAGGTCCACTATGTTAGATACCCTGAGAGGGGGGTGAATCAAGGTAGGACAGATTAAAACAACTACCCCTATTGATCTTGTGTCACTATTAAGCAAGACTCTATTCTCTCTCTTTCCTGCAGAAAAGTATAAATAAAATCAAAATCATGCACAGGACACTATGATTATTACTTGGTTTACCCTCACTGGGCTCCGTTCAAGGAGCATACACCAGCAATGTGCTGATGTATCAAATTCACTAAAATTGAACTATTGTTAACAAGTTAGGAACAGACTCACTATCCCTCTAGGTTTACAACGATTCACAAAATGAAAGATCACTACTCTCTCAACTGAAGTGAGCTCACTTAATCTTCAGAAGATACACTCATAGTTTATAGACCTGTAGGTCTCTTCATTATCACAAATTAATACATCCTCTATTGTATTTAGATGATCTATTGAAGTCCATCATTCACACGTAGATAAATCTCACATTGCATCGAAGGTATCGAGAAATCTTCCAGTATTCACGTAGCCCTAAAAAGACAGGAATTCTTCAACCACACCTGCCACGCTTCTCCAAGACAGCGCACAATTTCTGGTGTGCAAGTTCAATCTGGCGTGCATGTTCACCTCAACCACTTGCGTGACACTCGCTTCTTCAACTCCAAACTTGCGCGACTCACATCCTTTTATGCCCAATCCGATTTTGGCGTGCAACTGTCAAATGCTGCGCTTATTCAAATCATGGCGTGAAAGTGTATCCAAACCACCTATGCGACACCTCTTTTTCCAACTCCAAACTTGGGTGACTCACACACTTTCTCTCCCAAGCCTCTTTGGATGCATAGCTATCAACAGGCACGCATCTTCTACACGCGCGACCACACCACCACTTGTGCGACCACAACACCTGTGCGACGAGATCTCTGAATTTCCCGAATTGTTGACCTCTCTTCAAAAATGAGGGGGGTTGTTCCTCTATTTATATGAATTCGGGACACCCTACGTGATGGCGTTCATGTCTCCTCTATGTGCCCAAGTTGTGGCGCGCTAGTCTCTATCGCCCTAGTCACTTGCACGACCAAGACAAAACTTGGGCACCCCATATTCCTTTGCCATATTTTGATGCTCTGATCATGAAAAACATATGGCGTGGAAGTTTCCAAGAATCCAAGGCATCGATGCACATGTCCCTTTGCCAAAAACACTTTTCTTAATTTGTCGATTTTGAGGCACAATAATTTGGAAAACATTGGAAAACGGTGACATCTTGTATCTTCTCTTTTTGAACCACCTCTAGATCGACCATTCCTTTGTCAATATTCTTGAATCAGTCATGGATCATTATCATCATCCCTTGAACTCGACATTCCACCATGAAATCCCCTTTGTCATCAAATTTGTACATTATGGTTTTCTTTGTCAACAAACACAACACAGAGGCTCTCTTTTTCCACAAACACAATCACCTCAAAAAAATTTCCATGATACCTTGAGGGACTTTTTCCCAACACCCAGTTATTTAGAGTTGGTGCATTATTTTAATACATTAGCATGATTACAAGGAATCAAGTCCTGAAGGACCGATAAGTTTAGCAGTCTTGGATTACATACATGAAAATTACATTACGCTTTATAACATAAAACAAAACATAAATAATACATCTATAACTCCATTATTCCTTTAGATTAAACCTACATATAAATAATAATATACTTCTTGGTATCCTGGGAAAATTAAACATAAGAAAGGGCTGATATTAGATGGACAGTAAGGATAAATAATATAGCGGAAGCTATCATAAATAATCATAAACTTTTATAGAAAGGTATAAAATTGAAACACGAGACCTTTAAACATAAATATTAGCATAATATGTCAATTATAAATCAAATAATTCAATTTACTTATTCACATAGATATTCTACAAGTCTAATAATCATGTGTAACATTAATAACTAAACTCATAATGATGTAATACATAATGTCGGACATCTTAACCACAATGTCAAGGACTCGTGCCAAGACCCTAAATATAAATATTTTCATGGCCTTTTTCCAAGACACTAGTTTGTCTCATGGTAACTACTGATGCATCAAGGAGATATAGTGGTACATGCCCGTCACTTACTAAGTCCAATGGATTCCTCATATGAAAATGTTGAAACATAACATGAACATTGGTATTGAAACTAGCATACGTAATGTTAATACATTAACCATAGACTATGAATAGATTGAAAATATTACATCCACAGTCAAACATATCAAAACTCATACAATACAATATGGAAGATTGTATTATAATAAATCAATCTCAATAAAGAATAATATCCATTAAATGATGTTGACATAGTTAAAAATGACTAGTTAGACGCTTCGATAGAAATATCCCTTTTTCATAAAATCATTTAAAGGTATCTAAGTTTATAAAGTAATTTAAAATTTATTTCTGAATTAAAGTTTCTCATACCACTTTGATACTTTTGAAAGCAATTAACATTTTAGAACAATTATGTCTATATAAATAAATCCTTAAAATCATTTTTGAAGACATGGACATTAATTAAAAAAATTTATAAAAATATAACTTTAACACAATTTAAATGATGAAATAGTTAAATAGACTCTTCCATAAAACCATAAACGATTACTTTTGAAAACATTTTTATGAAATATTGACATGGTTGATAAATATGTCCTATTAAATACATACACATAATCAATCTTTAATAATAATGATATTGAGGAATTAACCCTTACCTTGTACGTTCCTTAGGTCGAGGGTACATTTAACCTCATGTAAAATGACCACAGTATGTTATTAAATTACACTATAACCATATTTATATTTTTTTTATATCATACTTGATTCATTTATGGATTTATACTGCCCATTTAATAATAATTTCTATGTTAAAAAAACATTTCTGGTAAATATCGCTTTCTTTATCGTACGCGTTTTAACTTGTTATTATTGATCATATCACTTATATCATGATTTAATTTCTTCCATAATATGAAAACATATTTTTGTATCATATATATTCAGAATATAAATATGTATAATAGATAGATATATGAAATTTAAATCATTGTTTATGGAGACGGTAGTCCGTACGTACACATAAATGTTGATTCCACTTTCATATCGTATTGAATGGAAGTATGTGAATGAGATATATGTAAGTACGCACACACACACACACACACACATATATATATATAGTATCATTATTATTTCATTTATTACATACTCATTAATCATATATATTTTTATAATCATTGATGAATGGTGAATGTGGAAAGGAATCTCATCGCGTCATGGAGACGGTATGCCATACGTACGCACGAGCAATGATATCATTCTATTGATGGTGAGTTCGTATGTAATTGGAAGGTATATTATATATTAATAATCGTTAAACTTTTATATTTTTTATTTACATCAATTATATTCATTATTATACCCATCAATATAATGAAGTGTTGAATAACAAACTACACCACGACGTGGAGACGGTAAGATGTATGTACGCACGTATGGTGAAATTTTCATTCACAGGATAGATATAATAATGAATATGGTAGTACCATAATTATAATAACATATTAGTATGTATATGGTACTGGATTTTTTATTTTGTTATGGATACAACAAAGAAAGAGGAAGTGGAAGAAGAAAAGAACTTTGAAAGATGTGATGAAATAATTACCTCTTCTTCGGGTTCTTCCTTTTGATTTGAACAAAAGGGATCCATAAATCTGATTTCTGATCAAAGTAAGGACTCTATATTAAATTGAAGTTAGTTGGGAGGAGATTTGAGAAGGTATTGTTCAAGCCAAATGGATTTGGATATGTGAATTTAAGATAAGGGGAAGTACTCATTTATAAGAGAGGTGAAGGGTACTTTAGGAAAATATGGAAATATTAATTTATTATAAAATAGTTTTCGGTTTATAATACTTAAAAATGGATTTATTTGTAGGATGAGGTGGTTATGGGTATAAATATTCTCAAATAATAGGTTTTAGATAAGTTTATGTCACCATATTAACCATGTCTTTTAGATTTAACTCTTAGTTAAATAGTTTAACTTTTACCATGTCTTCTTGTATTTTTATATTACATGGTTAATATAGTTACTATAACATTAAAATATAACCTCAAGTGGTTTCTTAATTACATATCTAATATTATATAAGTCCTCTTTCTGAATAGAATATTTTATTAATATTATATCATTTAATAGTATAGTATTTGTTTTAAAACTTATTTATGTCAATTTTAACACTATTTAGTATTTGGTTTTTTTGAAAGTCATAACAACTGTAATAATTCTAAAAAAATAAATTAAATAAACAATAAAAATTTATATTCACCTAGAAAATTCTTTGATGGAATCATATGTTTCAATTTACATTTATTTTAGTATTTATAACATCAATTATTTTAAACATTCATTAATAAGGTAATTATTGTATCGTCATTATGTCATAAATAAATTTAATTATATAATCTGTAAAAATTATAAATAAAATACCATGATATAGGAAATTTATTTATCTTTATAATAATTATTTATAGTTGAGCTTATATTATTAGTATCCCAATACTAAAAATGGTTTAGTTATTAAAAAATGAATTTATCATTTTTAGCTCTTCTTTAAATAAAATAAAATAAATTTATTAATCTAACCCAAATTGATCAAAAGGATCTAATTTTATTCCTAAAGTTTATTTTGGTCTAAATACACTTATCCAATAGAATTAGGACATGTTTTTGGGTAATATTAATAATAATTTTACCTTTAATTACCTTATTTACTTTTAATCGTGGTAAATAAATTTCAAAAGTTACTATTCACCAAAGAAATCATCCTATTGAACCACATTTTACATATTTATGTCAAAATTGTCTCTTGGATTTTTTTAAATTCAATTCACAGAAGCAGTAAAATTACATTTTATGCAAATTTGAGAATATACCTAGAACGTGGGTAAAGGACGTTAAAAAGGTTCAATAAAATTTTATATATTTAATCATATTATAAATGGAATAAAATGAATTAAATTGTAAAAATATATGTATTATATATATATTAGGACGTTAAGAAAAAATTTAATTATAAATAATTATATAAATTAAAGAGTGGATTTTTATGTACTTTTTAGTATTTTCATTGTTCATCAAAACATTAATGTTTTCAGAAAAATACCAAAAATTCACCCTAAGATAATTTTTATATTTTGAATTCAAAAATAAATTTCATTATACCAAATTCAACTTCTAGAAGTGTTTAAAATTAATTTTAATATTGTTCACAAATGAACAAAAAAAGTAGTTCTTTTAATAAAATAGATTTTCTATATTTATAAATATTTTTAAAAAAGTTTTACATTTCATTATAAATATATTTTATTTACGTGAAAAAATTATAAATAACATTTAAATTTTATATGTTACTATTCATATTATAATATTTAATCGATAAATAAATATATTTATTAAATAATTATAATACTAATGTGTTGTTTTGTAGAAACTCATTATTACGTATGACACATGCAATGTCGGTGTTACATGCAATATAGGCTATTAAATTACTTTAAAGAGATAACTTACTATGAAATTTTGGGGTGTTATAAGTTCTATATATAGTTTTTAGAAATAGTGGTCAAATAGAAAATTATATTCTTCATCTATACATGGAAATGTCATCCTACTAAAATTCAATACTATTATGTCTGAACTTTTTTAATGATTCCAAGAACTAGAATTCCTAAAATAGGTGAATAATGGAATATCCATTAGAAATCCATGAATAATGATTCTATGAAGTTTAATATCCCATGTTACTACCCAGCCTTCACAACCCATAATAAATGGCTCCAAATCGGAACAAAAAAGACTTGGATGGAATTTGTGGTCGCCATGGGCTAGACACTAGAACCTAAGAATCAAAAAAGAACATGAGGGAATGATTTCACCCAACCTGAAACAGGATAGCTTGAATATATGTACATGTGTAAACTAGAAAAATAAAATTCTCTAATTAATAATACTGATGATAGTGATGCTACTCAAAATTAGATTGATTAAAATCCAACTCACATGTCCTTATATATCCAATACCCCTGCAACCTTTACCCAATATATATAAACCACTCCACCTCTTTGAAGTGCCTTTCCTTTTACCACATCAAATAAAAAAAGTTTTACACACCCCACTAGGAGTGTGTGGTGTGTGAACTAAGCATACTATATAGGGTCCCACTCATGATTCTAGATCAAGTATCTAAATAATAATCCTAATAATCTCAATTTAAATAAAACATGGTATAATAATAAGTAAATAGTTTTATATCAAAATCATGGTAAACAACAAATTTTTTCCCAAATCATACACAATCTATGTAAAATAATTTCAAATAATAAATTTAAAAAACCATTTTCATCATAAATATTATGTTTTATTTCATATCATACCAATAAGTTCAAATCCAATATGCAAATGATAAAGAAGACATAGATAACATCCTGTTTGGATAGCTAGAACACTCACTCTTCAATCTCAATCAACAACCGGTGTGATTTAAAATTCCATATATCTAAATAATCAAGTTCAAAATTTAAAAATAACTCCTAAAAATTATTCCCCTTTTATGTCATACAAGTACACATATCCAATAAATATAGGATTTAGGAAGGGAACAACACCCCAAAAATTAAATCCCCTCAAAATAGAATTAGAAAAAGCCCAATACAACACCCTCTACCTAAGTACCCAAGGCTCTTATGTGAGGAACATTTCAAATCAATTTCATTGGTCTTTCACATTTCAAAAATAGTTTCAAACAACTTTTTATTAAAAAAAATTCTTGAAACCAAAATTATAATACATTACACAATACTTCAAAAATACATTTTCTTTCACAAAAACAATGTGAAAAAATCATTTCTCCAAACCCTTTTTACAACCACACAAATGAATCAATTTATATGTATAATTCATATAGAAGTCCAATTTAAAATTCAATAAAACTCAAGGTCTACCCAATATATTCTATAGATAGAAACACCTACTAAAAGCTAATGCCCCACTGTATTTGTGATGGGATCCACACACTAAGAGAAGATATGAAACACGAGAGTATAAAATGGATTCACTAACCATAATTCACACATATTCTAATTGAATCTCATAAACAAATGTGTTGGTGGACAATTTAAATCAAAACATATCCTAAGAATCTCACAAACCACACCATAACCAATACAAGATATGATGATGATGGATAAAATCAAGAATGTGATGAATAAGAGTAATGAACCAATAAGAATATCCAAAAAAATCTTCCAAAAAACACTTATAATTTCTATAGAAATTATGTAGTTAAAAAGATAATGACAACACTTACCAAGAGAGAAGAAATAATTCAATTCTAAGATTAAATAACCAAATGATAATCTCAAAAGACAATAATCAACTCTATAATCCCTAGGTATTGAGAAGAGGAAGAGGAAAAAAAATTATTAGGGAGTTAGGTGTGAAGGAAAAAATCTCATATGATAAAATAATTCACATTGTTATTCATCAATTCAATATGATAATCTCCTCTATTCCATGTCTGTTGAAAATGTTATTCCATTGGTTAATAAAAATGGGAAAAATTTGTTGATGAGAATTAAATTCTTGTCATTTATGGATTTCATTCCATGAACAAGATTCATGGCTTATGTGATGAAAAAATTTCACATTAAGAAATAAACTTTCATAGTGTGAAATAGTTATAAAACTAGAAAATAGCCATGTTTTTTAGAATGAATAATGTATCACCACTAAAACTCCCTAAAACCAATGTACAACATACCATATATTAAAAATAGAGAGAACGATAACCAATATTTTACAATTAACCCCACCATAGACCGTTTTATCAATAGATATTCCTAATGATGAATGGTGCTCTACAAAAAGTTCAGGCCACATCTCCCTCATCAATGATTTGTACTCTCACATCTCATTAGAATTTAATCTATCATTCCATAACACATTGAAAAAAATATAAAATTCCCAGATAATAATTTCATGTGAGAAGCGACGATCCCTACTAGTTTCACCAAAATTTAAATCATTTTTCCCCAAATCAGTCTCTTCTTTACATAGGTGTTGGAAGGATCAGTATGGTACTTCTCAAGCTGAGATGTGTGAAAGACTTCCTAATTACCATTCAACTGAGCCCGTGATAGTAATCAATAAGTTAAATGACTAATCTTATATGTGATATCACATTTCCTAAAGTATATTTCATCCATAATCCATAGTTTCACAATACCATGGCCACCCAACCGGTGAGAAACACTCAAGATTATCATTTCATTAAATTAAACCTCCAAATAATGTCATTGATGATCCGCCTATTGTTTTTTCCAACTCTAAATATAACTAGGAATCATATTATATCTGAAATAATCATTGATGTCTCAAAAAATGAGTCTCGATCCAATAAGAGTGTCATTTCATAACTCTGACTAATAAAGAGTTATCCTAGATAGGTAACCATAGAAAAGCATGTAGGGAGCCATTCTACTCGATGATTATAACATTTATTAGAAGAAAACTCATCCAATTTCAAATTTATTTCCCACAATGCACTGAATTACAAGATGTAGACCTGAATTCTATCCTCCATGATCCGAATAGAAGACTCAGTCTGATCATTTTACTATGGATGGAATGTTGTACTCAATCTTATATGAGCAATGATCGCCTCTCAGATTCCAATCCTGAATATGGAAGAATACCTAAGATCCATTTCTGTGATAATATATAATTAAACCCCATGCAACCTCAAAATCTCCTAATAATATATATTACCATAATCTTCAACACTTCTGAAGTCCTTGATCAGAATAATATGATTTGATTTCATCAATCGATCAATCACTACCCATTTTGAATTCCTTCCTCATGAATTAAATGGTAATCCAAGAATAAATTCTATGAAAATCATTTTCCATTTCGAATCTAGAACTGTCAGTGGTTTTATAAATCCTAAAGTCGTTGGGTGATCTTTATTTATCTACAAATGGGTGTAAGAAAGGGACATATAATCATTAATTTCATACATCTGAATCATGGACCAAAATTTTTGTCTCAGGTAATAATACATATTCATAGTGTCATGGTGAACATACCATGATAAACTATGGAAATCATGAAATATTGTACTCCTCATGGATGGTGGTTTTAAAAATTGATTCCCTATGTGGAAAATTTCATTAAAAGAGAGAAAGTAACTAGAAATGGTTTCACCATCATATATGGTTTCCCTATTTCCTATGAACTCAAAATTCTGATTCTTGTCTTATAGAATATAGTCAAGGAGAGACGATGATAAATAAACACTATTTATAAGCATAGTTGAATCATCCTCCTACACATCTAGATGCATCAACATAAGGATCCTCATAAGGTTCCACTATAACTTTGATTCTGATAGAACCTATAGTTGAATTTCATACTCCGAGCATCAGTAATGATATCCCACTCCATTTGGTGTTAGAGATGTCAAACATGAATGTCTTTAGATATTCCACAAATCATCTCAATCTACTATTTTGGTAAATGTAAAACAATATAAATCACAGTATCTTATGATCATAAAATACCATGATCCTATCCCTAAAAATATTATGTCACTAACATTTAAGAACATGCATGGCTAGATTGATCTCCAATTCATGAGTGGGGTCGTTTTTTTATGTGGATAAAGAAGATGTTATCCATATGACAAAACACAATCATCATACATATTCTCACAACAAAGACCATCTCTGAAAATATTAAAATATATAACTTTCCCATTACTGGTCTTAAGAAATATCAATTTAAGAGATGATGCCATATGTCCCTTCAATTAGTCAAAATAATATTGAAACAAATATTCCTATTTGAATATTACCCCATTCATGGAAAGAGTAGCCCAATTTTAGGTAATCTTTTTGAAATCCTTGTAGAACCACCGCTAGTTTTTAGCTAAACCTATCAAGCTCCATATCTAAAATATGTTCTATGGCTCCACCCATGTATAAACAATAATTTCATTCTTCGTATTGTCTTAAATTCCATGCTTTGAAATCATGTGAGAAAAAAAATTACTTCTTGGATCAAAAAATTGTATTTGGAAAGCTTATCATAATGTAAATGAATCATCAAGATCTCCATAAAAATATTTAGATGGTGATCGTGCTCACATTCAGATCTCCAATAAACCAAGATATCATCAACAATTACGATGAATTTTTTTTGACAAATATATACTTTATCAAATCCATAAAAAATACAAGAGTGTTAGTCATACAAAATTGTATCACAAGATAATCATAATGTACATAAATAGTTCTAAAAGCAGTCATCATGATAATAGTCTCATGAACCCTGATATGATTATAATCCAACCAAAGATGTATTTTCAAAAACCAATTTACCCAATTTAAATAATAAAACAATTCATCCATATGGGGGAAATGGGTACTTAATCTTCACAGTATCTTGGTTCATCTTTTGATACTCTATGAAAAAATGAATTTTACCATCAGTTGTCTAGGAATAGAGCATGGGGGCTTCCCATAGTGAGTCAATTCAGAAGAAAAAAATTCCATTAGATCTCCCAAATGGATCTTTATCTCTTCCATATCGACAACATCCATGTAATAAAAGGGTATCTACATTGGCTATCTAACAATCAGCATATCAATCAATAAATATACCTCCCATATTATAGTAATACTCTAGAATAATTCTATGAATACATCATGGAATTCTGGAACAATCATAGGAAGATCAAAAATGGAGGAAGCATAATCGGGATTGACTATAATGACAGACAAAAAATCTGATACTATTGGAAGGAAGGTCATGCATGGACATGTTGGACTAGTGATACTCCGGAAAATGGACTAGATATCCCGCCAGCCCACCAAACATATGGGATATGCTAAACTAGACCACTAACTGGGCTTGATATTGAGAAGTGTCCCCTAGAAAGCTTGGTATTTAAACTACCCTACCCAGGGACTCAAACTCGAGACTGAATGGAATTTAACCAACCCAAGAGTACCTCTAGAACCAATACACAATATGTTGTAGTGGTACTAAAGATGCTCCTCCATTAGTTAAATGTAGGTCAGCCCAGGGTTCGAATCTCTGGGGAGGTGAGTTTAAATCCCGAGCTGGCTAGGAGACAATGCCATATATTCGGCACAGTTAGCATCCAAGTTTAGCATAGCCCATTATTTTTGTGGTCCTACAAGATATCCAGTCCATTTTGAGAAGCGTCGCAGGTCTAACAAGAAAAGGAACACTTTTAACAGACCTACACCACAACCGGGTCATAGTCTGGACACACCTCATGCCCGCAATTACTATGGTCTGGGATGCACTGGGGTCATTTCCCATGTGACAGGTATTGTCCCCACACATGAATGGGATTTAATATGCCTTACCTATGATTCGAACATGATACCTCAGGCTTAACAGCCACCAGGGAACATAACGTGTACCACTATGCCATATGTAATAGTGGTAGTTGTGAAGATTCAAAGTGGATATTAAACCTGAGGTCATGATTTCAAATAAGGGGGATGTATATTAAATCCTAGACAGGACTGGGGGAAATTCCTTCCACATGGGATGAACCCAGTTAAGCCATGTCCACAAGTTGGTGGGATGGGGAGTGGCTAGACTATGACCCAACTGTGGCATAGGTCTATTAAAAATGATCCTTTTAGATGGAACTGTGACACTCTTGACAATGGACCAAGATACTCCCCATTCCCTACACTCGGGTAATTGGGCTCTTGGCTGGGCCACTCAATTGGTCTGAGTATCAGGGTTATCTCCCCCAACCATTTGGGGGTTTATTTCTCCCCCTAGAGAATCAAATTTCAGGTTGACTGGAATTCAACTAACTAGGGTGCTTATATGGTACCACTACGCATATGGAATAGTGGTACCAAATAAGCTCCTAGGCTTGTTAATTTCAAGTCTCCCCACCCCAGTTCGATTCTTTGGGGAGGGGAAATAAATCCCCAACTAAATCATAGAGATACCAAAATACTCGGCCTAGTTGAGAGGCCCAGTCAAGAGCCCAGTTAACCGAATGTAGGGGATGGGAGGTATCTCGATCCACTGTCAATAGAATCGTGGTTCCAATAGACCATAATATAGGACCCACCCTACCTGAAACAAATGTGGGCTTTTATCAATAGTAAATAATGAAACACACTAATGATAACACTCAACCTCATCAAGATGATAATCTATATGATCCATCCCAATGATCATTTAAAATAGATCTAGATTTAGAACCATGAAATAATAGACTAAATCTGAGTCCACTATCAATAAAGAACATGTAAGAAAACCAAAAACCCACACATTCCTATTTCCATGTAGAATCTTGATCTCTAAGAAAAGAAATTAGCTTCATTTTATATATTATAGCATCAAAAAATAGTATATATAAATGATTGTGAGGCACATGTATCAAATTTTGTAGTTTCAATAGAAGAAGAATCAATGATGGTACCTTTAAATATATACAAGCCTGCATTATCCTCCCCAGAAAACTCATCCACCACATAATGGTGCTTAACGCATGAAGGCATTAGATAAATCCATGTCATATTTAAACAATCTATGTATTCCATAGTTTCTCTTGGATCTAAAGATCCTCTATAATAACACTGAATGGATAACTACTATGAGAAGCATTACAGATTATCTTGGGAGCCATAAGTGTTACAAGTCATTAAAAGTTCGTGGAAATAAATTAATTTTTAACCTACCCTTCCAAATTGATAGATATTTTTGGGCACACTATTGGTTTCTTCTGATGGTCTATAGGAGGACCGCTATTGTGAACTGCATTCACCGCCCTTATGATAATTATGCAAGTTCATCTTCCTTCAATTAATTCCACTAAAACCACCACTAGGTGGAAGGGAAGTGGTAGAGTATCCAATCATGAACAACATATCCATTTCTTCCATCATTTCCTTGTTGACCATCTCAGTATATGTGGAAATATTCAATATATATAATTAAAATATGATGTCCCATCACAAACACTGCATGTATTTTTGTGCTTTCAATTCAAAATTCATCACCACATATAGGGATATATGAACTAGCTATGTACAACGGTTGGTGTTTTATTACACTAATAACTCTCTGCACAACCTAGACAGGAACTCTAGAGACTTTCCTATGATCATATATTCTGTATAGAACTCTTGTACAATGAGGGTCTTCAAACCCCTCTAATCCAATCCCATGTTCCTTGTTTCATATTCCATAGAATCCAACTAACTCTTGATGTCACCCTTAATCTTGAATATTTCACATTTTACCATGATAAAATATGTTGTATCTAGTAAATTGAAAAACTAATTGACCTTTTCTATCTATTCCCCCGCCTCTTATAGCTTATTTGTACACTTAATTGATGGGGTTTTACTATGTAGGAACTCTACCGATTGATCCCAATCTTCCCTAGAATTTGGATGTTCCTCAAAAGCATGGTTTAGAACACATGGTACATTCTTGTCCAAGGAATGAACATTCAGAATGGTCTCCTAAAAAATATTCTAATCTAATGGAGTATTACTATTAGTAGAATGTATTGTTGGACACTACCATAGATCCCTCATAATATGTCTCAGATACATCATAAAAAATTTATGAAATATAATAAAATGGTCATAAAAAATATAATCTCATTTCAAACCAAAATATTATAAGAATAAACCAAGATCAAATTCAAAATCCAACATAGTAGACACATATCCAAACATTCTGTGATGATTTAAGGATCATCATGTAATGATACAGTAAGATACTCACCAAAACCTACCTATAAATTCTAGAAAATATAATCCCATGTCTACAAACTTTTCATGACTGAGCATAATACTACTCTATTACAAAATTTTCATGACCCAGAGTAGGCACCCTGTCAAACTCCGCTCCGAACTAGAATACGTCATGACAAAAAAGTAATTCATGATCCCCAAGGGTTGGTGAATTTAACATGAGTCATTGAACAATGATAAACCTAAATGATTTCACCTAACTTGAATTAAGTTACATTTCATAAACAAACATTTGGTTTCCAGAAAAGGAATATTACATAAGAAAGAGTACGGATAGTAGTAACACAGCTAAAAACAAGACAAATAATTTCCTAAATCACATATCCTCAAACAACCAAAGAATTTACAATGATGGATTTACACTAATTATCTGGGTTATACATGGAAAAAACCTCACCATCTCATAACCCATTACTAATACCCAGCTAACATAATCTACAACACCTAACTACAGTTCCTTACCCTTTCCTACATTATATAAAATAAGGTTTACAAACCCTAAAGGGAGTGTGCACTGTGTTAGAGATATTAGATCATTAATCCCCCACCCATTAGTTTTAAATTAGGTCTATAATCAATAATCTATGCTTTCAAAATTCAACGAAAAAAATATTCTGATAAGAATTAAATAGTTTTATTTAAATTTCATGTTAAATAGGTCACCTCTTCCAAATATTATTAAATTACGTAAATCGGTTTTAATTAGTAATCCTAATAAACCATTTTCATCAATCAATGGATTTATTATTTCATATCAAATAAAAAATTTCAATTATAAAAAAAAATTGATAAATAAACCATGGATAACATCATTTTAGGAAATCTATACAACTCATGCATCAATTTATATCAACAACTGATGAATACTACACATTCGTAGAACTCATGCATCAATTATGGTGACTAGGGGAATTTCCTAGAATGTAAACCCTCTACATTCTTTTACATGTTTCTAGAGACCATGAATATACACTCTAATAATATAAGAACACCTCAGGAAGTTAACCCCCCCCCCCCTAGACAAACACAACAAAAATGGAGGAGCCTGAATACTACACCTTACACATAGGTACCCAAAGATCCAAAGTGTACAAAATTTAAAATCAATTTCAAAGGGATTTCACATTTCAAAAAAATTTACAAACCACCATTTATTCATCAATAACATGATTTGGAAAGCAATTACAAAATCAATTTCATAATACTTCAAAATTAAATTTTCATTCACCAAAAAATGTGAAAACTAATATTTTCTCAAAAAGAATTTTTACCACACAAATCAACCAATCATTAAAATTTATTTACATAATAATTTAACAGTTATGGAGTGTTCAATGTTCATCAAACATAGACAATATACCAAACCAAATACATAGAAATTAGGTTTCACATCAAATGTGAAGGGATTCACACACCTATAGTAGGGAGAAAACAAAATAGAAACAATGGAGGCCCTAACAATGATTATAATATATTTGAATCAAATAACATAAAAAAATGGTCATTGGATAAGTTATATCAACACATTACTTGTAAAACTCATGAAACACATCACAAAAAACACATGATCTAGCCTCCACTGATGATCAAAAAACATATTTGGAAATAGATGAAGAAGACTCATCTTATGATTAGTGGTTTCAAAAAAAATACCAATTCCACATCCATTTCCCAAAAAAATAAATAAAATGACAAGATAATGGTCACACATATCAACATGGGATAAACCAACCATATTGAAGATACAATATTTAAAAATGGATCTCAAAAGATATTAATCCTCCAAAACAACATAGAGAATCCCTATAGAGCAAGGGGAAAATTAGGAAGCCAAATTATAGGAGAGTTAACTATGAAATTCAAAAAAAATCCACTGGGAAGAAAAAATTCATTTCATGATTCATCTATCAATGATGTGAATCTACTACATTTCATGTATGATAAAAAAAGTATTCACCTTAGTTAATAAAAATCATAAAACCAATTAATGTTGTGAATTAAATTCATATCAATAATGGTTTGCACATCATTAACGAGATCAGTGGATTCATCCGGGAAATAATTCCATTTCTGGAAAAATTCCTTCATGGTGTTAATTAGTTTTACATCTAATGACAAGCCATGTTTCTTTAGAATAAATCTCAGATCCATTATAACACTTGAATAACACATAGTAAAACCTCTTAAACATTAATTATAGAGTGTACCTTAACTTGGATGCCATATCATGTTACCACATTGAGGTACTTATAACCCTTTTTTCTCATCCATTATTTTTATCATATTTTGTGTTATTTTTTTGTGTATTTTTTGGATTTTTTTATGAATATAGTCCTAGGAAGAGATGGAACATTGTTAGGTAAAACATTTATGACCTATCCCAATGGGTCTTGTTACACGACTATCCCAATCCCACCTCTATTAGGGTGGTGTCCAGAGACCATCACCATATAGGCATATCACTCACATGGGTACCCCTAGCCTAATGTACCTATACACACACCCACACACATCTCCATGCCCATATAATTATGAAATGTATATAAACTGAAAACCATGAATGAATACATCTAAAACCTATCATCAGAGTACAATAACAAGTACTAGAAAAATTGATCCAAATAAAATCCCACTACAATGAAAACGAGAACAAGAATAACATGTATTGTGGCTGTGGGATGATATAAATATAACTACACGAACACACCTCAATATTTCCAACTCAATAATATCCACCTGGTCCTTGTCCCAATAGGTCTCCTCCAAAATGTCTATTGTTTTCTTAAGACGTGACACGTATGTGAAAAGCCCATGTATGGGTGACTATAACAATTCTCGATAGGACACCAAGAAATCATTGTTTTTATAGAAGCAAGAATAATAATAATCTTTTCATTGGTATTTTAAAATTTAATATAATAAAAATATAATGATATACTCATAATATTCCCAATATCTCACATATGATCGACACTGCACCACGAGCCTAGGATTTCTAGTAAAAGGTTCTACACACCACTCACTCATGGATAACACACTCAACAGGTAATAAAAAACAAATGAAATCTTACTTATAGGTTATGATCATCAGGTATCACCATAATAAGTACACAATGGAAATTAGAAGATATTGATACAAAGAATTGGATCAAACTCAAGGAAATTGGGGTACCCAAATAACTCAATATAGTTTACCCTATAAGTAGAGGATCGACGCTTGTGTAATGTTGGTCATGGAGATACCAAGAAGTCCACCTATGGAAAAGATTATGATAGATTATTTCACTCTAGAACATATGGAAGGATCCCATTAATTCAATGGAAGAGTAAAGTCAATCTGAAAGGATCACCATCCTATGTGTAGGAAAATATTCCAAATTAAATCCTTAGAGAATTCACCCAAATGAGACATGTTCTAGTAGAAGAGGACAAAGGCTCTAGACCAACATTTAAGGGGTGAAAAAAATATAATACATTTATATTATTTTTCCCTTCATCATTATCTTTTGTCCATTTAGAATAGCATATACAATTTTCTGTGTTCATGCTTGAGTACATGGTGTGTCTAAGACCATTTACTTCAGGTTGTGTCCATGTTCGGTTGGTCGTGTATGTTTTTTGTTTCCCATGTTTGTGTCAAGTTAGCAATTTCCATGTCCAATTACCTCCCTAGGTACACACCAACCCACCAGGAAAGGTTCACATGATGTGTGACAACTATCACAATCTGTGTGATGTTTACTTTCATTGTGGAATCTTATGGAAAAATAGGGGTTCCACATGAAATTGTATTCTATATTACACATAGTGTAACCTAGAATTTTCCAAAATTCCATATTCTTACACCATATCATAGACTGCTCCTTCGGCCTTTGATCAAAAGATGAATCATGCTGTAGATCAAGGAACACCTCTATACATGCCTCGCCATCATCACATTCTGGTGTATTTCCATTCGAATCTCCTGATAATTTGTATCATTCGTCCTTGTTGACGTTGGACTCACAAAATGATCCAATAGTCCCAAATCCAAACTAATTTCTTATTTATTCCTTTATTTCAAGATCCCTAGGTTATACCAATTTCGTATATGCAATATCAATCCACTGTTCCATTAAATGGATGTGTAATGATTGATTCGTATGTATTTAAGTAAAACCACCAGTCAAAAAAACAATGGGGATGAATGAAAGAAGAATGGTCAGAAAATCCCAAGATACACATAGAAAAGGAATGAACCACATCTTTTTTCTATTTGGAATATATTTTATTCCATTAAAATTAAGAATAGAGTGCCATAATAAAAATAAAAAAATTTCCCATAAATCAACATAGATGAACTAATACCCTTAGTATGATCGATCCATGAATTAATCTGTAGGAAATTGATTTGAATTCATAATATGAATAAGAAATGGGTATTGATCCAAATAAAACAACATCTTAACTTGATTTGGATGAATCCCTAGTGAAGAACAATAACTTTTTCCATCATTGGTGATATCCATAGGTCTCATTAGAACATTGTTCCCCAATCCCAATATGATAGTTTCCATCAACCAAGAATCCTCTACTAAAGTGGTCCTCTTGGTTTGTAGGGTTCATTGTCCAACCCAAATATATTTCCATAACTGGGTATTTAAAGAATGATATTAGTTTGTTGTGTCATGTTAAATAAAATGAATAACTTACATGTCTTATTTTTTTATTCTCCTCTGGCTCCACTTTAAGAAGACTCATAATTCTAATAAACATTATGTCACTCCAAAGGTAAAACACATTCTCTGAGCTCAATTGTGGCATCATTTTTCTGATATAAGACTCAATTTTGTATTTATACCACATTATTCATGAAAAGTTTGCACATTTATATTTGATATATGTAATACATCACAAACATTTATTTTGGGATCACTCGATCATGGAATCATGCGTTGTCTCAGTTTCCCTTCTCAAAAATATTTCCACATATATTCATACACCTTATATTTAAAAATAGATATGTTACAAAAAACTTTTGGGTTTTAAAAAAACTTGTTTCATGTGATTGAGTTCATGATGGGTTAATTTTGTTAGTACAAACCATTTTTCCTACCCCTAAAATAGTGTGGAATGGTATAGTGTGGGTATAGGGTTTTGCGCATGGTTTTTGAAAGTATACATCAAAAATGTGATACCACTTCCAATATCACTAGATGGGGGAACAATTGGCACACGGTTTTTCAAACATAATAGTGAAACTATTTGGAACTCTCTAAAATCTAGGAAAGGGTTCACCATTACATGCATTCTTAGTACAAACTATGTTCCATATCCCAAGAAACCATGTGATGTGATTTTAACTCTCAAATTCCACTATTTATAATCTCAAAAAACCCATCCATCATTGTTAACTCCAAATAACACTTAAAACCTAATAAGACCCTTTTCTTCTTAGAGGCTCTATATAAGAAATTTTACCCCTTCATTTTCTATTATTCTCAAATCAACGTGATGGTGTATACGTTGGATTCCATCCAATTAGTTTAATATAGTGGATGAAAAATAATTTCTTATTTATTTTATCAAGGTACAAGGGAGAATGAAATCAATAAATTCTAGGAATCATGGGGGTCTGAAATGGTGAAGGCCTAGGTCATCCGCACGCACCAGATTCACTACATCCATGGGGAGAGACCCAGTGCTCAAGAAACATGAAATTTGTTTGTCTGGAGTTGCATAGGAATCCAGGAGGTCCACCATGGTGTTTCCATCACACCATGTATGAGATATATCCATGTGTTTGTTCATAAAATCTCTACATCTTTGAATGGTATATTTAATAGACTAGGGTGTAGACCCGCAACCACTAAGTGTGTTAATGATGGCCATCGAATCGGTTTCTACCTCGGCAAGCGGGATATTCTTCATTGAAAAAATATATCCCCATATCATTGATGATCAAGATTTTTCTTGGTTGATTTTTTGAACTAGTATTCTCCCTTTATAGTTTCAAACATAAAATCTCCTTATGGATCTATTTTTTGGTGTTAATGATTCTGAATTGAGGTAGGTGGTTTCATAAGGCAATCACTTTAAATTAAAACCCTTGATTATTATTTATTTTAAATTGGTTTTCAATTGATCAAAAAATATTTAGTTGAGTCCCTTGAATAATAGTTGAAATAACATGGTCTATGAGTGTGTTATAAATTACATTGAAGATGGGTTTTAAAACAAATTATTAATTTCCAAAAAAATGATATTTATTTGATATGAATTAATTGAGCATGTTTTTGATGAGATAAATTTCATGAAATGATTTAATATTTGATATGATACGATTTTAAATGTAAGATATTTTATTATAATAAAATCAATTTACTGCTTGGTTTTTGAAGGGAAAGGTGTGTTTTTAAAACATGATCTTTAGGTTGATTTAATGGATTATTTTAAATGGTTGAGATTTATTAAATTTAATAATAACACCAGAAATTTTTCATTTACCTTGAATCACATTGTAATGTAGTATATCTACTCTTAATGTATGGTTGATGACGATTCCAACTAAACTATCTTGAGGGTGGGGATATTGTTTTTATGATTATATCCTATTAACCCTTGGATTTATATCATAGGGAGTGTGTTCAAAACTAGAAATGTACTTTAGTATGATGAGTTATAATACCTATGCTAATAAAACCTTAGGTCTCTTGTACATGATTTTATTAATTAAAATAACTATACGTGTAGATGATTTGTTGAGAATAATTTACTCGGGTCTATTTTGATAGAAATTCATAATCATTCATGTATTAATAATGATGATTATATATGCATGTGTTGCTAAAAAATCAATTTCAACCTATTTTATATTATCCATTGAAGTGATTTAAAAATCATAATTTATTATGATTTGTGAAAAGATATACATGCTGATATTTTTTAAAATAGAAAAATTTTGGTCTATTTTTATAGATTTCTTATGAAATTGATATTTATATCCTACTATGATTTTTTTCTCACACCCTAAATTTTCCTTTGAGAATTTGTAGATTTTATTACACAAGGTATAAAAATGGGGACGACACAACTCAGTGGTGGTTGGTGTTCTTGATTAGTGGACCTTGGGATTCGGTGGTGAAAGGTGGAGTCTGTGATCCAATTGTTACATGGGGACATATTATTGATGTATTGATTTTTATCTACTGACTATGATGAGATGAAACACTTTTTTGATACTTTTATCTATTTACTTGAGGTTTTATCCATTGATTAATGTTTTCATGATGAATTTTTCTCAATTTATATCTGATAATTTTTCTTGATGAGTTATTTTTATGGTAAAATCAATCCCTCTAGTTTGTTTATGCCTAGTCTCTAGTCGCCAGCCCATGGGGATTAGGAATGTCATTTTGAAAATTTCAGAACTAATTTATGTACCATATAGGAAGGTTATCTAGGTTTATTCTTTAAAATTAGTATCAACGTAGGTTATCTCTCTTCATTGACATTACTATACATTTTGAGATGTCATTATAGAAAAGAGATGGGATTTTAAATATATTAGGGGTATAATATAAATGATGACCTAGACAAATTCTCACCATAAAAATCCTTATGATACCATGGTATATTAGGGAAGAGTATCTATGAGATGTTTTTTGATTTAATAATAGAATATTTCCAAATCTAGGATATTATATTTTTTTAGTTTATTTCTGATTGATAGAGATTATGATATCATGTGTCTTCATTAATGTTTCTATTGTGATCTATTAATGTTTCATAGTACCCTTCCTCTATGATTATGTTTTAACGTACTTCAAGAGTTTGTTATTGGTAGCCTATAATAATATAAACCATTCATTTGAGTCTAATCATATGGATGTTTTTGTTCATGGAATTAGTAATTTGGGTTGTGTAGCTATATTTATTCATGAATAAAATGTAGTGGTTCCTACCAAAATGAATAATATTTTAGATCGTTCCTAGGAGATTATTTTTCTGAAGAACCAATATTTTTAGGGTTCCATTTATCCTTTGGGTAATATGATTTTTTAAATAATGTCTGTCATCTATTTGATATTTCGAAGATGTCAATTTATATTAAATTAAAATGTGTTTTCTTTAAGGGGTAAGGTCCTAATAGAAGGTGGTGGGACTTGATAGTTAAGATGTAAAAAATATGTGATTGAGGGTAATTTATTTTGGAATCTTATCATGAACAAGATCTATTAAGAATCAATGTACTTCTCTATGTCTATAGTGCGGGTTCTAGGCACAGTGAAAGAGAGGGTGGGGAGGTGCCTAGCTTTTCTTTTGCCATGAATGATGGTCCATTTGAGATCTCCAGGATGAATAATGTCATGATCTGTGGAATTGTTGAATGAAATCAGACAAGGTAATCACACTAGAACCAAAGAGTGGAAATAAACACATATTTTTTATAATAAATTAAATTAAATAAGAATTACCTCTGAGGTTATTCTTTCTACATTGATGTGTATAGACAGTGACCTCCAGTGCATAGTTGTTGCATTGTAAAAATTGAGGTTAGATTTCCCCTAGTGGTTATCCACACGTGTTCGAAGAATCCCCAGGCATCTTCGAAGGAGTCTCTAGGTGGAAGCACAGAAGATCCTTGTGCTTTTGTTGTCCGCCTTCAATTTCCTTGAGAACCACTTCCAAATAACTCCCCTTGATCTGGTGGAGGAGGTTCTCGCTTCTTCTTGAGATAATTCTTATAGAAGGAAGAACTCTCTAGGGTTGAAAGGTTTTTCAATAATTCATTATGCACAAAAACATTTTCATTTTTATTGATAAAATAATATATAATCTTGTAGTTATATCGCATGGGTTAAAACAAAATAATTACACAAGTTCATTTATTTATTTTATAAATCCTAGATAAACCCCATGTCAAAGAATAATAAAAATTATTATTTCCTGCCTCGTTCGTAACTTGAAAATTAAAAAGAAATATTATTAAATAAAATTTTATTCACTATTATTATTTCTCATATGACCCTTAAACATGGTTCTTCTTTCCTTCTAAATATTTATTAGGCCGTCAATAATGACTATTTATTTATTAAATAAATATCACTTAATTATTCATCAATGAATAAATAAATATTCTATTCACAAAATAGAAAGTAAATATTTATTAAATATTCCACTCCCAATGTATAATCTAAAATAACAAGTGATGGAATAAAAGAGATCTGGCTTACATGAAAAATTATTCAACCATGAATATGAATAATATTTCTTCAACTTGTTCAATAACATATTATTTAACTATGATTCCAGATACACTTATTGGGTGATCCTCTTGGCCTCATTCTCAGTGGCATTATTCAATCCTTCCAAAAGTCCAAAGATAGTGTCTAGAAACATGCCAAAGCACCCATATAAAAGAAAGTTAATTCTAAAATGACATGTCACCTCTTACAAATTAATACAATGTAATTTAATTAATTTATCAAAATATCTCTAATGGAACAAGTTTCATGCTAGTTCCATCAACAAATATGTTCGATATCAAATTAACATTCATTCCAGAAATAGAACATTCCTATATAACACCATGGACATGGATTTATTTAATCTATATCATTTCCACCCAAGGGAATGAGATATTATCTTTCATTAATAAATAGAAGGGATAAATTTATTCTCACATAATTCATTAATGTAATATTACTCGTGACGCACCCAACAAATCCTACCTCACCATGAACATATGTCATCACAATTTTCATCAATACATCAATGTACGAGACTCATAATATTCATTAATAATATTATTAAATTCTATGGACCAATACTCACGTCAATAGATAGGAACATCCAATTACACTTATAATTGACGATTTCCTACTGTCAGGCCTCATTCTCATTATATCCTACTGGATTTTACCATGGTCATAGACCATGAGAAGTATCCTCAAAGTCCTATGAGTCTACAACCCTGATAGCCTGTATCATTTTTGTCCCTTCAAATGATATCATCCGTCCATGGAACATGTATTTCAGAATAGTGTCATAACACTTCTAGGTCCTCATCATAGTGAGGAACTACTATGACTTTTCACTGCAATAGATACTTCTAAAACATTATCACATACACTGTCACATAAAATAACAATCTTGATATGATATTTAGTTACATAATAATCAAAACAATGAATAAATTTTTATCATAAAGTTCATAGAAGTTGGTTTTGGGGTACCAAGTCCAATAGACACCCACTTGTACTATACCTAGCTACTAACAACCTTCAGTCTGCTAGCACTCACTTGATACTTGTGATTCTACTAAGATAGGCTTTTAGTCTTGGGTTCTACCACATTTTCTTCCTTGGGTACTATTCTTACTATAACATTACCCCTCTAATAAAATTCTCTCAATAGGTGGTACTTCTAGAGTATGTGATTTGTCTATTGTTGTGACCTTTCCTCTTTTCCAAGAGCTGCCACTATAGAATTATCACAATACAATTTGATAGGTTCATTACTACTAGGTACCACATCTAGCTACTAGATAATGTTTGGAATCCAAATGGATTCCTTGGGTATATTAGAAGCTACAATATACACATCCTCCACTATAGAATCAGTGAAAAATGGATGCTTTGAACTCTTTTATCTTACAGATCCTCCATTGAGTCAAAAAACATATCCTGATTACGACATCATATAGTTTGATAAATCTGAAAACCAACATCTGTATAAACCTAGATGACTATCTCCTTGTCTCCTCTATAAACCAGGAACAAATCCTTAGTTCTTCTTAGATAATTAAGGATAAACTTAATGACAGTTCAGTGATGTTATCCTTGATCAACTTTATATATTCCTACCATACTCAATGCAAACAAAACACCAAGTCAAGATCATAAAATGGAATACATGATTGATCCTATGGCTAAAGCATACCGTATCTTAATCATTCTCTCTTTATTTTGTTGTGTCTGAGGACACATCTTCATATAAAGATGTAAGCCATGTGAAACTGGAACCAATCCCCTCATGTATTTTTCCATACTAAATCACTTTAGTATCTAGTAAATATATGTGCTTTTTCTTAGTCTAAGCAGCCTATTGGATCTATCACGAATGATCTTGATCCCTATAATGTAGGCTTTTTCACCTAAGTCCTTCATGGAGAACCACTTATTAAACCGGTCATTAACTGACTTTAAGACTAGTATGTCATTTCTAATAAGTAATATTTCATTGAAATATACTACTAGGATAAATACCTCATTCCCACTAAAAATTTTGTAAACACACATCCTAAATTGATTCATAATGAAACCAAATTCATTTATGGATTCATCGAATTGAATTTTACATGACCCGGATTCTTTACTCAACCCATAAATGGATCTCTGGAACATGAAAATCCCTCTGGCATCACCGGGTGTCACAAACACTTCTGGTTGTTTCATATAGAAATCTTCTTGAAGATTCCTTTAATGGAATGTAGTTTTGACATCCATCTACAAAATCTAATATTCATGGTAAGATGATATTTAAAATTTCATTCTAATGTATTTCAACACAGAAATTGGTGAAGATTTTTCATCGTAGTCAATTCCTTGATGTTCTTTAATCCCTTTCGAAACTATCCCTCCTTTATAGGTACTTACTTTACCTTCCATGTCTAGTTTTCTATAGAATACCCATTTACACCCAATAGGATATTCATAAATTGGAACATCATCCAGAACCTATAAATGGTTATAATATGGGGAATACATCTCATAATTCATAGTTCTAGAAATCTTATAGATTAGGAGCTCTTGACCACCTGATTGTAGGAGAGATGTTCATCATTATCGACCAATAATGAGTAACCATCATCGGTGACTAGAAAATCATATCTCCCTGGTTCTCTTAATGATCTTACACACATATACAGTACTTGTGTTTTAAGAACTAGTTCTTCCATAAGTACCTATAGAATTCGTTCCTATACCAAATCTTATATATCTTGAGCATCAACTTAATCAAAGTCAATCTTTCTCCCACTATCCTTTTTGAGGATATTATACCCGTCAAGAAAGATTTATTTTTTGGTGAAAATCACTTTATTTTATGAGGGGTTTTATAGGTAGTTTCCCTTTATTTACTTAGTACCTTATATGTATACACCTCATGCACGGGGGTGACAATTTGTTTCTTGTAAAGTGTTAACAAATTCCTCCCAACCATATACATTTGTATGGGATAAAATGGGTTTCTTTCCACTCCATAACCCAAAGGGAATTACATTTTCCTCATTATTTATTACTCAGTTTAATGTACATGATGTAGTTTTTAATCCATATTTCCAAAAGGATAACGGATGATCGGCATGAGTCATCATCGACCTTACCATGTCTAACAAGTTATGGTCCTTCCATTCACTAACACCATTCCTATATGGTGTATAATGAGGAGTGAGTTGATATAGTATCCCAAACATTTGTATATAGTCAATGAACACTTCATTAAGATGTTATTCACCTCGATACAATCGAAGATTCTTTTTCTTCTTACCAAAATGATTCTCTACTTCTATCTCGAATTCCATGAATTTCTCAAAGGATTCGGACTTATACCTCATCATGAAAGTATATCCAGATCTACTCAAGTCATTAAAATAAGTTATGAATTAAGAATATCCAAATCTAGATTCTACTTGAAATGGTCCACACACATCAACATGTACCAATTCTTGATACTTTTTGTCCCTTTCACCCTATCCATGTAATGGTGGTTTTGTCATTTTCCCTTGTAAAGAAGTCTGAAATAATTCAAGTGGTTTTAGCTCAGAAGATTTTGGATAGATAATTTTCATATGCCCCTCATTTATATTATCAAGATGGTGATACCAAATCGGGGTGTTATATGAGTTTTGTAAAATTCGTTATTTTCCAATTTCCAGCACTTTTTTTTACAATTTAATACATAAATACCATTATTTAAATGTTCCATACCAAAACATATTTTGTCCCTATAAATGAAACAAAATTTATATCTAAATATAAAAATAATCACATCTCTATATAAACATGATAAAAAAATTATGTTTTTGGTAATAATTGGTAAATAAAAAAAATCTCGTAAATCCAAAATCATTCTCGTTTGTAATGAATAGAAGTAGTAACCAATGGAAAGATCATCCATATTTGGATCATTGGAATCTCAAAGATCCGCCTCTCGTATGGATAATTTCTAAAATCTACTAGTTTCCTTAATTTTTATATAGATGTGATCAACCCAAGATGTTTCTAATACCCAATGTGCACAAATAGATAAGATTGCACTCAATAAAAAAGGCACCTTTAACTTCCCCTTTCCTATGGGTCCAGTTCCTCTTCTAGTGGCTAGACTTGCCACATGAAAAACATACTTCCTCCTTTTCCTTGCCCTACCCTTGGATCTTCTTCTTCTTGGTAGGGTCTTTTTTAGGATCTTTGGACTGTTTATAAGTATTGATCCCCTTTTCATTATCCTTCCTTTTCCTATTCTCCATAAGTACTATGGGTTTGTCACACCACATGTACTTATCCACTTAAAGAATTAAATTAGGAAGTTATAAAAGACTCTTATCATTATTACTCATTTTATAATTAACAATTAATATTTTCAAGGTTATAGAATGTTATGAAAGTATGAGATCTGTATGCAACTCATCTGGGAATTTAATCCCTAAGATGTAGAGGGGTTCAATGTACCTGATAATCTTGACTACATGAGGCCTAGATGGTATAGACTCTACAAGCTTGGTCTTGAATAAAGAATTGGAAGCCTCACACCTCTCTTCTTTTTCAATCATTTGATAGAGATCTCTAAGGTGAGATAACATGCTATAGGAATCCATATCCACAGGTTACATTAAAAACTCATTGGACATGGATGATAGCATGTAGCACTAAAGTTATGTGGCGTATTTTAGATGTTTCTCATAGAGATATAGATCTTCATTACTGTCCTCATTTATAAGTGAAAATAGTAAAGGTTCTTCCAGGACATATACATTACTTTCTTGGTGAAGGATGACACGTAGGCATCTTTTCCACTCTTGGAAATCAGTGCTGCTTAGAAGGTTTTACATCTCATGTATGGATTGCAATGATATGTTTGATTCCATTTTTTATTTTTTTCTAAAAATAATATAAGCAGTGTTTTAGTACATTATATAACAAAATTTAAACAAATTAATAAATATTATATTAATTAGTCTCCCACTATTTTATTAAAACCCAATAGCCCTCACCATTGGCTTCGAAATATCATGTTTCTGGAACATTCTAGTGGAAAATATCCATATTCCCATTCCCATTACCCCAAATATCAATGGTCAAGAATCATCAATTGTTTTAGTTAGGAATTAAAAATACCAAAAAAATTAAATCATAGTTCCTTGATCCTTTGAGTGGACTCCCCAATCCTGAAATTGTTAATTTAGATTTCCTCAACCTTTACCTCTTAGTTGCACCATATCCATCTTTGGTAGTCAACCCCTGATGTCAACCAATTTATTTCAACCAAAAGCCTCAAATTAGAATTCCTTTATAATTGAAAGCACCCCAACATTGGATGGTCGAGCACATTGAACAATTTTTCAATTCTAACTGATGTAATGGATGGCTATACTGGCTTAATATTTTATTAAGGGATTTTATTCCATTATACATAAATTTCCAATTATTATCATTATCATGTTCTTGTTAATGTTAAATGGGATTACCTAATTGATTAACCATGTTCTATATAATATTTACACATAAACCAGTTTATTTTAGTCCCATCTTGCAGGCTTGTTAATTCATTAATCTTGTGATCGCAACAAAACATCCATTATGAAATAACCATGAAACTGATAGAAATTAAATAAAGGGTATAATCCTGATATTATACTAATGGATAGTTTAGTTAGTGGTTTATAAACTAATCATTGACCTATGGGAGAAACACCTTTAACCAATTGAGGTATGTGTTTACAAATATCCACATGTCCACCTTTGAATCTCCTTGAATTGGTTTCACCACGGCTCTGAACATGAACCTCCTCCACTATCTTGGGAGATCCATCCCTTACATATTCCTTTTACTCACATTCAGTTGAAGGGGAATAGGGTTTTACTTTGAAGAAACCATGGGAATTCATTCCCAAGATAATAATGAAAGGAGAAACCACACAAGCCAACAATTTAATTTAATAATAAATTAAATGCTACCAATATCATAAAAAGGTATGGTCTAGCTCATAATTATCCATATTCAAGCAAGGAATTTATGCATTTTAAGAAAATACCGTTCAATTTTTAATCGTTCTTATTTAAGATAAATCATTGCTAAATCGATTAATTATAATCTTTAATTAGACAATCCTTTTATCTTCATCCTTTATCTGAATTTCGTTGAGATTCTCATCCATTATAATTTTAATTGAAATCATTTTAAATAAAAATTGTACATAAATGTACCTTGGATTTAACATGGTGAATTCCCATCTAAATCTACCAAACAACTGTTATACTCATATACTATTTTACTCTCGTGATGTATGGAATACACAGTTTAATACATACTATGACAATGTGTAGTTCACATATGATTACACGAATCACATGATTTTTTCACCACATGTTATTCTCCAATGAACTTAGAGTAACATCATGTAATATAAATTATACATTATATATAGATATAAACATTACACAAACATTAATTAAACATTTAAATATTTATGAATATTAAAATATTAAATCTATGTAATTTTGTAACTGTACATGGTGTGTAGATCCAATCTACATGTCGTGTATTCCCTTCACCATCTATCTGAAGTGAACACCTAGGGACACGACATGTGAGGTGTACATCAGAGATCTTGGAGTACATGACATGTCCAAAGGTCAACATTCCATGTTTACTCCTTGTCACGTGGTCACTGGTAAGGTAGGCCGTGAATGAAATACATGTCTCCGCCCTGACCCAAAGGGACTACACATGGTGTCCATTAGGCCACACAGTGTGTAGTACTGTTGAAAGTGCTCCATTTAATCTTGGTCATCATGTGGCATGGTAATGGTGTAATTAATGACCTAATGAACTCAAAATCTTAAATTGATCTCTGAATCGATCTTTGTGCATTGAACGTGACTACATAACATGTAATTCTGATTAAAAAATGTGTTATCTGGTGTTGTACATCCAGGATCCTTGGCACCTTCAGAGTATTTTTACGGTTTAATTTTTATCATAAACTTAATCGTTTCTATTAGATCTACGAGAAATCATGAAGCAAGAAAAATATGTAATAATTCAGATTAAATGAATGATTAAACATGAATTGAAACTAAATTATGAATGTGCAAATCACTAATGATTTATAAATAAATATAAAAAAAGATTTCCCCCCTTTGATACAACTTGTTTGTTCTAGGCACAGTAAAATTCTCAGTGTGGTGGTGCCCAACTTTTCTTTTGTCATGGTTGATGATTAATCTACGATATCTATGACAATGAACATTGGGATACATGGAATTTATCAATGAAATTAGACACGTTAATCATGCTAGAACCCAAGAGAGGAGATCAATACATATAGTTTATAATTAATATAATAAAATAAGAATTGATTTTAAGGTTATTCATTCTTCATTGATGTGTTTGACCACAGATCTACTGTGCATCATCACTTCATTGTAGAAATAAAGGGTAGGTTTCCACTAGTGTTGATCCACACATGTCCCATGAATCTATGGGAATCCCTAAACGAGTATCTGGGTTTTAGAATGGAATATCATTATGCTTTCATCATCCTCCTTTGATCTCCTTGAAAACCACTTCTAATTAATTATCCCTGATTCGTTGGAGGAGGATCACTCTCATTATTGGGAGTGTTCTTAGAGAAGGAAGAAAACTCTAGGATTGAGAGGTTTTTCTCCATTCCATTAAGCACAAAAATGTTGTCTTGTATAATGAGATTATAATATATAATCAGGTATTTATATTTATTGGGATGAAATAAAATAACTGCACAAGTGCTTTTAATTACTTTATTAATCCTAGAAAAACCCCATATCAAATAATAATAGAAATATTATATATTCCTGATATGTGATTAATGCGAAAATTATAATTAAATGTTATTGAATAAAATAATATTAAATATTATTATTTCTCACTTGTTCATTAAATGTGGTCCTCTATTCCTTCACAATATTTATCAGTGCTTTAATATTGAAAATTTATTTTTTAAATAAATATAACTATATTATTCTTCAATAAATAATTAAATATTATATCCACTAAATATAAAATAAATAATTATTAAATATTCTACTCAGATTATATTCTATCAAAGAACTATTTATGGAATAAATGTGATCGTGTATATATAAATAGTTATTAAACCATGACTGGGAATAATATTCATTAAACTTGTTAAATGAAATATTATTTAACTAAGATTTTGGATACACATATTGTGCAACCCTCTATTCCTCTTTCTTAGTGGCATTAGGATAACATACCTAAAGTCCCAGGTTATCATCTAGAAACATGAAAAGGTACCCATAGAGAATGAAGATAGTGTGGTAATGACATGTCACCTTATACGAATAATTACCATGTAATATAATCCCATTATCACAATATCTCTAATCGAACAGGCTGTATGCCTGTTCCATTAACCTATATGTTCGATATCTCTTTTTTCACTTTTTAGAGATATAACTTGCCTATAGAACACCATGGACATGTATTTATTTAAGCTATATCATTTCCATAAAAGTTCCTCATATGTTAACTTATATTGATTAAAAAATGGATAAATCCTTTCTCGCATTATTCATTAAGGCAATATTACTCACGATGCACTCAATGTATCCAAACTCATCAAAAACATCAATCATCACAGTTTTCATCAATATATCAGTGTGAGAGACTCATGATACTCATTAATAATAATATTAATGTCTACGGACCAATGCACACATCCATAGATATGAACTTCTGATGACACTTCTAAATGTGGATTTCATACTCTTGGGTCTCATTCTCATAATATCCTACAGGATATTACCAAGGGAGTACACCATGGGAAGGTTCCTAAATGTCCTATGAGTATCTAACCCAAATATCCTATATCACTTATGTCTGTTCAAATGATATCATTCAGTCATATAACATATATTCAAGAATAGTATCACAACACTTCCAAGTTCTTATCATAGTGGGGAACTAATATGACCTTTTAGTGTGACATCGTCTCTTGGGACATTATCACATATTATGTCACATAGTATAAAAATAATGATGTGATAAGTAGTTAATTAATATTCAAAAAAATGAATACATTTTTATCAAAAAAGTACATAGAATTTGGTTCTAGGGTACCAACTCTAACATATATAGTTTCGAAAAATTGAGCAAGGTGATCGAATAATGACCTATTTCTCTAACCATTTTAATGACCTTGTTCATTTCTAACCTTAGATAGTGTTAACAATGAATTTCAAATTATGGATATTTGATATGGTACTTTTGCTATATATCTTATCCCAAGTTTTCCTGTTGAATCGCACCTCAAACGGAGATGTTTTGGATAGAGCTATGATGGTGGAATATGAAAAGGATGGTATGTTAGGTTTTATAGGAGTTCCACCAACTCTTAGTGGTTTCTTGAGTAGTCCATTTAATGGGAATATAAAACGGAATGATCATCGTGGTGGAAACCATGGTGGTGGATCTCAATAGAAGAATTTTTCAAAATCATCTATTTTATCTTTTAAAGAACCACTTACTTGTTTATAGTGTGGAATCATTAGGCTCTCAAATCATTATTTCCCAACGAAGTTGAAGATCTATAACACTATTGGGCATTAAGGTCATGTGGAGAATTTTTTAAATGACATCACAACTCCACATAGCGGTATGGGATTGAAAATACCATGATGATTTGTGGCACAATAATATGATTCATTAACATAAGAGTTCCCAGCATTGTAATTAAATATGGAACTTCATTATGAAGTGGATGAGTATCCAGTGGATATTAACATAGGTCCCATAATAGATAGATGAATAATTTATTTTTCTTTGAATTTAATCTTTCTTTATTTGATACTGGTACCTCTAATTCCTTCATATTTACCCATGATGCCTATGTTTTTAATCTTATTTTGGATATCATGCCTTATTTAATAAATATTTATATTCCTCTCATGATGAAGAGAGAAAATATAATCTAATGTTGTTCTTAAAAATTCTATTTATCGTAAATGTTTCATTATTTTTACATTTTTTAAGGATATAAAACCTTAATATGTAATTATAGGAGTGTATTGCCTCATTGGACATAAATTGTGTATCAGTGGTTACTACTTCCTGGTCTCCTCTACTTTCCCTAATGTGGTGTGTAATGTTTTTCCTGGAGAATTTGACCTGAGGTCAATCTATGTCAGAGCTTACCTTCCAGAGTATGGTGGAATGATATCCATGTTTTCCATTAAAACAGTGGGACATTCATCATGTGCTAGTATGACTCATGTAGTATATGACTTTCTAGATGTGTTGACTTATGACATTTCAGTTTTTCCATTGGCGAGGGAAGTGGATATTTCCTTTGACATGGTACCAGGAACCCATCCTATTTTTATTCATTAATAACAAAAGGAACCATCTAAATTAATGGTGTTAATGACACAATTGGATAAATAAATATCCAAAGGATTTATTTTCCCTACTGTGTTTCCTTGGGTAGCACATGTTCACATTACTATGAATGCCAATATAACCCTTTCAACATTGAGATTATTTTTGAAAGATACATTGTTTCATAGATAATAACAAAGACTTTATGAACTAAATTAATGATTTTTTGGACCATATGAAAGGCACTAACTATTTCATAAAAATTGATCTTTGGTATGGAAATCACATTCTATGTATAAAGGTGTTTTATGTCCCTATGAGAGCCTTACGGATCTGGTATACCCATTATGGGTACCTTGTTATTACTATTACCGTGACCAATGATACTTATTTGGTCATGGAATTAAGGTCCGTGATTTTGAGACAATACCTTTATTATTTGTTGATTTATTCATGGTTGAAATATTTTTTTTCTCCAATTCTAATGAGGATCATGTGTTTCACTTGATATTATTTCTTAATATCATTATAAACCAAAAAAATTATTGTAGGATTTTGAAATATAGTTTCTGGATTACGGAGGTAGTTTTATTAGGACATGTAATTTCCAAACACTATATTTCAATTGACCATGAAATGGTTAATGCTATTTAGACCAAGAATGAACAAAAAATTTTCATTGATATGAAGAGATTCTTGGGATTGGTAGGATATTACCATAGGTTTTAGAAGTTCATTTCAATTTTTGTATTCTCTAATGATTTTTGTTACTTGCAAGTGAGTGAATTTTGTATGTGATATGAGATTTCTTACATACATCGATGAGTTGAAGAATATGCTGAGTTTTTCTCTGGTTTGAATCTTCTAAAATCCAAATAGGGATATGTGGTCTTCAGTGATGCATTAGTTTTGGGTTTTTCTTTTATTTATCTGGAGGATAATCATTTCATGGATAATATTTTTCATAATATTGGGCCTCATTAATATAACTATCCTAACCATGGTCTCAAACTAATAGATTTTATTTACACTCGAATGTATTGGGGGAATTACCTTTTCAAAAAATGGTTCATAGTGTACATTTATCATAAAATCATGATTCATATATTATCACAAAAATATTTGAATCTTTGGAAGAGATGGTAGGCGGAGTACCTATAATACTTTTATTTTGACACTTCTTACACCCCAAGAAAGTGGAATATTATGGTTGATTATTGTTGAAGGAAACTTCATTCCCATTTTGTGAAGTAATATTTTGAGGGATTGAATCTAATGTGTCTCTAATCTTGAATGCACTTTCGAGTTTAGGAGGATGAGACTGATGTTGTTTTTTCGAGTGTTTAGTTGAATTATTCACTTATCAGTATGTTTCATCTAGAACATATGCTTGATGATGATTTCTATGGAATTTTATATTCATTATATAGTGTAGACCATCAATGAGTGGTCTCATTCTTCATATGGTATCATTGGCTTCTAGAGACATTATGTCATTTTGTTACCTTTGATAATGGCGGTGATAGGTTATTTCTATTTTTCTGAGTGGACGATACTCCATAGAACCATGAAGATGTTGTATGATATGATGCATACTTTTCGGTTCCCATGTATGTGAAAATAAATTTCTAATTTTTTTTCCTTATTATACTTTAATTTAGATTGTTGTTAAGAATCAGAAGAATTCATAATTACATTATCCACTTCATGTGCTGAAGTGGAAGTTGTATGTGGTAGAAATTGAATTTGTGGTTTGGTTTCCATGTAAAACTATTTTAAAGAATTCCATTTGGGTGGTAATTGACTGACTAACCAAATGATCAATATTAATTACAATTAGTGATTAAACCAATATTGTGGATTTAGGATATCTATATGTCTATAGAATCATTAGATTTTATAGAGTTTGATTTTACATAGGTTTTGAAAGGTGTCACTAGTTTACGTCTCATTTTTTGGAGAGGCCACCTAGAGGTGATGGGATCCGAATAAAATTTGAGAAAAATGTTCCATCCTCAGAAAGAAGGTAAAATAGAATATGATATCTAGATTATTGAGGAAATTATCTGAGATTGATTCCATGACTTTGGAGGAATTTGGTATTTACACATCGTATTAGTATATTTTTAATATAATAATAACTACCAATTAACCATTATATAGAACCCTTTAATTCCTTCTATGGTCAGCCTTCTATAAATCCACATTGTTGGTTTGAGATTGGTGATGGTTCCCTAGTTGAACCTAGTTTGTTCTCAGAGATAACAAAAATGATTTAGTCAATTCATAAAAAAATGATGATTCTAGAGGTCCAATATAAATCCTTTTTTATCATAAAATTCACCCCTGAGATTTCATATTAGTTTAAAGGCCTTTTGGGATTTTCACCATAATTTGGTCAATGTTGGCTTGTAAAGTAGGATATGTATTCATAATCTTTAGTGGGTTTTTCGAGGTTGTTGAATAGACTAGTGAGGTGGATTACCATTTAGAATATCCAAAAAAATCATGTTCCACACTTGAAAATTTATCTCTCTAGACTATCTCATTTAATGATTAGGGAGGAACTTGGTGTGGAACCTGATTTGTCCATGATCGAGTAGCTGGTATGCATTTTTTATTCCAAAATAAATGTTTTTTATAGAAGGAAAATACTATTGGTTCAATTTTTATGGTATTATGATTTTGATTCGTATGATATATGGGAGTTTGAGGAACTTGTGAGAGATTAATGTCCACGTCTCTTTATATGGAGTAATCTTAAAAATATTTATTTGGTCAAAACTTATCAATAGTGTGGAGAACATTAAATCATGTTAATATTGTAAGGTACTTTTAACCCCAATTTTTTATTTTAATTGTTTGGTTCATGTTTTAAATTTTTTTAGTCTTTTGAAATTTTTTGGGTATTCATGGTAGGTTCACAATTAGGGAAAATCATGTGGGTCAGCCCCAGAATCCATGTTCCGTGTGTTCCAATTCTAGAAGGGGTGAATGTTTAGTATAAAACATGCATCCTAACCATCAAACCCTGTGGCATGGGATAATGGGGGTTTATGGATGGTGCACATTTTGTCAAAAAAATGTGGTCAAACTATGAATCCTCTTACAGTATCCCAAATGGTAGAATGCGGTTGGAACATGGTTTTTCAAACCGTGAGGCTCACTCCAGAATCCTAGTAAGGGTGAATAGTTAGGCACACAATTATTACAAAGAAAACATCCAACCATAATAAATAATTCAATGGGAATTTATTTTTATGATTTTATTAATTAAATTCCCAAAACCCACCATTTTAACTCTTAACCTCCCCCATTTTGGGCCTAATACAACCATTGGTCCATATAGACTCTCTAAAGGTGATTATTTCTCCTTCAACTACTTTTCTTCTCAAATTATATTACTATTATATGTGTTGGATTCATTCAAATAATTTTAATCCCTTTTTATTATTATTATTTATTCCTCTCACAACTTCATTGATATCTATAGATCCTCATTTAATTGATAGATTAAGAAATTTATTTTCTGATTCATGGAACTGGGATTCTCTATTGATCATTCTAGATATTCAACCTCCTTTTGGATTCCTTATTGGATGTTGATGATTTTGAATTGAGGTAGGTGGTTTTGAAATGGTAATATCATTCAGTTAAAACCTTTGATTATTTGTTTTTCAGTTTTTTTTTCAAAATAATTGGTAAATATTCATCTAATTATATTGATGAACTAATGAAATGGAATGGTGTTTCTGTGTGTTTCTTCATAAAATAGAAATAAATGGATTTATCTTATTAGGATACCATAGAAACATTTTTCCGAAAACTCTCATCGGTTCCCCCATCTTTATTTGGGTGCAGAACTGATTTCCAAAGGCTAGAAGTCATCGGGTTTTTCAGGCCTAGTGACTCTTGGGGACTCACAATGGTCAAGAGGATGGGAGTCTAGGGTCGTCACACCCTTTTGGGGGTAATTATTTCCTACTCTTGTAATCTATTATAAATTTAACATATGTTCATGAAATCCTTCCCAGACCTCGATATGGGAATGGTTACCCATGTGTCAATGGTTTGATTACGAACATGTACCGATAGGTATGATCACATGAATATTAAAGGGTTTCTATTTCTCTCTTTAATAATTACGAGAAATCTAGAGTTTATTGTTGTCCAGGATATGGATGGTGTCTTGGTGATACGATTAAACATTTATTGGGTGTCCTACATATCCTCTGAAGATAGGAATCAAAACCTAGGTAGTTAGTTTGACATATTTTAATGTTGTATGACTAAAAACATCCATTTATTTTATAATCATATGATGAAGGGTTGAATATTAGTCTCATACCTCAATGATTCATTTTACATATCCTATTTGATACAGGAATTAGAGTCCACATAGTTCTTGATGATGGGAGTCTATTTCCCGAGAGATACTACAATAGAGGCCCTAGGTGGGACTTATGGATCTCAAACTACCCTGGATTGCTTCATCGCGATTGTAGCCAAGTGAGAAGAGATGGGATTCAATTATATTTACATCATGATGCCGGTTCCATGCAAGGTGATTTCTCAACATGTTGTTAGTATGATCATCAGTGATCTCTAAGACCATGAGAGCCATGTTGGGTGTGAGAAAAAATAGATAGCAGTAAATCAGACACATTACATGAGGGTTAATTATTATAGGGATTTCACATTAGAGTATCCATTTGGGAGAAACGATCACCAATATCTTACAGGATATGGTTTTTAGTTGGGCTATAAGAAGGAATCCAATGTATCCCATATGACAACACTACTCTTTATTACACACTTAACATAATTTATTACATAAAACCTTCACTTGATAGAACATAGAAGATCGATAGGTCTAGTGTCTTTGGGTCTTAATAACATTACATAACAACTTAAAACATGAAATGCAGCATCTTATGGAAAGCGTATTTTACAAGACCACTATATTCCCTCGTACATAGCATTCCATGGGATAACCTGAGGACATGCATAAGAAAAGGGTGAGCTATAAATCCCAGTAAGGGGATAAACATGGAATAACATGAGGAATAAAATACATGTTAGTCAATAGTAATATCAATGGATCACAAGAGAAACATAAAAATAAATGCACGGTAAAGCATGATAATCATAACATAGAAATGTGGCAACAACACTTAACATGGAATTAGCATGAGCCAAAGCTCATTGCACATGGAGGATGATTAAACCCTCATTGCACATGAAGCATGAGTAACCCCTTATTGGACTTGAATTACCATGAGTCAAAACTCATTGTACATGACGTATCATGATACTACACTTTACCCAATGCATTGGTGTGCTATTAGGGTGCACCCTTCTTAAACATTTCATTTAATACATAAGTGTGGAACATGGATCATACAACATGGAATCATTCAACATCATCATTTATTCTGCAATAAAGTAATGTGGAATTAATATATGAAAATATATAATCAATAATTAAATGTACATAAAGTTAAATAGCCTTGACAGAGAAATGGAATGGTATTCATGACACAATTACATTGGCTTGGGAAATCAGTGTGATTTCGGCAGCGTAATGGTGCGACATATGAATTCATAAAAATGGTTGATGAGAGAGAAGGGGAGTATCATCATATGTACATGAAATGGATAGTAAGGGAGTGTAATCTAGATACATGTACTAACCGTTTTAATGGAATTTAGATTCATGATATAAAAGAATTTATTGAATGTAAATGAGGAGAGAGAAATTCATTTTGGAATTTCAGCATAGTAACCATTGTAAATGGAAGGCATTAATGAGAGAGAAAGGGGTCTACCATCATTCAAATATAAAGAGGGAAGTATAGTGGAGGTTTGAAACCATACCACAACATTTATAATTGAAATTAAAAAGGAATAACAAATTAAAGAAAATTGGACAAAAATGAGAAAAGAAGAAAACCCTTACTTGGAAGTGTGATTCCAAAGTCTTGGGAGAGGCTTGAGAGTGGCTTGAGAGAGGATTCTTGGGAGCATTCGGTGAATTGGGAGGATTCTAGAGAGATTATGGATGACTTTGACCGAACTCCAAAGTCTTTGAGTGAAGAAGAAGTGGGATCTTGGGTGGGTTTATATAGGAAAGGATAGGGAATTGTTTATTATTTAGGTTTGGGAAACCTCACATTAAACTAATCAAAACCACAAACTGGACCATGGTTTTTGCCCATGATTTTTACAAAAGGGGAGTGGAATAAAATATTTTATAATCCCAATGTCCTAACTTCTTAAAATAATAGGGTTGCTTATGTGGAGGTCAGTCACACTCTCAAGGAAAACAATTTAAAAAGACAAAATGTTTTATTAGCCTTGAAGGGTCCACAAAAACATTGTAAAATAAATCAAAATAACCCAAAATCACATTATTTTAATGTTAAAATATATATTTTCCAAACATAATGTTTATAGTATTTTATTAAATCACCATTGGGACATTTTGATGTCATAAAGCACATTATATAATTAAACAATATTTAATTTTTACCCCAAAATTTTACTGTCTCAGAAAATTATGACAATTTCACCATTAGATTATTTAGAAGTCTGGATTCCAAAAGAAATTAATTTTATCTAAATTATTTTCTAAATATGTCAATTTATTCTTATAAAATAAAACCCAGCATTTATCGAAAATTCATGGGTTTTGAAAAACATTGCTTTCAAACCTTCATAAAAATTACAATTTCATTCATAAAAATATTTGATCATTTATATTTAATAAAGTGTAATTTAATAATAATAATAATATTTTATTGAAATATTATTTAATTCAAAAATCCATTAATTCCTACAAATAGATTTCTTAGTTGAATATTAACTAAAAATACTATTTGCGATTTAAAAATAATTTAAAAACTAATAATAATAAAATGAAAGTATATTATTTATTATATAAAAAAATAATTTACATAATCATAGTACTAGGGTCTTGTTACATAACCTCATATAACAACCACATAATAATGAAGGGTAAGGTGTGCGATGGTGACAGACTCTTGGGGTGGCTCGGATAACATCGATCAGGTGGTAATCTCTATCAACTTCCACTTATTTTGTAGTTGGTTCCTCTCAAGATTAATGTGTTCAATCTCAGATTGGTCTTGGTCAAGAGAAAATTCCAATGACACCACCTCCTTTCCGAGCTTTGAAAAATGGCCTTCGTACGGGTAAAGTCTACTAGATGAGGACATCAGTTCCTTTGTCTGAGTAAATTGGATTCGTTAAAGAGCAATATTTATACTGATCAAGTGATCACTGTTCAATCGCTATATTAGCAACAATCATAATTATTAATGGTATTTTAAAATCCAAAAACATGAAACCATAGAAGTTTTGTTTTACATGATAATTCATTTAATTAGAACAAGATGAATTTTCATTAATGAATGTTTGGGTCATTACAATCTTTCCCATTAAGAAATTTCACCCTTGAAATTTCTTTTTCCCAGACTAAAAAAGAAATGGTAACTCTTCTTCATCACCTCCTCTGATTCCCACATCGCTTCTTCAAACTTGTGGTTTTTTCACAACACCTTGATGAGGGGCATTGTCTTATTTCATAGAAATTTTTTTCTACGATCTAAGATCATCACTAGTTTCTCCTAATAAGAGAGATCAACCTCTAACTATACTACATCTGATGAGAGCGCATGTGTTGGGTTTGGTATGTACTTCCTTAAGTGGGATACATGAAAGACATCATGTACATTGGTCTTGGTAGGTGGAAGTGCTAGTCTGTAGGCCACAACCCTGACATGATTAAGAATCTCGAAGGGGTTGATGTACCTAGGGCTTAACTTCCCCATCTTTCCAATCCTCAGGACCTTATTCTATGGAGATACGCATAGAAATACCATGTCTCTAACTTTAAACTCAAGGTCTCATGGATGGATATCAGCTTAACTCTTCTGTCGACTCTAGGCTGCCTTGATATGATGCTGAATGGTTTTCACCTTCTTTACCATTTTATCGACCATTTATGGTCCTAGAAGCTTATTCTCACTGACTTCATCCCAACATGCTAGTGTTTTCCACCTATTCCCATACAAGTATTCATAAGGTTCCATTTGGATGCTCGAGTGGAAACTGTTATTATAAGATAACTCAACTAGAATAAGATTTTGATACCACCCTCATTTGAAGTCCATTGAGCATGATCTCAACATGTCGTGAAGTGTTTGGATAGTTCGCTCGGATTGGCCATCAGTTTGATGATGATAAGTTGTATTGAAGTTCAGCTCAGTATCCAGAGAATGTTGAAGATTCTTCCAAAACATAGAGGTGAATCTTGGATATCGATTAGATACAATAGATAGGGGCACTCCATGAATCCTTACCAGTTCTCTCATATATATCTATGCCAGTTGATCCAATGAGAAATCCTCCCAAATAGAAATGAAGTGTGAAGCCTCTGTGTGACGGTCCACAACAACCTAGATTGCATTGTTTCCTTTGAATGTCTTCGGACGTCAGGTGACAAAGTCCATGGGGATGTTCTCCCATTTCCATTTTGTTATGGGAAATTGTTGCATCATCCCCTTAGACATTTTCCTCTCAGCCTTCACTTGCTGACACAACAGACACTTTGATGTATAATCAGTTATCTCCTTCTTTGTATTACCCACCAATAATGCTCTCAGATATCTCGATACATCTATCTATTTACTGGGATAATAGAGATGTTTGAACTGTGTGAATCATCCGAAAGTTCCTTCTTCAGCTCCAGATTTTATGGAACACATAACCTTTTCCATAATCTCACAATTCCTTCTTTATTAACATTGAACTCTGAGTATTTCTCTTTTCTGATAGCTTCCACTTTCTTCTAAATTACCACTTCATCCTTTTGAGCATCCTTTAACCTTTTCAAAAAGACAGTTGAGAAATCATTTCTAAAAGGATTGATGATGTTCCCTTATATATGATTCCCATGTCTATCTTCATCAAATCTAAGAAGATTTGATCCTTTTCAATTATCATCAATGATAAAATCATTCGTTCCTTTATACTTGTAGCATCTTCCACCTTGTTCGCTCTCCCAGGGTGGTAATGGATTGAGCAATCATAGTCTTTGATCAGATCTAACCATCTTCATTGGCGCATATTCAACTCTTTTAGTGTAAATATAAACTTGAGGATTTTTTGGTTCGTATATATTTCATGTAGGTTCCGGGCATAGCGGAAGCGCATTGGTGTGTTTACCCAACTTTAATTTTAGTGTTAACAACAATCAATATGAGATTTGTCATGATAATAAAACGCCGGATCTTCAGAATAGAACAAAGAATGAAAAAGAAAGAGGGGAGTATTGGAACCATTGAGAGGATCAACATATGTTGGCTATAATTAATTTAATTAAATGAAATGAATTACCTTTATGGAATTATTTCTTCGTTGATGTTTCCGGTAATGATCTGATGGGATCTATCGTTGCATCGTAGAATCCAAGTGTAGAATTCCTCTAGTGATTATCCACACGTGCTCCACGTATCTCTAGACATCACCGAATGATTCTTCGGGTGATGGTGTAGAAGATCCTTCGCTTGTGATGTCTGCCTTCGATCACCTTCATCCGGTGGAGTTGGATCTCTCTCTTGTAGCTTGGGAGCATTCTTGTTGGAAAAGTAATTCTCTCTTAGCTTGAGAGTTTTTTCAAATCTGTTGTGCACACACCCAAATATGGATAGGCTAATGAGAATTATATAATTTTGATTTTAATTACATAAAATAATAAAATGAATTAATTACCCAAAATCATTTATTCATTTTATTTAATTATTAGTAATACCTAGTGTCTTATAGTAACAGTTGACTATTATTATTACCTGGAATGCGCCAAGAGAATTACACCTAATATTATTTCATTAAATAAATAATATTATTTATCATTAATTTCAAGAAAAAATACATGGCATGTATATTTAATATACATGGCGTGTACTTTTATTTTACATTTTTCTTTATTTCATCCACCACAATTATTAGGCCTTGAATAATGGCTATTTATTTCTAAAATAAATATCACTACATTACTCACTAATAAATATATTATTTATCCCATAATATATTCTCTCGAATTACTAGTGTTGAAGTAAATGTGATCAGGCATCCTTAAATAATTATTAAACCACAATTGGGAATAATCATTATTTAACTTCAGAATTATTATTTAACTGAGCTACTTGGACACACTTAGTGTGTGACCCTCTATGCCTTTTTCTCAGTGGCATTAGGCTGAGTCTACTTAAATTCCATGTTTAGTGTCTAGAAATATTCCAAGTCACCCATAGAGAATGAAGTTAATGTAGTAATGACGTGTCACCTCCTACGAACGCTTACCATGTAATATAATCCCTTTGTCTCAATATCACTAATTTCGTGGGTTTCATGCTAGTGTCTTCAACCCATGTGCTTGATTATTCTTTCTTTGAATTCCCATAATTAAACTCACCCATACCTTACCACGGACATGGATTTATTTAGGCTATATCAATTCCATCAAAGGGACTGAGATATCTTCTTCCATTATGGAACACAAGGGACAAATCCTTTCTCGCATAATCTATTAATTCAGTATTACTCATGACACACCCAACATATCCTACCTCGCTACGAATAGTGTGTCATCACAGTTTTTATCAAAACATCTAAGTGCGCGAGTTGTAATACCCATTAATAATAATCGTAAAGTCTAAGGACAAACACACGCATCCGTAGATAGGAACATCGAATGACACTATAAAATGTGGATTTCCTACTAGCGGTTCTCGTTCTCATAATATCCTCCTGAATATTACCAAGGGCGCACACCATGAGAGGTGCCTCAATGTTTTATGAGACCTCACCCCTAATGGAATGTATTATTTGCATCCTACAAATAACATAATCCGGCCATAGAACATATATTCAACAACAGTGTTATGGAACTTCTAGGTTCACATCATAGCAGGGATCTACTATGACCCTTTAATGCAACATCTATTAATAGGTCATTATCACATGCATTGTCACTCAGAAGAACAATCATGACGTGATAAAGATTTTATTAATGAATAATGTACAATGTAGTTGGTTCTATGCCACCAACTCCAACAGACTCCCACTTGGACTAGAGCCAACTACTAACAACCTTTAACCCACTAGCTCTCACATGATATTCATTATTCTATTGAGATAAGCCTTTAGTCATGGGGTTTACCATGTTCTCTTCCATGGACACTCTTCTCACTACAACTTCACCACATTGATAGTAGTCCCTCAATAGGTGATACGTCTAGAGTATGTTCTTTGTCTGTTGATGTGACCTTTGTTCTTTTGCAAGAGCCACGACTACAGTATTATCACAATAAAATGTGATAGGATCTTTACTACTAGGCGCCACATCAAGCTCCAGGGCAAATTTCCAAATCAAGAAGGCTTCATTGGAAGCATCAGAAGCTATTATATATTTGGACTCCACTGTAGAATTGGCGACAACTACCAACTTTGAACTCTTCCAGCTCACAGCTCCTCCATTGAGACAGAAAATATATCCATATTGCGATCTGATCTGACTAAAAACCAGCACCATCATACCCGCTGATGACAAGCTCCACATCTCCTCCATACACCAGGAACATATCCTTAGTTCTTCTCAGATACTTAAGGATAGTATTAACAGTAGTCCAATTCTATTCTCCTTGATCTACTTGATATTTCCCTATCATGCTTAGTGTATAGGCAACATCAATCCTGGTACATAACATGGCATAAATGATGGATCTTATAGCCGAATCGTATGGGAACTTACTCATTATGTATTTCTCTTGTTGTGTCTGAGGACACATTTTCTTATAAAGATATATGACATGTGACACTAGAACCAATCCCCTCTTGGATTGTTCTATACTAAATCTATTTAATATTTGGTGAATGTATATACCCTGACTTAGTCCACCAAGACACTTGGATCTATCACGAATGTTCATGATCCCTAGAATGTAGGCTACTTCACCCATGCCCTTCATGGAGAAACACTTGTTCAACTAGTCCTTAACTGACTGTAAGACTACTACATCTTTTCCAATAAGCAATATGTTTTCAACATATACTACAAGGATAATGACCACATTCCCATTAAACCACATAAAAACACAAGGCTCACATTCATTCCTAATGAAACCAAATTCTTTTATATATTCATCAAATTGAATGTTCCATGACCTGGATGCTTAATTTAATCACTAAATGGATTTTTGCAACTTGAAAACCTGTTTGGACTCACCATGTGTCACAAACCCTTCTGGTTGCATCATATAGACATCTTCCTGAAGGTTCCCATTACGGAATGTTGTTTTAACATCAATTTTCCAAATCTCATTGTCATGGTAAGTTGTTATGGAAATTATGATTATTATGGATTTAAGAATGGTAACTGGCGAGAAGGTTTCATCATAGTAAATTCCTTGACGCTGTCGGAATTCTTTAGCCAGTAGCCATGCTTTATAGGTCATAAATTGACCTTACATGTCCAATTTTCTCTTGAATACCCATTTTCATCCAATAGGATTTACATCAACTGGCTCATAGACCAGAACCCAGACTTGGTTCTCATACATGGAATCCATCTCATAATTCTTAGTTTCTATCCATCTTGTAGCTTCTGAACTTTATAATTCTTCCTTATAGGAGAGAGGTTCATCATCGTCTAATAATAATGATTCACCATCCTCGATAACTACAAAACCAAATCTCTCTGGTTCCCTTACCTCTCTTGAGCTCCTACGTAGTACTTGTGTTTTTGGAACCTCTTCCACGGGGACCCGTGGAACTTGTTCCTGTACCAAATCCTGTGTATCTTTATCATCATATTTTTTGAAGTCAATCTTTCTCCCACTATCCTTTTTGAGAATGTGCTCCCTCTCAATAATGATGGGGTTTCTGTCGACAATCACATTCTTGTCTTGAGGGTTATATAGGTAATATCCTTTTGTTTCCTTGGGATATCCTATAAATATACACCTTGTGGCCTGGGGTGCTAGTTTGTTTCCTGAGAAGGCCTTAACAAATGTCTCGCATCCCCATACACATGTGGGAGAAAAATGGGTTTCTTTCCATTCCATTACTCAGAGGGAATTCCATTTTCCACCTAAGTTGGTACTCGGTTTAATGTGTATGTTGTAGTTTGTAATGCATATCCCCAAAAAGAATAATGGAAGTTCTGCATGACTCATCATCGACCTCACAATGTCCAACAAGGTGTGGTTCCTCCTTTCACTAACTTCATTCCATTGTGGTGTATATGGATGAGTGAGCTGGAAAGAATCCTATACTCCGTTAGAAGATCGGCGAAATCTTGGTTCAGATATTCTCCACCCAGATCATATCAAAGTTTCTTTATCTTCTTACAAAGGTGATTCTCTACATCATTCTTGAATTCCTTAAATTTCTTTACTGATTCTGACTTATACCTCTTTAAGTAGACATAGCCATATATACTCAAATCATTCGTAAAAGTATTGAACTAATAATATCCAACACTATCTTCTACTGGAAATGGTCCATATACATCAGTGTGCACCAATCGTAGAAGTTTTGTGGCACTTTCACAATGTCCACCAAAAGGTGTCTTGGTCATTTTACCTTGTAAACAAGCGTGACCTCTATCAAGTAGTTTTATCTCAGTAGTGTCTAAATAGACATCTAGCAGAGCTTTGTCATGTGATTCTCGTTTACATGACCGAGACCGTGATGCCACAATTTGGTGATGTATGTGTCATGTGAGTTTGTTTCGTTATCTATTTCCAACACTTGGTTTTCATAATTTAATACATACAAACCATTATTTAAATGTGTCTTACCATAACATACATTGTTCTTATAAAATAGTCAAACTTTATTTAAAAACATGAAAATAAATCCTTATATATTCAGACATGATACAGAAATTATGTTTTTGGTAACACTAGGAACATAATAACAGTTATGTAAAACCAAAATCATCCCAGTTGCCAATGAGAGGTGGTAATCAGTAATAGCCAACGTAGCCAGCCTTGCGCCCTTGGTAGCTCAAAGATCCACCTATCCTCTGTAAATTTTTCTAAATCTACTTGGTTCATGTATTTGAATACAGATGTGATCCCCACATGCTGTATCTAATACCCAATGTGTAGAAATGGAAAGTTTACACACGATAACGAATGTACCTTTAGCATCCTCATGCTTCTAGGTGTATATCCTCTTCCAGTTGCCTTTCTTTCCTCATGCAAAACACATTGTCTCTCATTTCTTTCCATGCCTCTAGATCTTCCCCTTCTTGGAGGGATGGTGCTCGGGGGATCTAGATCACTTATAAGTCTCTGGCCCCTTTTCCTTCCCCATCCTTTTCTTATTCACCATAACGACTGTGGGTTTGTCATGCCCCATGCCCTTATATACCTAGAAAATTAAGGTCAGAAGTTCTGATAGACTCTTATCATTTTTTCTCATGTTGTAGTTGACAATAAAGATAGGGAAGGTCTTGGTAAGTGATGATAAAATGATATATGTACGCAACTAATCCAGGAATTCAATCCCTACGATGTCCAGGCATTCAATGTAGCCAATAATCATGACTACATGAGGCCCAACTGGCACAGACTCTCAAATCACAGCTGTAAACAAAGCATTGGAGATTTCATATCTCTCCTGCCTCGTCTTCTCTTGGTAGAGATCCTTAAGGTGAGACATCGTGCTATACGCGACCATGTTTTCATGTTGCTTCAAAAGCTCATTAGACATGGTCGATAGCATAAAAAATTAGACATCTATGGCATTATCCATATGATTCACATAGAGAGATATTTCCTCATCACTGGCCTCTTTTCCAGACCCAACTAGAACAGGCTCTTCCAGCACATAATATTTCCTCCCATGGCGAAGGCTGACTCGAAAACACCTCTGCCACTCTTGGAAATTGGTGCTGGTGAGAAGGTTTTGCTTCTCGAGTATGGTTCGCAATGATATGTTTGAAGTCATTTTTCATGCCATTTCTATAAATTATCATGGTCAATGGTTTGGTACTTTATTATAAAACTGAGACAAATAAATAAATTAATACTTATTAGTCTCCCAATATTTTATTAAAATCCAATAGCCCTCACTATTGACTTCGCAATATTCTATTCCCTAAATATTCTTATGGAAAGGATCCATATTGTGCTTTGTATTACCCTAAACTGGGTTCATCAAGCAACTTGTAGGATTTTAGGTAAGAATTCCAAATTCCAACTACATTAACTCACAGCTCCTTGATCCGCTGAGTGGACTCCCCAATCCAGAAATCCTTTTATTTTGGAATTCCTCAATATTTTCCTCTTGGTCACACCATGTCCTGATGTGGTAGTCAACCCTTGATTCGAACCAATTTAAGTCAATCCAAAACCTTGTATTGTATTTCCCTGCTAATTGAAAGCACCGCAACTAGGGTTGGTCAAGCACTTTTAACTATGGTTCAATTCTAACCAAGATTATGGAAGGTTATACCAACTTAATATCTCATTGAAAGATTTTATCCTTATATGTAAATTTCCAATTTATTTTCGTTGATTACATGCTTGTTAATATTAATTTGGATATACTTAAGTGATTAACCATGTTTAAGATAATATTTTTGCATAAGTCGTTCTTATTTTAGTTCCATATTGCATGAATTTTTAATTCATTAATTTTGTGATCATGACAACATACCCAAAATAAATAAACCATGAAACTAACAGAAATAAAATAAATGGTATGATCATGAGCTTGTTCTATTGGTTAGTTTATCTAGTGGTAGATAAACTAACCCAAGACCTAGGGAAGAAACACATTGAACCTTTCGGGTTCTTATTTATAGCTTTCCACCTGTCCACCTTTGTATGTCCTTGTATTGGTTTCACCATGGCTCCTAACTTGAGCCACCTCTACTATATGGGGAGATCCATCTATTACATATTCTTTTATCTCACTCAAAGGTGAGGGGTAAAAAGGGTTTTTACCTAAAATAAACCTTGGGCGCGCAGACCCTACAGATTAATGAGGAGAAGTCTCACAGGACAACAAATTTAATTTAAATAAATATGTTAAAAGAAACAATTCATATACAAAGGTCTTGATCTAGCTCATGATCATCCATACATGCAATGATATTTATGCATAAATAATACTTGAATTCAATTGTTTAATAATTCTTGTTTAAGATAAATCACGCTCGAATCAATTAATTATCTTTAATTAATCAATCTTATTATCTTAAAACATTTTTTGAATTTCCTTGAGATTCTCATCCATCATATTTTTAAACAAATAAATTCATTTAAAATTATCTTTTTACATAACATGTACGTTGGAGGAAACCCAGTGAATTCCCGTTCATAACTACCCAATGAGTAGAAATGAACATTACATAGATTGTTAAATTAAACATATATATATATAATACCTATCACTTTTTGTTCCTTAGCTTCACGCCTGCACTATGGTACACATCTCAAGGGATTGTATAATATAATAATATATTTTAATAAATCTGCGTAATTTGGATGAGTACACGGTGTGTAGTTCCAACTACACGGCGTGTACTTTTGTTCACTATCCATCCAAAGTACGTGCCTGGGGACATGGTGTGTATATGTAAATTGGAAATTTTCAGAGTACGCGGCATGTTCTGTGGGACACATGTCGTGTAGTTTCCGCGTTACACGATTTCCATCAAGGAATGCCGTGTACGAGGTACATGGTCCAACCCTAACCCGAAGGGACTACACACTGTGTTCAGTGGACCACCCGGTGTGTAATCCATAAACAGTGTGCCACCTATTCCTGGTCAACACATTGTGTCATTTATGACTTAGGTATGATCCATTTACATGGTCTGATTTGATGGACTAGTCTAATGCATTGAACCTATACAACATGGCATGTTATATCGAATACATGCCGTGTATTCTAGTGTTGTACGTCCAGGAATGTTTGGAACATCTATATGAGATCCTCTATTTTATTTTAATAAAAATTAAATGGAAAATTTATTTGTGTAAGGTGAATGAGAAATGAGAGGGGAGGAACAGATATCGAGATTCAGATTTGTAGAATGATTAATCTGGAATTGAAACAACTAAATTATTAAATGCGTAAATCATCAACAAGAAAACTAAATAATTATAATCAATGATATAACCTCCCTCTAATACCACTTGTAGTCTTCGGGTGCAGTAGAAGTGTGTTTGTGTGTTTACCCAACATTAATTTTAGTGTTAACAAAGATCAATTCTAGATCCGTCGTGATAATAAAACGTCGTATCTTTAGAATAGAATGAACAATGAAAATGAAAGAGGGGAGTACCAAAATCATTGAGAGGGTCATCATATGTTGGTTATAATTAATTTAATTAATTTAAAATAATTACATTGATGTAATTATTTCTTCATTGACGTTTCAGGTTGTGAACCGATGTGATCCATCATTGCGTCATAGAATCCAAGTGTAGGATTCCCTTAATGGTGATCCACATGTGCTCCACGTATCTCTGGATGTCGCCAAAGGGATCTATGGGTGCTATCACGGAAGTGAATTCACTTTCAATGTCTGCCTTTGATCGCCCTGATCCGATGGAGGTGGATCTCTCTCTCATATCTTGAGAGAATTCTTGGTGGAAAATGAATTCTCTCTTGGCTTGAGAGTTTTTCCAAATCCATTATGCACACACCCAAAAATTTCTAGGGTAATGAGAATTATATAATTGGGATTTTAATTACATAGAATAATAAAATGAATTAATTACCCAAAAGCATTTATTAATTATATTTGATTCTTATTAATACCCCATGTCTAATAATAACATTTGACTATTATTATTTCCTGACATGCAGCTAGCGATTTACACCTAATATTATTTAATTAAATAAATAATATTATTTCTCAAAAATGTCCCAAAAAAAATACATGGCGTGTATATTTTATATGCACGACATGTACTTTTATTTTCCATTTTTCTTTATTTATTCCACCACAATTATTAGACCTTGAATAATGGATATTTATTTCTAAAATAAATATCATTGCTTTACTCACTAATAAATATTTTATTTCTCCCATAATATATTCTCTCGAATAACTAGTTTCTAAATCAATGTGATCAGGAATCCCTAAAAAATTATTAATCCAGAATCGGGAATAATCTTTATTTAAATTGTAAAATTAAAATTTAACATAGATACTTGGACACATTTACTGTGTAACCCTGTAGGACTGTTTCTTAGTTTCATTTGGGGAAGTCTGCCTAATTCCCAAGGTTAGAATCTTGAAACACATCAAGTCACCCATAGAGAAAGAAGTTAACACCAAAATGACGTGTCACCGCCTACGAAATCTTACCATGTAATATAATCCCTTCATCTCAATATCTCTAATTAAGTGGATTGAATGCTAGTGACATCAACCCATGTGCTCAATTATTCTTTCATTGACTTCCCACAATTGACCTCGCCCATTACTTACCATATCCATGGATTTATTTAGGCTATATCAATTCCATCAAAGGGCCTGAGATATCAACTTCTGTTATGGAAGATAAGGGAAAAAACCTTTCTGCATTATCTATTAATGTAGTATTACTCGTGACGCACCCAACATATCATACCTCACTGCGAACAGTGTGTCATCATAGTTTTTTTCAACACATCTAAGTGCGCTAGTTGTAATAACCATTAATAATTATCATAAATTCTAAGGACCAATAAGCACGTTCACAGATAGGAACATCCAATGAAACTATGAAATGTGGATTTTCTACTAGAGGGTCTCGTTCTCATAATATACTCCTGAATATTACCATGGGAACACATCATGATTAGCTGCCTCAAATATTTATGAGTCCTAACCCCTAATGTCATGTATTATATGTGTCCCTCAAATAACATCATCCGACCATAGAACATATACTCAAGAACAGTGTTATGGAACATCTAGTTTCTCATCATTGTAGGGACCCACTATGAACCTTTCATGAAATAGTTATCCTTACGACATTATCAAATTCATTTTCATGCAAAAAAAACAATCAATATGTGTTAAGTATTTTATTAATGAATAAAGTACAAATTAGTTAGTTCTAGGCCACCAAATCCAATATTTCACACTTCTCCCCAAAGAGATAATGCCGCCAAATTTTCAAAGAAAATATCATTGTAGCCAACTCCAGGTCATGTGTTGGATAGTTCTTCTCATGAACTTTCAATTTCCTTTAAGCATAGGTAGTTACTTTGTCATTTTTCATCAACACACAGCCTATGCACGTTTTCGAAGCATCAATAAATACCACAAAAAATTCTCCCCTTGTTGGTAAAGTGAGCACAGGCATAATGATATGCCTTATTTTAAACTCCTTGAATCTTTCTTCGCATTCATCACTCTAAGAAAAATTTACTCCCTTCAGAGTTAGCTTGGTAAGAGGGTTGGACAATTGTTATAAATTTCTCACAAATCGTCGATAATATCACGCTAACCCTAAGAAGCTACAGATATCTGTTACCAGTAATGGCCTCAGCCATCCCTCTATTGCAACTATCATTTTGGGATCCACATATATCCCATTTCATGTGATGATATGGCCCAAGAATGAGACCTCCTTCAACTAGAACTCACACTTTTTGTACTTTGAAGAGAGCTTCACCTTTCGCAAGGTCTCTAGTATAGTTCTTAGATGCTCCTCATGATCCTCCTTGGTACTAGAGTATATTAGAATACCATCTATAAATACTACCAAAAATTTGTCGAGGTAATTTCTATAGACTCTATGAATCAATTCTATGATGATTTATGGATCATTAGTGAGTATGAAAGGGATTACTATGAATTCATAGTGCTCGTACCTTGTACGAAAACTAGTCTTAGGGATATCTTCCTTCTTCACCCTTACTTGATAATATCCCAACTACAAATCCACCTTTGAGAAGTATTGTGATCCACGTAGAAGATTGAAAAAGTCATCAATTCATGGGAGAGGATACTTGTTATTTATCGTGATTTTCTTAAGCTGATGATAATCGATGCAAAGGCGCATTGACCCATCCTTCTTCTTGGCGAATAGGACTGGTGCACCACATGGTGAAGCACATGGGCGTATAAACCCTTTATATAGATTATATTATAGTTGTTTCTTCAGCTCCTCAAGATCCACAACATCCATTCTATATGGAGTCTTGGAAATTGTCAACTTCCTAGGTATAAGATCAATTGAGAGTTAAACATCAATTCTAGGAGGAAGACCATGCAATTCCTCAGGAAACACATCAGTGAATTCCCTCAGAATAGGCATGTATTCAAGGATGGTTGCTTCCTTATACTCAATCGTCTAAGGCAGATATGTATGCTCATAGGGTAGTAATATCCACGCTTGATATGATGGATCTAAGGAATATTCATCCTCCTCTTTGCACTTGTACATAATCGGGGGGTTGATTCTCCACATGGACAGTGTTCTCCCACTCACGGCAATTTATGTTATCTCTATATAAGGAAGACCAATCCATTGAAATAATTGCATCAAATTACACCAGAAGGAGTACGACGAGGTTCTCCGGATTTTTCAATCTAGAGATTATGATAGGGGAGGAGTTCTATTCATGGGATTCAATGATTTCCCCTTTTTTCGTACACACTGATATCATTACTTACATGATTTGTGGTGGTGTTGGGATTTTTTACTAAATTTAGACATATAAAATAATGCGTAGAACCTGAATCAAGATGTATGTTCTCTATTATTGAATGAATAACTAGCATACCTGTCACCACTTAATTTTCGAGGTTCACTTCGCCAGTAATGATGTCAAAATATCGCCCTTTCTTCCTTGGTGGTTATTGGTTGCCTCCGAAAACCCTTTTATTAAGGCACGGATTTGCAAGATGCCATGGTTCCTTACATTTGAAGAAATGAACAACATGTTGAGAGTCAAACAGAGCATTCCTCTACTCTTTTGTATCCACGAGTTTATCGTGTCGGCAGTTAATGGCTAGGTGAACTTATCTTCTACACCTAATGCATTTACTCGACGCCTTCAGGAAATTTTTGAGGAGCTTCTTTTCGCACCTTTGGCAAGTGGAGTGCTGGAATTTCTTAAAACCATTGTATTTTTCCATTGGACCACCAGGATTGATGTATACCTTATTCTCTATCCCCATGATACCCTGAGATTCCCTAATCTCCATTTCCACCTTGAGGGCACATTGGAAAATTTCCTCATAGTTTTCGATGTCACGCATTGCCAGGGCTTTCTGCAGGCTAGGTTTCAACCCACCAAAGAAGAGGTAAACCATGCATTCGGGGGTAACAATAATGTTGGAGTAGTATCGTGCAAGCCTTGTGAAGTTTTCCTCATACTCTCTGACAGGTTCATCCTCTTTTTTCTTGAGGTCAAGGAAGTACCTTTTCATCTTAAGTCATAGGGTGTGCAGAAAATATTTATTGAAAAACAACTTCCATAAATCCTTCCATTCAAATTCCTCGATCTCCTCCTCAGGATTCTTATTTTTTTATCAATGTCCACCATTGATCAGCTTCACCCTCCATATGATAAGCATACAGGAGAACCTTCTCCTGTTCGGAACATTGATGTATGGAGTAGATCTTTTCAATGGAGTCGATCCATAGTTCGGAGATTGAGGGATCAGATGATCCATTAATGGTAGGAGGCCTTTGTCTCATGAAGCTCTAGATAGTGACTTGTTATTTCTTTGTGGGGGTTGAGCATTCCTCTTGACCCATGTTTCTATTAATATCTTGAGTTAACTAAGAGTGTATTGTGAAAATGTTCGCGATTCCTGCTCCCATTGGAATGGTGATCTCATTAGAACAATCATCTCATTGATCTTCACATCAGTTGTTAGCCTGAGTGCTCCTATTACCGGGCATTGGCTAGAATAAAAGGAATGTTAGGGGTAACACATAAAGGGTAATCCAAATACAATAAAGGAATGACTTATAAATAGATTTTATTTCCTTAACTTATTAATCTATTTGAATCAGCCTATGTTATCCATGATCTACTTTCTAACATATATTCTTTGGGATTTTTTAGTCCCTTAATAATGGTTAATACAAAGCATGTGAATTTACCAAATAATATCCCCTAGGTGTGTCATATCCAAGAGTGCAGCAAGGCCCGTTTTCGTGGACCAGTTCTCATTCCAGTCTAGATCAAAGCGGTGTTTTTGGGCTTTACCCCTAGGATACATTTGTGTTAGAGCCTCCTCTACCTGCTCGTATCCAGACAGGGATGTATTTTCTTGATAAACCACTTAATCAATACTCTCCAAAACATATTGATTTTTTAATTATAATTAGTCTTATCCTTAAGGATTATCTAGGGCTTTCTAATCCTATTCCTAAAAATAACTAAACCTATCCTCTGATACCAACTATGACAACTCTATTATTTATTACACACTTAACATAATTTATTACCTAAAACTTTCACTTAATACAACAAAACATATCGACAGGTCTAGTGTATTTGGGGCATAAGAACATTAAAAAAACAACTTAAAACATAAAATGCCACATCATATTGAAAAATTATTTTATAATACCACTACATTCCCACATACTTAGCATTGCATGGGATAACCTGGGGACGTGCATAAGAAAAAGGTAAGCTATACAGCCTAGTAAGGGGATAAACATGGAATAACATGGAAAATAAAATACATGTTAGTCAATAAGAATATCAATAGATCATAAGAGAAACATAAACATAAAGTCATGATAAAGCATGATAATCATAACATGGAAATGTGGCAACAACACTTAACATGGAATTAGCATGAGTGAAGGCTCAATGCACATGGAGCATGAGTAAACAATCATTGCACATGAATCAAGAGTAACCCCTCATTACACTTGAATTATCATGAGTCAACACTCATTTCACATGATGTATCATGATACTATACATTACCCAATGCATTAGAGCGCTATCAGGGCGTACCCTTCTTAAACATTTCATTTCATGGATAAGTGTGCCACATGGATCATACAACATGGAATCATTCAACATCATCATTTATTCCACGATAAATGAATGTGGAATTCATAAATGAAACTCGATAATCAATAAGTAAATGTGCATGATGATTAATATCCTTGATAGAGAAATGGGTATGGTATTCACTACACAATGACATTGGCTTGGAAAATCGGTGCGATTTCGGTAGCGTAACGGTGTGACATATGATTTCAAAATAATGGTTGATGAGAGAGAAATGGGTGTCTCATCATATGTACATGAAATTTAATGTAATTGGAGTTCATCTAGATACATGTCCCAACCATTGTAATGGAATTTAGATTCATGATATAGAAGTATTTCTTGAATGTAAATGAGGATAAAGAAATTCCATTCGGAAGTTCTGCATAGTAATGTGTGTACATGGAAGGAATTAATGAGATAGAAAGGGGTATCTCATCATTAAAACATAAATAGGCTAGTATAGGGGTGGTTTAAAACTATACCCTAACATTTATAATTGAAATTAAAAGGGCATAACAACTTAAAAAAATTAGACGTAAATGAGAAAGGAAGAAAACCCTTACATGGAAGTGTGATACCAAAGGACTGGAAGAGGCTTGAGAGAGGCTTCTTGGGATCTTGTGGTGACTTGGGTGGATTTTAGAGATAGGAGGTCAGAGTTTGGACGAACTCCAAAGGCTTTGAGTGAAGAATAAGTGGGAGCTTGGGTGGTTCTATATAGGAAAGGATAGGGAATTGTTTATTTCTTACGTTTGGGAAACCTCACATTAAACTATTCAAAACCACAAACCAGCCAATGGTTTTGGCCCATGGGTTTTTCCAATGGGACGTGGAAAAAATATTTTATAAGTAAAATGTCTGATCTTATTAAAATTATAGGGTTTCTTATGTGTATCTGAGTCACACTCTCAATAAAAAAAATTTAAAAAGACAAAATGTTTTATAAGTCCTGAAGGGTCCACTAAAACCTTGTAAAATAAATCAAACAAACCCAGAATCACATTATTTTAATGGAAAAACATATTTTGGCCTAAAATAATATTTATAGTATTTTATTATATCACCATTGGGTCATTATGATGTCATAAACCACATTATATATTTAAACGGTATTTAATTTTTACCAAAAAATTCGACTATCTCATGAAATTATAAAAAATTCACCGTTGGATAATTTTGACATCCTAATTCCAAAAATAATATTCAACTTATCTAAATAATTTTCTAAATATGTGAATTTTTACTTTTAAAATAAAAACCGACATTTATCAAAAATTCATGGGTTTTTACAAAAATAGCTTTCAAACCTTAATAAAAATTAAAATTGCATTCAAAAAAATATTCGATCATATTTATTTAATAATAATTAATTTAATAATAATAATAATATTTTATTAAAATATTATTTAATTCAAAAATCCATTAATTCATATAAATAGATTTCTTAGTTGAATATTAACTAAAAATACCATTTTCTCTTTAAAAACAATTTACAAAGTAATTATAATTAAATGAAAGTATATTCTTTATTATATACAAAAATAATGTAAATAATCATAGTACTAGGGTCTTGTTACATAACTCCTTATAACACCTGCATAAGACCGAAGGGTAAGGTGTGTGATGCTGATAGACTCTTGGGGTGGCTCGGATAACATCGCTCGGGTGGTAATCTCTATCAACTTTCACTTCTCCCGTTGTCAGTTCCACTAAAGATTAATGTGTTCATGATCAGCATGGGCTTTGTCAAGGGCAAAGCCCAATGACACCACCTCCTTTCCAAGCTCCGATAAATGGGCTTCATACGGGGAAAGTCTACTAAATGAGGCCATCAGATCATTTTTCTGAGTAAATTGGATTTGTTAAAGGCCTATATTTATACTAATCATGTGATCAATATTCAATGGCTATATTAGCAACGGTCATAATTATTAATGGTCTTTTAAAATCCAAAACCATAAAACCAAATAAGTTCTGTTTTACATGATAATCCATTTAATTAGATCAAGTGGAATTTTCATTAATGAATGTTTGGGTCGTTACATCCCAGATATGGAAGGAATCAATGTATTTGTAGTTTTGTTCATCCAAAACCCATTGATTGATTTTAAGTAATGGGAGAATGATCAGGGCTTGTACCTTTAATGATTCTCATGCATGAGTCATGTTCTCATCCGCTGATGGACGAACAAGAATGGAAAGCCTATGGGAGGATTTAATCCCATAATCTAGGAATAATTTTAATGTGAAGGGACTTACACCAAAGTTTATTCCCATTGGAACTTGGGCCTTAAGAAGGGTTCTTGCGTATCTCGATATTAGTGAGAATTAGAGTCCTCATAGATCAGTTATACCTTATCCTCTTGATATGCAAAGGTAGGTGATCATTCTTGGATACATTAAAAACATCCCTATAATTTTAGGAATTCGAGGGTCCTATGCCAAAATGGGTTCCCTATGATTAGGTACATATTTATATTATGTCGGATATTAGGTCTTATACACTGAGGTTGCCCATGTTTGTTCGGGGATTACACTCTGAGGCTGCTCACGATTAGTCGAGGCTTATACCCTAGGGCTTCTTGTGATTGGTCTTGGAATACACTCGAAGGCTACCCATGATTGATCGGGGCTTAAACTATGTGTATTCCCATGATTGGTCAGGGAATACACTTTGTGGCTACTCGTGATTAGTTGGGGATTACACTTTAAGGCTACCCATTGGTTTACCCATGTCATTCTACTAGTCAAGGCTTACACTCTAGGGTTTACAATGATTAGTCTACTCATTCTTTATACTCCCGGTGGATCAAAGAGGGGTGGTGATGAACATGTGAGGCATGTCCAAAAGCATGACCTTTGTACGGTGACATTAATTCCCATCCCAAACTCATTAAGGACACATCCATTGTCAAAGGGGAATGTGGTTGAAGATTCATAGCTAGAATCCACATGGCATGTGTCTATATAGGTCTTTCGGACAAAGTGGACATGTCCTAGTGGATTTTTAGACATGTCTTGGTCATCTATTAGGCATGTCTTGATCACTCACCTGATATGTTGGGTAACCAATCTGACATAGAGGACTCATCTGAGGGTGACTACCTAATCAATTGTCAGGCCCTGGTCATCTCTGCATGGGTGATGATGACATGTCTGAGAGTCCTGACATGACCAAAGCTAGAATGTTAGGGGACTCACACATAATCAACTATCTTATCTTAGATGCAATCTCCTGATCAAAGAGGATTTGTTCCAGAACTTGTGCATGATTAAAAGGTGATTCACATGACTAGAAAAGGTGTGTCTAGCTGACTTGTTGGGTGGTCTTGTGAAGCTGTATTATTGACGTCCTGGGCACGTTGTGTGTCTTTCAGTGACCACAAACACCTATCTCCTCCTCTCTTTTATCCCCATTGATTTATTTTATAGAGCTCAGGGATCATAAGAGTATATATTAGAAATACATTTCATTTATACTCGATGTTTTGATGATACATTGCATGACCAATATTGGTCATGTGGGGAGTGTGCAAGAATGTCATGGAAAAGTATGTCTTGTTTTCTTTAGGACATCGTGGAGTTGTCCAGACATACTCAGGATCATCTATGCAGTAAGGCAGGCATGTCTTAGGTCCTATGCATGATCAAAATAGTCGTGACTATATGTTGTCGCACGATCAATCTTGCTTGTCCTCGGGCTATCACAAGTCTACATGGACATGTCTATGGACAATCACATGATCCTTATAACACTTTAATGCCTTCTTCACATGATCATCCTCACTTATCAAGTGCTTGTCTTGTGACAACATGGATGTTCCAAGGGGGTGTCTCCTGATCTATTTCACTTACCCAGTGGTCCATCACATGACCATGGTGACATGTCAAAGGGCTGTCAAGAGACATTCCCATCATATTTTAGGCCAGTTCTATGATTATCAGGTAATTTCCAATGTTTTATAAGGAAACCACAAGACCATTGAAGAGCCTTGTGATCACTTTTACTTGAAATGCTTAGGAGGCATGGTATCGCAGATATTTTTAGGGTCTTGCGTCCATCCGAGTGTTTTGAGTGCAAATAAAAATGAATTTTTCCTTAAGCTTCATGGGCCATAATATATTCATGGGGTGATCACATTGAATGCATGAAATGTGCGGATTTCATGGCATAGGGAGGTCATGTCCATGGGTTCTTGTAAAGACTGAGGGGATTTTGCATGAAACCCCTCATGAAGGATTACATACCATATCACCTCAAAGAGATCTCACAATGGGCTCCATGCTTATGTACAGGGGATGAATGTCAAAACCACAGGGAGATAATGATTGTATGGATAGATATGCATGGCCTATCGGCCCACATCCTCACTATTTTCCTTTCATGTTTAGGGAGTCTTCATGGGTCTCCCATGTCGAGGATCCACTTCTAAGGTCGCATGCGGATGTCGTGCTACACAAGGGATTCTCACATTATCATGGATGGTTCTTGTTATAGGCCATGTAGTCAAGCGTAGGGGGGATGTGTACCAAATCCTTCGTACATATGGGTGAAGGAATTTTTGGCACTGTAAGGGGTGCATGGAATATTGGGTGTGCATTCTGAAGCATATAGACCCATCACCAGACTTGGGGTTGTTAGGGGCACAACAGAGGTGCATGGAAACAAAAACACACAAAAGGAAGAAAAATAGAAAACGCGCAGATTTAACGTGGTTCGGATTGAAGCCTACATCCATGGGAGAAACATGGTCAATTTATTCTATCCAGATATCGTTAGAAGAATCACGAATTACACATAGAAAACAATGGGATTTGATTCATGTTGTATAGAGATGAACAAAAACATTCTCTCCTTCAGTTTTTTGGGTAGTTCATCTACCCATGGGAAACTTCCTCACTGTCACCTGCTCATCTTCGATATCGGCTGCCAACCAAAGAAACCTGGACCGAGTATGTTGTCATCTATAATTACTTACTCCATTGAAAAACTCTACCCTATATTGGGAGTGTCCCCAACAAATCTCCCCCTCATGACCAATTTGGTGTAGAAACCAGACCTTCTGTCTCATTGCAGGTGGTGAAAACTTCATCAGCAAATCGAACATGCTTTTTCATGATAGATTATGTGGCACTTCCACATTCTTAAATTGATCTCGAGCTGGCTGTGGTCCCCATAAAATGATAAAACCCTTGGGACTCCTTCCCAGTAAGTATCGGCACATCCCCATGTGAGACATCCAATACTCCACCTGTAATGGAAATCTTGTATCCTCCCACATCGAGCCTACTTAATGATACCAGGTTTCATCTCATCCTCGAAATGAATTCCATGTCACCTAGTTTTCATACTCCTCCATCTGGTGTCTTCAGTTTCACCATCTCGACTCCTCAAACATTACATGTAGACTCATCACCAAATCACGCACCTATCGGAATCTCACCATAATTTTCGCTGGTGGCGTGAACAATACTGTCTTCACCAGCACATGGGTTATTGTTCACTCGTGGTTCTCACCAAACTTTGAACAAGATTATATCCTTCGTTTCAGCTCCATTTTTATGCCGCTTTCGCTGTTGGACTCGTCTCGTCGTCCTCTTCATCGATCTGGCCTCAGAAACATTTATCGACCAACTTCAATTTTCTGGTCACTAGAAAACTCGCTTCCGATTCTCTTTTTCGACTCTGATCGCTCCAGATCCCTCTTATACCACTTTTAAGGGGCGTAGCAGAGGTTCTTGGAAACAAAAACACCCAAAAAACGAAAAAATGGAGAACATACAGATTTAACATGGTTTGACTTGAAGCCTATATCCATGGGAGAAATAGGGCCAATTTATTCTCTCCGGATCTCATCCGAGGAAACACGATTTACATGTAGCAAAAAATGTGATTTGATTCCCATTTTATAGAGATGAACAAAATCATTCTCTCCTTCAATTTGGCGGGTAGTTCATCTACCCTTGGGAAACTTCCTCACCATTGGCTGCTTGTATACGAAGTCGGCTTCCAACCAAATAAACCTACACCGGGTTTGTTTTCGTCAACAATGACATCCTCGGTTGAGAAACTCCACCGCATATTGAGGGTGGACAACATTGGGGTGTATTATCTTAACTTCCTATGGTGAAGAGGTGATCTCCTGGTCTTTACATATACACGGCATTATTTCATGAATGATCATGTGAGCACATGATCTCCAAAGGATCACAAAAATGTCATTGGGAACACATATATAGGCTATGCCCTGGTCCGCATGGTCGAGGGTTTACTTTGTATTGTGCCTCTTGGAGTCTCGTGGGATTTTTCCTGGTGATTCGCACGACCGTAAAGGGGTTCTACAATGGATTCTCTGATAGTGGGTTGGTCTGTTTTTTGGGCCTGCTTACTGTTGGGGAGAATCCTGAATCCGGGCCGAAAATTGCTTGCCAAAAATATCGTGAAAAACACATCGAAATATGGAAGCAATATATGTAGAATAAATAAATCAGCACGCATGATTCTTTTAACGTGAAAAAACCCTCTCATGTGGAGGATTAAAAAACCACTGGAAAATTCCCAAATATGCACTATGAATCAAAGAATACAATAATTCAAGGAATGCCCGAACTTGAATTACAAATGAGAGAGCGTAGAAAACCAGTGTGAAAACCACACCCTGATATGTATCTGTCATCTCTCTGATAAACATCTCATTAAGTCCATGTATCGGAAGATCAATCTATGACAAAACTTCACCCTTCTGTCGATGAAACGTCACTACCTCGAAGATCTTCACCCGAACATGCGTCAGTCTCGCACCGGCTTGCGACACCCGAATGATCTCACCATCATGATGTACTGCCGATCTCCAATTGGGACTCGCCACCTGATCAGTGCTATCAGGAGGACATTCAATACATGACCCTGATAATCAATTGCATCGCCGCTACTCCGCATCTATCAAACGCTGACGCACCATCCTCGTCCTATCATGCGAGCCACCGCAAACGTGGAAACCCCTTCCTGGGTCTCTTTTGTCGGCTACATTTTGCTGGCACACCCCTCTTCTTCAAAATTTGTTTCTGCATCCTTCTTATATAGACACCAAGTCTATAATGATCAATTAATTGAGTCAACATCCATTATTCCATACATAATAATGCGAATAAAATATTCATTACTGTTGGGAGAAAATCCTCAATTAATGGTGATAAAAATAGCTCCATTAATAATTTTCCTCACTCGTCAATAAATGTGATCTATCTCTCTGTTAATGATTTTCCTCTGTCATCAATAAATGTGATGAATCTCAACACATGAAAAGACGTACATGGAGAACTGAATGAGGTCGTCATGGTCGCGTATCTAAGGGTGATTGAGGGTACCACACATGAAGAAACCCCATATTGGGGACTACCTATCTTAGTTACTGAAATCCAAGAGAGGCATCCTGTGTGATAGCTGGTTTGCGAGATCAATTACCGGTGTTCACGCAATTCACATGTCTCCAACAAAGGGTCCCATGGTGGCTTCTTCCAACACACCAAGGGCCTGTGGGAGGCATTTGCTGGCCTAGATGACCATGCCCAAGGCTACATTCAAGCAGTGCGATCGAGGGAGGTCTTACCACTGCAAGGCCGAATATGGGCTGCAATAATGGCTAAACACCCTACTTTGGCGAAGTTGGGAGCCTCACTTGTATCATGCAGTTAGCTGAATGTCGCACAAGAACAAGGTGTGGCATAACCTTCTGCCCGTCATGAGACCATATGATCATCAATATATCATGTGGTGAGCTTTCATGATTACCTGAGAAGTTCTCCAGCAGGCAGTGTCTCCCTTGTTTTATATTATGAAGGTTCTCTTCCCCTCCCCCTTATGTTCATTTTTATGGATGTTAGTGGGTTTATATAGGGCACGTGAGGCCGAATATGGAGCGGATTTTCCTATGATGATGGATTTATTGCACTGGCGAGGCAGTGATGGAGAATGCATCGCAAGGCCTTCCCTTTCAATGTCGCATGATCATTTAATCTGATCATTGAATGACTTTGTTTATCTTCATGTCGTCACGAGGTCAGTACCCTTACCATTTCCATCACCTCCACTTTATTGGCTGCAGCCCCACTATGTGTGTGTTCCTACAGGCTAGCACACCATAGTCCCTATACACAGGGACCTAACCAACTCTTGCTGGAGCTATGCTCCAATTCTGGTCACTGTGGTCGACCTGTGGTCCCACATAAGCCTTCAATGAATTGGCATGGTCGGGTGGCTTGTTGCTAACCATTCCTTTTTGGTTACGAGTGGTATCAAAACTAAGAATTAAATTATTATTAGAATACAAGAGTCAAAGAGTGATCCCCCTTAAATCCTCAAACCTTTATTTATGCCATTTCTAATTTCTTGCCCCTTGGTGCCCAAATAAACCGTGGAAAAGTGTGAAATGCACACATATCGATGCCAACAAAATCCCCCCCCCCAACTTATAATGAGATCCATTAGAACTAAAAATATAATTCTAAGGTAATAATAGATGACTTTGCCCCACATATGAATATCCAATGATCAATTGTGATGAAGATCCTGACAAGATCGGTCCTATGTATTTCTAAGGAACTCTCAAGTTCTTTTAAGATGACACATCTAGCCAAAGCTACATGGATGGATCCAATATGGGACGTTGCTTCTGCTTGGGGAATGGATACACTAAATTTGGAGTGTATATGAGTCCCCAAATTGAATAGGGATAGGGTGGAATGAAAACTTGTGGCTAGATCCAAAGTAAAGCACATGGATGTATCTACGTATCCCATGAGGATGAGAATCAAGAAGCGCATAGTTCTGAAGTATACTACTACAAAAATCAAACAAATGCATAGGGGGAATTGGTTCATGGATAAATAACTCCATGAAGAATATCCTTACAAAGATCTAACTCATACATAGGAGGGGGGATGTAACTGTTCATTCATAATATCCTGGGTAAATAACATTTTTTTAGTGGAGATGTTGATCATCTCATCCTCAATGCATGTCCACTATATGTAATATGAAAAAGCTTCAATTACCTGGATTTGAGTTTTTTCACTTCCAACAAGTTTGTCTTTGAGGAATGTTCATGAATTCCCACTCACATGAAGATCATTATTGATGCACCTAATCCAATAGACATTCGATCATCAGATTTATGAGGGTAATATTGACATGGTATCCTTATGAAATGTGGAATGCTCTACATATTTCCTAAGTCAAGGGACTTAGCAATAATATCTTGATTTGTTCTAAGGCCATATGATGGGTCCCAAAAGCATAGTACCACTTTATTTACATTTCCCTAACTTTTTCCTAAGCTTCGTATGTAGGAAGGCTTAGCGGGCATTGACATGGATTTTCCTCATGCCACCTTCATATAGGTTTTTTTATAAGTCATTATACGCATTCAATTTTATTTATGCATGACACACACCTGTCTTAGGGATTGGAAAAAGCAATTTAATTTTCCCAGTGCAGCACAGTGGCTGACCAGGGTCATCTCACTTGAGGAGCTTTTTCAGTTCGTTCACTCACTTAATCAAATTCACAAAAAGTAATTATTTATGTTCTTTTATATTTTATGAAATTAATGGAATTTAATAAAATAAATGAAAAGAAAAAATTCAATTAAATTTAATATTAAATGCTAAACAGAATGGAATTAGTGAAGAAAGGATGTCCCCCCGAGAGAATTTTCAGGGAGCACCTTCATTGACCAACATCAAATATTCTTAGTAAACACACTTCATTTTATGTGTGCACACCTTAGTCTACCACGATTATGAATGAAAAGTATACCTACCGATCGCCAAGCACACCCTCCATCCACCTCCTCAATCTAGGGGAAACGGTTGTAAATTAAGAAGTTAATCTTTAGACAACCACAGTGATGATTACACCTACGATAAATAATCCTTAGAATTAACTCAATGAATATTAAAAATATGCTCTTGGGTTCAAGAACCTGATTACTCCCTTAGGATATTACTCAGATTAGTTACTCATGATCATGAGTATTATAGTTCATGATGATAATATTGGAAGAAGAAAAGAGGGTGAATGGGTGGACACAGAAATAAAAAACAATGCTTGAATGTATTAGAAATCTAAATTACAGTCGAAAACTCAAATAAAAATAAAGAATACAAATAAATTAAAAATAAAGGGGGGAGAGTATATGCCGGCCTCCCTCGGTGGAGATCTCCTCCTTGGTGCCTTGAAGGAATGGATGAAGAATGAGATGATTTGAGATGGAGGTGGGGGCCTCCTTTATAGGCAGCATTATGTCCTCCTCAGATTTGTGCATTGTTGACCCATTAAATGGAAGATTCAGGAATGGACCCCTTCTTAAAAGATTTTCAAAATTTGTTTTTCGGTTCACCGCCCAAATTTCAATACATTTAGATACCGGATGAAGGAGTTATGAATTTTCCATTGGTGGTTTCTTTTTCTGGACAAAGCTTCCAGGAAGGTTCTTCCAAACGTATAACATTCAATGGAAGCCTTAAAAACTTCAAAACTCCCCCAAAAACTTTTTAGAGCTGGGAAACGCTTTCCTAGTGCTATCCCAGGTAGAATCACCTCAATTATACGTGTGAAGGCCGAGTTTTGGTTCCGTTACTGTGGTGAGGTCCAAGCTGTCCTCCCCGAAAAACCTCCAACATCAATGAATTTTTAGGCCCTTTAGATGGTTGAATCAGATCCTGGTCAAGAAGAAAACGTGTAAGTAAATACAATTAGTATTCTAAAGAAATTATAATATAAAAATTTGGATTTATATGTGTCATGATATGACTAAAATACACATGATGTAAAAATCTGTCTAAATCTAGATTTAGGTATTTTCACCATTTTTCTCAAAACACATCATATATACAAAAATGATTCATATAAGCTCAAATTGATTATTTGGGATGATTAATACAATTTAAATGCATAAAAAAAATTTGTAAAATATTATCTCTATCAATTCCCCCACACTTAAACTATTCTTGTCCCCAAGCATAAAATCTCAACATGCAATTTAGAGGACACAAATGTTACCAATATTCAAATTTCTAAGTAATAAAATTTAATAATGTTAAATTTAAAATCATACATTAAAAAATCCACATATAATATCAATATAATTTCACATTTTTCAAATAAAAAATTAAATCATGTATTTTACTTTTCCCCTTTGAAAAAAATGGAACTTCTTATTTCTTTCATTCATGCTTCTCAATTCATTATTATTAAGCATGCCACATCATGATTTACCTCACCTTTGAATTTTTCCTCTAATCTATCATGATAAAATTCAAATAGAGTTATTCTCATATCATGAGAACTTGCTCCTTATCCATAGGATTGTAAATGAACTACTTTCTCTACTTTGTAAAGACAAAAAGTATATATAATCATGAGAACTTTTCAATAAAGGTTAAAATGATTCTTAGGATTAAGGTTGGTAGGATTTTATGTTAAAAAAATATGTCCCAAGGAGGAGTATAATCTCTTAAGTACAGTGCATGATATCAAAAGTAAAAGTGTATTAAAATTCCCTCCTTCAAAATAGCAACACGCACTTCCCAAAAGTCAAAGTAAATGTTATGATCAAATTATGTATAATGAATGATTTGTGTAACCACTTGAATATATATTTATTTTTGAAAGTTATGATTAGATAAAACCACACATCCATCATCTAACCACATAAGATCATAAGTTCGTCGGTCTAGAAAATGGTGATTTTTTGTTCTCTCAAATCACAATCCATTTGTTTTATTTTTTTGGATTTTTTGGTCAAGTTTTTTATTTTTTTCAATTCAAGAGGGAAAAACCATAGATTATAATGAATGATTTCAAAACATTTTATAATTCCCACAATAACACCCCCACACTTCTTTCTTGCAATGTGTATCATCCCGTCCACCATGACTCCCTTTACCCCCACACTTCAACTTTAAAATATCATGAAAATACAAGAGTAGGGTAGGAATGGATAAAAGTTGCTTGAAACATGGCTCATCCCTATCAAGTCCATTCATGGTCTCTATGGGATAAAAAAAGGATTGATGTAAAGGCAGTATTTAAGGATAAGAGCATTTCAAAAGGTGCCTCAATCATTTTAAATATGTTTTGGCACAGTCATAGCTTTGACAAGTTTCAATATAAGTTATGGTCGATTACATGCCCCAATATCACTAAAGAAACATGCTCAAGAATAAATAGGAAGTACTTTGTCTATAAATCCTCTCGAGAATGAGACATATGATATTGGACAATCACTCAAGGCAGGATCGTTAATAAAAACTTAATTCACATCAATTTCAGAAATTTAATGTATGAAAAATTGTAGGGAAATATCATTTACATAAATCAACTAATTCCCTTAAATTATGAGTCATTATTTCAATATCCATGCTTCACTTTAAACATTCAATTTTCCATTTTACTCATTCTATCTCATTAACTTTGAAATATAAAACATATCATCACTGGATTCCTAAGAAACTCATGTCTCCTAGACAAATCATGTAAAGCATTAATTCAAGTGTGGGTATTAAATTCTTATATTTAATGATCAAATCATGTTTTGGACCAAAAAATGCAACGAGTTTAAAAGTTTAAATAATAAAAATGAAATCCCTTTTGAAAAAAAAGCAGTGTTCCTCTTCCACTAATGTTTGGGGATTCCTTCTGCCATCCTGATCCTACAAAATATTATTAATCAATTAAGAACAAGGATCCTATCATTAAATCTCGAAAATATTAGAGGGAGGGGGATGTATTCTAGACTAATTCCTAATAGTGAATTCAAAATCTATATTCATAATATTGATAATTAAATTACTATAAAGAAATTATGTGATAAATCTTGGTATGATCCCCCAAGTGGGACCTAGAATAATTTACTGCCTCCAAAGGGTAGTACCAGCTTTTATCCACACTATATCAGTGGATGAAGCTTCTTTCATTTGAACCACCACATCTGGCTCTTCCCAACATGAAGTTCTTTCATCTTATTGAGGCGGACTCCATGGACAGAGTATACCAGATCTTCCCCCTTCACAATTTGGTACATCATTCATGGTGGGGTATGATAAAGTATAGATCCTCCTCTTCCTTTGTTGCAACTTGTGCAACATTCTCTTTCTTATCATGTACTCCCTCAAGTAAATATACATTGTGTTCAGGGAGCTCTAAATGTTCCTAAATAGGTGTAATTTATTTTCCCTCATCGTCCTCCAAGGCATAATATGAGATGAATGAATCTGAAAATTCAAAACTATTAGGGGTGATACTCAAATTATTTTTAATAAAATTAAAAATGTTTGAGATTAATATTGTATAATCACACTGAGTTGGTTTGACTTTAATCTCATCTTCAATTGAATGTGCTTCTTGGAGTTGATATTCACTGGATGGAGGTAGTTAGTTTGGCTCCTCCACTTAAAGTTTTGATTTGACTTCATGGATGTCTTCAGTGAAATCTGGAAAGACTAGTTGCACTTCCTTTTTGGCCTTGAATATTTTTAAGTCAACTTGGAGTTCATCAACCAAGGCCTTAAAATATTCCAGTGAGATCAATGTTGTGATTACTCTGTCCACCTGCAAAACCGTTATCATCAGCGCATCATCTCTTTGTTGGAGGGCCTCGTCAGTGTAGTCTATTTCTTCCTCCTGCACCTATGAGTAATTGTTCCATACAGAATAAACTGAATTTTCATGGTGGGGGTATGATAAAGTACAGAGCCTCCTCCTCCTTTGATGCAACATGTGCAGCATTCTCTTTCTCATCTTGTACTCCCTCTAGTAAATATACATTGTGTTCAGGGAGCTCTAAATGTTCCTCAATAGGTGTAATTTATTTTCCCTCGTCATCCTCCAAGGCATAATATGAGATGGATGAATCTGAAAACTCAAAACTATTAGGGGTGATACTCAATTTATTTTTAATAAAATTTAAAATGTTTGAGATTAAGATTGTATCATCACACTGAGTTAGTTTGACTTTAATCTCATCTTCAATTGAATGTGCTTCTTGGAGTTGATATTCACTGGATGGAGGTAGTTAGTTTGGCTCCTCCACATCAAGTTTTGATTTGACTTCATGGATGTCTTCAGTGAAATCTGGAAAGACTAGTGGCACTTCCTTTTTGGCCTTGAATCTTTTTAAGTCAACTTGGAGTTCATCAACCAAGGCCTTAAAATCTTCTAGTGAGATCAATGTTGTGATGACTCTTTCCACCTGCTAAACCATTATCATCAGCGCATCATCTCATTGTTGGAGGGCCTCCTCAGTGTAGTCTATTTCTTCCTCCTGCACCTTTGAGTAATTGTTCCATACAGAATAAACTGAATTTGTGTGACAACTGGGTCCCGGTGACAGCATATCCACCCCGCCTTAACATGTTCGTCGGGTCCTTGCGCACCAGGTACCCCCAGTTGCCCCGCAGACACGTGGGGCCCACCCTAGGGTCCACCCACGTGCCCGAACAGGTTATCTGAATGATAGTCCCCACAGGCCAACACATGTCCTTTCCAGTGTGCTTTTTCCTCACTCACACACTTCCTAGGAAACTTCCCAGGAGTGACCTCCTGATCACTACTCCAAGCCAAGCACGCTTCACTGTGGAGTTCTAATCAGACAGGCTCCCGAAAAGGAAGGTGAACCTTTTTGACATGAGTCATATCATTTGGCCATTTAACCCTTTATCATTTGGGGATGTTACAATCACCCCCCCCCCCTTAGAGCACAACGCCCTTGTTGTGGGCCCTACATCTCAACCCAGGCAGTGCACCGCGCACTTAAGGCTGGGTACCTCCTCTGATACCAAATGTGACAACCGGGTCCCGATGACAGCACAGGTACCCCGCCTTAACATGGTCATCGGGTCCTGGAACACCAGGTACCCCTTGTTGCCCCGCAAACATGTGGGGCCCACTCCAGGGTCCCCCCACGTGCCCGAACGGGTCATTTGACTAATGACTGCCCCACAGGCCAACACATGTCCTTTCGAGTGTGTTTTGTCCACACTCACACACATCCTGAGAAACATTATAGGAGGTCACCCATCCTAATCACTACTCCAGGCCAAGCACGGTTAACTGTGGAGTTCTAATCAGACAGGCTCCAGAAAAGGAAGGTGCACCTTGTTGACATCAGTCATATCATTTAGTCATTTAACCCTTTATCAGTTGGGGATGTTATCTCAACCCAGGTAGTGCACCGCGCACTTAAGGTTGGGCACCTCTTCTGATACCAAATGTGACAACCGGGTCCCGGTGACAGCACAGCTACCCCGCCTTAACATGGTCGTCAGGTCCTGGCCCACCAGGTACCCCCTGTTTCCCTGCATCCCAGGGTCCACCCATGTGCCCGAACGGGTCATCTGACTAATGACTGCCCCACAAGCCAACACATGTCCTTTCCAGTGTGTTTTGTCCTCACTCACACACATCCTAAGAAACTACCCTGGAGGTCACCCATCCTAATCACTACTCCAGGACAAGCATGCTTAACTGTGGAGTTCTAATCAGGTAGGCTTCTGAAAAGGAAGGTGCACCTTGTTGACATGAGTCATATCATTTAGTCATTTAACCCTTTATCATTTGGGGATGTTACAATTTGAATGCATCATTGAAAATAAAAATTTCAAATTTTTTTAAAAAAAATAATAAAACTATCTAAAAATTTAAAATAGAAAAAGTAGTGTAAATAACGGATTAGCTCCCCAGCAACAGTTCCAGTTTTGACGCATGCCTATCATAGGGAGTAAAAAAAGAAATTTAATTTTCCTAGTGTAGCTCAGTGGCTAACCAGGGTCGTCTCACTTGAGGAGCTTTTTTAGTTCATTCACTCACTTAATCTAATTCACCTAAATTACTTCATTTTTGTTCTTTTATATTTTATGAAATAAAATAAATTTAATAATATAAATTAAACTCAAAAATTCAATTCAAATTAATATTAAATTCTAAACAAAATGTAATTAACATAGAAAGGATGTTCTCCTGAGAGTATTTCCAGGTATCACCTTCATTGACCAGCTTCAAATATTCTTAGTAAACACACTCCATCATATGTGTGAAAAAAATAGTATACCCCATATTTTAATGAAAAGTCTACTTAGCGATCGCCAAGCACACCCTTCATCCACCTCCTCAATCGAGGGAAAATGGTTGTAGATTAAGAAGTTAAACATTAGACAACCATAGTGAGGATTACACCAACTATAAATAATCATTAGAATTAACTCAAAGAATATTAAAAATATGGTCTTGTGCTCAAGAACCTGATTAATCTCTTGGGATATTCCTCGTATTAGTTAATAATGATCATGAGTATTATAATTCATGATGATAATATTAGAAGAAGAAAAGATGGTGAATGGGTGGACACAAAAAAAACTATTCTTGAATGTATTATTAATCTAAATTAAAATCTAAAACTAAACCAAAAAAAGAAAAAAATAAATTAAAAAGAAAGGGGGAAGATTTTCTGCCGGCCTCCCTCGGTGGAGATCTCCTCCTTGGTGCCTTGAAGAAATGGATGGAGAATGTGATGATTTAGGATGGAGTTGAAGGCCTCCTTTTATAGGCATCATTCTTTCCTCCGAATTATTGTGCATTGTTGACCAATTCAATGGTCGATTCACATGTGTACCACTTCTTCAAATATGTTCATAAATTTTTTTTCGATTCCCCATCCAAATTTCAACGCATTTGGACACCAGATGAAGGAGTTATGAATTTTTCAATAGCGTTTTCTTTTTCTGTACGAAGCTTCCTGGAAGGTTCTTCCAAAAGTATAACATTCAACAACAGCCTTAATGAATTCAAAACTCCCTCAAATTTGTTATAGATCCATATATATATGTCCTCGCGCTATCCAAGGTAAAATAACCTCAATTATATGTGTGATGGCCGAGTTTTGGTTCTGTTACGGTGGTGGGGTCCAAGCTGTCCGCCTAGAAAAATCTCCAACTTCAATGAATGGTTATCCACTTTAGATGGTTGAATCAGATCATGGTCTAGAAGAAAAATTTGAAGGAAATAAATTCAGGATTATAAATAAATTATAATTTAAAATTTTGGATTTATATGTTTCCTTAAATGACTAAAATTCCATTGATGTAAAAAATCTGTCTAAAATCCGGAATTAGACATTTTTCCCCATTTTTCTCAAAACAAATCATAAATACAAAATTAATTCATATAAGCTCAAATTGATTATTTGGGATGATTAAAAAATTAAAATTCATACAAAAAATGTTGAAAATATTAGCTCTATCAATTCTAAATATTTCCTAGATCTCAGAAACTGCATGTCGAGCAAGCAAATATTCATCTTTTTCCCAGGATTCCATTATTGAGTTTTCATCCTTGCAAGCATAATATATTTTGATGTTTTAAGGTCCTTCATGATAGTCCATAATTATTATGTAGTTTAGGGTATTTGAGCTTAGAAATTTGGTTTACCGTAGTTTAAGGTATTATTGCTCAGACCAATGGGACTCCATGTTGTATAATGTCTTACTTCTAGGACATTTATGGAATATGGTGCTAAAAAACTAGGGATTACTCAAGAAACTCTAGGGTGTTGATTTATTTTCGTAGTACTACTAGGGCCTATGAGGATTATAGTCCCATTTATGTAAGGAGTTGATGACTTTAGTTAGTGGGTAAAATCCCTTATGCGTTGATATCATGGCCAAGAAAATATGATCTTCACTCTTTTCCAATAGACATGGGTGATTTATAAAAGTATGACTGAGGGAGAAATGAAAGGGACGCTAGTCCTACCAGAATTGTTGTAATATGGGTGATATAAACCAAAATATGGATGTTTAAGGTGAGTAATATGGAATGGGTAAGACATGTTGGGTATGTCCCTTAACACTATGGGGTGTTAATATTCACCATAGTTCTGTTGAGGCTAAAAAGGATTAGGAAGCCCTTTATAATGGTTCGAGACGTCTCTAGTCAGTGGGTCTGAGCCCTTATACATCATTAGCTTTCCAAACCGAGAGATCTCTTTTCCTTTCTAGGGGATATGAAATATTTATGGGAGAGTAATAAACTTAATAATGATGTATGGTACGAAAGGAAGGATCTCCTGGAATGGTTCCAGAAACCAAGAGAAACATAACTCCAATTGAATTCCTCGATCCATAAAACTTTTGGTTTCAAGTAACGAGTTGTGGGCCACTAAAAGGTTCATTAATGAAGGTCCTCATTCTAAAAATGAGAAAGAGTACAAAACATGGGGATATAATGTTGAGAATATCATATCTTCTTTAATAGTGTAATATGATGACTATAAATCATAATCCAATGTGCATGGGTCATGAGGAAGGTATGGGAAAGTTTCACTTGGGATATCTTAAAACACAATAGGGTGATAAGTTCTTCTCTGATGATGGTAGGCTCGTAGGATTAAGAACACCCTTTATATTGGTCCACGATGCCTCTACTCAATGTGTCTGAGCACTTTAGTGTTAGTAGCATGGCTGGGTTGAGATATCTCTTTTCTTCTTTAGGGGAAATGAAAGGTTTGCAAAAACTTGAAACTCTCCTGATCATGAAGTGGGATTTATGGACAGTGTAAGATCCAAGAAGGGTTTGATCACCCTAAAATTTTCACCACCACTTATCGACCATATTCTTATGGTGAGGAAATGTGAAAAATAATTACTATAATTTTTTTCCACGACCTTGGGGTCCAGTGATCATATCTTGTATTTTAATAGGGCTATAGTGTAAAACATTTTTCCTTTGTTCCTTATTTATCATGTGCCCTAATTTTTCATAAACTTTGAGAATGAGGAGTTAAGTGGGAATAGAATCATCTTTTTCTCATGTATCCCTTTACTAGTTTTCGCCTTGATGAGTTTTGTGTCTCTTTCATTAGTAGTTCAGGTCTTGATATTTGGACCATAATGGGATATAGTTTAAGGTCGTACATCTTTGTCCAAAGAAAAGACAGTTTATGGTCATGAATCAAATGGACCTAATATTGGAAATGTTACACAGGAGGCTCATTAGGATAACCAAGGTTCAGAGTACTCCAACATCCTTCTGAGTGAGAGGTGGAAATTTTGTAAATCATGGCTCAAGATCCTCCGATGATGAGAAATGATATGGGACAATCATTCTGAGGATAACCTAAAAAATAATGGGGTTCTAGGTTCCACTATGGTGATGTTGGGAACAAAATAATCGGGATTACCTTTATATTGGACCAAGATGTCGCCAGTTGGTGGGTCTAAGGCCCTTTTGCATCATTATAAAGGAAAACCAAGAGATATCTTTTCCCTTTTCAAGGGAAATGAATGGTTTTAAGAAATCTAAGACATACAAGATGCGAAATGTGGAACATGGATTGAGGTTATTTTTAAAGATGGTAGATGAACCATGTACTTTTGTTTATAGAGGTAATTATCTTGTGGTCCATTAATAAGGAATGAAGAAAGGGGGATGTTCTGCACAATCTGTTATCATGAAGTGGGGAAATGTTTCTCCATGCGGTTTAATGTCATACAGTAAGGATGTGCTTATGTGTAGTTTAACATCATGATGTAAGCATGTACTTCCATGAAATTCAATGTCATGTGGTAAGGATATGGGAACTGATATGAATGTTGGTAATGTTACGAGGCCATTTTTTTTTGTCATGCAGGAAGGACATACTTCTATTAAGTTTACCATCATGTGGTGGGGATGGAGGTGAATTTTCGTGAATAAGTGGGAATTTTGTGGTTGGGCCCAAGGATGGAGACTGGGCATCACTACATTTCTCATGAAAATTATTATCAAACCAAATGTAGTTCTGGAAATCCATGCAGATTAAATTCCTGTAATGAGGATGATACAGTATAGATTAATATCATGTTGTGGGGACATATGTGGATATATTAGGTTCATGTGGTCCATAATTAAAGATAAATTTCATTATATGCAGATGCAAAACTTTATTCCATGATGTAAACCTACATGAATGAGGACCAAATAGGTCTCAAACACACTACACACTTCTAGAAAAACTCATGCCAAGGGGCTAAAAGGCTTAAAACCATGTCTAGGCCCTAAGAAAAAATTCTTGGAATCAGTACATATCTCATAAGGATGAGAATCAAGACCCACATAGATCATAAAAATTTATACATGTTTAACATCATACGGTAACGACACATGGTATGCCTTTTATGGTATTTTATTCTGGAGAATTGTAGAATTTTTGTGTACCTTTATGCCTTTATTTTGAGGGTACATCAGTGCCTTGATTGTTGTGCTCACGTGAGCTATGCTTGGTGTGACAAACAAGGAAACACACAGATCCTCCGACATTTTAGAGACAAGAAAGTGGTATGAAAAATCCATTTTTACCATGTATTGGTTGGACCTAGACATAGGATGAAGGCATCCCAATTTATCCCATGGAAATAGAAATCAAAAAAATTGTAGTTATTTAAGGACTTTGTATTTTAACGTCATGTGGTGAGGACATGGGTGAATTGATGTTAGTGGAAATTAGAATTTGTGGATACATGCAGTTTTATGTCATGTGATAAGGACATAGGGTCACCCATTATAAAAAGAAGAAAATCCTATGGATGGTCCTAGAAGAATTGCATTGGGTGTCACTACTTATCCTGTGATGCTAAGAAACAAGACATATGTAATTCTAGAGAGACTGTGTAGTTTAACATCTTGTGATAATGGCAATGGCCATGTAGTTTGATGTATTGTGGTATGGGAAACAGTCATGTAGTTTAATGTCATGTGGTAAGGGAAAACATCTATAAAATTTTACATCATGTGGTTAGGATGACGTCTGGGAAAACTATCTGGTGAATGTCCCTTCTAAAAGATCCTGGACAACTCTTATGCATATTTCCTAAGTTTCGATCCCTTAACTCTATCAATATTTCAAATACATGTTCCTCCATTCGATCTTTAAAGACAACAAAGTTTTCTATTGTGTTCCTGAGATGCTGATGGTAGGGGAAATAGTTTTCATTGCCTATAAACCCTGCCTCAGGTGTCTTTCACATTATTGGTAGTTCCATCCAACCATTTTCCATGGGACAGTCAAAATATTTGGTGACATGCTTCACTTGGAAAGAATAGGGTTTGTTCAATCTTGATTTGAAATACAGTCGCATATCCTTGGGAGGTAGGCAGCTCATGCTTCGCTATGGAACTGACACGTCCTTTTTAGAGTCATCAGGTGACTTGAGTAGGGATTCAGGTGTTGGAGGTCCCAATATTCCCATGTCCATATACACTAGAATCCAATCATTAATGGACAAGAAACCTCCTATGGCATTAAGGAGATCAATGGGATGAGAAATACTTTTCATGGCCTACCAACCTTACCTCACATAGCATTCATTCCATAGAGATATATATAAAACCATTCTCCATGGAATAAGAAAAATACCCTATAGCATGTTTGTCTTAGAAGGAATATACTTTTTGTTTCATGTCTTCAAGAGAAGGGTGACCATACCTCCCCTCCTAAATGGTACATGTGCCACTATTGGTGTGGGGGTATGGCCATGTTTGGAGTTTGGGGTATAGAGTCTCAATATTTATTTTTCAAGGGGTGGGAGCTTCGAAGGTCTTAGTTGATGCAAACATTTAACATGGATTAAAATATCTCTCGTCTCATAAGGGTTTAATGGAGACACCAGAGGTCAGATGACTCCCATAGTATCCCTGATGGGGTGGTGGGGAATATGTAAATTCCCCCAACTATATGGGCGGGGGTAATGTGAAACAAAATATGGATCGTCCCAAATGAGGGGATGAAAAATATAAAAACTCCCCCCACCCTGTGTGTTCTGTAATTTCACTACAATGAGGGATTTCAAAAGAAAACACAGGTGTATCATCCCTAGATGGAGATCTCAGGAGTTTTACCAAAATTATCTCCCAATTATCGTTATTCTCTTGATGTAGATAAGAGATATAGCCATCTATAGGAACTTATTTTTCATCTTGAAGGGGTCGGATTGGGGAATCCATGAAAAAACCCCTTCCTCTATCGGTGGAATGGTGAGTGGATAATGACGGGGGTTCCAATGTGGATCCCAAAGACCGAATCAACTGTTCTAATTGTCCATATGAACCATTTAACTGGCCTTTTTGAATACCAAAATGATAGGTAACAGCTTCTTTAGATATCTGGTGGATACCAATGAGCCTTTCTGGTCTCGTTCCAATGGTCGTAGGTAGGAAAAACAGTTTTATGATCAACTGAATTATAATAGATTCCTTCACCTGATCAAATAAGATATGTATGAGGTCTTTTTCATGATCAAAAGTTTCTTCGCGTGACTAGAACAGGCGTATCTGGATGTGTTGTCAGGAGTTCTTGCTGATCCACATTGCGGGTGTCCTCGGCATGTCGTGTATCCTTCATCAACCGTAAATACCTCTTGCCTCTCCTCTTTTTTACTCTTTGATTTATTTTATGGAAGTCAGGGATCATGTGAGTTTCTATGGGTAATGCATATGACCTTTTCTCTTTTTTTGATACTTCACATGAATACTAAGGGTCATGTGGGTAGTATGGAATCATTTTGTGGAAAAATCTGCTTGTTTGTCTTTATGATGTCACGGGGTTGTTCGTACATACCATGTAACATCCACGCGGTGAGGTAGACATGTCTTGGGTCCTATGCATTATCAAAATAGTCATGACTATATTTTGTTGTATGATCAATCAATATTTTCCTCAGGCTTTCACAAGTCAACGTGGACATGTATAAAGACAATCATATGATCCTTCCAATAGGTCAATGTCTTCTCCACAAGATCATCATAAATTGTCCAGTGCTTGTCTTATTACAATGAGGATGTTACAAGGGGGTTTTGACTGATCAATTTTGCATTCCCTATGGGTCATTGCATGAGTATGTTGAAGTTTCAAAGGGGTGTCACAATAGTTGGCCATCTTGTCTGAGCCTTCCAGGTGATTGTCATGGAATTTCCAAGGTTGTATAAGGACATCGCGACACCATCTAATTTTCTCAGGATCTCATGTCCCTGAAATACTCATGCGGAGGTGTCTCACATATATTCTTAAGGTCATGTGTCCATATGAGTGTTGTGACTATACAACAAGATGGATTATAACTTATGATTCATGGTTTATAATATATTCATGTGTGCTCACATTTAAGGCATGCACTGTGGGGATTTCATGGAATAGGGAGGTCCTATCCATGCGGTTCAACACACACTAAAGGGATGTTCTCATGAAACCCTTCATGAAGTTCTGCAGATTGCATAACCTCAAAGAGGTCTCGTGATAGGCTCCAGGATTGTGCACTGGGGCTGTATATCGAAACCATGAGGTAATGATAATTGTATGGAATGATATGCATGGCACATGGACCATATATCCTCATTGATTTCCATTAATTCCAAGGGAATCTGTGGGGGTATCCCATGTCAATGTGGAAACTTCTAAGGCTGCATGTGGACATCGCCGGATACATGGTATTCTCATATGATCATAGATATGGTTTTGCAGTAGGCCTTATAGTCATACATGGGGGGGGTGTACTAGAGACTCCACATGAATGGAAGAAGGAATTATTTTCACTACAAGGGGTTCATGGAATATTGGGTGCAGTGTACCAATGAATCCACACGAATGGGTGAACGAATTCTTTTAACTTCATGGGGTGCATGGAATATTGGGTGCGCTTTCTGAATCATGCAAACCTATTGTGAGGCAATGGGTGTTTTCTATTGGATAGATATGGAAAATAGGTGCTCACCTGATCTTCACCAATACTCTGCATTATTGCATGATCAATCATTCGAGTTCGTGATCTCCAAAGGATCATTGGAAGGACCTTTTGAACACATATACAGGTTATGTTTTGGTCCATATGGCTAAGGTTTTACTTCTTACAACAGCTACTGGAGTCTTACTTAATTTCTACTCATGACTTGCATGACCTTGGAGGGGTCTTATTAATGATCCTTTGACTGTGAGTGGGTTTTTTTGTTGGGACTGCATACACTGACAATGAAGTACACTCATAATCGAAGGAGTATGGCATGGTTGCGTATATGAGGGTTCATGAGGGTACCGAACATGATGAAAGCCCATATTTGGGACTACATGTCTTAGTTATTGAGATCCAAGAGAGACATCCCATGTGATTTTAGGTTCACGAGATCAAGCCCCATGTTCATGTGATTTGCATGTCTTCAATAAAGGGTACCATGTTGGCTTCTTTCATCACACCAAGGGCCTATGAGATGTCTTTTCTTGTCGAGATAACCATGCCCAAGGCTTCATGTAAGTAACTCGATCCAAGGAGGTTTTACCACTATAAGGCTGAAGGTGGGATTCATGCATGGAAAAACACCTTGCTTTGGTGAATTTGAGAGCCTCTTGGGAATCATACAGTCAAGCACCATAGAGCCTTATCTTCATCATGTGACTTTCTGATCATCCAAAGATCTTGCGAAGATTTTTCATGATTACATGAGGATTTCTATGGAAGGCGGTGGTTGGTTTCACTTCTAATATGGAGCTTCACTTCCCCTCCACCTTTCATTAATTTTTTTGGATGGTAGGGGGCTTATATAGGCCACAAGAGGCTGAGTATGGCACCACTTTTCATGGGATGAAGGACACGTTTCATTGGATATCCAACGATAGATATGGCATCATTTGACCTTCACTTGAGACATCACAAGATCATTTCATACGATCATGTGATGCCTTTTTTTATCTCAATAGAGTCGTGTGATCCACCTAAACCTAAATTAAATTAGTCAAAAAATACTCAAAGGTGTATGGGGTTTGAAATAGTAAAGAGGATTGCGAAAACCCGTCTTTTGCCTTCATCTTAGTCTCATGATCAACAAATGATCATGTGATGGCTTCGAATATCGTTGGAAGTTCTCATGAAAGGCTTGGAGAGCTCATATTGTATTATGATGGTTGTCTGTGGTATGGTCTCATGATCCAATAATGATTATGAGATAGCCTCAGGTACTGTCAAAAACTCTTGTGGATGGATGGGGATCTCACAGTTTTGATCTTGCAACAACTTTGTGTCGGTCATCCTTATCTTTCTTGGATATCAGTAGAGTATCCAAGACATGGTATTGATAAGGGTTTAGTGTTGGGTGTGCATTGGGATGTTGAACAAGTAACATCCCAGGTAAATAATGAAATATGAAATTTTCATATTTATTAATATATGTAAATTAAATATTAATTTTACTTTAAAAGGGATTGGGTGTGCATTTGGATGTTGAACAAGTAACATCCCAAGTAAATAAAGAAATATGAAATATTCATATTTATTAATATTTGTGAATTAAATATTAATTTTACTTTAAAAGGGATTCTATGTTTGATGGGGTGCCCTATACATAACAATGGGTTTCTTTTAAATCTTGCGTTACACACAATGCTGAGTCGTACTGAAAAAAATAATTATATAATATTATTTTATATTGCAGTTAAAGCCTAATCATTTTATTGGAGGGAATGAACAGAACTAAGTACAAAATTAATATACATGTTTTTTAAATGTTTTTACATCCATCCAAAAAAAGTTAGTGGCTTAAAATGTGATTGAATCTAATTTTAATAATAATTTACTTTAAAAGGTCAATTTACCACCTTTTGATGGAAAACCCTTTTTCAATCAAGTTGTTGTCACTTTTATATATTCTATTTGATAGATTTAAATTATTCTTAAGAATTGGGACATAATAATTTTCTTTGGATGAAATTTTGGTATTATTCTAATAATGATCATTTTATAAATAATAGTGAAAAATAATTTATTTTAATTCAAAACTGCCTTTTAATCAAATTTATTTATATGGATGGATTATATTTATAATTTTATTTTAAGTTTAATTATATTATGTTTATACCATTTAATCTAATAATGGTAATTGGATGTAATTTCACTTTTAAATAGGACATAAACAAGTGTCAATATTTTGATAGTTATTATTTCTTAAAAACAGGCTTTTTGGTTTTGACAGTGGGAATTAATTTTTAATTAATTTCTTCCACTTATTTATTTTGAATTTGGAAAAATTAATTGCATATTTGGAATTAGAAGGTCCAAAATGTTTAAATAGGTAAATTTTATTTTTAGACATTTTAAATATTTACTTCAGTAAATATTTTATTTAGCACGGTTAAAGGATAAATATGGTAAATAAGTGTAAACAATAATTTTATGATAATATTAAATTACACTAACATGGGTATTAATATTATAAATTGATAAATATCCAACTATGGGCATCCTTGGTATATTTTTGGACCTCATGGGTCCACTTAAGAGTGATAAGGACACTTTATATTAATTAAGTTAACGTAATGAAAAAAATGACTTTAACATATATCTTTTAGTAAATCAATTTCTACATGGTGTTATTTAAGTTATCTCTTCTACTATGAATATTAATTTGAAATATAAAAATTTTACCTACATAATTTTATTTTTTATAAATTTTATATATCAAATAAATAAAATTATTGATGACACATTAATGATGTAGTGTTTACCTAATTAATGAATGATTTAAATAAATAAGATTATAAAGATTAAAACAATATCAAAAACCTATTCAATTATTATTGGATGATTTTATTTAGAACATGAGTCATATTATCTTCTACTTTAATGATTTATGGTTCTTTAGAAACCACAAATCATTATATAATAAAATAATATTACCAAGCTTTTCCAAAGAGCCCCTCCTCCCCCTTATAAAAATCCCTCAATTATAAACCATTCCTCGCACTTATAGAGCCCCTTGGCTATTCCAAACTCTTCCCAAATAATCTCTGAATATACCTCTCTTCCACTTGGAAACCTTACCTTATTCATAAGGCACTTCAAGTAAACCTTTTGGTTCAAACCAAAGAAGGATACGTGATTTAAAGTTAATGTATTCGCTTAACTTCTTTTATTTTATTTTACTTCTCCAACCCCTAAAATATTTTTATTACATTATTTTATGATAACACAATTACACTCAATATACTAGGTTGTTTTTATGAGAATTATCCTAACTACACTTACAAAAACCTCAATCTAATGTGTAAAGAACATACTTTTTCGTTGGACGGAAAAATACTACCTCACAAAACGATGATTGTTCAATATTCTCCTACCACCTATTATGGTGTCCATTAAGAGGTTACTATATTTATATGTAATATATATTATATTTATATTATTTCCATGCTTCTGTATTTTCCATTTATATAATACCTTTATGTTTTCCATAATGGGTAAACGCGATAATTTCATTTGAGGATGTGCGGACTACTGCCCCCTCATAGTGATTTGACTCGTTCACACCTTACGTGGAATGCATAAAGGATAGATTCAATGAAATTATATACGATATAATACTGGAATTATAATATACCTATTTATCATTAAGTTTCCATCCCATTAAAATACGAAATAAAATGAATGTAGCATTCATGCGTACGTACGGCTAACCATCTCCATGAAAGGTGAATTTCATTTCTTATCTCCAAATGTTATGTACTGTAAAAAATAAATATATATAATTAATATATATGATATATATGATATCTAAATCATTAATATCATTCTGGATATAATGTAATTTTTACCACATGAACAACATGTAATTATAAGAAGTTCATTTTTGACTCATGTACCAAATATCGACAAAACGACCATTATTAACATAAATGATTGAATAATCTTTATAAAATGGTAATAAGTGATATAAAAGGAATAATAAACTTGAAAAAGGTTATAAATCTAGTATAAATTAAATTTGGTTTATTATTCAGGATATTAAAGAACAAATGGGTCAATTGAGTCATGAGGTAAGGGACTTCGTCTCAATCTTCTTTCATTGAGGCATATTTTGTTTTATACACAACTTTCTTTTATACAGTGTATAAATCCCTTTGAATTTTACTTTCATTTAAAGGGATTATTTTCCTACTATCCATTTTATTAAAATACAAAAAAATAATGTTTCTTTTAACGTAAGAGGTGACGAAAACCTTTTAATAGCTGCTGCGACTATTAATTGATCTTTGGCTTCCTTAACAAGCCGTAATTTTTTTAAAATAAATACCATATACACTTTTTATGTATTGTGGTATTGAAAATGGTTTTTTTAATGAGTTGATTATTTCAATATATTGAAATGATATATTTGGATTGCAATGGGGAAATGTTATCTTTCTTTTATACTTGTGTTATGTGTTATGAAATTGTTATGGGTCTTGTGAATTGTTTACGTATACGGGTGGTTTCATGATAAACCTAGAGCGGGTGAGCCTAATATAGCTCTTCAATGCATTGATTAATGTGATGGAGGTAAATGTTAATGTTTCTCCTAAGTGATTTAGTGAATATACCAATATGTGTATTCCAACATAACTACCTATATAGTTGTGATAGCTACAATATAAGAAGGATATAGATGCGATAAGTTACCTTTATGATTTATGTTTTTTATGTGTTATACATAAATCTTATGTTTCCATTAGGTATGTTAAAAATATTATGTTTTGATGGACTAATGTTTACTTTCTTTATTTTAAAAAACGTATTGAGCTTTTTATGCTCATCCCAAGTTTTTAAATGTATTTCACAGGACTTAAAGATGAACATGGTCAAGGATAAGATCAAAGAAAATTCATGCTGTCTAAAACATGGAACTAGACATGGCACTTTATTTCAAGATTTTTTATTTTATGAAAAAATGAAAACTGAGTAGAAGTTTCTACTTTGTAATTTTTGAGATGTAATATAATAGATATGCACCAATTGTCTAAAACTCTAAACCTGAAGAGATACTCAATGTGAATTTTTCATTTAATTCAAGATTACTTAATGTTTTAAGTTTGTGTCTTTATAGTTGGTATTAGTGGGTGGTTTAGAAAACTTTAGGATTTAGAATATTATTAAATTAATTTAAATAAATTAATATATGGTAACATTGAAATCATATATCATTTACAGATTACCATGTTCTTTTGCCTAAGATATTCCTGTGTTCAGAATGCTTTTCCATAGAGGAAACATGGAAAATATAATGGGAAGTCATCAGGAGGAAGTTAACATTGGAAATCCGCAAGTTGAGATGGTTAGAATCGGAACTGAATAGTTTTTTGCAGTGATGATGTAGTTGACTTTCTCTATAAATGGTTGTGGTATCCATGAACGAGTTCATCTAGATCATCCACAAAGGAACATGTCAGTAGTAGAACATTTCATGAGGCGACATACTCCATCATTCAGAGGATCATCTGACATTGTGCTAGAAGAAGGGTGTATTAAAGCACAGGAAAATATTTTTGATGTCATGGGGTGTCCAGAACATCAAAAGGTTAGTCTTGTTATTTACCGTTTTGAAGGTGAAGTCGACCAGTGGTGGTTCATGGTGAAAAATAATTGGGATACTGAGGAGATTGATGCTCTTGATTGGGATGAATTCAAAGGTATGTTTCTTGAGAAATATTTTCCTAATGTGGTTCGTCTTAGGATGGAAGAAAATTCCTGGAATTGAGGAAGGAGGATGACTCAGTGGATGCTTATGAAAGAAAAATTCACTCTACTGGCATGGTATGTTCCAAATTTGAAACGATATCTTGATAGTAAAATCAACCATTTTTACACAGGATTAAATCCAATGTATCGAAGGTATTTAGAATCTATTGAGTTCAAAAGTTAAGAAAAACTTTTTCGATGTGTGGTGAAGGTGGAAATGGAGTTTTTCGATGATCATGTGTTCTTTTACAAACAATTGAATAAGTGGTCGAGGTGTAGATGAAAGGGAAGAACACTTCAAAAAAAGTCTGATGGTAAGAAACTTAAATTTCCAGTTTTTGAAAATTGTGTTAAAAATAATGATGGAAAATATCTTTTGAATTTTGGTAAGTGATATTGTTGTGGTAAAATGGGGCATAATTCTTGTAATTGAACTGAACAAGATCTGGGTAATGGTATGAAAAAATTTGATTTACAGTCAGTAAAATGATTTAAGTGCAATGAAATGGGTCATTATGCTAATGAGTGTCCAATAAAGAACTCAACTGAGGGAAAGCAGCCAAACTAGAAGCATAAAGGGGTGGTGAAATAATTTTCAGCTACTTCAGCAGATGTTGGTCCATAAAATGATGTAGTATTAAGTACACTATTTTTCTATTCAGATTATGCTAATGTGTTCTTTGATTCAGGGTCTACACATTATTTTATTTATGAGAAGTTTTCTAGTAAAATGGGAATTCCATCCCAAGTTATGAATCCTGAACTTATGTTAAAAACACCTGAAGGAAATTTTGAGAGAAAACAAAAACATAAGAACCTTCCAATCCTTGTTTGTGGAAGGAATCTACCTACAAACCTTATAGTTTGGCCTCTTATAGAGTTTGATGTTATTTTGGGTGTGGATTGGCATTCTGTTTATCATGCTAAGATTGACTATAGAGCTAAATATGCTTTTTTCAGAAAGAATTTTAGTTTGTGTACAAGAAAGAACACTTAATTTTTATTACATGTTAGGAAAATAAGAAACTATAAAAAGATGGAAAAGAATATTACCTTGCACATATTTTTGAAAACAAAGGAACTTTTCAGATTAATTATGTGCCAGTAGTAAATGAGTACCTGGATGTTTTTCTTAATGATTTCCTTGGTATTATACCAGATCAAGAAGTTGAATTTATTATTGACTTAGTTGCTGATGCTAAGATAATTTCAAAACCCCCTTATCGAATTTATCAAATTGATATTTTATAGATAAATAATCAATTACAAGAGATATTAGATACAGTTTTCATTTGACCTAGCACATCACCATGGGGTGATCCTATCTTGTTTGATAAAAATAAAGATGGTTCAATGAGACTTTTAATTGATTATAGAGCATTGAATAACATCACTATTAAGAATAAGTATCATTTTCCTCATATCGATGATTTGTTTGATCAGCTCTTGGGAGTTCCGTATTTTTCGAAGATTGAATTGAGGTCGGGGTACCATCAGTTGAAGGTAAAGGAAGTAGACATTTTAGAGACCACGTTTCATACTAGATATGGCCATTATGAATTTTTTTTTATTCCTTTTGGGTTACCCAACACACCTGTTGTATTCATGAATCTTATGAATAAAATTCCCTGTGAGTTCTTGGATAATTTTTTGGATGTGTTTATTGATGATATTTTTGTTTATTCCAAAATTAAAGAGGAACATGAAAGTCATTTAAGAGTTGTCTTGAAAAACATAAATGAAAACAAACTGTTTGGGAAATTCCGCAAGTGTGAGTTTTGGTTACAAAAAATTTCATTCCTTGGTCACATTGTTTCAAAAAATGGCATCACAGTTGATCCAGCTAAAACTAAAGTTGTTGAAGAATGGCCAAGACCCACAAATATTACTAAGATCCATAGTTTTCTTGGTTTGGTAGGTTATTATAGGAGGTCTGATTAGAATTTTGCATGGTTATGTAGTCCAAAATATAAGTTAACTCGAAAAGGTGTAAAGTTCATCTAGATAAAAGAATGTGATGATTGTTTTCAGGAATTGAAAAGAAGATTGGTGAATTCTCCAGTTTTGGAATTGAATTCAAGAAATGGTGATTTTGTTATCTACAATGCTACTTTGTTGAAAGGACTTTGTTGTGTCCTTATTCAGAATGATCAGGTAATTTCTTATGTTTCACGTCAGTTGAAATTACATGAGTTAAATTACCCTACATATGATTTGGAATTCGCTTCTGTTGTTTTTGCTTTAAATTTATGGAGGCATCATTTGTATGGAGTGAAATTTTAAATATATACTTACCACAAAAGATTAAAGTATATATTCACTCAGAATGAATTGAACCTGAGATAAAGGAGATAGCAATAATTAATCAAGGATTATGATTGTACGATTCATTACCATCCAAGAAAAGAAAAATAAAGTGGTTTCTGCTTTGATTCAGAAAAGTAATGCTACATTAACCATGTTTTGTTTCAAACATGATCCTTTGATTAACGATTTGATAAAATTTGGAATAGAAATTGTTGGTGCAGGAAAATCCTCTATTTTGTTTCAGGTGTAAGTGAAATCATCTCTAACAGATAGAATACAGAAAGTGCAGAAAGAAGACGGTGAGTTGAAGAAAAAGGTAGACTGGGTTCAGATGGGTATGTTTCCGGAATTTAACATTGATAAAGATTGTATTTTGAGATTTTGAAAGATATAATGTTGTCATTATTATTCATAGTTGAAGAATGAGTTGTTATTTAAAGCTCATAATTATCCATTTTCAGTTCATCCTGGAAGTCCTAAGATGTACAATGATCTTAGGAAGTATTACTGGTGGGATGGAATGATAATAGATATTTCTACCTTTACTATGAAGTGTTTAACTTGTCAACAGGTTAAAGTAAAGTTGCAGTTACCGAAAGGGATGCTTCAGTCTTTACAGTTGCCAAAGTGGAAATGAGAAAATATATCCATGGACTTTTTTGTGGGATTACTGAAGACATCTCGAGGTAACAATACAATCTGGGTTATTATTGACCAATTGACTAAATCTGCTCATTTTCTCTCAATTAGAGATACTCTTGCTCTAGAAAACTTTCTCAGTTGTATGTTAAAGATATAGTAAGGTTACATGGTGTTTACCTCTCCATTGTATTTGATCGTGATCCTAGGTTTAATTCTATCTTTTGGAAAAGCCTTCAAAAGTCATTGGGTACTGAATTAAATTTCAGTACAGCTTTTCATCCTCAATCAGATGGGCAGTCAGAACGAACAATTCAGACCTTGGAAGATATGTTACAAGCTTTCTAGATGGATTACCAGAGATGTTGGGACCAACATCATTATTTTTTTGAATTTTCTTATAATAACTGTTTTCATTACAGTATAAAGATGGATCCATTTGAGGAAATATATGGGAAAGAAGTGTTGAGATCCATATTTTTGGGATGAAGTAGGTGAAAGGAAGTTGATGAGACCAGAATTGGTAGAAGAGATGGAAGAAATAGTTCAGTTGAATCATAAGAACATGAGAGCAGCACATAGCAGGTAGAAAAGTTATGCGGATAACTAGAGGAAGGATCTTTATTTTGAGGTAGGTGGTCATGTCTTTCTCAAAGTTTTTCTATGGAAAACTGTGATGAATTTTGGTAAGAAGATAAAACTGAGTCCGAGGTTCATTGGACCCTATGAAATTCTGGAGAAAGTTGGATCAGTTGCATACAAAGTTTCTTTACCTCCCTGTTTTTCCCAGGTACACAATTTTTTTAATGTTTCAATGATGGGAAAGTATATGCCATATCTATCTCATGTTTTGAGCCTAGAGGCAGTTCAGTTAGAATATAATCTCTCTTATGAAGTATAACCAGTCTAGATTCTTGAACAAAGAGAGAAAATGTTGCAGAATAAGGTAATATATCAGGTAATGGTTTTGTGGAAAAACCATGTGGTTGAAGAGGCAACGTGGGAATCTGAAAATGATATGAGTGGTAAATACCCTAATTTAATTTGATAAGTGAATAAAATTGAAAGGACGCAATTTCCAAAAGGTTGTAAGGACGTAACATCCCAGGTAAATAAAGAAATATGACATTTTAATATTTATTAATATTGTTGAATTAGATATTAATTTTACTTTAAAAGGGATTCAATGTTCGATTGTATATCTAGTATGCAACAATGGATTTCTTTGAAATCTTATGTTACTCAAAATGCTGAGTCATACTGAAAATAATAATAATATAACATCATTTTAAATGGTAGTTAATGCCAAGTCGTAGTATTGGTGTGAATAAATAGAACTAACTAAAAAATTATTATACATTTTTTTTAAATGTTTTTACATTCATCAAATAATAGTTAGAAGCTTAAAATGTGAATGAATCTAATTTTAAGCATAATTTACTTTAAAAAGTCGATTTAACGACTTTTTATGGAGAAACCTTTTTAAATCTAGTTTTTGTCAATTTTATAAAATATATTTTACAAAATGAAATTCTTATTTTGAATCAGTACATCAAAAATTTACTTTGGAGGAATCTTTGGTATTTTTCTGATAATGTTCATTTTTTAATGAATAGTGAAAAATATTTTATTTTAATTCAAAACATCCATCTAATATAATTTATTTATTTTGTTATATTATATTTCTAGTTGGTTTCAAAGTGTATTTAGATTATATTTTTACCATTTAATACAATTTAGGTCATTATAAGTAATTTCACTTTGAAATATTACATAAACAAGTGTCAATCATTTGATAATTTTTATTTCATAAAATCACGTTTTTTGTTTTGACAGCGGAAATTAATTTTAAATTAATTTCTGCCATTTCTGTGTTTTGAATTTGGAAAAATGGATTCCATATTTTAAATCATGATTTCCAAATTCTGTAAATAAGTAACTTGTATTTTTAGATATTTTAAATATTTACATCATTAAATATTTTATTTAACACAGTTAAAGGGTAAATATAGTAAATAAGGGTAAACAATAATATTATAATATTATTAAATTACCCTAAAAAGTGACCTAATATTATTGGTTGATACATATCCAACTATGGGCATCTGTTTTCGATTTTGGGACCCCATGGAGCCCCATAAGAGTTTTAATGGAACTTTATATTAATTAGTTTAAAGTAATGACAAAAATGACTTTAACAAAATCTTTTTGTAAATCAATTTTTACATAGGGTTATATAAGTTATATCTTCAACTATAAATATTAGTTTTAAATTAAAAAATATTTACTACATTATTTTATTTTATTTTTTAATTTTTATACAGCAAATATATAAAATTATTAATGACACAATAATGATGTAGTGTTTACCTCATTAATGAATGATTTAAATAAATAAGATTATAAAGAATAAAACAATATCCAAAACATGTAAAATTATTATTTTATGATTTTATTTCTAAATTGAGTCACCTTATCTATTACTTTAATGAGTTTTTGATTTTTAGAAACCGAAAATCATTCTATAATAAAATAATATTTGCAAACTTTCCAAAATATCCCCTCATCCCTCTTATAAAAATCCATCACTTCTAAACCATTACTCACACTTCTAAAGCCCCTTGGATTGTCCAAAATCAGACCAAATAAGCTCTCAAGATACCTATCTTCCACCTAGAATCCTTACCTTAGTCAGAAGGCACTTCAATTAATCCTTTTTGTTCAAACCAAAGGGAGATACCAAATTTAAATGGTAATGTCTTCTCTTTAGTTATTTTCTTTATTTTACATATCTAACCCCTACACTCTTTTTATTCATTTCTTTTATAATAACACCAGAATCCTAAATATATTAGGTTGTTTTATGATAATTATTCAAGCTACACATACACACACCTCCACCTAATGGGTAAATAACATATTGTTTCTGTGGATGGCGAACTACTACCTCACGAAACGATGATTGTTCAATCTTCTCCTACCACCTCTTATGGTGGCCATTAAGATGGAAGTATAATTATATGTAATATATATTATATTTATATTGTTTTAATTATTCTGTATGTTCCATTTATATCATACCTTTATGGTTTTCATAATGGGTAAGCGCGATAATTTCATTTGAGGAAGTGTGGACTACCTCCCCCTCAAAGTGATATGACTCATTCATTGATTACATGGAACATATAAAAGATATATTTAATGAATTCATATATGATATTATAATGTAATTATAATATACATATGTATCATTAAGTTTTCATTCCATTAAAATATTAAATAGAAATGAAAGTAGCGTTCATGGGTACGTATGACTTACCCTCTCCCTGAACGGTGCATTTCATTTCTTATCTTCAAATGTTATGTACTGATATAAATACATATATATATTGGATATATATTATAAATATGAAATATAAATCATGAATATATTTATGAATATAATATAATTTTGACCACATGAACAACATGTAATTATAAGAAGTTCATTTTTGACTCAAGTACCAAATATCGACAAAACGACCATTATAAACATAAATTTTTTTAATGAGGTCTAGTCAGAAGCATAGATTCCGACCATTTATAAAAATATTGAAAGAAAGTACATAAAAATGGTTAATGGGGTTAACCAAACACAATTTACCTCATTCATCAAAACTTGAAATCATAATATGACATTTCATTCCCATAATCAGAGTCTCCATCTTCCCACTAAGATTGAAACTTTTCTGAACTAAAGGTCTTCAGGTAGATTGTTTCAAACTTTATAGACATATTTAACTGATTACATAATGGTTATAACATGGTAATAATTGATATAAAAGGAATAATAAAATTGAAAAAGGTTCTTAAGGAAGTATAAATTAACTTTATTTTATTATTCAGGATATTAATGAACGAACGGGTCAAGTCGGAAATGAGGTAAGGGACTTCATCTCAATATCCTTTCATTGAGGCATGTTTTGTTTTATACACGACTTTATGTTATATGATGTATAAATCCATTTGAATTTTACTATCATTGAAAGGGAATATTTTCTATGAGGAATTTTACTAAACAAAAAAAAGAATGTTTCTTTTAACGTAAGTGGTGACAACGACCTTTTTCGCCACTACGAGTGTTATTTGATCTTTGGCTTCCTTAACAAGCCGTATTTTTTTTAAAAGAAAAATAAATACCATATAATCTTTTTAGGTATTTTGTTTTTTAAAATGGTTTTCTTAATGGATTGATTATGTCAATATATTGAAATGATATATTGTGATTGCAATATGGAAATGTTATCTTTCATTTATAGTTGTGTTATGTGTTATGACAATGTTATGGTTCTTGGGAATTGTTTACATATACGGGTGGTTCCGTGATAAACCTAGGGTGAGTGAGCCTGAGATTCCTCTCAATGAATTGGGTAATTTGATGGAGGTAAACGCTAATGTGTCTCCTAAGATATTTAGGGAATATACTGTGATGGGTATTCCCACGTAACTCCCAATGTAGCTATGATGGCTACAGTGTAAGTATGATATGGATGCCACAAGTTACCTTTAGGATTTATGTTGCCTATGTGTTATTCATAAATATTATGATTTCATGAGGTAAGTTAAAAATATTATGTTTTGATGCACTAATGTTTACATTCTTTATTTGATAACCCTTACTGAGCTTTTTATGCTCATCCCAAGCTTTGAAATGTTTTTCACAGGACTTAATGATGAATAGGGTCAAGGTTGGGATTAAGGAAAAGTCATTCTCTCTAAAACATGAAACCAGAAAAGATTTTTTTTTCAAGAGTTTTTACATTATGAAAAAATGGAAACTGGGTTGAAGTGTCTCCTTTGTAATTTTTGAGATATAATTTAATAGTTATGGCATAATTCTCTAAAACTCTAAACCTAAAAAGATCCCCAATGATAATTATGCATTTAATTCATGATTATGAACTTTTTTATGGCTAGGTCCTTATAGAACTATTGTGTTGGGAGGTTGAATATGGAAAATGGACGAGAGGTAGAAGTCCAAGGTATCAAAGTGCACGGGATTGCATGACATGAACTCGCGAGGTACTGGATCAGAGCAGACAATTCGGATCAGCAGGGGGAGAGATTGGATGGTGTGGATTTTCTGGAATCATCATTAGATGGCACATATTCGATTAAATGAAAAAAGTGTCACCCTGCATTGAATTTTGGCCTCCCCTCCTCTTCATTACATAATCTATTCTAAATCTAGTGTTTGTTCGCACCGGCAATAGGGTCAGCACCTGTAGCATATGCATCACATCAACCTAGTAGGCTTTAGCCCGCCTATGTGCACACACATGCGGGCTTGTGCACCATGGGCCCTATACCCAGGACTGACTTCACTCTTGCAGAAGTTATACTCCCCTAGTGGTATGCTAGTTGGCCTATGCTGACTCCCATGGGTGTGGTCGACCTGTGGTCCCACCTAATCCGTCGTGGAATTGGCTGGGCTAGGTGGGTGGTGGCTAGTAATATTTTTTGGTTAAGGGTGGTATCAAAACTAATAATGAAATTTTTAGTAGAATAGAAGAGACTAAGAGTGAAACCCCTTAAATCCTCAAATCATTATGTATTCCATTTCCAATTTCTAATTCCGCGGAACTCAAATCTTTAGTAGTAAAGTGTGAAATTCACAAATATCAGTGTGAATAGTGTGTGTGATGAATTCCTTTGAAAATGAATTTTGAAATAATATGTAGATTTTTAACAAGTGATCTTGATTTTAAATTAATTATTTTAGAATTATTTGGATTTGATAAATTGAATTAAATGCTTATTTATTTGAAATTAGAAAAAAAAATTGTTTATAAAAAATAATGTGTTTACTGGTGTTTGAATAGAAAGACATTATTATGAAACTTGAACATAAATCCGATTGAAATGATTAATTGAAATGATTTATATTCATTAAATTGAAAATTAGACCTATAAATGCTTGATTTACATTGATTGACATGGGATACTAGGTAGTTAGGTGGGAATAACTCATGTTAAGCATGTATAATCCGTACCTTTAAATGGATTGATGATGATAACTGTAACAAAACTACATGGGGGTATGGATATTATTCTTCTGTGTTCTATCCAATTCCCCCTATAATTTTCAATCTTGGGTGTGTTTGAACACATCGAGCCGTACATCACTATGATCTATGATGATCCAAATATTAATCATACCTCGAGTCTCTTAACTATAGTTTTTTTTATTAAAATTGATTATACATACTGATTATTGATTGAAAATGAATTACTCATGTTTTTTATAATAATATTGAGTCATACCTATTTTGATGAAGATTATTATATAGTATGATTTTTATATAAATAATCATTGAACAATATATTATATTATCCTTTGAAATTATTTACAAAGAATGATTTTTATACATTTTGAAAACATATCCATGATTTGTTTTATTTAAAATTGAGAAAAATTTGGTTTGGATATTAATGATTTATTATGAAATACTTGGTGAGATCCTACTGGGAAATGTTTCTCATGTTATAAAGGCCTAGACCCAATAACCTAGAGTCGATGTTTTTATTATTACATTCGAACAAGATGCAACTGATGAAATTCCAATGGACTAAATCATTTATTCATATAGGTAAACTGGATACATCCATTCTTTCCATTTTACATTATAAATGTTAAATAAAACATATCCTTAGTAAATAATATGTATCCTTGAACTAATTTAGTGAATCATTCTTCATATCCTAGCTAAGGTGAAACACAATGAAGATAATATAAAATTCTTATTAAGGCTTACATAGAGTGGAGACAATCATGAATAGATAAGGAATAATTAATCTGGAAAGGTAACTAACAGAAAACACATGGTATTTAGGAAATAACATGAGCATGAAATGAATCAATGGATTTTATCAATGTAATAATGTCATGGATAAAAAAAATCTCAATGAAGGAAATTCATAATTTTGTATATCATGATGTAAATAATCATCCTACCCTATCTAACATGGACTTGTTCCAAGACAGTTTAAATTGTGTTTTATTATACACCAAAATCCCATTTATTAATGTCATCCAACTAATTTTTTTCATGAGGAATGATGATGCATCAATGGGTATTGTAATACAAGGACAAACCTATCACTTATTATCTAACTAATTCATCATATATTAAATGATCAATTTAATTCATAATCAATATACCATATCAAATAATATCTATATTGATTAATCAGTATGAAATATTAATATTTCCCCAGTCAATAAAATATATTTTTTTCTAAAATAATGTATATAGAAGTTGTATACTATATAGGAGATAATCGTATCCAAAATACAAATAATTAAGTTATTTAAGAGAAATATAATTTCCAATAAAAATAAAATATATGAATGTTAATTTCCCAAGAAAAATTTAATGACCAAAAAATTAATAAGTAATGAAAGGGGACCATTAATTCTTTATAAAAATAGGATTTTTTTGTAAAACATAGTATTTAAAAAATGGAACCATACTATTAATAAAGAATTTAATTGGTCCATATATTTTTTACATTCATTGATAACTTATCTAATAATAGATAAATAATAAACGATTTATGGTTGTGGGAAAATCCTTTAATGTCGTATATGTCAAAATGAAAAATTATTTTTGTCGTTTTTTAAAAGATTTTAAAAAAATGATCCTTTTGTAAAATATTAATAATATTCTTATTATACATTTTCAAAATTTAAAAATAACATTAAATTTCATTAATTAATATTTTTATTGATTATATATGTCTTTTGTAAACTGATTTTTCAAAATATGGACATGGAAGAAAAATATAATCAATCAAAAGAATAAACATGGTAATTTTACATTAAAACATTGCATTCCATTATGCAAATACCAAAGAGATAAAAATTTTGGAGAATAAATGAAAAATACATAAATATATATTTTTTATGAAAATAGATAGAGTTTATGAAGGATATAGTATTTGGTTCATTCAATAAAAAATATAAGAAATCCTAAAAAATGATATTATAAAATAATTTCTTGCATCTTTTGTAACATCAAAATTGTATCCCCATGAATTAACAAAAATTAATTGAAACTCTAATGGTCATGAATAAATTTTTATTCATGTAAAATAAATAATGTTTTCATTTTTAAACCAGATAATATTAAATAGGTTCATCATACCAAATATACCTCGATGGAGTTGGAATTGAGATGAGGTCCCTTACATGGATAATAACTATGATTTGGTAAATATTAAGTGATTTTATTGTGTTTAAATACACATAAAAATGGAAATAAAACATAAAAGAATAAAAATTTCATTAAAAACATAATGATATCATATCAAATACAATTAAGAATAAATATAACCTAGTGAAAATAAAATGAGTTTTGAAATCCCTTACAAATATTGTATCCTGGAAAATAGAATTAATTAATAATGTGATTATATGTTAAAATTATTAATCTAGAAAATGAAATTTTATGTTCAATATAATAAAATTTAATTTAATTTCACACATCATCTTTGAATACTGTAGTCAATGATATAGTAGTATAACCCCATGAAAGAATATTGTGTTAAGACACCCCTTAGTAGAAGTTCGACTTTCATCATTACTTGTTTAAACATTATGTTTAATAAATTTAGATTTTTTTATGATATAATAAAATAACCATATACCTATCTATAATATCATATATGATCCATTAATAACATTTTATCACTTTTTTGTTGACAATATTTAATTATTATCATTATATCCCGTGTTAATTATTACATTTTTCATGTATGTTTTGATTTTGTAGTTTGGATTCATTATCTTATATTGTAGCTAAATTTTCATAATAATCTTAATAATTAAATAAATATAATATATATTAATTATATAAATATATATTCATCCTTATAATGAAATGATTGAATAATGAATTATATCGTCCATCGAGACGACAGGACGTGTGTACGCATGGATGTTGTTTTATCTTTTCAGCAGATTTAAAGATAGATAGAGAAATAATAATTCAAATTTATAGAATAATTATTATATCATAAATATCTTATATATTAATTATATCTATCCTTATAACCATATATGTAAATATGAAATGGAAAATGAGTCGTATCGCTTTGTGGAGGTTGTAGTCCACACGTATGCACCACTGATGTTGTCTTTCACCAATGAATTGTAAGGTACATAGGTAGATATGGTATTATAATTTTAAAGTCACAATTATTTCTTCAGTATAATATATATTCATTATTTATATCTGTATGACCACCTAGGAAATGTGGTGATAAAAATTGAATTACACTGCTACGTGGAGAAGGTCTATCGTTTTTATGCATGAGCGTTGTTTTCTCATTTAATAGGATAAAAAAGAGATGTAAAATGGTTATAACATAATAATAATAACATATAATTATATTTTTTATACTAGAATAACTATTTTAGGATATATACAATAGATTTATTGGACGATAAAATTAATAAGTTAGAATGATATGACAAAGATAATTACATATTATTTTGTTTTCTTCACTTATATCCATTTTATAGACCCTTGGGAAGGTCCTTTAAGAATATAATAACTTCTAAATTTTTTCTTGATACGTTTAAAACATAATTTGGATTGTTTTGGACAATATAGGATAGCCAATAGGTTTTTAATAAAATATTTCTTCGGTGTCCTTTTATAATTGTGGCTATGAACACTCGGGGAATTACATATAAGAATTAAATTAATTATCATGTAAAATGGATCCAAGAAGATATAATTAAAATATAATATGAATATGAGTATAAATCGTCACATATAATATAGATTTTAAAAGTTTTTATTTTGTTTTCACCCACATCTCTTTGTTTTAACCCCCATTATCCCATATTACAATTACATTGATATAAATATGTTTCAACCATTAAAGGCCATGAAAGTAACTATAAAATGTTAAATGAATCATAAATGTACTATTTATTATATTTTCAACTATATCCAATTATCTCCACCAATTATAAATTTTTTATAATTTTAAAATATTATTAATAAAGTATGGTATACTATAAAATATTATCAATGTCAATTTGGGAAATAAATGAAATATTATTGTGTAATATGTGTCTATGTAACATAATGTTACTTGTTTTAAGGTATTATATAACCCATGTTTTTCTCCCTTTTTTGTGTCTTGTTTAGGGATGATTTTTTGAAATTTTTATAATTCGAGAGGTTTTTTGGGTTGTACACATTTAGCCCATGATTTTCCAAAACTGTGCACCCCTCTAATGAAAACATTGAAAACCTAAATATTGAAGGTTTTCATGGTTGGAAAATGGTTTTACAAAACCATGAACCCACCTAGTAGAAAATGTGTGATTGAGACAGTGAATTCAAAGTGGGTTCACAGTTTGGACACACTATTTTTGTAACCATGATGACCACCCAAGGAAACTGTGTCTATGGTTTTAAATTATTCAAAAATATATTTTTAAAACTCAGACCCCCTGTTTTAACCCTTGATAGACACTATCTCAAACTAACTCAAATTACTTGGCATAACAGGCTCTCATTAAGTGGTTTTGACTCCCCAAACACTTTCCGAGGGAAGATTAAAGTGGGGTTGATCAAATTTAGTCACTTTTAGATAAGTGAATATACTATCTAGAGTTTTCATTCCATCTCTTGTTCTCTCATCCTTAATGATTATTAGGTCATCGTATTGTTGATGAATCTAAACTCTCTTTATTTGAATCTTGATTCTAGGTTTGATTTATTGATCTTCATGCCTTCGATCTTCATTGGAGGATCCTGTTGCATGAGTTATTCTCTTGATAATTGATTAAGGTTGGTGATTCCATGATTCTATTCCCTACAAGTGAAACCTAGTATTTCTATATAAAATTAGAATAAGATTTTTAATGATTTAAAATAACGAATTAAAATTTTTTGATACTTAATTTGAAAGGGGTATGAAAATTTTAAAATATCCCCAATTTCAAATTGATTGAAATTTTGTGGTTGATTTATAGAAAATGATGGAATTATTTGGAAAAAAATGTTGATTAAGTGATATGATATGTGATTTTATGAAAATTAAATAAATTGAATAATGATTTAAAATAGAATGAAATAATAAAAAATGATGATTTGTCTTAAAATGATAATGGTATGTTGGAAATTGAAATTGGGAAATTGAATTTTAAAATGTTTTAAAATTATTTATTTCCAATTTGATTGATTTTTGAAGCACATATTGTTTTGGGTAGCTAGTGGTGAATGGGGAAATCACACTAAGACATTTATGCCTGAGCTATGGATTGAAAATGAAAAATGTTACTAAAAAAACATCAGCATGACTTCCCATTATGTGTTCCCCTATTGGGGTGTAGACCGCTCGATATGGGTTCCCCATAGTGGGGTATATTTCTTTGTACACACTTGACTGATTTTGTGATCATTATGAGATGTGGGAGGATCCCATTACCTGATAAACCGACATACCATAAGGCCTTTGTAAATGGTTCATTCTTTTCTATGTGTTTTTTGACTTGATATACATGTCATTGATTTATGGAATTTTTTATTTATTCATGTTGATTTATACAGAATTTTTTAAATGTTTTTAAAACCTATTCTAAATTTTATTTGACATATCTTACATCTTTTTGAATGAATGCCCATTTTAGCTAAAAATATATAAATACCATGGAATGACTGGTTTTATTTTATATTGATATAATATATTGTTTTTTGTATTTATAATTTATTATTGAAAAAATGGTGAGACCCTATGAAATATACAGCTCACACCATACCTTTTCCTTGAGGAGTATGTATATTTACTTATTCTAGGTTTGATAATAGTGAACGCATCACATGGACAAGATGGTATTTCTTAGTCCTTGGATCCATGGGTTGTTAATGTTGTCTTGGGATGTTTCACTTTATCCTGATTACTTGTTAGTGTACAACATTGGGTTTTGAAATACCTATTTTATTTTTAGTACTTTCTTTTGTGTTGATCATACTAATTTGTATTTTATATCTTCCACTTTTTTGTAGAAAACTCATTCCCTCATTATTCTTGTATGATTCCAAGCTCAATTCTACAAACCATGGGGATCAAGACTACCCATTGGGATATTTTAGATTCGGATTAGTTATTAGGGTTCCAAGGTATCTTAGATAGTTAGTGACAATGTGATAATAAGGTTTTATTTCAAAAATCATTCATTTACGTCATTATGTAGTTTGGAATATCACATCAACACTTAAGAGGATGTTAAAAATGTGTTATTGGAAATCTCTCATCGTAACAGAGCTTAAGTTATAATTTTTGGTTTCGGAAAAGCATATTGAGTAATAATTTTATCTTATTCTAGTGTTTTCTTTATTTTTTTATTTGGATTCAAAGGCATCAGAAATATTTATGTCTTATCTTATGGGACTAATTATTCTTTTTTATCTTGTTTGAGTTGTTTTATGGGTAATTTTTTTGGTTTTTTCAATGTTGTTTTGTGATTTTTTTAGCAACTTTCCTCTAAGTAGATTTGAAATATGCTCGAGGAGGAAGCTTCTGGTGAACCACAATGAGTGGGTCGTCCCGTGGACTAGAATATTATTGGGAATATTTTTTTGTTTTCCAATCTCTAGGATAGACACCAGCACCCATTCCCATTCAGTCTCTAGTTGTGGAACCTTAGAGGGATGAATCTCAAAATCATTCGAAGGATATTTTCCCTACAATCTACCAACATTCCAAGGATCAAATGATCCTAAAGATTATGATGATTGTTTTAGAAAGATATAGATTCTATATGATTTCATGGAAATTATGGATTTTATAAAGGTAAAACATGCAACCTTCAAGACAGAGGTACCTAGTAATAGATGGTGGGATTCAACGGATACTACGAAAAATCAAGATGGATTAGAGTGGAAGAAGTTCAGCAGTATTTTCCCTGATATGTTCTAAATAGAGTCTATAGAGGTGGCTAAGGTTATGGATTTTTCAAACACAAATAGATTTACAGGATCGTGAAGGAATACGATGACCAATTTACCATGTTTTTTCAGTATGATCATGATATTACATTGAATGATAAAATTATGTTTTGATGGTTTGAGATTGATATTTCAAAAGATATTAAATGTCTAGTTTTGTTTCTAAATCTCACTACTTATTATGATGTGTTGGATAAGGAATATATGGTTACACATGACTTGGATTGTAAGTTAGGGTTGACAGTAGATCGTTTTTCTCCTAGTTGATGTTCTATGAGTTCCATTAATGTAAATAGTATGTGTGTTCAGTCCCATGGTGAATCTCAATAGTAGGGTTCTTCTAGATCTCATACAGTGACCGGTAAAGTCTTTTTGACTTGATTCTAGTGTGGCAATATTAGGCATTCAAAATGTTTTTGTATCATGGCTCGAATGATATTTATTTTTTACAGTCTCTCAAAATATCTATATAAATTTCCCCATTACATTTCTACCCTACATGGTGAAATGAGATAATAATCACAAAAAAATTATTTTCCTACAATCAGATTCATCACATAAATGGGGTTCTAGCCATAAATATCAGGAATAAAGTTCTTTCGTGTTGTGGATGACTCTCTAATGTTACAATATATCGGTGCAGAAACTGTGAGAGTTACCATAACTATAGATTAAACATTAGTGACTACTTTATTTGATACAATTAAATATCATTCCTTTATATCAACTCATATTGTAAACTAACTAAATATTCTAATAGAGATTTTACTTTATGCGATGGATATTTCTGTTACCCTCGAAGTGAAGTGAGAGAAGGGTCTCTGTTTTCCTTCTTATGTATTCTCTTTATCAGAGACCATGATTACCTAGTATTTTATAATTCTCGACATGAAAAATCAAGATGTAATTTTTAGGATGGACTATTTTATTTCTAATAAGTCTTGAATTGACCGATATATTGGAGTATTATCCTTTAGTACACCCAATGAGGCATGTCATATCATTCAGGAATAATGAGGCCTTTGGTTGAGTAGAGATAAACCTACTTATACCATGTTTGGGAAAGCAATATATTTCATTTCTTTTTAACTGGTGTGTTAATATCTGAGTGGAGATATCCCTCAAGTTTTATTCATGTTTTTGGACATTTTTCCTTCTAATTTATCTGGTTTTTCATCAGTAAGAGAAGTATATTTGTATTTTGATTTAGGGATAAGATCATTGGTGGTATAAATACCTTTGTACCATATGTAACCCTCTAAAATGAATCAGTTAATGACTCAGTTATATGATCAGTAGAGGAAGGATTTATACACCAGGTTTTTTGACCTTGTGGGGAACTTGTTCCCTTTTCAAAGAAATATACGGGAAAAATTTTCCTATGTGTCTATTAACCAAAACACAATCGATATTTGGAAATGAAAAATTATCTATTTTTATGGATTGATTATCTTTTCGACCAGTTTACTGGGGTGAAGTGTTTCTCAAATGTTGATCATAAATATGGTTATCACCACATAAGAATAAATGAATCTAATATTATGAAACCCACTATCCAGATTAGTTATGGCCATTATAAGTATATTTTAATTCAATTTTATCTAACCAATTCTCATGAATTCGTTGTGGCTTTGGTTAACCTGGTCTACCATGAGTAACTTGATATGTTCATGGTTGTCTTTATGGTTGAAATCATGGTTTACACTACTTTGTAGTGGGATAATATCCATAATATGAGAGATGTTATGGAATTATTGACAAATAACAAAATATATTCTAAGCTATTAACATTTTATTTCTAGATTCTGGATGTAAATTTATTTTAAAATGTGGTATTGGATCATGTATCTATGTTAATACAGAGAAGGTGAAACCTATACGACATGAGAGAAACCACAAAATGTTTTCAGGATTCAGATATTCTTGGTTCTAGTAGGATATTATAACCATTTTTTATATTATTTATCAAAATAGGATTCTATGATTACCACTCACAAATTAAAGGAAATAATGTTTTCTTAGGATAACAAAACATTGAGTTATTTTATTGTTTTTCGAACTGGAAAACATGTCCAAATAATTCCTTGAATGTTGTAAAACATTTTATAGGATCATAAGAAATTTTTTAGGCTTCCATTTGACTACTCATAGAGCCTGAGAGGAGTTATGGATCCATTTTTATGGTCGTTTGATGTCAGAATTCTAAAAGATGCATACAATGTTGATTTTGTATAAAATAATTGAATTGTGTGAAAAAAAGAAGTGGTGTGCACAAAAACATGAAATCCTCTATACAAGAATTGAATCTTTTGTGTGGAATGATGTGTGCATAAATTTATTTCACACCCAATGTGATGTGTGACATGGCCTTTCTATGAATCCCATGTTAATCGGCTAAGGAAGGTCTGTACGAGTTTTGAGGTGTGCACATAGGATTTAAACACCATGTTTTTTCATGTGGAACTCTTTCATGACTGGAATCATTTGTGCTCTCCCACCAAATCCTTAGGCTATATATTGATTTCCACCCCCTTTCTTTGAGGAGGATGCTCCTGAGGTTTTTCACCACTCTAGTCAGTGTAATACCACCTCTTACATAATGAATATAGGGTCTTTCAAAAAATATTCCCTATGGGTCCCCCTTGAGTGGCCCAAAGTTGGTTAACCCTCACACACCTTAATTCAACCAAGGTTAGGCACGTTCAAGATTCTAACCTTTCATGCAACACATGACCTTATACGTGAAAGTGAAATCTTGTGCACAAGAATGTCTACCTACCTAATATTTCACGCACATGTGCGAGGAAACCTAATATTATATAAAATAGATCCATGTTACCTAATATTTTGTGAAGACAGTGTCCAGGAATGCAACCACTGGTCTATTTTATGGGGGTTGTGCCCCCACACCCCCACTCAGAATCAGTTCCATCCTATGGCCCCCAGATTTTGACCCTACTAATTCACATCCATCACTGACCCCAATGAAAAATGGATAGTTGTACCATAAACATTTCACACCGGGTTGATTCCATTTTACATTCCACCATTATGTGGCCAGAACATCAATCTCTTGAATACCATGATTCATGATACTCCTCCTCACTCCTTCATTAACCATGAGTCGACCCATTCCTCTCAGTCCCTTTCCCATGATTTTATTTGAGATTATTATCTCATATTCCTCGAGTAACATGAGTTGAACCATTCTTTAATAATATTTTGAAACATAATCTTTTATCTCATATTCCATGTTGAACCAGAAACACATACCCATGCTTGAGTCCCACATCAGCCCTCTATAGGTGGCTGACACTCGATAGTACTTACTACATGAATCTAAACTGTATTATACCCTGTATGAAAAAATAGGATGCCACTTTTTTAAAACAAGACAAGCCATATGTTCCAATAATTAGATTCTAATAGTACTTCCTAAATGACCCTAAACTATTGCAAACAATATCATTCGAGAATATGATGCCTTATGCACCAAGCAAAAGATGCCTCATAATGAGATGAACATAAAACATCCAATATGTTCCTCCTCATCATGTTTTTTCCCGAATTATATACATAGACCCTCTAACAATGTTGAGATTCCATCCTAGAATAACATTATGGAAACTCATGGGACAAATCCATGCATAAGACCCATCCCCATCATTTCCTCTCCATAGCATCACTTGGGAAGCTCTTTTAAATAATCCTCATTCACATCATTTCCACTCTATAAAGGCCCCTAGGAAGCTCTCATTTGTAATCCCCATTCACATGATTATTTCTCCAGGGTAGCATCAGAGAAACTCTCATGTGTATGCCCCATTCACATCATTGTCACTCTATAGAGGCACTAGGGCCACATCCATATGTTTTCCCCGACCTCCATTTGAAGGGGAAGCATCAATGCATGAGCCCCATATACCTAGTCCATTAATAAGATGTTAAAATGTAATATTACCTCATTCAATGCACATGGGATGACTTCATGACAATACATGAGGAAACCTAAATGGGAATCTTCCATGTATAATCCCCATATACCTCATCCATTCACAGGATGTTAAATTGTAATCCAAACCCATGGAATGCCCATGGGATAACGTCATCGTCTAACATGAGGAAGCCTGAATTGGAATATTCCTCACATAACCACATATACTTCATCCATTCACAAGAGAATATACTTTAATCTTACCCCATGTATTTCACAAGGGATTCCCTCATTGCTGGATATGAGGAATCCTGAACCGACAGCTTCCATGCATAATTACTACATACCTCATCCATTCACATGATTTCAAACTGTAATATTACCCCCATCCAATTCACATGGTATTCCCTCATGGATGAATATGAGGAAGCCTAAATTGGAATATTCCATTCCTAAGACATATATACCTTGTCCATTCACAAGATTTTAAATTGTAACCTTACCCCTTGAAATGCATATGGGATTCCCTCATTGTCTGACATGAGGAAGCCCAAATGGACATCTTCCAGGCATAATCCCCATAAACCTCATCCATTTTTTGGGGTGTAACTCCCTTATACACCATCAGTGATGTCAGAATCATCCTTCACGGTGTGACATATTCTCTTTAAGGGACACATCTCCCAGTTCATCTCTCATAGGGAATTCAGATCCAACCAATGGTAAACCATAGTGTCACACTCCTAGGGGTGAACCCTCCTAATCAACCCTTAGTGGTGTTTACGTTATCGTTCACAATGGGACATCTTCCCTTTATGGGAAAAATCATCCCAGGTCTGCCTCCATGGGGAGTTCTGATCCATCTATTAGCACACATTCTTGGTGTTACTTTTTAGTCATTCACCCCACTAGTCTGCCTACATTGGGAATTCTGATTTCTCCACACTATCTATACAAGACGTGCAACATGTGCCTTATTACTTATACATCACATTAATCATGGGATGACTCAGGGAAACCTTAAAATATTTGTATGTGGAATCAGATACCCAACAATCGACGTTGGATGCATTGGGTTTCTGTGTCCCTTAAGAGCACTCCTATGAGTAAGAATATAGGTGAAAAATGCACCAAATGTCTAGAGATTCCCAAAAATGGTTGATGTTACCATCTACTACAACTTAAGATTTTTTCCCTATCAATATCCTTTGGAATTTCTAGAATAAAGCATTAGAATTTTCCGATATCCACAAAGATATGGCACCAGGAATGAGGTTCATGAGCATGACTTAAATCTATGAGGGAGACCCAGACTGGACGACGAGCTCCAAGGAGGAATCCATAGAAGGAGGAATAGAAACACCACCATCCCATTTTGATCAAGGATGCAACATCACCCTTAGTGGTTGTGGTGGCCCCTATCTTTAGAAATTGGGAAAGTATAGTTAGAAGCATGAATCACTAAAAAAATGTGCAGCCTAGCTGCAAAAGTGTCCGAAATAGTTTGGAATAAATTTCATTTATCTAATATGATGGTATTGACTCTTCCAAAGGAAAAAAAGGATATGTGGTCTTTGATGATGCATCATTATTGGGATTAGGGTTTATTCTTATACAATGTGATGAAGTGGTAGCCTACGACTCTCGATAAAAAAGACCATATGGGAAGAATTATCTTACCCATAACATTTAACTAACATTCATGATGCATGCACATAAGAGTTTTAGGATTACATTTTGAATTAATGGTTTGTAATGTATTCCATCCAAAATTTCATGGGTTATATCCTCTCTCAAAAATATTTCAATATCAATAATAAGTGTTGGGTGGGGTAACTATAGTCTTTTGATGTCAACATTTTCTATACCATTTAGAAAGGTTATTTCATTACCGATGCATTGAACTAGAGACTTCTTGAAGAGACCACAAAATAATCATCAGAGGAGTGGAACAGGATAGCTGTTTTTTCATAGTTTCATTTATAAATCTATGATTAAGAGTCCATTTTATTCTTGGAATGTGTTTAGTTGACCTCCTCTCTTTATGAGATTTTCCTTCAGGAGAAGTATATTGATTATGAATTTTATATCATAAGGAACAGTATTTATGGTAGGGAGACCTTTGTTGAGTGGTCATTCTCCATGGAGGGGATCCAATATTTCTGGAACCAATACAACATACCATTTCTACTGAATAATTTTGTAATGGTGGATTTCTATAATTCAAAATTATCAAAGAACCTAGGAACCAAAAACAAATTCCATGATATGAAATGATAATTTTGGCCTGCAAGTATGAGATGATAGATTACTATTTTTTTTAATTATTATAATTAGTAATAGGTAATGTCCTGGCACTAGAGAAATTCATGGTTTCTATATCCACTTCCAATTAAAATTTGTATGTGTGAAGAGAACACAATGGAGATTTCTGTTGGGTTGTAGCATACCCCTAGAAGGAGGAATATCATATTGGTTATTATTGATCACCTGACCATGTTGGATCACTTTATACCGATTTGTGATACCACCAATGTTTAGGATATTTTACATCTATTTGTGAAAGAGATTTTTCATTTTTACAAAGTTCTGTATGATATAGTATTTGTAATAGATCTCCATTTTACCTCACAGTTTTATAGGCCTTTAGTATGTGATGGGATATCAGGTCTGTTTGAGTATAGCATACCATCTTTAGATGGATGGGTACACAGATTCTGCTACCAAGATTCTTTAGAACATGCTTCATGCATGTGTCCTCAGTTTTAGTCAATCATGGTATGACATTTTATGACTAGTTCAGTTCACATATATCAATAGTTATAATTTTGTGATTTGAATGTATCCTTTTGAGGCCTTGAGAGAGAATCCCTATAAATCATTGATGCATTCGTCAGATATTGGTGAATGTTCCTTGGATGGACTGAGTTTGGTTCAAGAGACATCAAAAAATATTTAGATTATTATTCAAAGAATTTTGACAGTATAGATCTGGTGAAAATCATATGATAATCACCATCGACGACCACTAGAATTATATGTTGGTGACCAGGTGTTCTTCAGTGTTTCACCTTCATTGGGTAATCAATGGATTGGCCTAAAATGGAAGCTATATCCTTGTTTTATCTAGATTTTTTAGGTTATTGATAAGGTGGGGAATATGTCTTACCATTTAGCTCTTCCACCATAGTTGATGTTGATATATAACGTTTTCCTTGTATCATAGATTCACTAGTATATTTCTAACCCATATCTTGTCTTTTCTTGGGAGGATATTTATGATTAGCCTAATTTTTCCATGATTGAGCATCCCGTTAATATTGTTTATTCTACGATAATGATACTTCATGGTAGGATAATACCTTTGGTCCCAATTTCTAGGGAAGCATGGTTTTGATTCTTATAAGAGGGGGGAGCGTGAGGCATGGGTGATAAAGTAGTGGCCTCATCTCTTTCTTATGGAAACTTCTACAGAAGCATTCTAGGGACATAATGTTATTATCAGGGTGATGTAGTACCAACATGTTACTTATTTTTAGGTATTCCTTTGTCTTTTTTAATCCTTTTTATGTGTTATTTGGTTGAAATTTTTAGAATTTTGGATATTTTCTAGGATGTTCATGGTCGGTGAACAATGTTCCCAAACTGTTCTCCCGACCAGTGAAAACTGGGCAAACCTAGAATGTGAGGGTTTTCATGATTGTCACATAGTTTGATGAAACCATGCATACACCTAGAAGAAATTGTACACCTATTAAGGTGTGTCTATAGGGGAACATGGTTAGGGTGCATAATTTGACTAATCATGTTGTCCTCTCTAGTAAAATATACATGTGGGTTTAAATTGTTCTAAAATTCAATTTTAACCCATTTTAACCCCTAGTTGACAACCACTCAACCTATCTTGAATTCGTTCGCTTCGCAGTCTCTCAATATGTGATTTTGACTCCCTAAACCCCTTTTCATAGTAGATCGAAGTGTTGTTTATCATATTTAATCTTCTCTAGGTAGCTGATTCTTCTCTCATGATTTTTCTTTTGGTCTCACATTCTCTCTTACATAGAGTGTATCATATTTTCATGTTCTTGATTGATCCAAACTCTATTTATTTACATCTTGATTCCATGTTTTATTTCAGAATATTCATTCCTTCATTCCTTACTGGCGAGTCCCATTATGGGTGTAGTTTTCTTGATATTTGATTAGCATAGGCAGTTCAATGATTCTTTTCCATTAAATTGAAACTATGAATTGCTAGATTAAATTGAAAAGATTTTTTAAATTTTTAATAACATGAAATTAAAAATAATTGACTCCTAATTTGAAAACGATGTTTAAATTGGTAAAAACATCAATTTCAAAGGGGTTTAAATTGTGTGGTGAATTTATGAAAATGATATTATGGCATGATTTGAAAACTGTTTGAATGAAATGAATTAGTGTGTGATATTGAGAAAATGTCTTTAATATAATGATCATTTTAAATGGCACAAAATGATTGAAACCTTTAATTTTGATTGGAAATGAAAAAGGCATGTTAGAAATTAAAATTGGGAAATTTTATTTTAAAATGTATTAAAATGATTGGTTTAAAATTTTATTAATAGTTGAAGCACCTGTAATACTAGGTAATTCGTTGTAACAAGGAGAAGAATGATAGGACCTTACCTCCCTAGTAATGCATTAAAGATGATAAATATTACTAAGAAAACATCAAAATGACTTCCAATTATGTGTTCCCCTATTAGAGTGTAGAATTCCACATATAGTTTTCGAAATTGGGGTGTATTTGTGTGTACCCAATTGACTAGATATGTGATCACTACGCTACGTGTGAGGTTCCTATTACCTAATAAACTTACGTACCAAGGAGATTTTGTACATGTTTCTTTCATTACTTTGAGTCGTTTGAATTTATATACATGCCTTTGATTTATGGAACTTTTTATTCGTGCTAGTTGATTTATATAAACTTTTTTATTTAAAATGTTCTTGTAAGACTGTTTGAATGTTTTTTAGTATATCTATCATTTTTATTGAAAGTGTGTTTTGATTAAAAATATATAAATTCCATGCGATGAAAATTTTTATATTAAATTGATTTTATATATGGTTTACTGAATTATTCATTTATTTTGGATCACATGGTTAGACCCAATGGGGCATTAAAGCTCCAACCCTACTATTACCTTTATGAGTTCGTAGATTTTCTTATACCAGGTCCAACCAATAAGAAAGTGGCACTTGGTGGTGGTGGAAATTTTTCACCCTTTGGGCCGTGTGATGTTTCTAAGAACTTGTAATGTTTTCCTTGTTTCTGAGTAAATGATGATATACTAGATTGTATTTTGTTTTACCTGTTTGGTTTTATGGTACTTTATCCTTTCTGAGTGTTGATCATATTGACTTGTATTTTTTATCTTCCAGTAATTTGTGAAAACGTCATTCCCTATTTTATCTTTTCTAATTCCAGGCACTAGTTTCCCACCCATGGTGATCGGGAATTACATTCAGTCTGTTAGAGTCGGCTCGGGTTTCAGGGTACCAGAGTATCCGATCAAGTTCATAACATTCTAAATCGTGTAAAATTTTTCCAACATGACAAGGATTCTAATATATGTAATTTACGGTCTTAATATAATCATTCAATAATGTTTTGATAGTTTTATATATGATTTTAATCATTATCTTTTAGTTTGACCCCATAGTTATCCAATTTTGACATTAACAGTGGTAGTGACTTCTTTAATATTAAGGGCTATAATTTTACTTGTAAAGGTAAAAATTTGTCTCTTGAATGGCCATGGAATAATTTTTTTTACAATTTAGAATCATACTTTCAACTTTCATGGTTTTTATCATTTGTAAATATTTTAGTAAATTATTATTTATCATAAAATACTATTAATTTTGTTTTAAGAACTATTCACATAATTTGAATTTGAAAACAACATTATCACATTTTAATTGAAATTAAAACCCTACGGGAAGATTGGCCTTTTGTGACAGGTTATTTGCTACGGGAATAGATCTCCTCACAATTAGTCCGTAGAAAAGATTATTTGTGTTATTTGCGATGGGATAAGGGGTCTCGTCGCAAAAGGTTAGGTGCGGTTTACGTGCCAAAATCGTGGGAAGTGTATTTGCGACGGGGTTGCCTCCCCATTTCAAATACCATGCAGCGGTAAATATTAATTCTGACGGGATATTCTCTTGTCGGAAATAGTGTGTCGGCAGGTCACTATTTGCGACGAGACCCGTCACAAATACCCTTTTAACCATCAATAGTAATTAATGCGGCGAACGGTATTTGCCATGGGAGTCCCGTCGCAAATAGTACCATCACAATGAATCTAACCAATATAAACTGCTCATCCATTTTTTCCTTCTTCCTCTGTATTCATACTTGCTCTCCCTTTAAACTCTAATTTTAGAGTTAAAATTTCTCTGAGTTAATTTTTTTTACAAACAGATTTTGATATCGTCTACACCTATTAGAGATCAAGTTTTAAGGTATTTATGTTTTATTTAATTTATTATTTGTTTATTTTTTATATTAATTTTAATTATTTTTAACTAGTTATATTTAAATTAGATTTATATTGTTTTGTTATCAGTATTTATTTATAGTAATAAATTGAAATTATTAGTGCTAATTATTAATAATTGGTGGGAATTAAGAATTATTAAAGATAATTAGTAATGAATATAAATAATTAATGGTAATTAGTAATTAGTAGCATTAATTAGAAGTAATTAATAGTAATTAATGCTAATTAGTACTAATTATCATTAATTAGTTATAATTATGAAAAAATAATAATAATTAGTAAAAAAATAGTAATAAATACTAATAATCAGTAATAATTAGTAATAATTACAAAAATTATTAATAATTAGTAATAATTACTAATAATTACTAATAATTACTAATAATTACTAATAAATAGTAATAATTAGTAATAATTAGTAAACAATAGTAAAAAATAGTAAAAAAATATTAAAAAATAGTAATAATTAGTAATAATTACTAATAAATATTAATAAATAGTAATAATTAGTAAAGAATATTAATAATTAATAAAAAAGTAATAATTACTAATAAATAGTAATAATTATTAATAAATAGTAATAATTATTAATAATTAGTAATAATTATCTATAATTAGCAAAAATTACTAATAATTAGTAAAAATAGTGATAAATATTAATAATTAGTAATAATTAGTAAAAAATGGTAATAATTAGTAAAAAATAGTAATAAATACTAATAAATTGTAACAATTACTATTAAATTGTAATAATTACTAATAATTAGTAATTATAACTTATAATTAGAAATAATTACTAATAATTAATAATAATTACTAATAATTAGTAATACAAACTTAATAAATACAAATAATTAGTAACAAATACTAATAATTAGTAATAAATATCAATAAATAGTAATAATTACCAGTAAATAGTAATATTTAGTAATAAATAGTACAAAATAGTAAAAAAATAGAAAAAAAGTAATAATTAGTCATAATTAGTATTCATTAGTAAAAAATACTAATAATTAGTAATAAATTCTACTAATTAGTAATAAATACTAACAATTAGAAACAAATACAAATAATTAGTAATAATAATAAATAACTAGTAATAAATACTAATAATTAGTGATAATTACAAATAATTACTAATAATTACCAATAATTATAATAATTTCTAATAAATAGTAATAATTATCAATAAATAGAAACAATTTGCATTAATTAGTAATAATTAGTAATAATTAGTAAAAATTAGTAATAATTATGAATCAGTAGTAATAATTATGAATAAATAGTAATAATTATCAATAGTTGCTAATAATTAGAAATAATTAACAATAATTAGAAATAATTAGCAATAACTAGCAACACCTTGCAATAATTAGAAATAATTTGCTATAAATAGAAATATTAGCAATAATTAGTAATAATACAGAATAATTAGTAATAATTATGAATAATTAGTAATAAATAGGAATAATTAGGAATAATTAGGAATAAATAATAATATATTGAAATAATTAGTAATAATTAGAAATAATTAGTAATAATTAGCAATAATTAATAATAATTTGGAATAATTAGTAATAATTAGGAATAAATAGTAATAAATAGTGATAATTAGTGGTAAGTAGTAATAATTATGAATAACTTTAAATAAATTGGAATAATTAGAAATATTTAGTAATAACTTGTAATAGTTAGTGATAACTAATTATAATTAGTAATAAATTGAACTAATTAGTAGTAAATTGAATAATTAGTAATAAATAGGGATAATTGTAATAAATTGTAAGAACATGGCATAATTTCCTGTGGATTGACAGTAATCCTTTTGCTCGATGACTCTTCTCCTTTCAACTCTCAACAACTGAAAACATTATGAAAAATGTGCTCCTATGTATGAATATTTGATCTTGTGTGCATGAGATTGGATATGAATTCGTAGGACACCATTTTTCATTTTTTTTTCTGGTGGTGACATTTTCAAGAAGATAATTCATCGATGAAAAGGGGGATCTTTTTTTGACTGCTCATTTTCTTGCATATTTATCACACAAAAATCACAATGAAGAATCTGGTCAGAAGTACGCTTATGAATTCTCATATTTATTGGAATGGATATGCGTACATCCAAGAATATTATTCATTGTGATTTCAGTTTGAGAAAGTTTCAAGTAAATGAGGTTTGGGACAAAAGAGCAACCACCAATCCACTGGAAATTGTGTCGCCCGTAATTAGTGGTAATTAGTTAGAAGTAGTTTTAATTATTTATCCTCTCTTTTTTGGATAGTGTTTTTCTTATATAAAATTACATAAAAATTAATTATTTTATATTTTTTAGAAAAATAAAGAACAAGGAAGTCGAAAAAAGTAATTATTAGATGATCACATATAGATAAATCAGCACTAAAATCCAAAAGGTTCTGGTTTAAATCCTGTATATATGAGGGTGTTGAAGCATTCTTATCCTTTTCATCATCAGAACAAGAATTTGTTTCAGAAGACATAATTATGTGTCCTTGTAAAAAAAGTACATTGATAATGTTTGAAACATTTGAAAATGTTGGGGGACATCTCTTACGTTTTGGTTTTCAACCAGATTATGTTTTCTAATATCAACTCAGTGAATGCAGTTCCTGGGAAGATACTATTATTTTTATTCTGGATCCATCATGGTTTCAAAATTTAGTACATGATGTTGTAGGTCCATCTTTTCGAAAAATTGAAACTCAGGACGATATTGATTTAAGTCCGGATTTGGAACCATCTGAATTTTATGATTTGTGGAGGCCTGCTAAGGACGCATTATCTCCTGGTTACAAGATAAGAAAATTAGAAGTATTTGAAAAATTTATGGCTATTAAATCAGATAATGGAATGTCAAATAACTATTTTGATCAGATATTTTCTTTGGTTAAAACATTGTTACCTAAAATAAATGTGTTTCCCAGAAATTACTATAAGATAAAGAGGCTAGTTCGTAATCTGAGCCTTAGTTATCAGAAGATTCATGTATGTAAAAATGATTAAATATTATATTCTGGGGAAAATGAGTCATTGGATAGTTGTACCACATTTGGACAATTGAGGTATGAAGAAGCTCAACTGGGGAAGCTTGGATTGATTCCTGTAAAACAGTTGAGATATTTCCCGCTTACACCCCAGTTGCAGCATTTATTTATGTCTCATAACACAACGAAAATGTCATTATGGCACAAAACCAATATTTCAACTGGTAAAAGATTGAATCATCGATCTAATGGTGATCCATGGAAACATTTTGACCGAGTACATCAATCTTTTCCCTTAGAAGCATGGAACGTGCGATTGTGTATTTCTACTAATGGATTATGTCTGTTTGGTTCTTATGGTTGTCAATATTCATGTTGCACTATCTTAATAACTCCATAAAATTTACCTCCATGGATGTTCATGAAGGAGCATAATATTTCTTTGAACAGATTAATACCATGACATCCAAAAATTCATATTGATGTTTATTTGAAAACATTTATTAATAAGATAAATTCTTTGTGGTGTAATAGCATTTGTACATATGTTGTTGTTGCGAAACAAAATTTCATACTAAAAGATACATTGATATAGAAAATTAGTGACTTCACGACATAAGTAATGTTATATGGATGGAGTACACATGGTCTGAAATCATGTTCTTATAGTACGAGATACAAAAAAAACTTTTATGCTTGTGAATGGAAAAAAACGTTGCAATTTTGACCATCATCACAAATTTCTTCCAACTGATTATACTTTTCGGAGGAACAAATCTCATTTTAAAAAGGCACAATTGAAAGGGATGGACCTCCATATTTTATCTTAGGTATAGAGTTCAAATAATTTTTATTTTCATTTCCTCCCATCACATTTAGACCAACAATATACCAACATAAAAATCATACCTTTGGGAAATAACACAATTGGATAAAACACAACAATTTTTGGGATCTACCATATTGGTCAGATTTTTTAGTCTTCATCATGTTGGATTTCATTCATATTAAGGAGAACTATTTTGATAATTTATTTCATATAGTTTTGGATACACCAAGTAAGACTAAAGATGATGTAAAGGCATGATTAGAACTTTCCCAAATTTACAGTCAACCAGAACATGAACTATTTGAAAATGTCAGATCACAGAGGTTAATGAATCCAAAAGAACCTTATATAATGACCAAAGTTATTTGATTATTGTTTTGTCCATGGATTGCATATTTGAGACTTCTATGTGGTTATGATTCCAATTTGGGAAGATGTATTAAGAATGGTCATATTACTGGATTAAAATTTATTTATTTTCACATTATAATGGAAAGACTTATGCCAATTTGATGAAGAGGTTTGTTGAATTCTAGGATTTTGGATTCGAAAATTGACATATAATATTTTTTTGAGACATTTGTTTGGAGACAATAGACTATGATGCACTATGAAATCTTGAAGAATATGTTTTTTAATTATATGTAAACTAGAAAAAATCATTCCGCCAACTTTAGTTGACTCAAAAAAACATGTGATATTACATTTTCCACATGAAGAAAAATTTGGAGGTCTAGTATAGTTTCAATGGATGTACCCATTCGAGAGATGCATACATTAATTGAAGATAAAAGTATGTAACAAAGCATCAGTTGAAGGCTCAATTGCTGAAACTTATTTGAAAGAGGAATTTTATTTTCTCTACAATCTTTATTTTGAATCTGAATATCCCTCAAAACAAAAACACATGGGACAAAATGAGGGTAATGTTGATGGTAAAATGGGAAATAAATTATCAATTTTTAATCAGACAGAGCATGGTTTCGGTGGAGTTCATTAACAATATCTTTCAGATGATTAACATCACAGAGCTCATATATATGATCTTCTCAACTGTGAAGAAATGACGTCATTTTTATTGTGAGTTCTTCTTTCACTTATTCTATAATTTATGTCACAGTAAGTAGAATTATTTTATTTTTTTGTTACATGATAATCATATAAAGAAATAACTTCAACAAATTATAGTAGGTGCTCTTTAAGAATATTGGAAAAAAGAAATTATCAATGGTTTCAAAAACTAGTAACATAAATTATTGATAGTTTAACATATCAATTATGTTTATTTTTTATTATTTTGATAATATTTTTACAAATTTTCAGGTGTCTTAATATGCTGATAAAATTGATAAGCGGCTGTGTATATTGAGTAACCCACCATCCAAAATGGTTAAATCTTATCATGCATATGTGGTGAATGGTTTTCGATTTCATACAGATGCATATGGTGAATAAAAAAAATAATGAACCCTGAAGTTTTACTGAAATGATATCATTATAGAGAAACTAAACTATAATTTTATGACATAATGGATGGAATTATTGAGCTATGTTATCTATGACAAAATTACATAACGATGTTTAAATGTCATTGGTTGGATGTTGAGAGAGGCAAGCATGTTCATCTGACTCATGGAATCGATGATATTAAATATAATAGTATTATTTCATTAAATGAACCATTTTTACTGGGTCAACAGACAGATAAAATTTATTACGCAAAATATTGTGCTACTTCAAGAAACCTAAGTGATTGGTGGAGCATAATATAAATCAAATTTCAGGAAAACCAGTTTACTCAATGTGAATGTGGTTTTAATGAAGTGCAACGAATTGAATTTTTACAAAAGTCTACTCAAAATCCATCTTGTTCACAAAGAGACATGAATATTGATGATGACACCACACAATTAAAGGATGATGGGGACAATGATGTTGATGATGTTACAAATGAATTTGAAATGGAAAGAGATGATGAAATTGAAACTCATATATATATATTGATGATTCTGAGGAGGAATACATGGACATTTGCATTGTCAGATATGAAGATGATGATGAAGGTGAACATTGACATAGTTAAATAATGGTTATAATCATAACTAATATATATCTATATATAATATGTATTTTCAACTATTTTCAAATAATAATAATTTTTGTTTCAGATGGAAGATGATCTATTGTGCCAATTGCAGGAGGTTGAGATACCTTTGGATGGTGATGATTTGGGATCATCTAATACTCATCCTACTAGTGGTTTAATGGGTATGTGGAGGGGTGTGGTCTTGTGTGGTTGATGATTTCTTACCATATCCATGAGCGACATCCACATCTTGGCTTCGATCCACGCACGCGAAGGTATGGTAACCTTTGTATTTTAGTTAGATTTCATTAATTTATTTATATACTAAATGTTTAATTATTTGTTCTTTTTTCACAGTTTAGAGCATATAGTTGTAGGATAGGGGAGTGCTATCTTGTACAATTATTTTTCTCTGTCATGGATCACATGGGAACAAATTCTTGTTGATGTGCAGCTTGACATGTTCGATCGTTGGCTGGTATGTAAATAAATAATATTAATTTTGAAATTTATTTCATTAATAACATGATATTATAAATTATTTGAAGGGTTTATGGTATCCCATAGATGGTAGCATGCATGACTCTATCTACGCAGCATGGGAGGTGTCTATGTGTGACCGTTTCTATTAGTTTTTTCACAATTTGAGAAGTACGACCATGAAGAAAGTAGTAGTAAAAGTATTTGATGTGTCTTGTAGACCCCACCGACTAGAGTAAATTTCATCTCACTTTTGGGATGTATTATGGTCACACTGGTTGAGTGGTGGATTTCAGAGGAGATCGTCATTGGGCCAACAAAACTAGGGGAGATAGGTGGTGATGCATCGAGCTGGTAGACATACATTCAGTACACATAGAGAGAATGTGATAATTAATTTTCCTAAATCTTTTTAAAAAAGTAAATATAGATAGTTTATTTTATTTTCATATAGGTAGTCGAGCAGCCTGATATTACAGAGTACGATGTTTATCAGAGGATGTACAGTGATCCAGCCACTTGAGAGATAAGGGTTGATCGCCAACCTCATATTGTGGTCAGTATTATTTATTTTTCAGTTTAAATATTAACTTTATATAGTATTTTATCTATTTTAATTTGAAATTGGAACTTCATGAGTCGTATGAGACTGTGACTTCTCAAACACAGGCCAAGAGTCAGGCTGAGGTGGCTGATTAAACTAGTTCCCACCATTTCGATGAGGCAACATGCATACAGGTGACCCAGTATGCCTTCGAGAAGGGCCGAGTAATTGGTATCAGCTCTCGATTAACTCCTAAGACTTATTTTGGTACTTCTGCGATGTTGGTGTCTAAATCGAGAGGAGGCTATGGAGAGGCATCATATTTTGGCTCATAGTATCAAGAGAAACTTTGAGGTCAGACTGAGCCTATAAAAAGTCAAATTAAGGAGTAAGAGGAGATGCATCAGTATCAATAGCAGCATGAGGAGGAGCACCGACGACAATAGCAGTAGTACGAGGTTCAGATGCATCGATTGAAACAGCAGGAGCATGAGCAGATGGAGTACATGCGTCTTCTGAATCATAGTTTTGGGATGGAGTTTTCTCCACCATTTCCTCCAGCTCCTCCACCTCCTCCAGAAGACCACCATAGTGATTTTTTTGTCATGTTAAAAAATTTTGAATTCAATGTTTGTTGTAATGATAACTATTTACAGTTTCTGCCTTTTATATTGGTGCGAATATTGCATAATATATTTTTTTTATTTTTTTTATTTTTAATATTTTAATACTTTATTATTTGTTATTAGTATTATTTTTTTAATGTTTTTTATTTTTATAATAATCATAATAATTTTTTATTTTTTGATTTTTTTTGTGAATATGTAGAATTTTTTTATTTTATAATTTTTTTTTATTTTAATAATATTAATATTAGTTTTCTCATAAATGTTAATAATAATAATAACATTGTTATATATTTTATATTATTTTATTATTAATATTATAATAATAAATCTTTTTAATCTATTATTAATATTAGTATTATTATTATATAATATAATATTATTAATATTAACAATATTGTTATTATTATTATTATATTCTAATGTTGAGTTATCATAATTTTATTGAATATATTTTTTATTAAGTATTTGTGATGGGACCTTTTACGACAGGTTCCCGTTGCAAATACATTTTTGAAACGGGCTCGTTGCAAAAGGTTTTCTTTAAATAAACGGAGAACTATTTACAATGGGGAATCGTCCCGTTGGAAATAGAATTTTTTATGAATGAACCCTAAAAAAAATACTATTTACGATGTTGTTTTCTGCAACGGACTATTTGTAGTTGGACCCCATCACAAAATCTTATTTACAAAAAGCTCCCATCGCAAATACCTCAAATTCTAGTAGAGAAACCATTAATGGATATCTAAAATTTTATATTTATTTTCAAAATTTGTTAGAACCTTATCTCACGCAAAAATATTACTATTATCATTTTTAATATCATTTAATTGATTTCTTATTGTTTACCCAAGAACAATTTTAGCATTGCATAAGCATCTAAGGTTATTCTTTCCTTACTAAAAACATAAAATAAATTTCCATGATAAAAAATTCATTTATATTTAAAATAAACATTTAAAAACACATAGTTAATTTTTTTATTCCTATCACAAAATATAATAGATATTTAATGTAAGATATTAACATTTTTTGTATCATGTTTAAATGAAATAATATAAATGTTATAATAAATGGAAATTGATAATATATTTTCCCATATAAATATTTTTAAGATTATTGATTTAAAATACTCATAAAAGGAAATATATAAAACTTTCATGTTGTTTTTAGACCTTATAATATTATTTTTATCCATAATTTCTCAATTTACATCTGCAATGATAACACAGATTTACTATGCATACTATTCATAATGACTAGATATAAAAGGGACTTATTTACCAAATATGATCCTTATGATTCAAAATATGGGATAAATTTTTCAATAAACAGTTACTAGAACTTGTATCAAGGAATTTAATATAAAAATGAAAAATTGAACAAAAATAGCATTTATAAAAATGATTTTTACACCAAAGAATAAACTTATACCAAAATCAAGTATAATTCCAACACATATTTTACAAATTAAATATTTTATAAATAAATTTTTTCTATTTTAATTTAATATAAAATTAAAATAATAATTTTAGTTTTTAATTAATGTAAATGATAGTTTTTAAAAATTCTATATTTTTCATGATTTTGCTGAAAACAAGAAATCTTCTCAAAAAAATACCAAACTTTCACCCTAAGAAATTCATGATATGTTTATTTCTAAAAATTATATCTATTTTATAAAATAAAATTTCCTAAATTTCTATAAATTAAGTAAAAATAATAATTCTCACAAATAAATAATAACTCTTTTGGAATAAAATGTATTTTTGTAGAATAAAATGCCGTAACTAAAAACTGAGATCTTATTTCCTATGAATTATACAATAAATTTTTATTAAATAGAATCTTTATATAGAATTAAAATTTTGATTTAACCTATTCATAACATCCAATTCGACATCTTTGTTAAAATGGTCATATAATACTAATAGTCTTTCATGGTCGTTTATACTTGATGTTGCAAATTACACATGCTATAGAAAAAAGTGTTTTTTGAAATATAATTGTTTTAAATTATATCCCCATAAATTAATTTCACAAAAGAAATTATCTCTATCATCAAGGGTACAATATTTTAATATATCTTTTTAGACAACCCACATCATATAGAAGTATAATAAAATAAGTTTTAAAAAATTGAAGTGGGAAACTTTAATATTACATGAAAAATCATATATTTGTGTTCCCAAATAAGTTGAATAATGGTAGTAAGTTATAATGTAGATATAGATAATGAAACTATCATCCAAGAATTATTGTATAGTAATATAGAAAATTTTCAAGGGAAATATAATAAACACAGAACCATATATCAGTGAGCTGTGAAAATACCTCAAATTCAAAGAAATAAAGATAAAAGGATAAAATTATTATTTTGAGATCATTTTCCTAATGTTGTGGGATTAATTTAATATAAATATGGAGAACATGATAAATTCAATTACTTTATTTCCTTCAAAGAGGTAAGCCCAATTTCATTATTTTTCTATACTTGGATGATTTTACACTACATCTCTAACTCTAAGAAATGAATATTTGAAATAGATTATTCATGCCTAGAGAATAAAAAATAACATTTAATGGATAATAATATCCATAAAATAAATATAGGTTATTCATCCTAACTTCAGATATTGACCATAACATTAATGATTTTCATAGATTTTCAAATATGGATAAATATTCATGTGATGAAATAATACATCAGTCTCTAAAATTCAACAATAAAACAAAAGGCTTAGCATAGATCATTCAATGAATAAATAATTTTATATCCTATATAACCACAATAACCTCAACATTAAAGAATGTTTTAGCCTTAGAGGTTATCTCATAGCCTTTGTCTTATATCTCCAAAAATATAACATCATTATTTCCAAATAATCCATTATCTAAAACAAAAAAGTTATATATATCTCATCCCAATGAAACATATCCCCAAATACCATTAATCACCTCAAAAAAAAAAATAATGCCAAAAAAAATTTATCCGATAATATGCCTCCCAAAACCAAATGAATCGTTGTCCTTCACATCATTTAAATAACAAAAAGTTATATTATCTAGTAAATCAAAATTGATAGTGTTAGGCATTACACCCTTGTCACTATTCAGTTGTGGGTTCAAGTCCAGCCGCACTACTAAATGCGATATGTTGTGTCTTGGAATACAGGTTGTCCTTTTTGTAAAAAAAATATTTATTTAATTCCTATAATAGTCCAAAAAAAATATTTAACATCCAGAAAAATAACAATAATCATCAAAAAACATTGTATACACTACGAGATTATATACATGATTTTTTTTACCACAGAATAAAATAATCATAAATGACTATTATCATATTAACATCAATGATCATATTAACCCTGAATATTATAAAATAAATTAATCATATGCACATAAAATATAAATAGTTATTCATCGAGCAGCCTTTTAAATAAGACTTATACTAAACTAAAGGTTTTTATTATCATAAATTCCTCCCATAATATGCTTAATCATGTAAAACTCATATCACATAAAATCTCAACAGTGGTATTTAGGCCATTAAAATTATGATCAACAATAGACATATCAATTGAATACACTTTTGGTTTATCCCATAACACTATGGAATATCTTTGGATTCTATGGTTTCCATTCTCTCAATCATAATAATGATTTATATTGAAATTTTGAATTAACCTCAGTATATCCCCTAGGAGTGTCAAACTAGGTACGTTGTAAGGGAAAATTCATGGTTCCCAATAATCATAAACAATATATATTTGGCCAACACATTTCATGGTTATTACCCCAATATCAATATATTCTAAAACCACATCCACTTATAGTTTCCAAATAGGGATGTATTTCTAGGAAAATAGAATAATCTCTACTTTATCAAAACAATTATTTAATAATATTATAATTATAAATATACTCATGTTTTTTCAAAATATTATGTTACCTAATCAATGTTATCCTGAAAATAGTTCCCTAATTTTCTAATAAACATTATTTCATAACAAATATAAAGACCCTCACCCAATAACCAAGAGTTGTTGGTTACGTTATTACAGTGGAACTAGGTACAAGTGATCATAATGTAACGGACTGAACTGTTTAGTAATCTTGCTAAACTAGTAACATAGTTTCTCCCAATTTTACATTAGAAAAGAAATATAAAACATAGTGATATTAATTATTTTCCATCCTTGAATGAATTCAAATATTTATTTATTAATATCTGAGTGAAATGAAAATAAAATAATGGCGATATCAAATTCTCTACATGGGTTGCATACAACAGATGAAATTTTAATTAAATAAAGAATAATAATTACGGAAAGGAAAATAACTGAAAACAAATTTTTTTTAATAAATAACCAGAGCAAAAAATTCATACATGGAAAATATCAATGTTATAATATCATGTATAATAATATATGAATTATCAATAATGTAACTTCATATAAATTTTATGCCATGATCTTAATCATCATGATATCTTAACCATCTTGTCATTATGAAAATATTGTTTAATCTTAGAATAGGTATACACAAAAACCAAATTAATAAGAATATCTTATTTATTTGTTCCACTATACCTATTACTATGCCATGGGTATAAGAAAATATATTACCCACCCATCCCAGTATATATAATTAATTACTCATTTATTTAATAATAAATTTAATCTATAAATAACATTACTTGTCAAAAAAGTTCTATATTGAGTAATGAATAATGAATATTAATATTTCTTGAGTCAATCAAAAATATTTCATAAAAAAATCTTTTTCTAGAAATGGTATAATGTTTACTTAATAATAATATACATAAAAAATAATATATATATTTAATTGAAATTAAATTTCTAATAAACAATTATTAAAATAATGTGAATGTTTCAAGGGAATGTTAGTGACCATAAGATTAATAAGAGATGAAAGATTGACATAAACTCATCAGAAAAATATGAATTGTAGTAAAATTTAGTCTTCAGAAAAATCTAAATGAAATATTAAATCAATATTTCATTAAAGGAATTATTTTTTAAAAACCATTGAAATTATATAAAAGAAGCAAAAGAGTATTAAATTTTTATAGTGATCAAAAAATATATTAACATCGTACATGTTAAAAAAATAATTACATTTGAATTTTTGTACAATAAATAAAAAAATGACCATTTTATAAAACATAAAAAATATTTCTTTTAAACCCTGTAAAAAGTAATTTATACTATAAATTTTCCTCAACAAATCTTTTGATTAATTAAATTTGTCTTTGGTAAAACAGTTTTTCCCAAATATGGGCATTGAAAAAAAATGAGATTTTAATATAAATTATTACATGGTTGGTATATTTTAAATTGAAAACCCTTGAAGGATTATAAGTGAATTAAAACATTAATAATCATGCATAAAAAAATATTCATGTTAAATAAATATAAGTGGTAGTATATATGACATAAAAAATAAAAAATGCGTATAAAAAATAAAATCGAATTGAGTGGAAATTGAGACGAAATCCCTTAAATGATCATAAAAATTATGTGAGAATTAATGAAGGATATGAATATGAATTATAAATTTAAATCAACATAAAACAATTTTAATTAAAAAATATAATATTAAAACCTCTTTATACACACAATAATGGAATATCAATGATAATTAAGAAGTAATATAGCCCAATGTAAAGAAACTGAGTTATTAAATCCCTTATAAAGATCATATCATTTAAGAGAGAATTAACCAATTAAATGATTATAAATACACAAGGTAAATAAAAAATTGATAATTAAAAATAATAAAAGAATATTTCATTTCACACATAGTCACAGAATAACATAATAGATTGCGTAGAATTATAACTCAATAAGTGGAAATTTAGTTAAGAAATCACTGACCACAAGATCGACATTCCTCTTAAGTTATTTTAACCCACTGTATATTAAATACATATTTGTTATCAATAAATACCACAACTATATAAATATATATAATTCCATATAAAATCAATTTTTTGAATTTTATCACACACTTTTTAATAACTATTTATAATTATCATTATTTCACATGATAACTTCTTCTTTTTTTCTTGTATGTTTTGATTCGGTAGTTTTGGTCCAAGAAAATTTATTATTGTTACATAATATTGATAATTTTAATAATGATATAGATATAAAATATAGTCAATATATATGTTTAGATTAATCCATAAAAGTTAATGAAATTCTGAAGATTTATTTCATTCATATAGATGGTAGATCGTACGTACACCTGAATGATGTTTTCACACTTTGAAGGATGGAATGAAAAAAGGTAAATAGTAATTCATATATACAGAATAATTATTATATCATATATATATATATATATATTTTATTAATTAAATTTATCCTTTTTACCATCCATGTAAAGTGGAAATTAAAAAGGAATGGCATTACTTCGTGGAGGTGGTAGTCCACAAGTATTCATGGGGGATGTTATCATTTTCCTATAGATTAGAAGGTAAGAAGTTAGATATGAAATTATAATTCTAGAAGAATGATTATCTAATATATATAATATATATTCATCAATTCAATCCTTATTAATGTACAAGTAATGGGTAGATGAAAAACAAATTACAAAACTACATGGAGATGATAAGTCGTACGTACGCACTTGCAATGTTTGCAATTTTCATAGGTTGAAAATAAGATAGAAAATAGTTGTTCAAAAATAATAAGAAAATGTTAGTATATTTCTAAAATTAGATTTATCACATTTTTATGGTTACAATAGATTTTCATGAAGTATATGATAATCAAATATGAATGATTGAGAAAAGGTGATTACCACTTATTCGATAGACATCCTTTAGATCCATTCATAAGAACCCTTGTAATTGTTCTCCAGGACTTCCAAAACATCTATATTTTTTCAAGAGAATTTTATAATATAAATTTTGAGGGTTTTTTTTTCAATTGATGTTTATAAATATAATGTAATGAAAAGTGAGAAGGCATATCCTCTTCTATGTGAGGGAAGGGGCACATTTGGAAGTAATTAATATATTAAATTTATATAAATTATATTTCATATAAAAATGGTTCAAAATTGAAATCATTAGATTATAACATGTATTTTATTAAAAATATAAGTCAAAATAAATTTTGGTCAAGTTAAGATTATGTTTTCACCCTTATCTATGTTTTCCATGTTAACCCTTTTAACAATTAAAGTGGTTTCAATGCTTTTCACTCTTTATCCATAAAGAAGGTTTCTATAAAGGGATACATGAAACATAAATGTTCCATAGATGATATTTTAAACCATATCCCATTAGATTTCATAACTATAATATTTTCATGAATTTAAAATCATCTAATAATATATTTTTTATTATAGAATATCATTAATGTCATTTTATGAAATACATGAAATATTATAATATAATATGTCTCTAAATTAATGTAAAATCGAACCAAAATGTCATGGATTATAAGATAAGGAATACATATTATTAATATAAACATATAATATTTTTTTAGTTTTATATTAAATTTTGAATCTTGTATATTTGTTTAACACCTAGGTTAACAGCTTTTGACCTTAACTATGGTACTGACTTTTTTAATATTAAAGGGTTATAATTTTACATATAATTAATATATTTTTCTATAAATGTCAAAGGGATTACTAATTCTACCATAAGTCATCCTAATTTTCCTCTTTAATGGTATTTTATTTTTAAATAATTTAATAAAATATTAATTATCATACAATAAAATTTTTGAAATTTTAAAAACTATTAACAATATTTGACTTTAAAAACAAAATTACAACAGTTGAATTTAAATTTAAGATTTTCAAACATCACGAATATTTTATATGTATCTTCAAAATTAATAGTAACATTAACTAAACTAAAAAAAATTCTTTTAGTGCAATATCATTTACATGATAATTTAAATTTTACACAAGCACCCTTTGAGCACTGTATAAGAATTTAAGTTTATTATTTCATTATTAACAATAAAAAGTAAGTCACCAAGTAAAAAAATCTAGTAATATTTAAAATAAATATTTACAACTAAACATAAGTTGTTTTTATACCCACCAAAACATATTTTATATATTAAAATTAAGAGAGTGACATTTTTACTTTCTATTTAAATAAAATAATAAGTATGTTTTAATTAAATGGAAGTAACAAACAATTTCCCAATTTTATAAATTTATATTATAATGGTTCACATATACTCAGAAAATGAAATATAAAAATTTCATGGGTTTATTTCTAGACGATTTCATTTTATTTGTAACCATAATGTCCTGATTTACCTATACCATGGTATCAAAAGTTTACTATAGTTACTATTCATACTAATCAGAAATAAAAATTATTTATATTAAAAAAAAACATCATGATTAAAGAGATGGTATGAAATTTTAATTATTAAATTCATTTAATTGGATGAAATTATCTTAAAATATTATCAAAAAATTCAATGAAAGCATTACTTAGAAAAATCTTTTTTTACACAGAAAAATGATCTATTACTATAATTTGGTTAAAGGATTATTCCAAAGTAATTTATTAGATTAATCATAAACAATTGTGGCGTATGTTTATTAATGATAAAATCAAAATTTTAATGGTACATTTAATTAACGGAAATGGCATTTGTACTAGAATTAGAATTTTTACTATTTACTGAAAAACAATTTTTTTAAAAAATTCCAAAATTTAATCATAAGAAATTTTTGATATAATGATTTAGAAAAATATATACTTTTTGATACATAATATTTCTAATATTTCCTAAAATTAATTATAAAATTCATTCACAAAAAGAAATAACAACTATTTTTAATATTTTATATTTTTAATGAATAAAATGAATTTACTAAATTTTGAGCGCTTATTCCCGATTAATAAATTAACTAATTATTATTTAGTATGAAATTTATATATATATCATGATGTGGTTAATCCTATTGATAACTTCCATTTTAATGAAAATGTTATCATGTCCATAATTTAATAATAATATTTATTTCATTCATTTAAACTTTGTGTTGTGTGTGGTATATGATATGGAACATAGTGTTTTTTTAAATAATCAGTGTCTTACACACACACTAGCTTCAGCTTTGAGAGTTTGTATACTTTTTTATTCCATTTCTAGGAAAAGGGAATTCAACCATCAAAGGGGGTGGATTTTCTTGATTAGTGGGACTTGGTAGTTGGTGGTGACTAGAGGATCATGTGAAAAAATAATTATATGGAGGCCTAATGTTGATTTATTGATAGTTTATATGATGTATTTGATTAGGCAGACAAATTTTGTGAATTGTATCTATTTACTTGTGGTGTTCTCTCACATGGATTTTTTGAATACATATTGTTTATTATTATCTATCAGTATATTCATTTTTATGAGTTATTATGAAGATAAAATCATTACATCTAGTTTTTTATTCCCATGTGCTAGTATTCATCCATTGGGGATTGGGAATGCACTTTAAAACATGTAATAACTGATTCAAGTATCATTTGTGTAATTTATCCTGGTTGGTTTATGGCATTAAGTGTGGAATTCTGAGGTGTGAATTTTTACACAAAACATTAAGTATTTATATAGAACAAAATCATAAGAAGTAAAATTAATTTCAAACAAGTTATAATTTAAGTTGCCTAATTTTTTATGTATTTTGAATTTTACGAGTATTTATAATTTAAAGAACAATATCACTGCAATTATAACATAGAAAAATAGAATATATTATAAAATAATTATATTTGATGTTCATCCAACGAGACATGTACCCAAGTGGAATAGGTTCCTGCTTGGCATCCGAAAGACCCAGGATCAAATACGGACAGGGACGAATTTCTGAGTAATGTAGAATTATTGTAGCAGCGAACTGTAGTAGTACTATAGTAGTGGTGAAACTGTAGTAGTGGTGACACTGTATTGGCGGAGGCACTCTAGTAGGTACTGTAGTGGCAGCAGTACTATAGAAAGGTATTGTAGCAGTGCATATATTGTAGTAGTACTATTCACCGAGGGGTCCATTGGGCCAAAAAATGGGCTTTCAATCCTTGTATTCAGGCCACATGTCCTTGGGCCTTCGGGCTATGTAATGGGTTCCCCTATACACTCACATAAGAGGTCTTTTCTTTAATAATAATTTGAGGCTTCATCCCCAACCTTTAAAATAAACTATATTTGATGTTCATGATATAATAAACTATTGTAATTAAACTGGGAATAATTATCATGTATAAATTGATGTCACAATGAGTTACGGATCTAACAACTTCATGTGACATATCGTCTATCATTCATATGTTTGTATGCAAAAAAAAGATTTTTTGAAATTTGAAATTTCAATTAATATATTTCAGAAATGAATATAAATATAATGATTATACATTATGATGTTTTATTATTTTTTACAAAAAAATTATAAGTAACTTTTGAGAACCCAGATCATCATTATGTGTATGGATCTTGTTTTTATATTGTTTTTTAGAAAAATAGGAGTTTATGGAAATTTTAGGAGTACACTCTACGTACCTGGATTCCACGGGTAGCAGTGTATTGGATGTGTAAAAGCTGAGTACATAGCCATTTGGGGTGACCAGTAGACCGCCTAAAGTGGGTCCTAGTAAAGTAATATACACAGCATGTATCTTTAAAAAACATGACGTTCATTTTTATTTTTAATTGTTATATCAGACTGGGGTCACTTCTAATTGACAGAACCTCCTTCTTCTGGCATCATCTTGTCTATGAGTGACCGAAGTTCACCAATTATTCTCTGAGACCCCAATCGACTATCTTTTCTCTGAATCGAACATTGTCGATTTCATTGGAATCACATCGATGATGTCTTCCTTCTTCTAGAGTCTCTCTTATTGATTTATCCTCTTTCATGAGTTTTTCACGATTGAATTGTTTTTTATTTTTTTGTAGATCTATGATGTTGTAGGTTGATTTGAAGGTTAAGGATAAACTATATCAATTGTACAATGTCAAGGAATGTGATTTGTGCCTTTCTGTAGAGGTTTTCAATTATATGTTCAAAGAATGCCCAATACCCTAGTTTAGGGTATTGTTTGATGTAGAAATTTAACCCTGTTAATGCCTGCTATGAATTGTTTTCTTGAGTAAGGGTGTTTGATTATGAATATGGTTTATTACCTTGACATGGATGTCTTTTTCATTTTTGATTGATATTGGTCGTTGGGTCTAGAACTAATTGTTAGGCTATTTTTCATTCAATGCCCAGTGCTGTTAGTATGGAATTTATTATTATATGACATGCTTATAATATGTATTGTAGCTATTTAGCCAAGTAGTATTTGAGATTTACTTTGGCTGCTGGATATTGTTTGTGCATGATTGCTTGCACAGGGCTGTGGGAACCTGGTGTAGTTAGACCATAGGGGTAATGGATGCTGAGGGGTTCCCCAGGGTGTCTGTTATACTTTCACGTTGCGAGACCATAGAATGATGGATGTGGGTGATCTATCTGAGTGTCTGTAGTTCCACATTGGGAGACCACATGGATAATTGGACGTAAATCACTTCCTTAGAGAGTCTGTGGTATACCATTATGAAACTACAGAGGGAATAGAAGGTGAGTGCTTCCTGAGAAAGTCTTTGTCTAAGTCACACAAGAGGGGTTAGACTGTGAGTACTTCCTATAGGTTTGCTTATGAATGTTTTTTTGATTACTTAATAAATACCAATGGATGTAGTTGAAACTATAGGACTGTTTAATTTTGTGTACATCCTTGTTTATTACTCATTTTTTATTTTACATTCTATATTTTTTCACTGAAAGTTAGACACAAATCATTGGGTGGTTACCTATTAAGATTCGTCTCAAACCCTATTTGGGTAATTCTTTTGGTCCCAAATAGGTATAGATAAGTGAAATCACCCTTCTACTTTAGGTACTCGACTACTGTGGAGCTGGAGAGCATGGGACCATGCTAAGGCTTACGACGCTGTTGGAGTTGTTTACTTACATTCCGTTGTACTTTTTTCACGACCCCCACCCCACAAATTGTACCCCTCTAGGGCCGGCAATGTGAGAAGGGAAATAATGACCCCCAAGTCCCGCCTCTATTAGGCCTTGGGTTGGTGACTAGTACCGAGGGTATAGTAAACACACAAATGGGAGGCATTACCCACTAAGAGAAAACATGAAGAAGAGAGAGATAAGACATACACCAACCAACTCCAACTCAGACTGAAATATAAAATAAATCCACATTACACATATGTAATTTTATGAAAAACTATTACAAATGGAAGGGGAAATCTACAAGTACCAAAAAGAAAGTAAAAACATCAGTAACCACAAGCCCGAACTGCTCCTGTAACACCAAGCTAGTAAAAACCAACTTGATCTCCAACCTCCTCCAAGTGAATTGAAAAACATTTTATATATACATAGGGTGATTATAACAGTTTACTCAGTAGGATCCTCCCAGAAAATCTCGTGCAAAATCAATGAAAGCATGCTAAAGCATAGTGAACAACATGTGAAACTCACTCGTCACCAAAACAGGTATACTATATTCCCAGCCTCACCATGGATACTCTCACCATGTAGCACATAAAATAGTATATAATATAATAAACAATATCAAGGGTGCCACACTACTACTTGTGCACTTGTTTTCCGCTTTTCCCCAACGCCTCACATCCTAAGCATCTCTCTCCAAAAATTCATGCCCGTAGACACCAGGGCAAAGCACCACAACATGCACCTCATGCAGAAAAACCACCACATCCACATATGCAAGTAACCAGGTAGTTTATGGGAGCCACCATGTATAACATGTATCATACGTTGGGTGTTATACCTCAAGATATTACAACCCATACACCGAGTAAGGATCCTCAAGCCATCACAGCCTATACACGTGACATATATAGTAGTCCATAGAAATTGTTTTCCCGAATATATGTGTTTGAGTAACCAGAAGCCATTACAGCCCTCTATACACAAATATGGGGAAAACTAACCGTTGTGCCTACCAGTACAAGAAACTACCAAGAGAAGATATCAGAGCCAAATGGGGTAGTCACCCACCCATCCTCCCACCGGAATGTTGGGTAAAACACCCCCAGGGCTCATAATCCCCGGGGTGTCAGTTTCCCTAACTGGCGGGGTGTAATAGCCTATAAAAACACAAAAAGTACAAAATATTCAATATCTCACAACCACGCTATGGGAATAACCTTGTCTTAGACTCACCTATAGATAATGTATCCTGGACTCACAATTTCCACTTCTAAGACAAGGGTTCCTATAAGCACACAACCATTTAAAGAGATTTATTACATTACTTAATTCCCTTTTTATCAGTTTCACATTATGATAAATAATTATTTAAGCATTAATTAACCATTTACAATTTCCACATTATATTTCATTGGAATCACACCCAATGTTCACTGTCCCTTTAAAATTGAATCCCAACAAGCTCCAATCCCATGGGTTAGCATCATTTAGTAATTTATTTATTTATAGCATTACTTTCCCATATTCCCAGACATTCTATAAAAAACATTGTATGCTACTGAACACAAGAGGGCTCAACATGATGAGTAGATGAACTACCCATAGAGTCTTTGCCACATAGAGAAAGAGTGTAGACCCATCCTGACTTGAGAAGCTAGACACAAAAAGCATGTGGCATACCCCGCGCGTCTTCACCCGTTTTAGAAGAAGGATCAACTACCTTGAGCAATTGGGAATGTAAAGCAGATAACCAATCAAAAAATCATCAAGCATCAAAATATTCACATCCAACCCATTCCATTGTCTCCAGTTTCCTCCCCGACACCCACATGCATAACCCGATGCATCTCACCACTCTAGGCATCAACTTCTACCACAACCAATAGGCCTCCCTGCCCCCACATATCACAATATCCATCCAGGCTCACATCACAACACAAGCAGTAGGAAAACAAACAACATACCAATTGGGCTCTTGGACCATAAACAAGAAAGAGGGTAACTCGGAACCCTACATGGATTTATCTTTTATCAAAAAACCTGTTCTTTTATCCATATTGGATTAACCGAATTATTATTCTTAGGTTAAATAATTAAACATGCTTCTTACATCAATTTGGTTAACAGAAAATTACACAAGAAGAACCAGATGTATTTGTGCGCCTCTTAATCTTTAGCCAAACAATTATCAATTAATTCTGGCTTTACGTTATTTACCAATTTACATCAAGAACAAAATGCTAAACACAACAAGCATATATTTCACACTATATAGATAAGCAAGAGGAAATAACATATGAGTTATATTAATTTATTATCTAGTTCAAATATTAATTATGTCATTTCCATTATGATCCAGTGTGATAAAACATTCTAACTATACATTTTCATGTAAAAGAAAAGAGAAGAAACAAATCCCCTACCTCAAATAGTTCTTGACGTTCTTTATACAAGAACGAGTCACACAACGGGTTATGATCTCCTCTGTTGTGACAACTGTATCCACCCAAGGATGCAGAAACACCACCACATTGACCAACACACAAGAAAATCCCATTATTAACATAGATGGTAAGATTCCAAAAAAGTGTGCGGATAAATAGAAGGAGATGAACCCAAAAGAATGAAGAAATATCATACCATATATCAAATATTGATTGATACTGCTCGGTTTCATCAAAACAGAGTGGAAATAATCCTAGGAGGAAATTTTGATTGTTAAACTCCAACAAGATGGAATGAAAGGTTATAGAGTCTCACATCTGAGAATAATGAGAAATAATTAGGGAGGAATATATCCCATCCCTTTAGAATATTTAACAGACCGGCGATTTAAGGTACACTAGATTTCCCATTAAAAGAAAATCGCATTAAACCACGTGGTTTGAACAAGTAAAAAAATCTAGAGCCGTAGGAGAAATTAATATACGATTTATGGCCTTTGAATCAGCCTTATAGTCCTTAAAACGAGGCCTTAAATGCATTTTACGTCAAAGGAAATGTTAAAGTGGCGAAAATGAAGGAAGCTGGAAACACTATTCACAAACTCAAAATTTGGAAAAGGAGAAACACTTTTCATGAACCTCACCATTGGAACTACACAATTCTAGAAACACTATTCATGAACTCAAAATTTGGAAGAGGTAAAAAGGTAACCGTTCGAACCTCACCGTTCTGGAAACACTATTCATGAACTCAGAATTTGGAAAAGGAAAAATGGTCACTATTGGAACCTCACCATTATAAACTTATCATTCTGGAAACACTGTTCATGAACTGAAAATTTGGCAATGGAGAAAAGGTCATTGTTTCACTGTTCACAACTGTCTACCATTGGAACTATTCACCTATGGTCACTAATGACACTGTTCACATAAGGTCACCATTTCACTGTTCACAACTGTCTTCCATTGGAATTGTTCACCGATGGTCACTGATGAAACTGTTCACATAAGGTCATTGTTTCACTATTCGCAAATATCTACCATTGGAACTGTTCATCGATGGTCACTGATGACATTATTCACATTAAGGTCACCATTGCACTGTTCACAACTATCTACCATTGGAACTGGTGATCGATGGTCACCAATGACACTGTTCACATTAATGGAAAATTGGAAAAGTGTTGGGGATAAGTCACCTTGACCTCTGGAAACTCATCATACACCTAATTTTTGCAAAGGAATGGACTAGAGGGGTATGGGCCATTACATCATATACCTCTCGAAACATTCGCGTCCTGAAGAATTCAAAACCAACCTAAAAAGGAACATAAAAAAATATAAACAACCACCCATTGAGATACCTCTCAAAAGAGAGAATGAAATAATAAGCATTCAATGAAAGCCTTCTCCTAAACACAAAAGGTCTATAACCACAAACAAGTCAGTCTCTCCAGACCTCCACCTCAAAATCCCCCAACTGGGACTCTTCCACCTTCTGCACCATAAATGACTGCACGGTCATCTGAAAAAGACAACATCTTCCCCCAACTTCTCCCTTATGAAGATGTAATGCTGAAAGTTCATCCATTACTCTCTAGTAATCACTAGATTCATGCACTGCATCACCATGTGACTTCCTTCTCAGTGCATCAGCTACAACATTCCCCTCTCCAGGTGTATATGAAAATTTTAAGTCGTATTCCTATAAGAACTCCATCCACCGACACTGTTGTAAGTTCAAGTCACATTGGGATAAAACATACCTCACGCTCTTATCATTGGTGAAAACGACAAATCTCTCACTAATGAGGTAATGTCTCCACAACTTCAGAGAAAACACCACGAATGCCAACTCAAGATCATGGGTGGCATAGTTACATTCATGTGGATGTAACTGCCATGACCCATAAGAAACAACCGATCTCTGTTGCATCAGTATACAGCCTAAATCCAGATGAGAATCAATGAAGAAAACATCAAATCGAACTCCCTCTACTGGAAGACAAAGAACTGTAACAGTTAGTAACTTCTCCTTTAGATACTGGAAAGCATCCTGACACTAATTAGTCTATATGAACGCCTGATCCTTCATGGTCAAAGCTATAAATGGAGTTACAACTCATGAGAAATCGGCTACGAACCTTCTGTAGTAGCCTGCAATACCATGGAAACATTGTACCTCTAAAACTCTCTTGAGGGATTCCCAAGACACAAATTCTTCTATCTTTGATGGATCCACAGCTACTCCCAGCCGTGACACAACATGCCCCACGAAATGGACTTCTCGGGCCCAAAAATCAAACTTCAAAAAATTCCCAAACAACTGATGTTGAAGAAGAACTCCCGAAATGTTGTGTAGATGCTCTGCATGCTCTTTTTCAGACATGGAGTACACAAGGATGTCGTTGATGAAAACGACAACGAACTTGTCCAGGAACTCACAGAACACAGCGTTCATCAATCCCATGAACACAACTGGAGCATTTTTCATGCTGAACGACATTACAAAGAACACATAATTCTTATGATGACAAAGGAAAGAAATCTTCGGGATATCCTCATCCTTCACACGCATCTGCGGATACCCTGACAGCAAGTCAATCATTGAAAATCAACATGAACCCTTCATTTGATCGAATAAATAATCAATCTGTGGAAGGGGATAGCGATTCATTATTGTCACTTTGTTCAAGTGACTATAATCGATACATAACCACCAACTACCGTCAGCCTTATTCATGAAAAAAACTGGTGCACCCCACGGTGCCACACTCGGCCAAACAAAACCACACTTTAACAGACCATCAAGCTGTATAGGTAGCTCTCATAACTCAGAAGGGTACATCCTATATGGAGACATAGAGATAGGGGACGCTCTTGGTTGTAGCTCGATCCCACATCAATTTCTCATTGAGGGGGTAATGATACAACCTACTCTGGAAACACATCAGGGCACTCTTCTACGAACCTAGGAAACGCCAACTGCTAACCCTCTAAAGAATTTAGCATCAATGTAGCCATCAAGGATGATAAGGATGGAACACGCCTCTGACCCATTTGAGGGTCTCTCTCACCAACAAACACCACTAGATCTCCATCTGCATCAAAGAACATGACCTACCACTTAATTAAATCCATGATATCCTAAACCTATTACAACCAATCCATGTAGAGGATAACATCATATGGTTGTATTTGTAAACATAGGAAATCTCCCCAAGAGCAGTGCTTCCCCAGCACTATCTCATAGTCTCTACATACTTCAAAAAAGTCATCTTGACCTCTAACTGGCGTAGTAAACACAAAGGGCACTAGATGCCTTTCTACCTAATGTCCAAAATAATGGACAAGGGTAGGTGATATGAAGGAGTGTTCCTCTACTGAATCAAACAAGGAATACACTATGGTAGAAAACAAGAAAAGGGTACCTCTAACGACATCTAGCTCGCCTGGAGATGGCAATGCTAAAGCATGAAGCTGATTATGACCTCCTCCATGACCTCTCTGAACCTGATGAAGACCGCCACCATGGTCGCACTCTGGTCTCTGGGGACGAGGAGAGTTATGGGTCTGTCCTATTCCTTCCTCATCTTTCTGCTGCTGATCTAATGATGGTGCAACCTGCTGCTGTTGCATTGGCTGGAAATGCCTCAAAAGAGGGACTTGGATCGGAACAAATAGTGCACAATGATTAATCTAAAATGTCGGGCACTCCCACTGTTGTTAACCTCAACCACCACAAGAAAAAGAAGAACATGATCCCTTCATATATGCTTGCGAGTTTCCTCCCCTGGAGAAATGAGATGCTGAGGGATGAGACCTACCCTCATCTGAACGAAAACTCTTCTTCCCTGAAAAATGGGAACCCCAGACCACATCTCTTCTTCATGAGGTATCATGATGGCTCCCCTTTCTTGATGATCCAGTTCTAGCCAAAGTCCTCTCGACGACCTCTGCCTTTTCCAGCACCTCAAGATATGTCTTCAGCATAAATGGGGTGACCTGGTGGCTGCTATGGGTTTTTAATTTTTTTTTTTAAAATATCAATAATACAATAAAATATACACACATAAATCACATCAGTCAACATCCAAGCTTGAAATCCATTATCAAATATAACCATATAAACAAAATTTAATAACAAAATTAGTATCGAATAAAACCTATAACAAAATAATTGAAACAAATTAATATATTTCAATTCAAACATACTATAACAGATCGAATGTATTGAATTTTCAAAATATATTCATAATTTTGATTACCATTTTAAAATTTAAAAATCGTTTATTCTATGGTTCAAATTAGATTTTTTCCCTATGATTTCATGTTAATCCGATGTCATTCGCAATGCATTTGGTCTTTTATGACACCAGAAGTGCATTTTCGTTCACCGTGGGAACATGACAGCTTTAATTGATGTGTCGTCTGCCCAACAACTTCACAATTCACTCACCCATTATTTTAGTCTGAATTCAGGCTATTTTAATGTCGTTCGGCAGGTTTGGACCACCCCACGCGTGTTTCTGAAGCGCACCCAACAGTTAAAAAACGCATATTGATCTGTACCGTGAAAACCACATGTCTGATTGATGTTCTATCTCCTCGTACATGTCACGAATTATATTTAGATTGTTTCCCTATGATTTCAGGTCAATCCAATGTTGTTCGCTATGAATTTGACCATTAAACACTCAATTTGGCCGTTTATGACACCATAAGTGTTTTCTCAGTCACCGCAGGCACACACCACCTCCGATTGATGTGTTTTCTACCTAAACACTTCAAAATTCACTCACCTGTTGTTTTAATTTGATGTAATTTAATTCTGACGTTGTTCAACCAGTTTGGACCACCCCACACGCATCTCTGATGCACTCCCAACACTTCAAAAATGCATATTCAGCCGTACCCCGCAAACCAGATGTCTGATTGGCATGTCGTCTCCTCTTACAAATCACGAATAATAATTATATTGTTTTCTGGTGATTTCAGGTCAATCCTATGTTTTCCACAATGAATTTGACCATTAAATGTCCATTTTGGACGTTTATGACACTAGAAGTGCATTCTCGGTCACCACGGGCACACATCACCTCCAACTGACAATTAGTCTACCCGAACACTTCACAATTAACTCACTCATTGTTTTCGTTGGATTTCAGGTCAATCTGACGTCGTTCGGCCGGTTTGGACAACCCCACGTGTGTTTTTGAAGCACACTGAACACTTAATAAACGCATATTGAGTTGTACCGCGCAAACCACACATCCGATTGACATGCCTTCTCCTCTCACATGTCATGAATAATAATTATATTTTTTCACTATGATTTCAGGTCAATCTGATGTCGTTTTCTATGAATTTGACTGTTAAACCCTCGGTTTGGCCGTATATGACACCAAAAGTTCATTCTCGGTCACCGCGGGCACACAACACTTCCGATTGATGTTTCCTCTACCCGAACACTTCACAATTCACTCTCCCATAGTTTTCTTCCGATTTCAGGTCATTCCAACGTCGTTCGGCCTATTTTGACCACCCCACGTGCTTTTCGGAACCACACTCAACAATTAAAAAATGAATATTGAGTTGGTTTGTGCAAACCTCATTTCGGATTGATGTATCATCTCCTTGTACTCATCATGAATAATAATTATATTGTTTCCCTGTGATTTCAGGACAATCCAATGTTGTTCTCTATGAATTTGACCGTTAAATGCCCGTTTTGGTCGTTTATGACACTAGAAGTGCATTATTGGTCACCGCAGGCACATGGAACCTCAGATTAATGAAACGTCTACTCGAACACTTCATAATTCACTCACCTGTTGTTTTCGTCTGATTTCAAGCCATTCTGACGTCATTCGGCCAGTTTGGACTGCCCCACGCGCATTTCTAAAGTGCACTCAACACTTAAAAAACACATATTTAGTCGTACCATCAAAACCACACATCTGATTGACGTGTCTTCTCCTCATACAAGTCAAAAATTATAATTAGATTATTTCTCTGTGATTTCAGGTCAATCTGATGTCATTCTCTATGAATGTGACCGTTAAACGCCTGTTTTGGCTGTCTATGACACCAGAAGTGCGTTCTCGATCACTGCAGGTACATGACACCTCCGATTGATGTGATATCTACCCAAAAACTTCAAAATTCACTCACCCATTGTTTTCTTTTGATTTCAATCCATTATGACACCATTAGACTAGTTTGGACTGCCCCACGCACGTTTTTGAAGCGCGCTCAACACTTAAAAAAATTCATATTGAGCCGTATAGCGCAAACCACACGTTCGATTGACGTATCGTCTCCTTATACATATCATGAATAATAATTACATTGTTTCTCTATTATTTCACATCAATATTATGTCGTTCTCTATGAATTTGACCGTTAAAGACCCATTTTGGCCGTTTATGACACCAGAAGTGCGTTCTCGGTCACCGCGGGTACACGGCACCTCTGATTGACGTGTCGTCTACCCGACCACTTCACAATTCACTCACCCGTTGTTTTCGTCTTATTTTAGGCAATATAGATGTCGTTCGGCTGGTTTGGACCACCCCACCTTCGTTTTTGAAGCGTGCCCAACACTTAAAAATGTATATTGAGCCGTACCGCGCAAACCGCACGTCCGATTGACGTTCTGTCACCTCGTACAGGTCAAAAATAATAATTAGATTGTTTCCCTATGATTTTAGGTAAATATGATGATGTTCGCTATGAATTTGACTGTTAAACATCCATTTTGTTCGTTTATGACACCAGAAGTGCGTTATCAGTCACCACGGGTACACAACACCTCTGATTGACATGCCATCGGCCGGTTTGGACCGCCCCACGAGCATTTCTGAAGCGCCCTCAACACTTAAAAAACAAATATTGATCCGTACCGCACAAACTGCACATTTTATTTATGTGAAGTCTCCTCATTCACGTCAAAATTAATAAGTAGATAGTTTCACTGTGATTTCAGGTCAATCTAATGTCGCCTACTATGCATTTGACTGTTAAACACATGTTTTGGCCATTTGTGACACCAGAAGTGCGTTCTTGGTCACCGCGAGCATATGACACCTCTGATTGACATGCCATATGCCTGACCAATTCAAAATCCACCCACCCGTTATTGCCGTATGATTTCAGGCCAATTCGACGTCGTTCGATAGATTTGGCCCAACCCACCTGCGTTTCGGAAGCGCACCAACACTTAAAAAACGCATATTGAGTCGTACCGCACAAACCAAACGTCTGATTGACATGTCGTCTCCTCGTACACATCACGAATAATAATTACATTGTTTCCATATGATTTTAGGTCAATCCGATGTCATCTGCTATGAATCTGACTGTTAAACGCCCGTTTTGACCGTTTTTGACACAAGAAGTACCTTTTCAGTCACTACGGGCACACGACACCTACGATTGACATGTCGTTAGCCCAAACACTTAAAATGTCACTCACCTATTGCTGTCGTATGATTTCAGGCCATTCCGACGTCATTAGGCCGGTTTGGACCACCCCATGCGCGTTTTTAAAGCGCGCCCAATGCTTAAAAAACGCATATTGATCTGTATCGTGAAAACCGCACATCCGATTGATATTTCGTCTCATCGTACACATCATGAATAATAATTAGATTGTTTATCTGTGATTTTAGGTCAATACGATGTCTTCCGCTATGAATTTGACCGTTAAACGCCCGTTTAGGCCGTTTATGACAATAGAAGTGCGTTCTCGGTCACCACGGGCACACAACACCTACGATTGATGTATCGTCTACTCGACCACTTTAAAATTCACTCACCCATTGTTATAATCTTATTTCGGTCCAATCTGACGTCATTCGGCTGGTTTGGCCCACCCCACGTGCATTTCTGAAGTGTTCCCAACACTTCAAAAATGCTTATTGAGCCGTACCATGCAAACCGCATGTCCGATTGATGTTCTGTATACTCCTTCATGTTAGGAATAATAATTAGATTTATGACCTATGATTTTAAGTCAATATGATGTCTTCCTCTATGAATTTGTCCATTAAAAGCCCATTTTGGTCGTTTATGACACTAGAAGTGCGTTTTCCGTCACTGCGGGCACACAGCACCTCTGATTGACGTGTCGTCTTCCCAACCACTTCCAAATTTACTGAACTATTGTTGTTTTCTGATTTCAGGCCCCTCCAACATCATTCGACTAGTTTGGACCGGCCACACGCGTTTTTGAAGTGCGCCGAACACTTAAAAACTTATATTGAGCCCTAACATGCAAATCGCACGTCTGATTGACGTTTCGTCTCCTTGTACACATCAAGAATAATAATTATGTTGTTTACCTATGATTTTAGGTCAATACAATGTAATCCTCTATGCATTTTACCGTTAAACACCCGTTTTGGCCTTTTATGACACTAGAAGTGCGTTCTCGGTCACCACAGGCACACGACACCTCTGATTGATGTGTCGTCTTCCCAACCACTTCACAATTTACTCACCAGTTGATTTCTTCTAATTTCAGGACATTCTGATGTCATTCGGCCAATTTGGACCACCCCATGCATGTTTCAGAAGTGCACCCAACACATAAAAATTCATTTTGAGCCTTACCGCGCAAACCGCATGTCCGATTGACGTGTCATCTCCATGTACACGTCCGGAATAATTATTATATAGTATCCTAATAACCCTTGAAATCTTCAGATATCGAAAGAGTTATTGGGCTTCTCCAAAGAAACAACTTCCTGAACTTTCTATCCATCCAATGTCACACCTTCCTCTGAGATTATTTGACCTAATAACTATACCTAATCATTAGAAAAGTGACATATATATAGATTGGCTTATAGTCTATGCTCTATAAGTGTAATCTGGATGATGTCAAGATATTGGGTATGATCATCATCAGTCTTGTAGTGCACAAATATGTAATCCAAAAATACTAAAACAAACTAATCTAGCTAAAAATGGAAGATTCTATTCATCAAGGATATAAAAAATTCTAGAGAATTCATCATCACAAATGAAATTACCTAATGCATGGGGTTCATCCTCATCTGTATCACCAATATCACTTCGATGTCCACCAGCTATATTCGGAGCCTACAATATATATCAATATTATGTATCTTAAACATATCAATAAAATTCAATCTGAGTATGGTTCATTTTATTGTTTACCTTTGGCGCCACTTGTTGCGTTATCATTTCATCGATACGTGATGTAATTTGTGACAACCTCTCCTCATACTCTGCATGTAACTGAGGAAACTCTGCAACCCTATTGCACAACATATCCTGCATGGTAGAATCTATCTCAGTATATGTGCGCATCCTTGAATCTCTGCATGCACCCATCACATCTACTCTAACAATTTCACGTCATGGGACACCACTGCCGAAAGTCAAAGACTAACCATGACCGTCATGCCCCACAACACGGTGATATATTTCATCTCTACTCACAATACTACGATGTTTCTCCATGAGAAACTTCGCTAACTGAGCATCAAATTGAGCCTATAGCACATAATGAATCAATGAACAAATATGAATAATTTATATAAAATAAAAATACATTTATTAGTAAATATTTTCCTTACTATAACACTGGAAATATTGGGATCACCCTCCCTATGATTCCTCACCCATATGGACATCTGATTGATCATCTCAGCACGTTGGTGTAACTTTAAAAAATAGTTTCACCATGTTATAGTACAATATTTTTAAAATATGAATGAATAGTGAATTCTAAACTTACATCAGTGGCAACTCTGGAAGGCGTACCCTGCATTGCCTGATTATGTAAATGAAGAGCAGAATCAGTCTACATTCTAAGTATTTACTTAATAGACATTTGAAAAATTAGTCATTTATCGATTAAAAGTAATAAATCTTACCATCACTGCCCGAGTCGACCCAAACGCAACCAAATCCTGCCACTGATCAGGAATAATGCCCGAAGGGACTCGCTGTAGAATGTTTGGAACTCCCGTAAATGGTGTTAAGTGATCTCTCTTCACCCTTGACTTGTAATCCTTCCTTAATTTTCGGCACTTGGACATACATACAGCCTAAAACTCATCAGGATAGGATGTCAAATTATCTTGTTAAAACAAACTGTCATTAGATTGGATAATAACAATAAAAATTTAATGAATAATTAAACATTGAATTTACCTGAACCTCCCACCATAATCTGTCCATCATATCTTGTGTTAAAGAACTCCATTCACAAGTCATATGAGGGAATTTGTGTCTGTCTCGTATCATATGCCCAAAATAACGACTCAATACAATAGCACCATCTCCGACTGGATAAAATGAGTCATCAAATAAAACATACAATCGGTCTCCAAAGTTCCAGGATCAAACCCCTCTACCAGGACCCCTATGTCTGTTGGAAGACGCACTAGTTCCTGATAAACATAAATTCATAATTCAATTACAATATAAAATAATGATTAGAAACAGTTAGGGAAATTTACATAGAAAACTACTATCAATTAATTTAGAAAAATGAAAACATACATACCGACAACATCAGGTGGACTACTATGACCACCCTGTGACATACCTACATTAAATTAAATTATAGTTAAATCAAACGATTTTTATACATATATAACTCTTAAAAAATTTACAAAAAATAACTGGGGATATAATTACAATTTTCACAAATCATTCAGGTCTATCTTATCTCCTTCAACTGTCTCTCTGGCCCATTGTATATCATCATCTCATAGAGATACTGTTGTTTCGTCAAGTTTTTGATCAAGAAATGTAACAAAGTCAGGTTCCTATTGGTTAATTAGAAAAACCCCTTTTCTAGAAATTCTCACCAAAACATTCCAATCAGAATCAATGCTGACAAAGAAAACTTGTTCTGCCTGTGATTTCAATATGAAGGGATCATTTCTTATTAGGTCATATTTATATAGCATATTGTTAAATATTACTAATGTAAATTGGAAGCTATCAACTTTCGTTCCATGAACCGAATCGACCCAATCACACATTAACTATAAGTGTTTTAAGCCATGACCATAAATAACCTCAACAATATCTCTCAGCAATCCTTAATAATAACCCGCACCAACAAAAGAACAACCAAATCCACTATTTTGTGTGGCTCGGTTCATCTCAACATCTCTAATATGAAATCGGAATCCATTAACATCTAAAGACTTGTAGCAACAAGCTGTAATAAATGGATCATCATCTAGTTGGTTGAGTTCTTAGCACACATAATGGGTTAAATCACGTAACTTTTGAATCGGAAAATTTCACATATATAGTTTAATGGATAAAGGATTGTGAAAATACAACTAATTTGTACTATAAAAAAATTAAATCAATTATACGTACATGTGTCTTGAACCACTCATGAAATGTTTTGAAATGATGTTTTTGGATTTAGTAGTCAGTTTCACGAGGCCTTTCACGTTTCAACTCAGCGATATGTATCTGAAATCACAAAAAAATATAATGTAGGCAATAAAATAAATATATAAACAAAAAACACATCAATTATGACACATCATATCATTGAGAATTATGTTCATTGGATCAACTGTTCTCAAATCAACATTCATATGAATACATTTTGAGTGATGACATGAAACATAATCTTATCCATGACGTTTCCATGTCTTATAGTTTTTCAAAAACCATTCAAAAAAAATATTCTCTAACACTATCTAGTTTTATGAGATATCTATTTGAACATTTTATACATGGACAACTAATCATTTCGCTTGAAATTTGTTGGTGAAATCCATAAATCGCTTTATCCCCTTATAATATTCATCCAAAACCCTATCTTTTATATCAATCCAGTTCTTATCAATATATGTTATTAATAGAAATCAAAAGTGAAATATCTTATTTAAATTGTAAAAAACAACATATCATTAAAATTTAAAAACCAATGAATTCAAAGCTAATATGAAGGATAAAAAACATTACCTGTATAAGACACGACCGCGAGTAACAGGGTGTGACTCGATTGTGGATCCATGACAGTGCAACGACTTGAAGACAGGGGTTCAATGGCTAGACTCGAAAGGGAAGGAACCGTTGGAAAACCCGTTGAAGGGTTATACATGGCAGGGTACGACAGACCGGGAGGGTCCAATGGAGGCAGGACGTGAAGACTTGCCGGAGGGATGCAGCGGGGCTGGGAGGGGACAACGACGGAAGGACTGTTCGAAGGTGCATCACGGAGGTAGGGGTGGGGGTTTCGGGGTCGCGGGGGGTGTCAGGGTCGCGGGGTGGGGGCAGCATGGAGGCAAGGTGGTGGGGGTCGTCGGGGTTGCGGGTGGGGCAGCGCGGAGGCAAGTGGGTGGGGGTCGGCGGGGGTTAGGGTCGGTGAGGGTCGGGGTCTCCAGGGGTCTCCGGGGGTCACCGGGGGTCGGGGGTCACTGTGGGTCAGGGTCGGGGATGGGTGGGTCATGGGGTAAGGGAGAGAAAAATTAGTGCGTGGGGGTCGAGAGGAAAATATTAGGGCGTGGGGTGTATAAAATTGCAATGACCTCCATTTGGCAGCTGCTGTTGATAGTATTAGCGGCCGCCAAATGGAAGATTCTATAATTACATGATGTTATTAAGATTTTCATGACATATTATATACTACCTTTACTTATTTTATATTAAATTTGCATAATTTGTGTGAAATATTAATGTTTTAATACTAAGTATAATTTTTGAGCATTTTTAGAAGTAGTCCAATTGAGTCAGTTTTTTATTTTATTTATAACTCTCACCATGATGATCCAAATTGTTTGGTTTTTTTAGGATTACTAGTTCAATATAAAAAATTTCATTAGAAGGGATCATGAGACAATCCTGCCATTTGAAGGGTCATATGGACCACACAAGAAGGCCCAATGAATCTGTGAAGAAACTGGACCAGCCTTGAATATTGATTTACTGGGCTCAATCCAGATGTCGAAAAACATTAATTCTCAACCATAATTTGGGGGACACTACATGTCATCTTGGATAAAAATTTCAAGGCCCAAATCCAAGTACCATGGGACCAACTTGTTCATTTAAACTCAGCCCACCATTCTGGCTGGGAATTGAAATCAGCACACTAATGTTGACTTTTCACCTGATTTAGACATCCATGATAGATGAGAGTTTTCAGTGTGAAATCCAAGATATAGGCATCCAACATTTTTGAATAAATTATTTTTATTTGAAGGCATCTTACTATGAAAAAATCAATTCACATTTCGGCCATTGAAAGGTCTGGATTGAAATAGACAAAATGACATTATTTATTAAAACCGCCATAACATTGGCTAAAAAAGTCTATAGGAGGAAAAATTTTGAGGGTGGACAGAATACATCCATATATACATCTTTGAAGAAAACACCATCTCATGATTCATCTGTCTAGATTTGTAAATCTGTGGTTCAAGTGGAGGGACAGTTTTGGAATGCAAACAGCCCACAACCTTTGGGCTATAAATACACCCCCTCCTCTCATTCCAAGAGGATGACACTTCAGCACGTAAGGGGGAGGTTTGGCATTACTAGAGACTTGAAAAGTTTCTAGGATGATATTATTTGAACTTGTTTCAACAGGAGAGACCTCTCTTACACTTCTCATTCATGTTTGTTTTTGTTTGCTTTCAATTGTAATTGTGTAACTTTGTTTTCATTTCAATCAAATTTAAGTGCTTGTTTTTTCTTCAATACCTCTTATTCTTCTCCACCTTATGTATAATAATATTAATGGTCTTAAAATAGTTTGAATCATTTTAAATTTCAGTCCCTTATTTTTCTTCCTCATTCAATCGAAATTCCATTTTTGATTCTCAAAATCTTTTGTGTGTGTGTTCGGCACACTACCCTTTTCTTGTCCCTTTCTTTTTCTAATCTTTTTAAATCGACACCATAAAAATTAAAACCAGATTATCAAAAATCATAATGGATGAGTAAATATACCATTGGGGTGAGTTGTAATTTAGTGTTGTTAAGTGATTGAGAGTTTTGGCTCGATGAGTATTCTTTAAATTAATATTGTGTATGTTAAACTTAATATGTAATGGATTAATGATGTGTTTTGTTTAACAAGTGGTTTCCATGGAATATTGGAACCATAAATACACTACCATAAATAATTTTTGATTGAGATTAGATACCTAAGTTATGTTAATCCTTGGATTAAAGTCTTTACACTTTGGAATTCAAATAAACGTCAACTTATGACATGGTTGTTAATTTAATGCAATAAAAGCAAGGCTCAATGATATCAGAAGATTAACTCCCCAATAATGAACTCACCCCAATATGCATATATTTTTTAAATCAAGAATCAACCATCAATCATTTCAATTTAGCTCTGTAAACAAACCCCACCATTCAAAATACAATCAACTAAAAACAAACGACTATTACAAAGTATCATTGCCGAGGATTCGACCCAAGTGCTACTATACAAATTAGCAGAGCACCGGAACCTTGACTGGTCAATAGGAGAAAATCGGTCATGCGTTTCAAATGGCACCATTGCCGGGGATGGTTCTTTAAGTATTCATTGGATACTGGTTATTATAACAAAACCCAAAAAAACAAAATTTAAAAAAAAAATGAAAAAAAAACACAAAGAAAAACCTTTCGTCCTTTTACCTCCAACATCCCTATGAATGCCCCGTAGCCTCCCAAACAATCCATTGAATTTGTTTGACCCTAAACTTGAGTGAACACTTTGCAAACATTGGAGGAACATAAGAGATAATCAAATAATTCAAGAACCAGTCCTTATCCAACCAATTGAATTAGATATGCCCAATCCTAGGGAAAAAACACTTAAAGAACTCACCGCCCCGGATTTGAATTACCATCCTCTTGGTATTCAATATCCAAACATAGAGGCTGAATTTGAACTCAAATATGGTTTGATTCAACTTCATCCTCATTTCCACGGGCTAGCTGGTGAGGATCCACATCTCCACCTTAATGAGTTCCAAGTAGTTTACTCTACCATGAAGCTTCAAGGGGTTTCTGAAGAACAAATAAAACTTCAAGAATTCTCTTTCTCCCTAGCTGACACTGCTAAGTCAGGGATTTATTACCTACCTCCTGGTTCCATAACCACATGTAATGACATGAAGCGACTCTTCTTAGAGAAATTCTTTTCTGCTTCCCATACTGCTTCTATTCGAAAGGAAATAAGTGGTATACGTCAACTCCCAAGTGAATCACTCCATGAGTACTGGAAGAGGTTCAAAAATATTGTGGCAACCTATCCACACCATCAAATCTCTGACCAACTCTTGATCCAATACTTCTATGAGGGGTTATTGGCTATAGAGAGAACTCTCATAGATGCCGCAAGTGGCGGTGCTCTTGTTGATAAAACTCCTGCAGTAGAAAGAGATCTCATAAGTAACATGGCTGCAAACACACAACAATTACATACTCGAGCACATGCTCAAGTCAAGCAAGCCCAAGATAATAAATCAATTGAGCTGAACAAGATGACCGAGTGGATGAGTGAACTTATAGGTCTTGTGCGTCAACTAGCTGTGGCTACCAAATCCCCAACCTCATCTTCTCCACAATCACTATTTTTTGGACATGTAAAAAACTGTGGAATCTACAACTCTTCATCTCATCCAATAGACACATGTCCACAACTTCAATCGGATCAATCCAATTCATCTGGACCAATGGAGCTCAATGTAGCATATGCTTAGCGGAACACCAAACCTCAACTATCAGGTCAGTTTGTTAGAATCTTCCACCAACCTCATTCTGAGCCCTTATCTTCTTCCTATAACCTAGGCCAAAGGTTTGGTAATACCATCTCTCATCCCCCTCAATTCCCTCCTCAAAACACAAACCAATTACAATATGATCAAGGTGTTGGTAACTTCCAACAACCTTATCCTTTTATTCCTCAACCTCAAAGGAATAATCCTCCTATTAGATTTTATTATCCTAGTGACCCTTCCAAATTCCAAAACCAATACAATTGCTTTCCCATGATAACAAATATAGGTAATCCCAATACGAGACAAGCCTCTTCTTCCATGCAACCATGGTACAGTGCCGTTTAAGATCTTTCCTCTTTCACCCATTCAAGCCTCAAGAACATTGAAACCAAAATTGGTCAACTTGCATCCCACCTTAGTTAGCAGCAACCATCCAATTCTTCACAACTCCCAGCTCAACCATTACCCAACCCCAAGGGTAATGTAAGTGAAATATCACTTAGATCAGGAAATAAAATTTCTATGCATCAAGATAAGTCCTCCAACCCTCATTTGATTGTTGACCTAGAAAATGAAAATAAAAAGAAACTTGAAAAGGAACCTGAAACCATTCCCTCACCTCCTTCAATTCCACTTAGGAATCCAATTCCTTTTCCTCAAGCTATTTCTAAACCAAGGAAGTCCTTTAAACCTGATCCTAGAATGCTCGACATGTTTAGACATGTTGAAGTAAACATTACCCACTTAGATGCCATAAAACAAATTCCTAAGTATGCCAATTTTATCAGGGAGTTTTGTACCCACATGAGGCAACTTAGGACCTTTGAAAATGTTTCAACCCAGGAGTCCATACCCATTTAGGGAAAATATCCATGGACCTTTACGGTTCCATTCCAAATTGGATGTTTGAACTTTGATGATGCACTCATACACCTAGGAGCCTTAATTAATGTCATTCTCACATCCATATTCTCCAACCTTGGTCTAGGTCCCTTACATACAAAAAGTGTTTTCTTTCAATTGGATAATCGAATAATAGCCAGTCCCGATGGAATAATTGAGGATGCCATTGTCCGAGTCAATGATCTTATCTTCCATGATGATTTCTATGTCCTTGAGATGGAAGGTGAGACGAACTCTTCTCGATCTCCCCTAATTCTAGGAAGACCATTTCTCATGACTGTGAGAACCAAGAGTGATGTCCATTAAGGCATCTTATCCATGGAATTCGGTGGCCAACAGGTCATGTTCGACATTTACCAATCCATGTGATACCCATCTGACGATCACTCTATATTCTCAATCCATGCTTCTGAGGACACTTCTAAGAGTCAATTAAACCACATTCCATCATGTTCATCCTATTCTGAAGATAAAGGATCTGGTAAAATTTTTCACAATGATTAACCAAGTCATAAATGATGAAGTTTATGTGGACCCCTCATTCATAGACTCCATAAATCTAGAGGAACTTGAAAACTCTCTTGAATCCCACATCAATTCTGATCTCTACTGCTCCACCATGGATGGAATTAAGGAAAATGAATATGAAGCAACTGAAGTCCTCACATCCATTCTTGAGATGTATAACCCACAAATGAGAGATGATACTGATCTAAAAACTCTTCCTAAACACCTGAAATATGCATTCCTTTTCCACAATCATTCTTATCCTGTCATTATATCTTCTTATCTTACTAAAACTGAGGAGTCCAAACTTGTTCAGGTCTTAGAGGAAATCAAAAATGCCTTATGGTGGACCCTAGATGACATACCAGGAATCACACCTGCTCTTTTCATGCATCACATCCATCATGATGAATCATCCAAACCAATTTGATAACCACAAAGAAGACTCAATCCACTCATCCTTGAGGTAGATAGGGAAGAGATCACCAAGCTTCTTCAAGATGGTATTATCTACCCAATTTCTGATTGTGAATGGGTTTGTCCAATTCAAGTTCAACTTAAGAAGGGTGGGATAACTCTTTTCACAAATGAGCATGGAGAGGTAATCAAAACTCGAGTGAAGAACAAATGGCATGTGTGCATCCACTATAGAAAATTGAATGTTGAAACCCGAAAATATCACTACCCTCTTCCATTCCTTGATCAAATGCTAGAACGATTAGTTGAAAATTAACACTATTGCTTTCTTGATGGATAAATTGGCTACTTCTAAATCCCAATCGCACCTTAGGACCAAGAAAAGACTACTTTCACATGCCCCTTTGGAACATATGCATATAGAAGAATTCCTTTTGGCCTTTGTAATTCTCCTACAACATTCCAGAGGGGTATGATGAGTATCTTTTCAGAATTCATTGAACACTACATGGAAGTCTTCATGGATGACTTCACCATTTATGGTGAGTTATTTGAGTCGTGATTGCATTCACTCTCTCTAGTCCGTAAAAATTGAGTCAAGTGTAACCTTGTGTTAAATTTTGAAAAATGTCACTTCATGGTGAAAATGGGATTTTTCTAGGGAACATAGTTTCAAAAGATGGGATTGAAGTTGATCCTACCAAAATTGAAGTTATCCAATCACTTCCTGAACCCAACTCTGTTCGAGACATCCGATCATTCCTCGTTCAAGCTGGTTTCTATCGGCGATTCATCCATAAATTTAGTAAAATTTCCCTCCCACCCACTGGATTGCTCCAAAATGATGTCACTTTCCATTTTGATGAGGTTTGCAAGAGAGAATTCATTGAATACAAAACTACTCTTACATCTTCCCGGATATTCCAACCCCCAGATTGGTCCTTACCCTTTGAATTGATGTGTGATGCTTCTGATAGAGCTGTTGGGGATATTCTTGGTCAAAGAAGAGCAAAGATTCTTCCTATCATCAATTATGCCCCAAAAACATTGGATGAAACTCAATCTCACTACACTGTCACTGAAAAATAAATTTTAGTAGTTGTTTTTTCCATAGATAAATTCCGGCCCTATCTCTTAGGTGCCAAAATCATCATCTTCATTGACCATTCTTCTAAAATGTTATTACTCAAGTAAAGTGATTACAAACTGAGGCTAATAATATGGATCTTAATTCTCCAAGAGATTGACCTTGAAATCAAAGATAGACCAGTAAAATAAAACCCTATGGCTAATCACTTGAGTAGAATTTCTAATTCTTCTCATTCTAAAATCATCGATCCTGAATTCCCAACTGAGCACCTTTCATCTGTCACTCCAAAAATACCATGGTATTCCCAAACTGTAAATTACTTGGTTTCTGGTGTTTTTCATGAATTTGTTTTTTCAAAAGAACAGGAAATGAAGTTGAAAAGTGATTCAAAACACTATTTTTGGGAAGAAAATATATTTTGGAAAACTGGGGCAGACATGGTAATTAGAAGATGTGTTGATGGAGATGAACATTCCTCCATCATAGAATTCTATCACTCAATGCCTAGTGGTGACCACTTTGGACTATAAAGGACCTCCCGGAAGGTCCTAGACTCTGGATTTATATGGACTTCACTCTTCAAGACACACATGAGTTCTGTCAATCATGTCCCACTTGCCAAAATTTTTCCACAATTTCAAAGAGAAATGAAATTCCCCAAAAGCCCTTAATTATCTGTGAGATCGTCGATGTTTGGGGCATCGATTTCATGGGACCATTTCCCCTTCCAATATATTCTCATACATCATTCTTATGGTTGATTATGTTTCTAGGTGGGTCGAGCCCAAACCAATTAGAAAGGATGATTCACATACTGTTAGTGAGTCCCTAAAGAGACACATCTTCCATAGATTTGGCACACCTCGTTCCTTGATAAGTGACTTAGGAACCCATTTTTGTTTTAAAACCATGGAATATATTTTGAAAAAGAATGGGGTTGTACATAAAACTTAAACTGTATATCACCCCTAAACAAATGGCATGACTGAACTTTCTAATAGAGAAGTGAAAAGAGTGCTTGAGAGAATTGTAAAACCTACCAGAAAAGACTGGTCTGAAAAACATGGTGAAGCACTTTGGGCTTGTCGAACTACCTATAAAACACCCATTGGGATGTCTCCTTTTAGGGTAGTTTTTGGTAAAGTATTTCATCTACCAGTTGAAATCCAACATAAGTCTTTTTGGGCTGTGAAAACATGTTATTTTGATTATAAAAAACCTGGTGAAGAAATATTGTTTCAATTGGATAAACTAGTAGAGATTCGACTTGAATCCTATCAGAATTACAATCTGTACAAAGAAAAGTCTAAGGTACTCCATGACAAACACATCTTGAGAAAGGTATTTCATGAAGGTGAAAAGGTAATGCTCTTTATTTATTGATTTCGGCTTCACCCATGTAATCTTAATTCTCGTTGGGAATTTCCTTTTCTTATTACTAATGCTTACCCATTTGGTGCAATGCAAGTCCAAGATCCCTCTTCCAAAAGGACATTTGCGGTTAATGGACATCGGTTAAAGCATCACCATGAGAGGATGCACAATCCAGGATCAGCAAGGACTTCCACTAGATCCCCAACTTCTCTAGCCGACCTACCACTAGATGGAGACGGCAACTTTCCAAATCTAAACTAGGGGCACCTCTTTCCCTTTAACTCTCTATCTATCTCTTCCTCTCTCTACCTCTTTCTTCTTCTTCGTCTCTATTTCATTTTTTACCACTTTCATTATCAAAACATTTCTTTTTCACATTCTCTTTTGTGTGGGTGTATATTTGTAAAATAAAAAATAAAAACCTTAAAAAAGAATCACTTAAAAAATAAAAAAAATTATGAGTCATGCTTACTCACCATTGAGTTTTGAAATTTTTTCCAACCATTTTGGGGAGTTAAAAAATGTTTTCATCTCAAAAATTTTGTATTTTCATCATGACATTGGATAAATAATTTTGTTTCAAAAATAAAAAACTTTGAATGCTCAATTTTTGATTTGGAAAATTCTTTTCCCGAACCGTGAGGAACAACATTTGCTTTAATGCCAAGGCCACCTATGGCCATCTTTTCAAAATGTGTGTTTCCACCCCAATTTGTGAGTCTTGAGTTTTTGGACCTTCGAGCTGAATTTCCTAACATAGTGTGCATTAATATGATAGAGTCATTTTCTGAACCACATGAGAATCACAATAGCCAAATAGCCTCCCATTTCCCTTACAGTAAACCTCCTTCTGAAAGCCCCTTCTAGCCTATGAAATCCATTTCTTTGATAGCCACATTACAAGCCCAATACCTTTTCCCAACCAATATCAACATGGTTTTTCATTTCATAGTTTTTTTTTAAAAAAAAATTAAGTCTGGGGGGGATGGATTTCATTTTGGGAACCCGTTGTTGATTTCACCATGTTATCATATGCTTGAGGGAAATCATCCATTTCAGTGTGGGAGAGAGGTTATCATTCGGTTTGTTTTGGGTAATATAATTTACTTTCATTTATGTAATTTTGTAAAATTTATTGACAAGTGTTAAAAAAAATTCAAAAATGATACAAAAAATAAAAAAATGAAAAAATTGGTTGTGTCTTGGGTAAGTCAAAAATCACTCTTCCTCAACCTTTGTTCTTGTTATAACTATTATAATTAGTTTCATGAGGAGATCAAATATGGGTTGGGATATGAGTGTGAGATCTGTTTCAAGGTCAACTTTCGAAAAAACAAATAAAAAAAGGAAAAAAATAACACTTTCATTATATTCTTATTGGGAGAAGTTTTGTGGTTTTTAAATATTTAATCTTCTCATAACCTTCAAATTTTCATCCTATATTGTGTATTTCTTCACACAATCATTCCCTTGTAAATATGTGTTTTCATTTCCTTCCATGTTTTATTTCAAAAAAATATTCATTGGTTTTTATATGTTGGTGTTTTAACCCTCTTCTTCTCTCTCTTGAACATTATATTCCTACCATAACATAGCCACAGAAAAACCCCATAAAAGACCTCTTGATTCTTGTTCACTTTGGATAGGTATTGGAAGCTGAGAGCTCTTTCAAACTCTAAGATTTTCACTTCTGGATGGTGACGGAGTGAACCTCCATAAATAATTTTTATCATCTTGGGAGGTGTGAGTTTTGAGTGTCCACATTTTCCATTTCTAAATTTGATAATGAAAAAAATAAATATGTTTTGAAACATTTTTTCTGTAACAACTTGTGGGGGATTTCAAAATGGATGAGTTAAATAGTCTAAACCTCCCCTCATTGGGGAAAACAAAATTTTAATATTTGTTGGTGAGTAAAAATAATTTTTTCATGTTTTTATTTTTGTTGCACACGTGGACATGCAAAAAACTAAGTGTGGGGGAGTTGATGTTATTAATATTTTCATGAAATTTTATATACTCACATTACTTATTTTATATGAAATGTGCATAATTTGTGTGAAATATTAATGTTTTAATACTAAGTATAATTTTTGAGCATTTTTAGAAGTAGTCCAATTGAGTCAGTTTACTATTTTAATTATAAATCTCACCCTCATGATCTAAGTTGTTTGGTTATCATTCTGTAGGATTTCTAGATTAATATATAACATTTCATTAGAAGGGATCATGAGACAATTCTTCCATTTGAAGGGTCATATGGACCACACAAGAAGGCCCAATGAATCTGTGAACAAACTAGACCAGCCTTGATGATTGATTTACTGGGATCAATCCAGAAATCCAAAAACTTTATTTCTCCACCATAATTCGGGGGACACTACATGTCATCTTGGATAAGAATATCAAGGCCCAAATCCAAGTACAAGGGTCCCAACTGATTCATTTAAACTCATCCCACCATTCTGACCGGGAATTGAAATCAGCACACAAATGTTGACTTTTCTCCTGATTTAGACATCCATGAAAGCTGAGATTTTTCAGTTTTAAATACATTATATAGGTGACCAACAGTTTTGAAGAAATTATTTTTATTTTAGGGCATCTTAGTATGAAAAAACCCATTCACATTTCGGCAATTGAAAATTCTGGATTGAAATAGACAGAATGACATTATTTATTAAAACTGCCATAACTTCGGCTAAATAAGTATATAGGATGTCAGATTTTGAGGGTGGACAGAAGAAATACATATATACATATTTTAAGAAGATACTATCTCGTGATTCAACTGTCTAGATGGGTAAATCTGTGGTTCAAGTGTAGGGATAGTTTTTGAATGCAAACATCTCATAGACTTCTCTTTCATGATTGTTTATATTTTCTTTCAATTGTAATTGTGTAACTTTGTTTTCATTTCAATAAAATTTTAGTGCTTGTTTCTTCTTAAATAAATCATATTCTTCTCCAAATTCTATAGAATAATATTAATGGTCTTAAAATAGTTTGAATCATTTTAAATTATTGTCCCTTATTTTGCATCCTCATTCAATCGAAATTCCATTTTTTATTCACAAAATCTTTTGTGTGTGTGTTCAGCACACTACTCTTTTCTTGTCCCTTTCTTCTTCTAATCCTTTTAAATCGACACCATAAACATTAAAACTTGATTATCATCAATCTTAATGGCTGAGTAAATCTACAATTGGGGTGAGTTATAATTCTGAGATGTTAAGTGATTGAGAGTTTTGGCTTGATGGGTATTATTTAAATTAATATTGTGTATGTTAAACTTAATATATCGTGGATTAATGATATGTTGTGTTCAACAAGTGGTTTACATGGATTATTAGAACCATAAATACACTACCATAAATAATTTTTGATTGAGATTTGAACCCTAAGTTAAGGTAATCCTTGGATTAAAGTCTTAACACTTATGAATTCCAATCAACGTCATCTTATGACATGGGTGTTAATTTAATGCAATACAAAGCAAGGATCAAGGATATCACAAGCTTAACTCCCCAATAATGAACTAACCCCAATATTCATATATTTGTTAAATCAAGAATCAACCATAAATCATTTCAACTTATCTCTTCAAACAAACCCCACCAATAAACATACAATCAACTAAAAACAAACGACTATTACAAAGTATCATTGCCGAGGATTCGACCCGAGTGCTGCTATACACATTAGCAGAGCACCGGATCCTTGACTGGTCGATAGGCGACAATCGACCATGAATTTCAGTCCACCACCTCGAAAGCTAAAAATTCTAGTAGTGAGACTCTTTACCTCAAGTCCCAATGCATGGACAAAGGTAGGTGATATGATGGAGTGTGTTTCTCCGGAATCCAACAAGGCATACACCATGGTAGAAAACAAACAAAGGGTACCTCGAATGACATTGATTTCTCCTGGAGCTGGCAAAGATAAAGCATGAAGCTGACCACAACCTCCTGCATGGCCTCTCTAACCCTGATGATGACCACCACCATAGCTGTGCTCTGCTCTTTGAGGATGGGGAGTGGCATAGGTTTGTCCTCTGCCTTCCTCATCTACCCTCTACGGATCTAAAGCTGGTGAAACCTGCTGCCGTTGCCTTGGATGGAACTGTCTCAACGGAGGAACCTGGATCGTAACCCCTTGGGCATGATGTCTGCTCCGAAAGGTTAGGTACTCTCGCTACTGATGACCTTGACCACCACAAGAAAAAGAAGTGCATGATCCATTGGTATAGGCATGAGAGTTTCCTCCTGAATATAAATGAGATGCTGAGGGCTGGGACCTTCCCCCAGCTGAACAAAAACTCTTATGCCCTGAAAACTCAGAACCCTGGACCATAGCTCTTCTTCATGGGGAATTATGATGACTCCCCTCTCATGATGATCCGGTTCTAGCTAATTTACTCTCTACGACATCTACCTTTTCTAGAACCTCAAGATATTTCTTCATTATAAATGGGGTGACCTGGTGCTAGATATATGGATGCAAATCCTCCTTGAAATGCCTCTCACTGGCCTCTTTATATAGAAATAGGTCCGAAGAATATCATAAAAGGTTCCTGAAATGGATTCCAAACTCTCGCACACTGGAGATCCCCTATGGAAGGGTAAGAAGCTTTTGGTGACCGGACGCCTTCATGGTCGAATAAAGAAACTCAGCTCTAAACATGTCTCAAAACTCCTCCCATGAGATCGTTGACTCCTCACGATCCCTGAGGAATAATAACCACCATTGCCTCACTACTCCATGCAGAATCGTCACAACCAAGGACACCCAGTTCTGTTTCTATCCCCAGATCGAATTGACGCCTATCTCAACCTCCTTAAACAAGTATTATATGACTGCATTTGAATTGGATCCCTCATACTTATACCGACTCTAGTGCTGATACTCTCATAGTGTCATCCTCCAAGTGTTGTCGTCGTCATCCTCTACCCGGCGACAATCTTCTGATACATCCTGCTAAACATCTTTTATGCGATCCTAACGAGGATGTCGACCTGGAGCCATACCTGCAAAATAAAAAATAGTTAGATCCCCTGAACCTAGAATATGGAAGACTCAACATTAATTAATTAATCATTTTCTTTTATTCATTTTAGTTTAACCTATCCCAAGGTCTACCCATTAAAACATGGGAACAAAGAAGAATGATGCATGATCCTTTCCTAGGTCTCTACCCTTCAACTAGTATCACCTTGTTTAGTAGCCATTGTAAACCTAAAGGTTTGTTCATCAGATCATAGGTGTCCCTAAACGCCTATGTCTCATTCAGTCTTCGGTGTTTACATCACTTGCTAAAAATGACTAACACTGTTTCCCTACCATCTCATGCAACATCACCAATGCCTAACACCAAACTCCATCCTATCTCTCATCCAAACCTTTGATACCACTCTGTCATGACCACCTCCCCCCAATGGGTACCCATCATTGTTCAGCAATGTGAGAAGGGAGATAATGACCCCCCGAGTCCCGCCTCTAGTAGGCCCTGGGTTGGCGACTTGAACCGCGGGTATAGCAAACAAAAAGATGTGAGGAATTACCCTCATAGATATCACATTCGGTAGAGAGGGATAATATAGACACCAAACAACTCCAACTTAGACTGAAATATAAAAGAAATATCAGGTACACATATGTAATGTCATGAAAAACTACTACAACTGGAAGGGGAAACAATAAGTACCCAAAAGAAAGTAAAAACAACAGCAACCACAAGACCGAATAACTCATGCAACCCCAAGCTTGTAAAAACCAGCTTGATCTCCACATGCTACAAGTGACCTGAAAAATAATTTATATATAAATTGGGTGAGTATAACAGTATACTCAGTAGGATCCTCCCCGAAGCCTCTCATGCAAAAGTAAAGAAAGCATGCTAAAGCATAGTGAACAACAAGTTAAACTGACTTGTCACATAAACAGGTATACTAAGTTCCTAGCCTCACCATGGCTGCTCTCACCATGTAACTCATACAGGAGTATATAATATAATAAGAACTATTTAGGGTAGCCCGCTACTACTTCCCCACTAGTTTGTTGCTTTTCCCCAACATCGCACATCCTGAGCATCTCTCTCCAAAAAGGGTTGCCCACATACACATAGTCAAAGCATCACAACATCCACCTCGTGCAGTAAAACCACAACATCCACATAAGAATGTAAACAGGTAGTTTTTAAGACACCCCACAGCTCGTATAACATGTTTCATACGTCGGGTATTATACCTCAAGACATTATAACCCATACACCGAATAAGGATCCTCAAGCAATCACATCCTATACATGTTACACATATAGTACTCCATAGGAAACTATATCTAGAATATATTTGTGTGAATAACCACAAGTAATTACAGCCCTCTACACACATATATAGGGAAAACTAACCATTGTGACTACCAGCACAAGTAACTACCAAGAGAAGAGAGCTAGTCCAAATGGGGTAGTCATCCATCCATCCTCCCATAGGAATGTTGGGGAAAACATCCCCTAGGGATCATAATCCCTATGGTGTCATTTTCCCTAACTGATGGGTGGAGTAGCGTATAGAAACACAAAAATTACAGAATATACTATATCTCACAACCACACTATGGGAATAACCTAGTCTTAGACTCAACTGCAGCTAACATCTCTCAGACTCCTAGCTTCCACTTCTAAGACTAGGTATCTTATAAGCACACAACCATTTAAAGAGCTTTATTACATTACTTCATTCCCTTTTTATCAGTTTTACTTTATGCTAATTAATTCTTTAAACATTAATTAACCATTTACAATTTCAACATTTGATTTCATTTGCATCACACCCAAAGTTCACCGTCCCTTTAAAATTTCATCGCAGCAAGCTCCAAACCCATGGGTTGACATCATTTATTCAATTATTTATTTACAGTATTTCTTTCCCAAATTCCCAGGCATTCTAGAAAAACATTCTAAGCTACTAAACACAAGGGGGATCAACACGGTGAGTAGATAAACTACCTATCGAGTCTTTTCCGCCAATATCAAGAGCATAGACCCATCCTACCTTGAGAAGGTAGGCAGAAAAATCATGTGGCATACCCCATGCGTCTTCTCCCCTTTTGGATGAAGGGTATGCAAGACCAATTTCCTTGAGAAGTGGGGAAAGTAAAGTAGATAACCAATAAAAGAATGAGTAATCTTCCAAACATTCAAATCAAACACGTTCCATCATCCATAGTGTCCTACCTGACACCCACATGCATAAACTGATTCATCTCTCCACTATAGGCATCAACTTATGCGACAACTAATAGGCCTCCCTGCCCCCACATATCACAATAGCCATCCAGGCTCACATAAAAACACAAGAAAAAGGAAAAAAACATCATATCAATTGGGATCTTGGACCTTAAACAAGAAAGAGGGTAACTGAGAACCCTACTTGGAATTATCTTGTCTCAAAACCCAGTTCTTTAATACATCTTGGGTTGACTGATTTATTATTCGTAGGTTCCAACTTTGGAAAACCTAAACAGTAGCTTTCACAAATAATTAAGCATGCTTATTGCACCAATTTGATTAACATTAAATTTAAACAAGAACAAAAAGATTCATTTACATGACTCTTCATCTTTATCTAAAAAATTATCAATTAATTCCGGTTTTACATTATTTACCAATTTCCATCAAGAAAGAAATGTTCAACACAACAATCATAGATGTCACACTATCTAGAAAAAACAAGATGCAATAACATACGAGCGATATCAATTTAATATCTAGTTCAAATATTTATTATGTAAATTCCATTACGATCCAGTGAGATAAAAAATGATAACTATACAGTTTCTCATCAAAGAGAATAGAAGAAACAGATCCCCTACCTCAAATAGTTTATGACGTTCTTTATATGAGAACAAGTCACACAATGGGTTACGATCTCCTCTACTGTGATGACTGTATCCACCCGAGGATGCAAGGACACCACCACATTGGACAACACAAAAGAAGAGACCATTAGTAACATGGGGGTAAGATTCCATAAAATGGTGAGGATAAATAGAAGGAGATTAACTCAAAAGAATGATGATAGATCATACCTTATATCAAAGACTAATCGATACTTGGTTGCATCAAAATAGAGCGGAGCCAATCCTAGGAGGAACGTTTGATTGTGAAACTCCTACAAGATGGAATGAAATGTTCTAGAATCTCACAACCAAGAATAAAGAGAATGAATTAGAGAGGAATATATCTCATCCCTTTAGAATATTTAAGGGAGTGGCAGTTTAAGATACACTCGATTTTCCATTAAAACAGGATCACATTAAACCACGTGGTTTGAGAAAGTAAAAACATCCCAATCCTTAAAATAAATTAATATAGGAGTTATGGCCTTTGAATCGGCCTCAGTGTCTTTAAAACGAGGCTTTAAATTCATTTTATGTCAAAGGAAGTGTTAATGGGGTGAAACTGTAAAAAGCTGAAAACACTGTTCACAAACTGAAAATTTGGAAAAGGAAAAACACTATTCATGAACCTCACCATTGGAACCTCACTATTCTGGAAACACTGTTCATGAACTCAAAATTTGGGAAAGGAAAAAGGTCATTGTTGTAACCTCACCGTTGGAACCTCGTTGTTGGAACCTCACCGTTCAGGAAACACTATTCATGAACTCAGAATTTGGAAAAGGAAAAAGTTCACTGTTGGAACCTCAGCATTGGAACCTCAATGTTCTAGAAACACTGTTCATGAACTAAAAATTTGGAAAGGGAAAAAGGTCACCATTGCACTGTTCACGACTGTCTGTCGTTGGAACTGTTCACCGATGTTCACTGATGACATTGCTTAAATAAGGTCACCATTGCACTATTCACAACTGTCTACCATTGGAAATTTTCACCGATGGTCACCCATGACACTGTTCACATAAGGTTACTATTGCATTGTTCACATCTATCTACCATTGGAACTGTTCATTGATGGTCACCGATGACACTGTTCACATTAAGGTCACTGTTGCACTGTTCACAACTGTCTACTATTGGAACTATTCACAGATGGTCACTGATGACACTTCACATTAATGGAAAATTGGCAAAGTGTTAGTAACATGTCAACTTGACCTCCCGAAACACCTCACACACCTAATTTTCACAAAGTAATGGACTAGAGAGGTCTGAGCCATTACACTTTGGTTTAGCACTCGATTCCATCATTGTGACTTGTTTGGATGCTTTCCAAGAAACTTGTGACATGCATCATTATTTATATATATGTTGTAGTTGTCTATTTACATTTATTCAGATGTTGTTTACTTGTTTTATGGTATTACAACTTTCGCTACTTTTATCTGTTTTTTTCTGCTGTGTTACTCTTCTAATGAGGGAATTGTTTCCCCACTATCACACCCAAGGCTCTCGATGCTAGTCAATATCCTCTAGAATTTGGGGAAATACTCTTGATGTCATGTGATAAACGGGTTAGGGGAACCTCTGGGTGGAACCTGGAACCAGGATGCTACAAAGTGGTATAAGAGGAGGTTCTTTCCATCTTAACTTACAGTTTGGAGCTTATAGATTGAGATAGGAAGGAATATGTACTTGGTAATAAGCTATTATCAGGAGTAGCTAACCAGTGTACAGGTAAAAGCCAATTTACCTAGTTTACTGCAATTTTTCTGGTTTTTCAATTATTATAGTTGATTTGATTTCAAAATTTGGTGATTCACATGATTTGTTCTATTATCATTGATATTATTGATGTTTTATTTCTGCTGCAACCCAATAATATTAGGTTATTCCATCTCATGCATCGTATAGGAACTTGCTAGAGATCACATTTCATGCATTCTTGCCATTTTATTTAGGTTATATTACTGATTTAATGTTGTTGTGATAGATGTCTTGATAGAATAACTTCTATTTGATAGGGTATTGCTAATATGTAATATTTCTTTTGGTTGAATATCAAACTTTGGTCCCTATGGTGTTATGGGCCCTAATGGATCGGAATTTTACAGATAATGTGATTGATTGAATGGTTATTCCCTGTAATATACATGAATAAGATTCCAATATTTGATTCGCAGAGAGTATGGGACACTATGGATCAGAATATGGAACTTTAATGTTCATTTCAGTGTTTTTATGGGGTTCTAGAGTAGTTTATGTGGCTTATTTTCCGGAAAAACACAAAATACATGGTGTGTATTACTAAATACATGCAATGTATCCTTTTGTTCAAGAATGAACAACATTTCTTAAGTACAGTCCATGTACATTGAGTACATGTCGTATTGTCTTTAACCGTGTGACACTATGTGTGGGCAGAAACACGGGGTAGAGAAATATTCGGTGGAACTCACCATGTACCGTACATACATGCTATGTCATATAGAACATATATCCAATTATGTGACTAATGAAATGGGTTGGTGAAATATTTCTACTACACACTATTCCTTGCATAAATAGGTCGTGTAATTTTGTTCTATGGGAACCGTGTGGTTTATCCTTTAGAGGAACTCAGGAAGGGTAAAATGTTTCGAGTATACTCCATGTTTGAGGATGAACACGCCATGTGTAGGGGTGTTATAGAACAATGTTTGGATGAACTACATGCCCATGTAAAGGCTTAAGGTAACAAGTCGTGTGAAGGTCATACACTCTGTGTATCCCTGTTTTAAAAAACATGAATGTTTTCTTTCTCCTGTTCCCTTCTTGAACATCTAAATTTCAATCCATGATAATCTTGAACTGTGGTGTTCACTTGAGCTTGCAGAGTCATGCCACCAAGACTTCCTCTAGTTCTGTGCCAAATGCATGGAAGCGATTAAACACCGGACATAACAGATCAAGGACTACTTAAAGATCCTCTCCTCATTCCCATCTTCGATCCAGCCTTCATTTTTGATATAGGTGCCAATGCAATGTTCCAAGATGGCTTCATGAGGTTTATGAATACCTTTAGGGGAGTATCTAATCCTACCCCTTCTATTGAAGAGTTGACGCGGGTCTTTCAGTAGCACCATCCTCTAACCTTCTCATGGGAAGGTGGACCACAGGCTGTAGAGTCATGGTTAGAATCCATTCAGTCTATCTTCGAGTATCTAGAGATGCCTCTGAAGAGGAGTGTGCAGCTCATTACATACATGCTTTGGGATTCCTCCAAGAGATGGTAGGATGTGATATCACAGGTAGGGTTCTAGCAGGGTATGGTTTGGGATGAGTTCTAGCGTGCCTTCTATGATTACTTCTACCTGGAGACTTTGAGGGACAATCGAGCCTAAGAGTTCAATAGTTTTGAGCAAGGTACTCTCTCAGACATAGATTATTATTATCACTTCATAGAGCTGCAACACTTCACACCAATTACTGGGGGTGATGAGTTATTACTGGTGAGGAAGTTTGAGTATGGACTCAAGAATGAAATCCAATCTCAAGTGAACATCTTCAGGTTGACTTCCATAACTTCTATAGTCAACCATGCGCTGATCACATATTGAAACCTGATTGATTCTGGGGATGTGAGCCAGGGTGGATCGGCACCCAGAGTTAGTACCCCTCTAAACGAAAGCAGGAAGCATCGTATAGAGTCTACGCATAGAGATCAGAGTCAGGGGAATAATTCTTTAGGTAGCCATGTGGTATGATACCATTGTGTGATGATCGGCCATATGAGGCCACATTTCTCAAGAGACCCATTTGATTTCGGATCTTGTGGCATGATGGGTCATCTTCAGCGTTTCTGTAGATTTTTTACACCAGCAGATGCTGTTAGGGATTCTATTATGACTCCTCATACCATAGAAGTGCCACCAGTCCCACATCAGAATAGGGGATGTAGTTCTATAGATCGTTCAGGACGAGGTGGAGGTTGTGGTCATAGTGGTCCGACACATAGTTTTCGACAGCTGCAGGGTAGATCATCTCAGGGATCACAGACATCTTCACAGAGAAACGGCGCAGGTTAGGCTTTTGCACTGGAGCAGACCCAGTGGGAACATTATCCTGGACCCTCTACAGTTATAGGTACGATTTTGGTTGCCTTAGTTTTAAAATCTTCTCTTTTCGATACAGGGACTTCCCATATTTTCATATATGTGGCTGTTATTGGGAGACTTTGGCTCTGTATCTTTACTTATGATGATATCTTGATGTTGGACACTAAGTTGGGACTAGAATTGCTAGTGTACGTCATTGCAAAGAGTTCCCTCTTGAGGTTGGTGGGTGTCACTTCTTATGGGACCTTTATGTCTTGGAGATGACAGGCTATGAAATCATTCTCAGAATTGATTGGTTAGTTCCCTTTCTAGGCTTTTGTCGACTGCTATTTCCATAGGGTGAGGTTCACATCACCATAGTGTGGTTTTTTTTCTAAATAAGGGAGAATGGAATGTCCAAGAGAGCAGAGCGTGACCCGAGCATCATGGGTTGGGAGGAGTTAGAGCCCACATTTCTAGATTGTATTTGGATGACTAGGGGACTTCATAGATGGACATTCCTCCAGTAGTAGATCATTTTAGGTATTTTGTTCCAAATGACTTTTCAGGTGTGCGTCTGTAGCGAGAGGTATACATTTCTATTGAGCTCGTGCCAGGAGAAGCATTGGTGTCCATTCCTTTTTATAGGATGGGTACACCAGAGTTACAAGATCTCAAGAAGCAGTTGGAGGAGTTGCAGGCAAAGGGTTTTATCCGACCTAGTACTTCTCCTTGGGGTTCCCTTGTCTTGTTTATGAAGAAGGTGGATGGTACCCTCAAACATTGTGTGGATTATCGGAATATGAACCAGTTTATAGTCAAGAACTTATATCCCTTGCTGAGGATTGATTTTCTCCATGATCAGCTTCGGGGAGCCTGGGTGTTCCCAAATATTGAATTGAGATATGCTTATCACCATTTTCCCGTTAGACCAACTGATATACCTCTTACAGCCTTTCAGTGTATGTATGGTCTACATGAGTATGTGGTTAATCCATTCAGTCTCACGAACACACCTCTAGTATTCATGGAACAAATGAACCGATTGTTCCATCCATACTTGGATTCCTTTATGGTAGTCTTATTGGATGATATCGTGGTGTACTCTCATAGTCGACACGACCATGCTAATCATATTGAGATCATTTTGAGTACACTGAGAGAGAATCAGTTATATACTATGCTCTCAAAATGACACTTTTGGATGGACTAGATTCACTTTTTGTGTCATGTTATCTTAGAGACAAGAGTATTAGTATACATAGAGAAAGTGAGATCAGTAGTTTCCTTGGAGAATCCAAAGAACGTCTTTGAGGTAAAATGTTTTATAGGGCTGGTTAGTTCCTACAAACATTTCATAAAGGACTTTTCACACTAAGCAGTACCACTGAATGGCTTGACTAAGGAGGGTGTGATGTACCTGTGGACAGATTCTTGTGATTAAGCCTTTAAGGAGAAGAATGGGAGGTTGGATTTAGCACTGATACTAGTTTTTTCAAATCTAGGAAAGAGTTATACTATTTTATTTGATACATCTGGTATCGGGCTCGGAGCATTGCTTATGTACGGGGAAGGCATCATTGCATATTGGCCTCTATAGTTGAGTCCACATGAGATGAATTACCCAACGCATGATCTTGAGTTGGTTGCAGTTGTTCATACCTTACGCTATTAGAGAAATTATCTATTGGGAGAGAATTTTGTGGTTTTCACCAACCACAAAAGTCTCAAGTATATCTTCACTCTGCATGATCTGAATTTGAGGTAGTGAATGTTGGTTGAGTACCTTTATTCCTTTGACTTTGAGCTTTCCTATATGCCTGGGAAATGAAACGCAACAGCTATTGTGTTGAGCAGGAGGACTCAGATATAGAAAGTTCAGGTGGCCAATTGTGAGTGGAAACTGATGGCTCTGTTCTTTGATATTCATTTGGAGGTTCACGATAAATAGGGTCAAACGTTTCATTCTTTTGTAGATGTTACCTCTACCCTATATGATCATGTGGGAATAAGGAAACTATCAGATTCTAACAGCCAAGTTCTATGAGAGAGTGTTTTAGTGGAGGACCCTATTCCTAGATGGACAATAGGTGAGGATGAGATCTTACGTTTTTATGGGTGCGTATGGGTGTCATCAAAAAACGTGGGGAGATAATGTAGGATTTTCAGTCTTCAGTTTTGGATATTCATCCTGGTGTCACCAAGATGTATCAATATCCCCACTTTCAGTATTGGTGGCCAGTTATAATGAAAGATGTTGCCAGTTTCGTGATGAGGTTTTCCACCTATCAACAGTAGAAGGCAGAGAATTAGCAACCAACATGACTTTTTCAATAGTTACCCATTACCGAGTGGAAGTGGAATTATGTCATGATGGACTTCGTGACAAGCTTACCGAGGTTGCCTAGAAGGAACGATGTAGTTTGGGTTTTCATTGAAAGACTCACGAAGGCTGGACAATTTTTACCAATCAAGGAGACCTTCAGTGTTGATGATATGGGAAGGTTGTATGTAAGAGAGATTGTACATTTATAGGGGGTTCCACACTCCATAATTTTCGATAGGGATGCCCGTTTTACTTCTCGGGTCTGGCATGGACTACAATGGGATTTTGGTACAAAAGTACTTCTGAGTACAGCTTACCATCCCCAAACAGATGGCCAGTCCGAGCGTACGATTCAGGTGCTGGAGGAAATGATTTGAGCCTATGTCCTAGATTTTGGAGGATTATGGGATATTCACATACCTCTTTTGGATTTTTCCTACAATAATAGTTTTTAGGAAACTATTCATATGGAACCTTATGATGCTTTGTACGGTAGGCCATGCCAATCACCAATATTTTGGCTAGAGGATGGAGAGGCAACTATGATGGGACATTGTCTTGTCTAGGATAGCCCAGAGTAGATAGAGTTGATTCGGAAGAGGATGGATACTGCACAGTCATGATAGAATTGTTATGCTGGTTGAAGGAGATGACCTCTGGAGTTTGAGGTTGGAGATCAGTTTTCCCTATGTGTCACACCGAGGTTGGGACACATGAGGATTATGAGATAGGGAAAGCTATCACTAAGATATGTTAGGCCATTTGAGGTTTTTTGGAGAGTCAGGTCGATTTCCTATTGATTGTAGCTACCTCAAAGGTACCAGGATATGCATGACATCTTCCACATTTCTCATTTGCAGCCTTACTTCTTAGTCTCATCTCAGGTTTTTCATCCTGAGGAGGTTGAGTTGGAAGTGAATGCATCATTCAAAGAGAATCCTATCCAGATTTTTTTATTGCAATCCGAAGGTTATTTGTGGCTAGTGTATCCCTCGTGTATGGGTGTTGTGGCAGCATGAGCTAGTACAGGATGTGACTTGGGAGAAGGAGGTCGATGTGTGCTCGTAGTGGCCAGAGCTGTTCGAGGATTCTTCTTCGCCGCCTCGTTAGGGAAATTCAGGGACAAATTTATTTAAGGGAGAAGTTTGTAAGAACCCAGATCTTATTTTCAGGTATGGTTTTTTTTTCTTGTGTTTTTGAGAAAAAATGACTTTCATGAAATTTTAGGAGTACACGTCGTGTACTTATAAGTACATACCGTGTACCTGGTTGTCGCGGGTAGCTGTGTACTGGCCATGTAATGGCCGAATACATGGCCATGTGGGGTGACCTGAAGACCGCCTAAAGCGAGGCCCAGAAAAGGAATATGCACACCGTGTATCTTTAAATAACACACCATGAATTTTTATTTTTAATTGTTATATCGGACTGGGTTCACATCTAATTGATAGAACCTCCTTCTTCTGGCATCGTCTTGTCAAGGAGCGACCGAAGATCGCCGATTCTTCTCTGATCCCCCGATCGACCGTCCATTCTTCAAATTGAACACCGTCGATTGTGTTGGAATCACATCGGTGATTTCTTCCTTCTTTTAGAGTATATCCTCTTGATTTCTCCTCTTTCGTGAGTTTTTTCAGGTTGATTATTTTTGACATTTTTGTAGATCTACAGTGTTTTAGTTCAATTCAAAGGATGTGGTTCAACTATATCGATCATAAAGCGTTGAGGTAGGTGGTTTGTGACTTTCCATAGATGTATTTGATTTTTATGTGAATAATATTTGGAATACCCTAGTTTAGGGTCTTTCGTGTTATAGGAATTTTACCCTATTAATGCTTTTGATGCTTTGTTTGCTTGAGTAAGGGTGTTTCGTTATAAATAGGGTTTATTACCTTAACATGGATGTTTTTTCCATGTTTGATTGATATTGGTCATTGCATCTAGAACTTCTTGTTAGGCTATTTTTATTTCAATGCCTAGTGCTATTAGGATGGAATTGATTATTATATGACCTGATTATAATATCAATTATATCAATTTAGCCAAGTAGTATTTGAGATTTACTTGGGAAACGGGATATTGTTTGTGCATGATTTATTACACAGGGTTTTGGGAACCTGGTGTATTAGACCATAGGGGGAATGGACGATGAGGGCTTCCCCAGAGTGGATGTTATACTTTCACATTGTGAGACCATAGGGGGATGGACGTGAGTTCTCCCTCAGAGTGTCTATAGTTCCATGTTTCCAAACCACAGGGGGAATTGGACATTGAGTGCTTCCTCAAAGAGTATGTAGTTTTCCGTTACGATACCACAGGGGGAATTGATTGTGAGTGTTTCCTCAGAGAGTCTTTGTCTATGTTGAACTAGAGGGGTTAGACTGTGAGTAGTCCCCATAGGGTATCTTCTGATTATTTTGTTGATTACTTAATAAATATAAATGGATGTATTTGAAACTGTAAGACCATTTATTTTTGAGTAATTCATTTTTTATTACTCGTGTTTTGTTTTGCCTGCTATATATTTTTACTGACAATTAGGCAACAATTTTTAGGTGGTTGCCTACTGGGATTCGTCTCACATCCTTTTTGGGTTATGATTTTGGTCCCAAACAGATTATATTGTAGTATTTATAGATAAGGAGAGGTTCCCTTCTACTTCAGGTACTTGAATATTGTAGAGTTGGAGAGCATGGGACCAAGCTGAGGCCTACAATTATATTGGAATTGTTTACTTGGTTTTCTTTGTACTTTGGTTTAGTACTGTATGCTAGCATTGTGACCTATTTGGCTACTTTCCTAGATACATGGGACATACATCATTATTTATATTTATGCTGCAGTTGTTTATTTACCATTAGACTTCCACTGTTTAATTTTTGTGTGGTATTAAAGCTTCTTCTACTATTATCTGTATGTTTCCTCTGTGTTACTCTTCTATTCCCACTATCACATCTAAGGCCCTCGATGAAAGTCTGAAGCTTATTAAATTTGGGGAAATACGCTTGAGGGCATGTGACCAACTGGGTATGGGGCACCTCTGGGTGGGAACTGGAAATGGGACATTACAGAAATAATTAATAAAATTAAATTGGAATGATTTATAATGATTACATTAATTGAATTTGTAATAAATTCTTTTTATTGTTAAAATTTACCTGCTTTATTGACTAAACAGAATCATATAATGAGGTTTTAAACTATATAGTTCCTATATTAAAAAATAATTAATATATGAAGAAAATTGTTAAAAGTTCCCAAACCTATAAAAGTGTTATTTATTATGATTCACTAGGATTTATTTTTAAATATTTTTCATGAATAAATTGTCTACATGAATAATAGAGATACATATATTCAATTTGTTCACAAGACTTCAAGAATAATGGATGATTTGTTAGATGAATATAATATACTCTTATATAGTGTCATTGAAATAAAATATATTTTTTTCAATGGCAATATTTCCTAAATAAAATTATCAATATATTAAATAGGTTAGTTGAAGATTGTTTATTTTTTATGAGGGATGTTATGTCTCAAATATTGTTAAACAAAAAATAAGAGAATAGAAATCTATGAATAAAAGTGTATAGAAAATATACTAATAAAATGTATGAATTTTATATAACGAAATAATTAGATGTGATCATCATAGTTAGGGAATATATATAATTAATTATGTATGATAAATTTTAGGAACTATTAATAATGTTACATAAAATAAATAAAAATATTGGTGAGACTATGGTAAGTGAATAAAGAGAAATAAGATCACCAATTATAAGGAATTAGAGGAATTATTAGCCGTGTTCCATTAAATAGAAGGGGTAGATTTATTTATTGAATTATAAACTAAAAATGGAAGTAAACTAACCAACTAGAGAACATTAGAATCCCACGAAGTAAAATTATATTTATTTATTGACTAAATTAAAATAAACAATAGCCTGCATGAATGAATGAACCATGTATAATGTGTGATGTTTTGAAGCACCCATAGCTAATGTATGAGAATAAAAATCTTATTCAATGGTAGGATTGGAGGATTTGAGGATAATAAATATGAAGAAACCATAATCTAAAATTGAAATTGAAGTTAGTATGAATAAATAAATACTAATATAAGAATTGTCTTCTCTTATGTAATGAGGTTTCAAATAAGAACTATAACCATGATAGTACAAACTAGAAAAAAAAAGATGGACTCTATGGTATAGAAACAATATTAATAAAGTATAATTTTAGAAAAGGGGGCATGAATTAAGCATCTATTCAATAATATTTTCTGCTCCCATTTTGTTCCATTCAAATATAAATCTCATGATGTTTTTGGGTACTTGAAATCCTAAAGTCAAGAGAATACATGAGAAATAGTTTTGTGAGAATGGATCCACATTTTAATAGGTAACACAAAAACTAATGAAATTTCTCCAAATATATTGATAATAATTCTATTATTAAAAATTTTATACAAATTGAATATAAATATATAAATAATATTGAAAAATAACTTTAATTTTAGTAATTTTTAACATATCAACATAATATATTTTGAATATTAAAATTCAATATAATGATAGATAATACCAAAAATTTATATATGATAAAAAAGTAAATATTTTTTGAAGATCTAATAAAATTTAATTCATATTTAATATTAAGGTATAATTGTAACATTCCATAAAGAGAGGGTTATTATATGAAAACTATATAATCAATACATAAAAAACACATAAAAGGAAGATGTGTATTTTTTTCATTATACTCAAATTTTATATTTTGAATATTCACATTAAATATAGAGATATATTTAGATTTAGATTTATAAATTCAATATATACATAGAAGAAATCACCATTTAAAAATATATTTTGGCATAACTTGTATATATGAATTAGTTTTCCAGTAATGAAACCTAAAGTTTTTTAGTGAGACATCAGTTCTGAATTATGAATGTCTATTTACTTTTTTCATGGAATATGGAATAATGCTACTCCTTACCATTCTCATGGTTTCCCCCAATTTTTAATGTGTAACAACTAAATCTGATCTCTCATAGTTTGTTTTATCAACTTAATCTAGAAAACCTTTGAGAAATGACTTCTATCATATTCTATGAAATTTAAACCATTATATTCATTACAATATTATATATAGGTTTCATTTTAATCAATTATATTATAATATTTCTCTTTTTTTTAATGTTTTTGCCAAAAAAATGGTGTCCTTAGGTGTGTGTCCTGTGTACATACATGTCCAAAGCAGTTATTTATTTACTATTAAAATTTAAATTTCACTTATTTGTATAAACCATTATTTGATTCTGATAATATTATGATGAGTTATTATATAGATTAGCATAGTGTAAGAATGGAGTAAAAATGTTTTAAGAAGACTATAAGTAACAAAATAATAAATGAGACTACACTCAGTTACACCATTGAATATTTTAGACCATACAGACAAAACATGAAATTCAAATCACTTACATTCTCAAATATATGTTTTATCATTGGTGAATATTTTATAACTATTTTTAGAATTAACATTTTTCCTAAGTGATTTATTTTTTATTTTCAGTTGTTTTAACATCCAATTGATCCATCATTGGTTATTTTATATATTTCACATAAGGTATCCTGTAATACCTCATAGATAATATCCTAATCATTTTAGTGGACCACTTTTGTTTTATTGTTCTCATACAAAATATAACTAGAATGATCTTTTTCCCTAGTAAATATATAAAGTGTGGTTCTATATAGTGAAGAATGTTTTAGAGAAGTGAATAACCTTATGTTTCATAAAAAATCATCATGTATTTTATGATTTTATTATTATATATATTTTACAACTCTATGATATTTATCACACACTACAACATAGATCCAACACTCTAATATCTAATATTGGTAATATCTTACTTGAAAACAACCTATGAATATTATTCTTACACATCATAGATATATTTTTCACTGAATCTTGATAAATAACATCATCAAGACCATTTTACATTAGATTTACACATAGTGGTGCATGTTGAAGGTGTGTTTGATCATTATGTAGGGATGAATATCCATCATCAAGCTACCTTCATAGTGCATGGGTTTCAAACTACATGGAAGATTTTATTTATAATTAGGTATTTCTATCCTTTCCATGTTCTCTCTCATGTTTATGATCTAACCACAGATAAATCGTTCATTTTTTTCCTTAAGGGGAATTAGAGATAAATATTTTCATATTATTCCCAACATAGCTTACGTTATAGATATAATGTATGTTGAAATTTTCATGTCCTGACTCCAGAGCTGCTTGAACCTGATTCCTGATTCAATTGGAAACTAGGCCTCAAGCTTTCCTCTCCATACTCAAGAGGCTCTGAACTAGAATACATGGTCTATTTTATTTCTCTAAGGGGAATTTTAAATCATATAGAATTATGAAAATAATAAAATTAACAAGACATAATACATAAAAAGTAATCATCAAAGTTTAAAAGCAATAAATATAAACACAGATGTAAAATATGAAATGAAATAAAGGCCTAAATGACCATTTCATGTATTCTACTATCATAACAAATGGGGATGACCACACCAATATAACAGGATTTGAAGGTAATTGTGATGGGGTATTTTTGATGGACACCTATTGCAAAACATTTTTTGTGATGGGAGTCCATTACAAATACCATGTTGTGGATAGCGGTGTTGGAATTGTGTTTATTTGCAAGGATCCTCTGCAAATAATATTTATTTTCAACGGACCCATTTTCTATCACAAAAGACTCTCATAAGGGATTATAAATAACCTTTTGTGATAATCTTTTAAAAAAGGTTTGAAAGGTTATTTGTGATGGGTGGATTCATCATTCAAATATAAATAAAATTTCCAAAAAAAAAATAAAATATTATAAAAAATATAATAATGTTTTTATTAAAATTTATATAAAAAAATTAATAAAAATTCCAAAATTATATATATTTAATGAAAATTTTAATATTAAATAAAACAAAATTAATTTAAAAAATACATATACTAATAAAATAATTAAAATAATTTATATTTTTGAAATTAATTAACATATTAAATATATATAAAATTATAAGGTATATATATTTATATTTATTTGAGAATAATTAAAAACATGAAATCAATTTAAATATTTTAAAAATATTTAAAACATTAATAAATTTACAAATATTTTAAAATCATTATAAAAAATTAAACAAATTAAAACAGACAAAAAAGTATTACTTTAGTTAAAAAATAAAATGTCTTCCATACCAAATAAAAAAAAGTAATAAAATATTAATCAATCATCAATTATTATCTGGTAGAGGTGGTTGACTCGAAGGGAAAGTGGGAGGGAACTCCATAACAATGCCATGTGCAAGTTGCCGCATAAACTCCATCATCAACTCATCTCTCAGACTATACTTCTCATGGTCCTCCCCTATATCCTTCTCCAACTATTGTATCATCTCATCCTGAGATCTTAACCTCTCCTCGTACTGTAAAGTAGATGATGGAATTGATGATGACTCCCCAAGAGATCCCTATGTTCTCACTGATTCCATCGTAGAAGTACCATAACTACTAATAGTTGTTATTCGAGAACAAATATCAATCACTCAACCATTCTCGAGACACTACGAAGTCCCTATATCCAAGCCCCCTCATCGAAACCCAAATTAGAAGTAAAATCTTGTTCGGTCTCAGCTTGAATCTCCCGTGAATAAATTTTCATATCCTCACATGTTTCCTTTAAATTTATTAAGAAATTAAAATAACAATAGAATTTATATTTATGATATTTTTAAACTAAATCACTAACCACAATATGGACTTATCATTCTCCTACAAATTCTCATGTACGGTGATCAATGTACATCTTCTTATAAACTTCAAAATCTATTATAGGTGGGTCAGTAGTGGCCTGTATAATATAATAGACATCTTACAATTAAAAAATGTATACATTCATAACTCATATCACATACCACATCTTTTCAATGTATTCCAAATGTATGACTCCCAGCCATATGGGTGATATATTTCCTCCCCTGACTCTGACGTCCAGTTGATGATATCCCCCTAAAAGTCTCTCCTAGTCAGAAGGGGTACATCCCAGCCCATAATTGAGCTAATATATAGTCAGGATTATGGGGGATGCAATACTGATAAAAACATGGTAGCACAAGATTTATACATATATGATGTTCTGTAGAAAATTAAAAAAGCGCTGACATATACAATTATCCCATTCCTTTTGGATAAGACATCTATGGCTATTAAAAATTGGAGAAAATAGATTCTGCAATAGAAGTAAAAAATATTTTAGTAATTAAATAAAATTTATGAAAGTATATATTATTTAATAAATTATAATCCAATGGTTGAACATCTGGTCATGCATGGTGATGGGTACCAGGTCCCATGACACCCATGGATAGACAAAATAATTTCTTAGAATCACACTAGCCTATGTAATGGATAATTTTGGAAACATTGAAAATTGAATCAAATATATAATCATAAAATTATTATCAAAAATAAATACACTCAGTTAATATAAAATAAATATATTATACAATTTATCATACCTCTATAAATGGGTATAAAAATCAAAATATGGCCATCTATCTATAATAGGGTCTGGAACCAGTAATTGAGAAGATTGCACCCCCTCCTAATAGATGCACCACCCTATGGAGGGGGTGCTAAATCGGGCTCATCAGTAGGAAGTCTAGAATTAGTGATTGAATGTAATAGATCATTGGGATCATCTCCAACCATCTATGAAAAATATTCTCACCAGTAACAGATTGTTAATACATATATGAAATATAAAAAACCAACAAATTTCAGAATAAATAATGTTAACTATAACATATTTCAAATAAAAATATTAATTTTAGAAAAATAATAAATATCAGAATATAATAATTACCTATATCTAAAGACCTAAATATAATATGACAATCATCATCTTCATCACAATTCACATAAACATCAATGTCCTTATACTCATCTTCATAATTTTCAACATCCATATGACTTTTACTTTCATCATCCCATATTACTTCATCCAGATTATCTATATCATCAACCGTTAATTTGGGGGTTCCATCATTGGTATTTATAACTCATCGGGTTGAAGATTCATTTTGGGATGTCTCTTGAAAATTTTCAATATGTTTCGCTTCCATATTTTCATTTTCAATAAATTTATTTTCACGTGATTTTATTTTTATCACATTTCGATAGTCCTTCAAATATCTCAAAACATCATTGTAATTTTTATAGTAATCTTGACGTGCTTGATGTTACAATATAAATGGTTCATTTGATGCAAGAAGATAGTTATATTTAATGTCAATAAATTCATGTCATGGATGAACTCAAAACCCCGATCAGTATCAAACCCATGAAATTTAAAAATCATTACATAATTTGGTCCTAGATAACAATACATAATTATATCATCTAGTATACCATACAGGTCATCTACACATTCCTTATGATGGTATCCTTAAAAAAACCACTATTCATTGATTTCCTTGAGTTATCATATATGCGTGTGTGGAATCAAAATACATTAACCACATATCCATTATAATATTTTACCAATTCCGATGATGGGTATTTGAGCACAAATAGTCAAATATCAATTTTATTTTCATGTTTTGTTTCCTATAAACAGATAAAATTATTAATAGTAGATATCATTGAAAAATTGATTTAATATTCCATTGAAAGAAACTTATATTAGTATTATTGGAATCCAATATGAAAAAAAATTTTGTTGACATTCTTCAAGAGTAGAAGATGTAGTTTGTATAAATGGTTTGTTATATGGTCATCATATAGTCTATATAAAAGTTAATATAAATAAATAAATATTTTATAAATATTTAAGGAAATAATAAAAAAAATAGTACTTACTGCACAAATCATGTCATTTATATTCCACAGAACATAAGTATGAGCTCTATGTAGTTCTTCATCTATAATTCATCACTCAAATTGACCAATAAAACCAAGATCATGCTGAATAAAAACTAAAAACATATGGTCTATTACATCCATAACATTTATCTCTTTAATACCCATGAAATTATATTTTGAAGGATATTCTGACTACAAATAATAAGAGAAAATATTTGAAGTTTCCTCTTGTACATACGCTTTTGCAATCAAACCTTCAACTGATACATTGTTTTGTAGATTATTGTTTAAAATTTTAATACATATCTCAAATGGATACATCCACCAAAATTTTACCCTCCCTCCTCATTTAGCTTCATATGAAAAATTCCATATTAAATGTTCCATTAAATCAAAGAAGATGAGTGGGAATATTTTCTCCAGTTTACATAAAATTAAAACAGATTATTTTTACAACAAATGCAATGAATCGTAATATAATGTTTTTAATAAAATATCTTGAAAAAATATGATATTTATTTCAAAACCTCCCATATATAAGAATTAAACAGACCTCAAAGACCAAAATGCAATAATCTTTCAATTATGACATGACTGTCTTGATTTTTTAACCTTTTAATATTCCCCTTTCAGTTTCAATGAGAGAAATTAGAAGCATGACCATATAGTAACCTCAAGTATCTAATCCATTAACAGAATAATAAATTATTTTCATTAATAATTGAGTAAGAATATTTTGTATTCATTAATTTTTATGATATTTCATCTTCAAATAATTGATTTCTAGGACATTTGTAAATATAATTAATATCTATCTATGCCTTTATATAATCTTTGGTCATACCAGATGTTTCCAACATGGTATAAAACAAGTTTTCAAAAGCATTATTCGCAATTTTAATTACATCCCACATGTGAGGATCCAACAACTCAGACCAAAATGGAAGGTCCCAAAAAATACATTACATTATCCAAATATAATCTCTCCCAAAACCATTTATATTTTTCTCATTTATGGATGGTCCAAAAGTAACATGAGGTAATTTTGAGATAATCTATTGTTTCTAATTACCTAAGAGAACTATTGGAGTTTCATCTTTTCCAATTCGACCTTTTGTAGAATTAATTTTGTTCATTCTAAAATGGTGATTTTCATGAACAAATCTCCTAAAGAAATCCAAAATAACTGTCCTTTTTCCCATTACAAAGAATAAATGGTTTGTTCTCATCCATTTTGTATAGGCATAATTTTAGACCACATGTTCACCATCCAGATAACATACCATATGCCGAAAATTCAATGATCATACATATTAATGCAAAATTCAATATAAAATTATGATTTGTAGTTATATCAAATGCAGTCACTTCAGTGTTCTGTAATGAAGTTAACTCATCAATTAGTGGCATAAAATAAATATCTATATTCTTATTTTGATATCTTGGAATTAATAGTGTCAAATTTATATATATATATATATATATATGTATATATATATATATTTCCTTCATCAAAATCCAAGAAGGAAAGTTGTAAGGAATAATGAAAATAGGCCAACAAAAATATTCACTGTTATAGGCACCAAATGAGAAAAAAATCATCTATAGAAGGGCCCAACAAAATGTTATGATGTTCTAAAAAAGGATTCATTTGATCAAAGTGTTTCCATGAATAACCATCATATGGAAGATGTAATATTTTTTTATAGAAATATTTGATTTATTCCATGTAATCAATCCAGTTGGGTTGTGAGACATTAACAAATGATGTAAATGTGGTGTAATTGGATAATATCTCTATTTTTTGAAAGGAACTCTAGAATTTAATTATAGTTACTCTTTATATCTTGATTCTACACATGTTGTAAATTTATTCAAAGATTCATAATCATAAAAATATAAGATTAATTCATTTGAACATGTATAAATTTTCGGATAACATTACCCCAAATTATGAACCAGACTATTACTTTCACATAAAATAGTAGGTAATGTATTTCTGTTAGAAAAAATGGCTTAAAGAAAGATAAAATCTGATCAAAAAAACAATTAGACATTCCAAAATCTAATTTTACAGCCATAAATTTTTTAACATCTTCATGTTTTCTCATCTAGATTCCCAGATAAAAGGCCTCCTTAGTGGATTTCAACAAATTGTAAAACTAAGAAGGTTCTGATTCAGGATTTGGTATCTATTTCTTAGTTATTGTTTGAGGATTAGATGGACTAGATTCCACATGTATTAAATTCTGAAATTATGGATATGGAACAAAAAATATTTTTTTTAACCGAAGTCTTTTCTCCATGTTGATACAGAAAATTATAACTTTCCAAAAACAGTAACATAATAGATGAAGTCCAACATTGTCAAATGTTTCGAATCTCCTAAGACCCCATTTCATAATAGAGACATTAAATTTTACATTCAAAAACACAATCAGACTTCAACAATGCAAATGATATAACGGTTTCCACACCTTCAATGTAGACAATATTTAGTCCAAATATGTTTGGATTTTTTGTGATTATTTATCCAATCATGATCACATAATAGATATTGGGGTCTAATTAACGAGTCCATGGTTTTCTAAAAAATAACAAGACTATGACTAATAATTATTGTGCATTTTTCTAATTTCATATTATTCTTATATTTTACCTTCTTAAAATATTCTATGAAATACGAACAGGGTGAGGCATTGTGTTAGAACTAGTTTACCGGGCCCGTTGATGCTCATCGAAGATAAAAATATATTATTAAATATATTATATAACACACATTATATTTTTTGAAAATAATATAATATCACTTGAATGTTGAATCATATGATAAATAGGTTATCATCGTTGGGGTTGGGATATGGGGTTTATCCTAGACACAACATTAGATTTGTGAGCGTCGGGTATTTCGTTACATTGTAGGCATGGGTAATTCATTTAATAATTTTATTATAAATAATTATAAATATTCAATGTATATTTAAAACTATGTATAATATGTAACATCAGATAAGAAAATTGGGTATGGGACGTAGATTTTAACCTAGGCAGGACATAACATTTTTTAGCATTGAGTGTTTTGTAAGATTGCATGAGAGGGTAATTTATTTAATATTTTTATTATAATTTCTTACTAAAATGTAAATTATCTCCCAAATTAATTATGGTATGAGAAATTGGAGACCAATACTAGGTTGAGGATGTGGGGTTTACCCTATGCACGACATAACATTTGTTAGCGTCGAGTGTTTTGTTACATTTCATTCAGGATTATCATTTTTAATATTTTAGTAATGTTATTTATATAATTATTTATTTTAACATATAAATTTATATTACAATGTTTATAAAAATTATTTATATAGATTATTTTAGTCAATTAAACATTTATATTAAATGATTAATAATTAATTAATAATTACTATATATATCACAGTTTATTATAAAATATGTAATGATTATTATTAATTATGTAATTATTATTGTAATAAATTATGTAATGATTATCATAAATTATTATAAATTATTATAAATTATTGAATTATTATTAGATAATAATAATTATTATTATTTTAAATTATTATAAATTATGTAATGTTTGCATATATATATATATAAATTTTTTAAATTATTATTGCAATTTTATTATTACAATTTTATTATGAAATGATTATTATTATTATAATTTATTAAATTTTTTAATTATTACAAATTATGTTATGATTTTAGTGAATTTATTTAAATTATTATTACAATTTTAATAATTACTATATATATATATATCACAATTTATTAATTAATATAAATATTTCAAATATATTCTAACTCATTTTTATACATAATAGGAAAATATAAATCTATATAAGAATATATATATATATATATTATAAATATTTTTACTTGCGTTTATTTTTGATTATAAATATATTTCATTACATTGAATTTATAATTTATAAATAAAATTTATTTCATATTTATTTAATTTATAAATTATTTTTAATTCATAATTATTTGAAATTAATAATTTTTTAATTAATAATTTTTACCCTAGATGCATTACAATAGTTCTGTCAGTCATGAGTTGTGACAACATTTTACACCTATAATTTTTTTAATACAATATTTTATACTAATTATTATGAATTTATAAAAGTTGTTATATTTTATTATAATTTATTACAAATTATTATTATTTTATAATTATCACTAATATTTAGAATTTATTAATAATAAAGTATCATTAATTATTACGTATTATAATTTATTTATTTATTTTTACTAAATATATAAATTAACAATATATTTTTTATAATTAATATTTTTAATGAATTTATATTAATTATTTATATCTGTTATATTTTTTTAGAAAATAGTACAAAAATTTGTCCTAATTATATTTCACAAAGTTTTTAATAAATATTATAAGTTTTAAATTTTCATTGTTTTTTATTGAACCATTTTTAGCATTAATTAATAAAACAATTCATATAAATAATATTTACTAAAATGTTTCTTTTAAATAAATTTTCTCATCATTATTCAATTAAAATAAATTATATTTATTTCAAATGTTATATATATATTGAATAATTTTTTAATCAAATATATTATCATGAAATTTATTATTACACCCATTTTCATACGCAAAAAAATAACACAACAAATATTTAGAAAAACAAATATTTACACATACATATATACATGAACATATGGAGAAGAAAAGTATTCTGAATAAAAAATATTATTATAAAAAAATATTATTATAAAAAAATATTATTATAAAAAAATATTATTATAAAAAAATATTATGTGTGTGTGCAAATATTATTATTATAAAAAAATTAAGATTACAGATATTTATACCTAAACACATGCGCACAAAAAAATGGAACCAGGACATAAATAAAATGAATACCAAAACCAAAAAAACAAAAATAAACAAATAATTGGTAAAATTATAATAATCTTTTAACCACCCTAATAACTCCATGAAATTTAAAATAAATCTATGTATGGAAGAAATCAGTATATTTTCAAACAATTTCCAACTTTCAGCATATTTCAATAATAATATAATCTCAAATAATAATATGAAATAATAACATTTTAGAAACCCTAAACACCAAAAAAATCAATTAAGTTTAAATATCAAGTTAAAAATATAGTAAATCAAATTAAAACTACTCATGCCTAATAAAGACACTCAAAATTGAAATAATAAATTTAGATTAACCCTAAATGTTAAATAAACCATAAAAAGGGTAAATTTATAAAACTAGCTTTTTTCAAACTAGTATTTATAAGATCTAACAAAAATGCTCAAAAAAACTAATGAAGGATAGAAGAATTTTCCATTATTTGTAGATCTGATGTGAAATCACACAAAAATCAGAAGAACCAGTCCTTTCTAGGGCTGCATGGAGTGGGGTGGTCTGTAGGGTTCAGCCACGCTTCAGGAGAGGGAAGGAAAGTGGGGGAAGAAGAAAGGAGGGGTAGTGTGCTATAAAAACTAATATATTTTGTGATGGAGTAATTTTATTGGAATGAATTCCATCACAAAAATTATTCCAGCCAAAATTTTTTGTGACGATCATTGAATTTTGTCACAAATAATATCGACTCAAAGGGAATTTAATACGGACTAGGTTGTTTGTCACAAATTCCCATCACGAATAATTTTCACACTGGGCGGCAGGATACCCCCCTAAAATTTTTGCAACAGATTTATAATTCCACTGTAAATGCTTACTATTTGGGATGGAATTGAAACATCCACCGCAAATAGTCTGTACACAGGGAATATTTTTGATGGGAAAATTGTCCATTATAAATTCCCAATCGCAAATACATGAAATTTTGGTGGTGATATACATTAATGAACAAAATAATTAAATGCACAAGGATATACTACTAACATTGATATAAACCATATAATTTCCATCCATGTCTCTTGAGCAGCATCAGCCTAATCAATATCAGACCTTATTCAAAACATGTGACTAGAACAATGTGAATGCCTTTTCAGGTACCCGAGTAAAATGGAGTCTAGAGAAGGATGTTAGTACAAAACATAGTTGGGAAATCCTGATGTTGTCTCGTATATATCTAGTATATGAAGTGTATGTAAAAGTGAGAAACTGCTCTGGATAAAAAAATAACTATAAAATTAAATACAACAAAAAAAATAACTAAAATGAAACCACATCTGAACCTTGGGTCTATGATCTCGACCGACCACACCTACTTCGGCGTAATCCGATATGTAACTATGATTAAGTCACAATATATATATATATATATATGTATAATATACATTTATATAAGTATATATATATATTATACGTATAAAAATATACATATATGCACATATATATATGTAGTACTATCTAGGACCTGAGGTGTAAATCCATTGCATCCATGTAAAATGATGTTTGTGTAAGGTTCTACGAGTTATATGACACTGAAGATTTATAAATTTTGTGTTGAATTATTTTATTCGTTTATAACATAATGAATTATGACCTATGATCCAATCCTTGGAATTCCTTATAAGTAATCCAATTGTCTCTCCAGATACAGTATGGTTGTATTTAACACATGATCACATCCAAGACATTCTATATTATGAATCCAAGTATCACTAAAGGTGAAGTATAATATTGTGTAAGCTATGGGACCATTAGTGGAATTCTTTATAAACATTACATTTATCATGAAAGGTGAATCATAATATCATATAAACTATGATCCTATCAAAGGAATTCTGTATTTGGAATCCAAGGATCACTCAAGGTGCAACAAAATTCATACCCAATATGAGTCTATCCATGGAATTTCTATATGGGAATCTAAGTTCCACTTAAGTAATACTATAATTCATCTATCTTATGAGTTCATCCAATGAATTACAATATGGGAATCCATGTGTCACTCAAGGAATACTATAATTTAATTTTCTCTATGATCCCATTAAACATATATCATATAAGGAATCCATGTATCATCCATGTCATCACATACGATGTCCTAAAACATGTTGGCTAAAAATATGAATCCCCAGAAGTACCTCTAGGTATCCCCATCCAAGCATCACATCACATCAGACCCCATGGGCTGACCACCAAGAAGTAGTTTTGGAAGTTTAGTTTCATAATCAATAACAATGTGAATGAATACATGGAAGAGTGATGGTAGCTGAACGCATAAACCGAATCACTAATACTACAGCCTCATGTAAATACTTTTCTGGAATGGTAACTAGGTTCCACCCCATACCATATATACCGAAAAAAATAATTTAATAGCTTAGGGTCGTTCATACAATAGGGAAGACACTGGGTTACCAAGGTTGGTACTTAAGAGAGGCATAATACTCAAGATCCTAGTGGTGTGGAAGATATTGGAGGAATCCTTCTTAGGGTCTTCAAAGTCAATACAAATGTAAATTATTCCCCCTTGGGATCCTCACAAGGAATAAGCTTATAGAGAAAACTTACATGGGATTCTCTTGGAAAAACCCAAAGAGGAGGCATCCCATAGGTGATCCTATGACTCATCTATAGTCTCATGCCGATGTATGAAGCAACCATGTATAGGGTCTTTAGTAACCCCTTGCATACATACCATCAATAAACAAGATTAAATATATTTAAAAAGAACCTTATGATCAGACTATGTAGGGGGAAGTCCCCTAAGGGGAAATCCAGATCATACACAAAATACCATAAGTATTCATAAATACTTTATGGTTGGTATTATAGATAGAATAACATTAGGAAGATTAAATCAAAAATAAAATTATATCATACTCAGCGTCCTTGATTTCCATATCCCATCCAAGGCTAATGATGTGCATGCCAATTTGTATCGAATTAAAAGACCCTACATAGCATTTTATAGGGAAAGAATATCCTAGAATCTTAAATTCAGCATTATACAATTAAATATAAAACAAAATGTAAAAATTTATAATAATAGATAACTCACTTGACACACATTTCATGATTTAAGTTTGAGAAACCCAGTGAAAAAGGTTTTTATGGTTCCCTAGAACAACTCCAAACTAAATACACAACTAATGGAATAATACAATTTTTTACACTGAATTAATTTTAGACAAAATGATTTGGATATTCACAAGAAGAAACATTCCTTGATGAAATGAAACATGGTAATCTAAAAAATACCTCTCAAGTCACCCCTTCATACCAAGAGTGAAATACCTAACATTATTATATAATCTCACCATAATCTAGTGGAATTTATTCAAAACACTCTAAGTAGAGAAAACATTCTTATAGGAAAAAGAATAAGAATTCAATGGAAACTGACATAGGTAAAGACAAACCTCATTGATTCCAATGCATCTGACTATGTCTGATTCAGACCAAGAATTGGGAATAACTCCCATGGGGAATAGAGAAGGTTTGTAGCATGCATGGGGGATATTATAGCTAAAATGAGTGAGAAAACGGTGTAAACCCTTAATGGTTAGAGTGAAATAAATGGAATGTTTTACCATTATAATGAGGCACACAGTTATGAAATAGGGTAACGAAAACCATGCACCAATTGTGTAGACTTCAATATCCAAGCACCACAATTCCACATGGTTTAGGTGTATGGTATATCAAATCATGTTCCAACCATCTGTGTGGATCTATAATTTATTACATACCTCACACAGTTATTCAATCCACCACACACATTTGAATCATATTATTTTCCTTAATAAACTGGGCCACACGATAGGGTGCACAGTTTTCAATAACAGCATGAAAATAGTATGCCCTATGGTGGACATTTCAAAATCTCCATCATCAGGACCAGAACTCATAGAATACTCCCATAACTTATGAGAAATAATACAAGACACATTCCGTGTCTAAAATTATTATATAGAGGAATTAAAAAATTTAGAATAATTTTCTAAATCTATAATCAAAATTTAACCTATCCAATAATTGACAATTCAAATTCATTCTAAAATTTTTAAATCAGAAAACACTAGTCTTCACAACATCCCAAATAATTCTTTTCATCTTTAATAATACTTAGTGGGAGTCAAGAGAAGAATCATGACCTTATTTGTTTATGAAATCCATTCCAACAGTGAAATTGAATTTCTTGATTTTCAACACACATCTAAACATCACATTAAATATATATCAGTTATTAACTAAACCCCAAGACATTTCATTATACCAAAGTTGTAAAATCAGGACGGTCATTTTCTAATACCATCTAAGATGAACTATGATATCTTCACTACCTTAATCCACAACTGGCCATTGGTACTTACTTCCCTTGGTCCTTTATTTAAACACCCAATTATAATGCATGATACTATAATCATTGGAATTTAATCTATGAACATAACTCTAGAATCCTAACGATGCTCTTGGGAAGTTCTAAAATCACAGAATCTGATCTCACATGAGAAAATTTCCTACGATCCTCAATCCATATAAATGGTAAAATCCAAATTGATCAAGAATATACTATTTGTGTCAGATTTTCCATAAAAATCCATATCCAGCCATTACAGAACATCCATATCATTCTATAGACATACCTGATGCGTTTTCTCATCAACTGAATCTAACCATATAAGATATTCAATGTCGGAGAAAATTTTTCTGACCTTTCTTGAAAACATCATCCTCTACCCTCTGGCACATCTGTAAACATGATCTCTATTCCTTGTCCCATGGCACAAAAAGAATGATCTGAAAATTCACATTGAAGCCCATAACAATATTTTTGTGAAATTTCCTTGCAGTTCCACCCCCTAATCATCTCTATTTTAATGCCACAACAACAAAATTTACACATAACTAATCTAATACCATTGGAACAACTCAAGCTATATTGGGCCTAACACCTGTACGTAGACTGAACCAAAGTCCATATTCAAACATTTACCTTTAATTTTATAACAAATTGAGTAATACTCAGTTCAATTTATCTTACAATATATAAAGGACAAATGGACCTATAGCAACCAGTCTGAACCTCATACAATATTCCTATCCCTGCATTAGAAGTTTCATTATTATCCCATGACCATCAATGCAAGGTCTCCAATGCCAAATCCCATGCCTCGTCCATATCTAGGCATGATTAAAATCATGGCTAAAAACATTCACACTCTAATGTGTCAACTTTCATCATTTAATGTTCCTACATCCCAATAATGTTTTATATTGAAAACCCCATATCTCAACTGAAAATGATGGTCACCAACCCCAAAACATTCAATGGTGAACCTCCGACCATATGACATAACATATAACACTCTTTGATCATAACCTCAACCATTTTTATCACCATTCCATAAAAAGATATTTAAATAGATTAGTGTATAGACGATAATCACTCAGTGTACACAAGATGGTTACTAGATAGTGCATGATCATCAATAGACATAGAGAAACTAAGTTTCTTTTAATAGGCGTGTATATCTCACCTAATCCACACTCACATCAAGACATACTATACTTACCATTAACTAACTCATGAGACTACGTCTCCTGATAATGTTCTTCTAGATCTAGCCTTAAGTCGAAAATCCTATATCACTTAGTTTATTCTCAATGTCATATCTACAATGATGGGGAATTCTTCATTTTTCAAAACTCTCAAGAAAACTTTGATTCAACATTTATCTGAAACAATAAGTCCTCATCTTGCACATGGACCCTTACAGATTTAATATTAAAATAGTAACATGTGTAATTGGTGCATTCCATTATTATCTGACGCTAGCTCCCAAGATTCTTCCAACATAAACCCAAGATGAATATAATAAATTTCATACTAGTATCATTAAACAAGAATTTTCTATAGAACTCATCTTCAAAACAATACACACACCGAATCCATGATTTATTTCATGACCACTCCTCACAACGTGTAGTTCCTATCACAAGCATTATTCTATGTTTTGACCATGTCTCTAACAACATAAACACTAGTAAAACGTGATATGCACCTAAAAATAACTTCCTATTGAAGACAGTATCAACACAAAAACACCCTAGGTTCTTCCTCAAAAACCAAGGTATCACCATGCCGATAACAAAAAATATTATCCCCTCCCATTCATCAGCATCTACAAAATCATAAAACCAAAATCACTTTCATATAAGGAATCAAAAAACATAATATAACCACTATCATAAGTTTCACATGATAAAAGAAATCAACCAACAAGTATTCAAGTCAAACTAATGGTCTCTAGGTATCCCAACTTTCTGTACCCATCAGTTTTCATAATAGGTTCACTAGGTCTTACCATCTAACTCATAGATCAAACTCTGAAAGGTAGGTATGGATAATAATTTCATACTAGGTTCAAAGAATTTCATGCATCATCCTTCTATGGCATGATCCTCTCTGAGTATCCTCATAAAGGAATGCTCCCTGAAGGGTCATGATAATAATGAAGACTGATACTCACCATGAAATCATATATTGTAATACCCCCTAAAGGTCCAACCCAATAGAAATGTCTAGGTACCTATCATCATCACACTCAATGATATGAATAGATAACCACATTCAAATGGTTTAGTTATGTATAATTCCTTTATATTCAATATATTAAAACACCATATAGATCGTTACTAACACTTTAAATAACCGATCCTAAGAAAAAAATCCCCATGGGTGGTCCAACACTATGAATCATATACCATATTTATCTACAAGGGTCATTGAACCTCTTTTTCTTATGGATTGAATCATCATACTCACTATCATTATCTCATCATAAATCAAAATAACCATCCATTAGAAGTAAATATGTATACATGATTGAAAAATTTAGTAGAATTCCTCCAAGAACCTATACAAGAAAATTTCATTTAGATTTCTATAGATATATTTAAATGAAATTATATCATAAGTAATATCACACTCTATGTAGTCTGTAAAATATGGACCATATGCTCCAAAAAAAGGGAAAATGTGGCCATAAGGGGCTCTTCGGGTTAGGGTTTCCCCTCGTCGCCGCCGCCTCCTTCCTCATCTAGACTAGTGTGATTCTTGGTGCTCAGCGTGATAGTGGCGGCGGACCCTCTGCTGCAGCGGCATCAGTGACCTTGTGGACTCGGTCGTTTTGGCGATTTGCACCATGGCTGGCCTCTCCTCGCCCGATTCCTCCAAATTTGTATAGGGTTTCTCAAGGCGGCGCGGTGCCAGCCCGCGGCTGAGATCCAGCCTCTACGACTTTTGGGTTGCGGTCCCATTTCATGTGAGCACTGGCCAGCTTTCCATGTTCTTTGTGAGGGATTTGGATGACGACGACACGATTTAATTTAATCCCCAACGGAATGGTTATGTTTCTTTGTTTTCTTCTTGTTCAATTGATTTTGTTTTTTGGATGCTTCTCATGTAGCTGATGTTCTCAATCGGTGTTGGCGATCTCTTCTTCTGTTGATTTTTGTGTCGTTTGAGTTCTGATTCTAGATGTATGATGATTCTGTGACTTTGTGATTTTCTGGCTCTGTGTGTTTTCCCAAGGCAGTGCTTTGATGTTGTTTCATGGTTGTGGAGTTGTGTGTGTTGATGATATTGCTGGTCTTTGGGTGAATGTTTCTAGCTTTGGATGTGGTCTGCAAGTGTTTGTTGGCCGTATCTGCTGCTGCTAGGAGGAATTTCTGTGACAGTTCCACATTCAGAATTCTTTCTCTGGTTTTGTCTGCCATTCCCAGTAGTGAAGTTGGTTTGGGGATCTGATCTGATAATGTTTCTGGTTCGATCCCTTTTTTGTTTTGGGTTTCGGAACGGAGGCCAGTGTTTCTTGGATTCGTGTAAGTTTGGATCTTTTTTCAGAATTTTTTTTGGTTGGTTTTCGAGACTCAGATTATGAAGATTCAGCCGGTCTCGATCTCAAGGAACAGGCCTCAGAGTAGGATTCAAAGCAGGTGGTTTACCTATCCAGGCTGCATGGGTTTCAATGTTTGAGAGGGTATGGTGTCAACCATCGGATCAGGCCTATTCTTTGACACATGACACTTGCTGGTCATACAGTCTTGCAATGGTGGAGAGCTTTACATGTTTTTAATGCTGGGGAGATGCAATTCCATGGTGTCAGTCAGGTTTTATTTTCTTGATCTTCAGGTCGTGTAATGTTTTATGTCATGAAGTATGTTTGGGTTTTCTCCCCTTCTTCCCTTAAAAGGGGGGTTTATCTTATAATTAAAAAAATCTAAGGCCTTCGGTCCATTGGAGGATATGCTCCAAATATAATGCAAGATATTTCTCTTTTCTATGATGGACAAGAGTCAAAATCGATCTATGGGATTTTTTCAATGGTCAAAGAGAAAAAATTCATCAATTCCCTCTTACCAACATGAAAAGAGCCATAAATTTGTAATAAATAATAAAATTCACATCACATGTGTGTCATTCATAGAACAAATCATATCAACTATAATGTCAAATACAAAAAACTACAATCCCATTTCCATAGAAACTAGGACTTCTTAATAAAACATGTGTTGTAAACACACCAGTCTAATATCCATCACCTGTTTTGACACATTCCTAATACTCATGTCTTTTATCTCGCAAATAGCAATTTAAAAGGAAAAAACAGCTCTGATACCACTTTTTAACATCATGAACTAGGTTCAACATAAATTAGTTCCCGGAGCTGATTAGTGACTAGAACTCAAGAAAACCTTCCCATATACTAAATTCATACACTAGTAGCGAGGGATAAGGGCGTGACTCTATGGATTCTATTCCCTTGTATCAGCATAAGAAAACTTATTAAGTAATGAAAAATCAAACAAAATATTGAATCATCATAGTGTTGAAGTAGTAAATATAAAAACGATTGTAATAATAGAAATGAAATAATAGCACTAAAGGCCATGTCATACATATTAGTATGATCAGTTATTAGGTTGATAACACAATTAAAATAATTATAGAAATAAATAATTTCACAAATCTCTACTAATAACTCCATATCAAATAATATACCCGGTAACCATGACACTCGAGCTATATCATCCCAATCAATCTAGGCCTCATCTAAAACTTGTGCCTTTAACCAAGTGAGTGTTTTCTTGAATCCATAGTCCAATGGGAGCATAAGTGTTTTGTGAGTACCAAAATCATAATGTCACCAAAAATGTGGTCTCATAAATATCTATTAAATGAAGTGTATGTAAAAGTGATCTACTCATCATTACAACAAAAAATACTGAAAAAATAAAGAAAATCCAAAACAAAAATAAAATGAAATCCCATATGATCCTTGGGTCTATGATCTAGATCTGCCATACACCTACCCCATAATGTCTCTGATAAAATACCAACAAATATATATATATAACATATTCATATATATGTATGTATGTGTATATATGTCATATATATGTATAAAGAATTATATATATGTATGTATGTATGTATGTATTAATATTGTACTATCTATGACATGAGGTGCAATCCCAATGTGTCTATGTATATCGATATTAATATAAGGTTATATGACATGCATGAAATTAAGTATTTTCCATCAAGGGTTAGCTTATATAATTCAGGCATAACATAATTCCCTATGACCTATGGGCCTATCCACAGAATTACGTATAATGAATCCAATTTTATCTTAAAGTGGAAATATGTCTTTGTCTAAACTATGATCACATCCATGGAATTCCTTATAATAAATCCAAGTATCTATTAAGGAGTAGTATAATATATTCTAACTTATGGGATTGGGATAGGAATTCATTATAGGTAATCTAGGTATCTATGATCGAACAACATAATTTCATATATCTGATGATCCCATCCAAAGAATATTTTATAAGGATTCCCAGTATTTCTCTAGGGGAAACACTATTCATTGTTATTATGATTTTATCCAAGGCATTACTTCATGGGAATCTGAATGTCACTGAAGGCGTACTATAATTTATCTAGTCTATGAGTACATCCATAGAATTTCAACACGTGAAACCTAGTTTCACAAATGTTGTACTATAATTTCATTTTCCCTATGTTCCCATTGAAGGAATTCCATATATGGAATCCATGTATTTCCCATGGAATAACATACTATGTTTTAAAACAAGTAGTCTTAAAATTAGAATTTCTAAAAGTACCTCTTGGAATACGTATCAATGGATCACATCACATCGGGCCCCATGTGACGAGTTTTAGGATTCACTACAAGAATCATAGATTCATCATCAATAACCATGTGTATACATAAATAAAATAGTGATATTGGTTAAATTCCATAACCCAATCACCATTACAGCAACCTCATGGGATTACATCTTTTTTAGGGGTTCTATGTGCCACCTGAAACCATCTCTACCCAAAACAATGACGTACTATCTCAGGGTCGGTCAATCATTCGGGCACCCACTAGGTCGCCTAGGCTAGTACTCAAGAGTGGAATCCTACTTAGGATAATATGGGGTCTCATGATAATAGAGGAAGAAATCATAGGGTCATCTACCTCAATGTTTATGTAAATTCATCCCTATTGGGATCATCATATGGAATAAGTAAGTGCATGGATGTTACATGGGTACTCCTAGGTTTAGCCATATGTATATGCATCCCGTAGGGGATCCTATGTCTCTGTGATAGTATCCTATTAAAGTATGAAGCTAGCATATAGGGGTTGTTAGTGACCCCCACTACTCATCCATTAAATATAAAAGATTTATTAGATTTAAAATGATTATTAGGAAGAAAATTAGTAGAGAGAGTTTCCCTTTGGGGAATTACCAAGGAACCACATAATACCATAAACATGCATAATTACATTAGGGTATGTTTTAAATATAACCTTCCATTAGGAAGCTTTAATCACCTATACAAATCTCTTGGAAGCTCCACCTAATCTCGCCCTAGGTCATCTAAAACCAATGTTATATGAGCCATGTTGTATCAGCTTCCAAGACCCTACCTAACATTGGAATTCTGAAGCGCAGTCTAGAAAAATAGATTCTTCAATGAGAAAATAAATATAAACAAAATAAAAAACTCATAATAGGTAATAACACACCACATTCCCCTCGCTCGATGTAAATTTGAGTAACCGCGTGAAAAGGATATCTTGGGTTCCCCCAACACCAATCCAAGTAAACTCCCTAACCAAAGACAACAAAAATTTATTTATATTAAATTAATTTCAGTATTAACAATCTATAAATTACACACATAAACATAAAACTATGAAATGATATGAAGAAAAGTGTATAAAGAGCCTTGGGTGACAATATTCTTAGGAAGAGTTAATTACCCTACATTGATGTCTGATTCCACCATACTCCGGTGGAATTAGGACCTGGTTTTAAAATAAGAGAATCCAATGTTGGGGGAGTAAGAATAATAATTCAATAGAAACTAATTAAGTTGAACTTATACCACAAGGCTTCCAATCCGTATGAAAACATCTGATTCAGACCAAGAATGGGGAAGAACTCCCATAGAGGAAGGGAGAAGGATAGGAGAACCCATTGTGGATTTTATGGATGAAATGTGGTAGTAAAGATGGTAAAACCCACTATTGTTCATAGGGGTAAGGTTATATATTCCCCTTTTAATGATATTTATCAATTGACCTCATGGTTAGGAAAACTGTTTTCCCACCACGTGGACCTCATGGTCCAAGCACCCCCATGCGGCTTGGTTTAGGCACATGTTATACCGAACTATGAGCTAACTAGACATATAGACATTAAATTTATTGTAGAACTCACATAGTTAGATAGTACACCTTATACAATTTAATCAAACTATGTTCCTTATCAAACTGGGTTATGCGGTTTTCACAATCCTAGAACCAACTATACTCCCTATGCTGCACATTTCCAAAACTAAAACATCTTATGCAGAACCTCTAAAATAGTCCCAAAACATCTAAGATATAATCAAAGAGTAAATACACATATTAAACAAAATTTGGAGACACTCTATCCTTCTTAATTCCATTACGAATCTCTGATCGGAATTTGACCCATCTAGTAATTGAATATGCAAATCCATCTAAATTTTCAATCTTAAAAATTGTGAGTCCATACATAAATAGTGCGTTCAAACCCATAGTCATGGTTTAATCATTTTTTATTTATGTTAATAATTTCAATATATATCTTTTCTATTTTCCATTGAGTATTTGTTTTCACATTATTCTTCAACTTACAGTTCATTTCATCCTCTTGTAAAACATTTTTTTATTCCAATATTTTAATATTTATTAATATATATGGGATAAATAATATTAAAACTAGTATTTTCCCCATTATAATGGAAACCCTTTTCAAATCCACCCATAATAATTAGTTGTGTCTATGTATATTTCTCTAATTAACTGATATAAAAAAATTTGCAGTGAGGGGATTATGAAATTTATTTTTCAAGGGTGATTTGAGATTTTATATTTCCTTTGGTCCCACTTGAATAATTAAAAAATAAGGAATATTAAAAATTGAAGCATTATAGCGAAGCCTATACATTATTGAAATTTTACATTATACTCTCATGAGTAAGTACGATAATTATCCCTTTAGAAAATCATTCTCACTATTAGTGGTATATTGTTTACAAACAAATAGGTGTAAGAATGATATAAAACATGGGAGTTAACATCAAGTCTCAATGGTTATGATTTTCCAAAAAAGGAATCATTGATAAGAGGAATCACATCATTAAAAACATGGATCATACTACTCTCTTGGCATATCATCTTATGGAAAAATAATGGGATAATTTGTGACTACAGTTAGATTTGTTGATCCAATTATTATAGAATTCACTATTTTCTTGGATTTTCTACAGCTAATCTATTTAAAATAATTTATCTATAGTTTATTTCATTTAAAAAATACTATCACATTCAAATTGTAAGACTATTAAATGGGTTGGGATATTTTTTAATTGATGCATTTTATTAATTTTAAATGTGGTATGATATGGGCCCCTATTGTGATCCTCTCATCCAAATTAACTGAAAGATGATAGATATCCCTACGAGGGTCCTCCATTACTTAATAACTATTAGTGGATAGTGATTCCCAGGGGTAAAAACATAGACCATCTCCTTGATCACTTTTTATAATATAATTGGGATAATTTTGTTTTAAACAATGGTAACCTTCTTCTTTGAAATTTTTTCTCCATAAGTACATTTTGGGGATGTTACTATTATTTTAGTTTGATATTAGATCATATTTAAGGGTTCTTTCCTTAAAAATCCTCTTCTGTCCTAGTTTTTTATTTTTCTCTCAGTGAAGTGAGTAATTTGATAATATTATATCATAGAGGTTTGAAAATTCTTGGTCCAATACATAACCATTTTGTGGAAAAGTGGTTGTCCACCAATGTGATTCATATTAGAAATTGATAATAAATTTCTAATATATTGCTATTATTTATTTAATATAAATAAGGATACCCCAATAAATATTCATCATTGATTTCTTTTTTATATTATTTATTGAAAATTTATTCTAACATATTCTGGTTGTTTAATTATTTTCCCATCACATTCCTTTTACTTGTGAACCAATGTGAAATTATATTTGAATAATATTTAATGTGGAAGAATATATTATTTATAATTTCAAAATATTCATAACGCTCTACCATTAACTCTCATGGGTCAAAATGAAAAGATAGATAACCGTCAATACGAAATATAATATTCGACATGTTGGTGACAAGCACCAATTTTAAAAATCACATATAAGGGAGGCAGCACCATATATTTTATTTATGGGGACAAGATATAATTTTATATCAACTAAAAAAATACATTAACAAATAAACCAAACTATTCCCTACATAAGAATGTAATGTTATAAAATGTAGAAGAAAAATAATTTAAACTCCTCCAACTCAAAATACAACAACCATGAACATACAAATCTCATTAATAACTATTTTTATCCAACTCCCATGGACCTAGAAAATAGTTTATATATTTGGGTGATCATAACATGTACACTTATTAAGATCCACCCCAAAACCACTTGGAAAATTTTGAATGAGGTACCCTAAATCTCACTGAGTAAAAACTACAAAACTGACATGTTACTAATCATGTAATATAAATTATCATCCTCACCATGGGCCACTCCACAAAAAATGAACATCAGTAATAATAAAAACTTTGAGAACATATCTATATTCAAATTGATTTGTTGAAACCACATCCCATGTTATTTGGAACTCATATTCCCCAACTCCAAATCACATATGCTCATCACATCAATGAATCATCTTTCCCAAATCCAAGGAAACCATATCATGAACTACATCCAATATACCACATAATATATTCAAATTCAAATATGGAAATTAGGTTGTATAATTGGATTCCAAAAACACTTTTATATCATGTACCATGACTCAATTAATCATAGAATATACATGATACACATTTAATTAAAATAATCACTACACCCAGAATACATGAACATCCTATAAGCTCGGTCCATTGAAACCCACACATACACATATAAGGGAAAATAGGTAACGTAACTAGTTTATAATTATATTTAATCAAACAGTAAAATAAGTAGTGGAGTAGATGGAGTAGCCATCAATATATTCCCATTCTAAATGGGATTTTGGGGGAAACACCACTCAAATAACACTCATTGGTTCTCATGTCTCAACTAACTCGGGTATGGTGAATAATAAATATCAAATTATAAGAATAGGTATAGCACACAACCAAACTATGAGAAACAAACTATCATAGAATAAAACAATAGATAACTCAACTCATGACATCCCAGAAGACACATGTAGTACAAGGAATATAAATCTCAGATTATCACATAAGAAAACATGCCCCTCAACATCATCTTTTATGTCTTCAATCATTACATTAATATAAATTCTCAACAATAATTTTGATTAGTTATTTATTATTAATTCATTATGATTGAAGTATTTAATATATATTATTCCAATTTACATATTTATTATTTCAACAACTAATGTATAATCAGCAATATCTCATGAGGTAATTTAATTCATCACCATTTATTTAAACCAAGTATTATAGAATTGACTAGAACTATAAAGAACGAAGATTAACTTATTGTGATTTAAACTAACTGTCGTTTTTAGGAGGAAAATAATTATAATTATATCTTGGTAACACAAACATCAAACAAAATTTCACAAATAAATGAGAAATCCTAACTATGAACTCTTACAATTACCTCGTTTTTTATCTCTATCAAAATTATGCACTACACATTTGGTACCCATATCACATGAATCAACAATTTCCACAACCCTGAGTAATCCAATGTGTTTCTCACCAAAAAACCAATAATACAAATTTCCACAACAATTAAGAGAAATTATCTATTATCCTAGAACACACTCATTACACGGAATAAATTTATAGAAAAATAAATGTCATCATGAAATATGTTCCATATCAATCCAGAAGACAAGAATAGAAAATAAGACTCATTTGTAAACCATTCCCACTAATTTAGTTATCAACTAGAGACATTACCCCTTACAATCATTAATAAAATTACACATTATGAATGAATTTTAATAGAATGGATATTTAATAACTTGGTATCAATAGATAAACAATCCCATAAACACTATTAGTGCACAACATTAATATATCATCCATTTTTGAGAATAATGGTCATCAAATTACATGTCCCATCCAATACTCTATTACTTTACTAAAGCTTTATGTTGTTTATTTAATTTCAAGAATTTCAACCTTGCTAAATAATAAAAATAAATTAATATATATAGAAAACTATCTAGATAATTAGGATACATCATCAATGATAGCGTAAACCACATGTGATGGAAATTCCATTCAAAAATCACCCAATTCAACATTTCAAGAATATTATCAACCATAGGTCAATTTAAATTGGTTATCTAAAGAAACAATAATTTAACATTCATGTTGAAACATAATTATAAATAGATTTAATGATATATTTATATTATAAAATATTTTATAGTGGTTTTGGAAGATTAATTTAAAGAAATGGTGGATTATTGACCAGAACAATGTAAGAAAATACTCAAATATCGTGAATACAATTATCTATATTAATTCATTAAAAATAACACGTTATATAACTCAAAATTCATCTATGAAATCCTTCTTAGGATAATGATAATAGAATTATCTTAATATCGAATAAGAAAACAAACCTTAGATGAAAGGATTATCTATCTAGGAATTCTAGGGATGAGTACCCATTTACAAGGAATTTAAATATACTACAATCACTCTAGAAATTTCTTGCAAATTGAGATAGAGTAGATGAACTTATGAGATTACTATGGGTCAATACCCTTATATAAAATGGTGGAAATTTCATAGTTATAGTGTTATTTCCTAATTCATGATGTGACTACCCATGTAAATAAAAAACACATGACATAATAATACCGTTCACACCATGAATCCATAGAGACATATATACTTTGATGTTCAAGATACCACCAAATTCCAAATCCTAAAAAGATAGAATGCATTAAATCGATTAACAGAGAGGCATCAAATTAAGAATATTATCTAGAATAGAATTGAAAAAATCCACCTATTACAAATTCATGTCATGAAAAATTAATTCATTACATGAATTATACCTATTACATTTCCTAGATGCTACACCTGGACTATAACACCATGAAAACCCCCTTTCACTCTATGACTAGACAATTCCATCTATAATTCCATCCCACCCCCTCTTAACTAACCCCTCCTTGAAGAAACATGAACTCCTTGAAATAAACATTTTAATGGGTTGAAATGTTGTAGGAAATCACAATAGATACTTCTCAAACAATTCTCTCCCCTAGAATTAAAGATGTTCAAAAAATTAAGGGATGAGGGAGTTTAAAATAATTAAATCACAATATGTGTCTAAAAATACCCTCTATATGTGAAGACATGAACACCGAATGGGAATAAAATGAATAAGAAATGAGACACCAATATTTAAAAACACTCTTTGTGGGGAAACCTATCAAACAATGATGAAACAATCAACAATGAATAAAAAAACAATGGAACTATATAATCCCCTAATAAATTTTAATATTATCATTACATCCATAATGATTTTATAAATAAATCAACTATGATATAGATTGAGATACGTGGAAAAAATTTCTATTATTTTTCCCATGTACTCTCCTTCATCCCACCCTCTATCCACTGGAAATTAACTAATATAACACTAGGCCCATGCAACACCTTTTCATAATGGTGCTACATCTCAACAACCTTCTCCTTGAATATTTGGTAATATATAACATGTATCGCTCCCTAATTGATGTAATTGGAATTATCATTATCATAACAAAAAAACATGAAATGTGAATGAAATAATTTATCCAATTCATCTTCAAAGGATCTTCTAATAGATACACAATAGCTCTAACAAACACTAACAGATCAAAGGGTACAAAAAATCAACGAAAGAGATCACAACCATTACTGAACCTATACAATCCACAATGTGGGGAAACCGTCAAGAATGTGTGATCTCTAATATCTCACTCAATACATAACCTCCTATGATCACCATATGTCCTATGTTGATCTTGTGTTCCCATCATTGACTTTTGATCCACTAAAAACGTCATTATTATGAATTTCACCAATTTTGGTCTGAGAATTAAAAAATCCTGAACCAAAATTCAACACATCAGTGATCATAAAATTAATACATATCGTGAACAAAACGGAGGGATACATATGGTGGATTGATAGTTTTTATTGTAAGAATACATGATCAAGGGTATCTTCCTCACCCATGATCCACCCAAATATGGAAAAAAGTACACAATTTGAAATCAAGAGTCTGCATAATATGATATATCTAACATCATATTTTTGGATGAATAATAGGGATAAGGAATATTTGAGAGGAAAAATAATATTAGATAACTGTTAATACAATAAGGATAAAAAAGGATCACTATCATATATGAGAATCCTTAGAACTCTCATAAGCCTCACCCCCTCTTGGTACTTACCTGATAAAACCTCCACTAATCTCAACAACATGATCCCAAAGAATTGATTTTACTTCATAAAATAGTACACACTCCCTCATATAGAATTTAATATTCCCTAATATTGAAGAAAAAATATCCAGAATTTCATCAAAATATCCCCCACTTGCTTTGGGGAACATCAAGAATCTAAAACAATCCAATAGGAACTCTATGCTTAGATTTTTCCTTCTGGAAGACTAAAAGAAGTGAGACAAAATCTACCAAATAACTCATTATACTACTAGAATAAAACTAACAAAAGCAATCTCAATACATCGTAAACACATCATGATGTATCACTAAATGAAAACTATGTAATTAATGGAGAACACCATTATAAATTTATGAATAAATGAATGGTTTCCTATGAAAAAAGTCTTAAATTTACCATCCTCAAACTATCCCTTAGGGGAAACACTAAAGATAACTTCATCTCTCCATGCCACCACCTCATAATTCCCTATAATGAATTACTCCACCTACTTTACCAAAGATGATCACACCATATTTTGGTAAAGAAACCCACTACCATCAAGTGCTTCCATATCATAGTTTAGTGATGAAATTTCCTTCATTACCTTCCATGAATATACATATTCTCAATAATAATATCATAGTTTCACTTCCTTCTTAAGTAATCAGTAAAAATATTTCCCTTCCATTTTAATATCATAAATCTAGATGTTTTAATCTTGCAAAAAAATTAACTATCATAATTTACTCATGTTCATGTCATGTGGGGAAAATATCTACATCCCTCTTTTGTGATTCATGATTATAACATGGTTCGCCCGAAGGATGTAGTTTTTCCATAAAATTAAGGAAAACACTATCATAGAAGTATTGACATTATATGTAGTAAAATTATTATCAAGATGATTTCATTTATGAGACCCATAAAATATGACCTATCACTATTTTATAACCAAAAAACCTAAAAAAACATGTGAAACATCACAATAGACCTCAAATGAAACACCTTCCTCTAACAAATAATGAACATGAGCACCAACCTACTTCCCCATAAAATTCTCAAAAATGTTCTTAGCACTGGTTGGTCCAATGAAAATAAGGATCTCACTTTGTTAAAGATATAAGAGGAGTTTCAATATAATAGTATTTAGGTATAAACATCATACAATAGTCTTGTAAATTTATAAATCATTTTACTTATGCCATAGTATTTGTTCCAAGCTATGAAGAAATTACCTCAATCATGAATGGATCTATAGCCACTCCACATTGAGTTATGAAATTACCTTAGAAATAAATATCAATATTCCAAAACATACATCTCAATGGATTCCAAAATAGATCATGATATTGAAGAACTACCAAAACTATTCATTGATACAATACATGATTATAATCTAACTAAAAATAAAAATGTATTTTATCGATAAACACTACCACGAATCATTTCAAAAACTCAAGAATTATGGAATTAAATAGTCCCATGAACATGGTTGCAGAATTGGTGGCACAAAATGGAATTTCAACAAACTCATAATTAGAATAGTGAAATATGAAGGCAATATTTAGAGTCTATTCATCCTTCTCCATAAAATAATGATACCCTTACTACAAATCGATCTTTTAGACTTACCAATCCCCCTTTAGTTTCAAACAAGTCCCAAATCCATAGATGAGGGTAGTGGTTCATAAATTTCACCATATTCTAATGATGTTATTTGATACTCTATCATTATATACTATCTTCCTTCTTCCAAAGTAAAATGTGAGCATCCCAAGGTGACGTACATGTCAAAATAAAAAATCTATAAAAAATGTAATTGATTTGATCATATAGCACACACAAGTCGGAAGGGTCCATAAAATATGGAGCATTGATATAAGTGGGAAACTTGGTTTCAAATATATACTAACCTTGCTATCTTATTAAGGGGAAAGTCTCACAACCTATTCTAGAATTACATCAAGAAACTCTTCCACAATCCTAGAGAAAAAATTGTCTATGTTTCGACTTAATTCAACAACATCTTGTCCCTCATGGGAGATAAGGCCTCTTCATGTTTCTAATGCATCCGAGAGAATCACTCTCAATTATAATTATATAATATCACTCACCTCTTGAAGTAATCAAAGATAACTCACTCGAATATATCTATTCCTTACTAAAAAATAAATTTTATTTTTGTATCTGTAATCATAGGAAAAGTCCCAACGGTAGTGCTACACTATAAATAACGCAAAATATATACACATATAAAACAAGATGGATCAACCTACAAATGGTGTCACCAATGCAATAGGATTTGGAAATATCTCTACCTCAAATATCAATGCAGTGAATTTGGTGGGTGGAATGATAAAGTTCATAGATCCTGAGTCAAACAATGAAAGCAATTAGGTAGATTACAATATGATAGTACCCTAAACATTTTGTGGTTCTCCATGTATTGGAAACTCCAACACATGCATCTAAACAGATCATATATTTCACCCTTTCTAACCCTGATAGTGACCAGCACTGTGGTTTCACATTACTCTCTATGGATGAGGTAAATCTTGAGGTTGTCTCATTCCCACCTTGTCACCTCATAGTAGTTCACCACCTGGACTAACAAGTTTTTTGTTACTTCCTTGGAATAAAATACTAAAAAAATGGAATGTAAAGACAGTCAATTTCTATATGTGGAATTCCAATGATGGTTGGGCAATCATGCATATATTAGGCATAACCTCCACATGAATTAAAAAAACTGATCCTATGGAAGGGGTATGAGAGATACCAATCAAAAAATTATTATTAATAAGGATGATGTTTATCCTTTATTTTCTCATAAACATTCAAACCTAAAGAATTTGATATTATAGCTACAAATATGCTCCATTTAGAATCTTGATGACTCACCTTCTCTAACATTCCTGCCCAAGATAACTTCCTCTTAATAACCTCTACCAAAACATTTTTCTTAATGTATGTTGGAAATATACATTATTTTTCTTTTCACTAGATCTATCAACACAATTCCATTTAAAAGGGTATTTTCCTAGACTCTACATCTATGTGATGGTGTTTATAATAATAAAAAAGGTTCTTATTTTGAATATTGTACTCTGACACACAATAACTCTTCTATTACTTATTGTAAGAGAGATACCTCATACTTCAATAGATCATCAAACTAAAAATATTAGAGTGTCCTCTTTTTGGAGTTATATTCAATATTAATAACTATTTAGTTATCTATTATGATATATTATTATATACCATCTATATAAACTTGATGGAAACATGTCCTTGGAGTCATTCCTACTAATACGTAAATTGTTTTGGAGTCCTAACCTAGATAACATGGAACATAAGATTAATTAAAAAATTATTCTTATATCCTAATAACTTTCTCTATTTTATTCATAAGTGTATGAAATCATGATTTCTGATAACTACCAAGTGTATCTAGCCAGTATAGAGCATCACTTCACTTATCAAATTTAATAAACTTAATTTTCTGAAATTAGATTATATTGCATTATAAATACACATTTCCTAGATGGTCTCCATATTTCATGTAATAAGTTTAGTATACATCATTAACTTACCAACCCATGAAATCATTACAAGTCTTGAACTCTAAACTCTATCATATCTCTCAACCATTATCTATGAAACTGAATTTTCACGACCTCCCCCCCCCCCTCTTATAACTGAAGTTATAAATAAAGAGAGGGATGACCACCAAATATGACATCAATAGTCCATTAGGCAGTGACTAGATTCGAGGGTATAATTCACAGATATAGTAGGAATAACCATCAATTTATATTTTTATGTACAAGTGATAATATGAGATGAAAAAAAAATTACTCCATATATAAATAAAGAAAATAAATCACATTACATAAATTTATTTTCATAAAATGAGAGAGAAAAATAAAATAAATTCCTAATAAGTTTATTGGGAAAAGAACAAACACTAAAAGTTGCTAAAAAATATTGATGATCACATATTATTTTTAAAAAGATGTATAAACCATCATGGAAGAGGTGGTAATATTATAAAAATAACATGATGCACTCATGGAAAATACACACTTAATAGAACTTATTCTAACCTAGAGAGTCTTAATCCCATTATATCTTTATCACTAGGGAACTATCAGTCACTATCCATACCACCTGAGTCCATGAAATTATTCATGTATGCACCTTAGATTATCAATCGTAAGATGGATTTATAATTCACCATGAATTTGATCAATCTACATTACATTTGAAATAGTTACGATATAGGAGAACTGGAAATTCCTATTTAATCTCATGAAAATGGGTGAGAATTGTTAAATTAAATTTCAAGGAATAGATAAAGAATATAAGACTAGTAAATAATTTTTCAAACATGTATGAAATCTATCAACATCAAACTTCGTTTTCTTATCCATTTAAAAGACATTAAACTCCATCTTTTAGGACTCTAATCTATCGAACAAAAGTGTTTTTGATATATTCATCATTTTTAGGTCCATAATTCTCCATAACATGGATAATTCCTTTTTTCATTTATTTAAATACTACTTTGATTCCTTAAAAGAGACATAAATATCCTTTTAATGGGATGTCCTTAGAAAATTTTGATTGTTCCCCATCAAAGTTTTAAGATAAGTACCAGTTCAATAGAATTCATGTAAAAACCTCATGTAATAACCCTCAACACTAAGGAAACATTGCTCCACCACAACATTATTTGGGGACACCTATGAAGAAATAGTTACTATATTATATCGATAGAACATTTTGTTAAATATTAAAATCAACATGAATTTGGACAAAATTTTAAATGGGATCATGTGTTAGGATATTATGGGTAGTGTTATCTTGTGGTTTGGTTCTCTAGAATATCTAGTTGAGTGGGATGGATTGGTTTAATTATGGCTCTATTGATTATGGTGTATATATTAGTGTAATATAATTATGGTTATATCATGATATTGTGTGGGAACTATATTTAGATATGAATAGTTCATTTTATAATGGTCTTATTGCTTGTGGCCTGAAGAGTCTCATTGTTCTTTTGGATATAAAGAATGGTTTACTTTTAGAATACCTTGAAAATTTTACATTAGGATTTATTGATGACATTATCACATCTTATAATCATAATTAGGAAGATGAATTGAATTCAAAAATAAATATCAATAAATATACTACAAAAATAACAGGCGTAAAAGATGACTGATCTCATCTTTGTGATGGTGTCCATGATAAAAGATTATTCAAATGTGGTATAACATGAGTTATTTGGAAGATCACATTCATAACACATATTAAGGGTAGTATTTCCAAGGATATCCATACAATATCATTTAATTTTCTTGGAAATTTAAATAGATTCTAGTATTTAGTAAAACAGTGAAGAGGAATCCAAGGAATTCACATATAGGTTTAGAAGAAAGAAGGATAAGATAATATCTTTCCTCAGGAACTATAAGAATATATATGATATTTAAACTTATTTCCATAACTAGTTTTTCAAAATATAGTGTACTTCGTTTGATGTTAATTTATTTGGGAATTATGACTACTAAAAATATATATTATTAGAATATTTTAGGATATTCATACTAATTTCTATACAAATCACAAGGGATAAGAGGAAATAAATGTTTTGGTATGGTTTTAATAATATCTGTCTTATCCCCCTCATCTTTTTTTCACACATCACATTAAATATAGAATTAATAAATTGTTATATAAAAAAACAAAATGCATACATAAAAAAGGTTGGTAAATCACTTAAGGTGTACTCTTGATATGTTTTGGGTGTGATTGTGTTTTTTGAAAAATCCACATGACAGAAAATGAGTATGATTGTTGTTTTCCAAAGAAATATTTTTACTGTATCACAGTTTCCCAGTGTTGCCAAATTTTTAGACATTAAAATATGGAATTTATGTTTGGAAATGTATTGTTTTATTCCTAGTATTTAATGGTGTGATGAATGGTAACTAAATCGGCAAAGAAATAGAAATATGGTCCTTGGTACATGGAATCTGTACCATGTTTAAGAAGGGTTTGTAGCCACATACCAGGCAGTGGGAGTGATAAGTGGGAGCGGTTCGTGAAACCAAAATGGTTGGTGGAAGAAGGTGGTGCGGTACATGTATGGATTGTCATTGACTTAGGAGATCGACCATGTAGGAAAAAAGGTAGTATGCAGACTATCATGGAAAAATGTTTAGCGGAATGGATGCCGTTAGCAACAAGATGATCGGTATGCGGTGGAGGCAGTAACAAATCAACAATTTGGTAAACCATGGATGAGAGGATTTTGAGGATATATTTTCTTGTATAATAATAGTTAATCCCACCAATTAGAAAGAGAGTTAATATTATTAGAGGATATCTCATTTCTCCGAGAATTCGGTGAAGTCTGAAGGAAGTTCACAAGGTAGAATTCCACGAAGGGTGAAGTGGTTCGCACAGATGAAATTTTGCTGACGGTTTTTATAGGGAACTCAAACCTACAAAGGAATCCTGGTGCAAAAAGAAGGACACAATACATGGAGGAATAAACAGTGGTACACATATGGTTTGAGAAGGAAATCCATGAATATGAAATAGTTTGAAGACAAAGGGGGATTCGTAGAGGTGGTTTGCTGAGTCTGTATATGGAGGTGGTACGCGACAACGAAGGCTGAAGCTGTCCACTGATGAAGGGTGGTTCGCGAAAGTGGTAGTAGTTTGAATGGAGGTGTTCTTCATACCAAACCTAATAATTAATACACGGGATAATAATGTGGCTCACAGTTTTCTCATGGAGGCTTGCAAAAGCTTCAAATCAATTTATGAAGATATTTTATGGTACTTAGTGGTACACGGGATGGTGTATTTCATCTACAGGTGAAAAACGTAACTTCAATAGAGAATCTACCTAATGTTAATGATGTAAGATTTCATGATAATGAAGGGACCTACATGTCCATAAACTGTGTTTGACCAACAGACCTGTAAAATGTGATTGTATTTCATTCCAAGAGCTGTGAGTGGAGGAAGAGAAAGACGGTGACCCTTTCCACCAGCAGTGAGATAGGGAAAGATGCATTGAGGGTGACCCTAGGGAATACAGTGATAAGACCCTAAATCTCATAAAGGCAGTGAGCCTAGGAATATACGATCTAGCCCGAACATTTTACTCATTTATTACAGCAAGCCTTAGTGAATTCGGTATATCGGTGCATCGTCATTGTATGCTCCTTGGACATAGCCCAGTAAGGGTGACAAAGTAAAAATCTACGTGTCATGTGCATGATTTCATATATGTTCATATATATATATGGTAGGAAGAGAGAATTTAATTTTTTTTGTCAACGAAACAAGATTGGAAGGGGAAGAAGTTTTAATTCGTCATACCCTGATTCACCCCCCTTCAAGGTATTCGACATTGTGGACCTAACAAAAAACTTTTACATGAGTATAGGCTCCAATTTCTGGTAGAAAATATTGATGAAATTATGGAATGGGGAAATGGATGTATTTATCTCTTATTCCTTTAATTTTAGTGGCTTCTATGTTGATGTAATAGTTTTTTGGTGGGATTGTATGTGTAAATTAATAGAAAATACTCTGATGGAACATATGAGAAAAACATATTTATCTGAAAAAGTTCCAACAATTGACCATTAAAATTGATTGAAAATTTCATCAATATATTGTCTCCAAAGAGAACTCAACCATTTTCCTTGAGGGTGTGAAAAAACTCCATGAACAACGAATGGAATCTAAATCCTCTTATCAAATCCTTAAAAACTAATTAGAGTTCTACAAAAGGAAATCCTAATGTCGAAGGATACATTCACATATATAGGAAAATACCCTGAATATTGAGGTTAGATAAAGAAGATAATGTGTTTTCCAAGAGTAATTATTGATTATAATAAGAAAATAGAAGGTTCTCTCAAATATTCACGATATAATCTAAAAGTAATATTAGGGTTTATAGCGATGAATCTATAAAAATAAAATAATTATTAACTAAATTGAGGTAGTAATAGTACAAAATTAAAATAACAATCACTCAAGAAACAGATTAATTATAGAATCTATTTCACATCATTCAAAAAAAATCAAAAAAATGAGTAAGAAACTAGATTTATTTTCTTGAATCCTCTATATGATCTAGAAACAACAATGTTGAATGTAATAGGAGAATCATAGATTAATGTACTTCCATAATAATTATTTTTACCTCATTTTTAATATATTCATACATTATTATGATCAAAGAAATAGTGAGAATTTAGATTATATTAATTGATTAATTATCAAAAATAATAATAAATGGAATTTAAATAGTTATAAATTAGCATCATTTGAGATGAATTTATAGATGAAAAAAAGATGACTGAAGTTTCAATTTAAAATATTTAAAATAAAAAAATATCTAGATAAATTGATTCAAATGATAGTTTCTTATGGTATTTCAATGAACACCAAGGTTTAAACTATGTATCTGATGACACAAAAAAATTATGACTGGATTTCCATGAATTGTATACTAATAGGACTATAAGAAATATAATTTAGTTGATTCATGTTTAAAATATAAAACTAAAATATATAAACTAAAGAAAGGTTACTTTATTGGATCCATCATGGTAATTGGGGGTGAGGTTTGTGAGGACCACTAAATGGTGACAAGCAAGTTGTGTTGAGGACATAGGGATCATGTTGTGGAATAGGTTTTGATAATCTTGTATATGTTCAAGACCTCATTTATGGTAATTACTAATGAGTCATCCAATGTATGTACATGGATCATGAGCTATATTAAATAATGAAATCATGGGTCATAGGGATAATGGATAATTGTTCATAAAATTATCATAGATTGTGAGAAACTCTAACGATGTGAAATACTTTGGGTGCAACAACCTTGGTGGGAATTAAATTGAAATTTTCTTGAAATGGCCTCGAGCATAATGATCAGACCATCTATTGAGGGAATATATTAAAGAGTGATATTGTGGAAGATGATCATTGAAGTGGTGACAAACATGGATGTAGCGATGTCTCAAATATAGAAACTCAGGGAATAGATGTGTGGAACTTATAATTATAAGGTTGTGATGAAGTTCTAATTTTATATATAATAATAACAGTCAAGTGAATATTTATATGGATCCTTACATGATTCCATATAGTAGTTCAGGTCGTTGACCTCCTTTATTTTTAGAGGAATGAGAGGTTACACTACTAGGACTTTGTCTTATTTAGGAAACATTGACGAAAGTGATACTGATTAGGAAGTATATGGAAAAAACTCATTCTATATAGAAGTCATATGATCATTACCATCACCGAATATCAATGTTTGAGGTGGGGGATTAGGAAATCATTTTTTTATAGACTATTTCAATGTAAGAATCAAAGTAAAGGAAATAAAATACATAGTTTTATCATCACATTCGATATTTTATAGAGGGTCAGGCTGGTAAATTATCAATTAACTCTTCCCCAGGGGGAAAGTATTATGAATAATTCATCCATACATATCTGATCCACTATTACAATCCCATCCCATCTCATGTTTTTGATCTGGATGATAATGAATTAGTGGAAATGGAATCATTTGAAAAGTGTCCAATTTATATCATCAGTCTTATAATGAAGACTGTATGAGGAAGAACAATTCCTTATGTTGAGTTTTATGCTTCATAACTAAATCAAGGATGATACATGGGAATGAGAGTTAGATATACATTCTCAATGGCCTAGTTGTTCTCATAGGTAGCTTAGAATCACTCATAGATACAACTCAGGGGGGATTTATCTTATGTAGGGAAGGTTATAAGATTATTACACTTAAATGAGGTTCAAATACATATATTTTTGTGTAAAATTATTTTTATTTATCCAATTAATCATTATTTTTGGTGTTGGATTCAAGGAAGGAGTAAACTGAAGGGATCGAGGTATAACATATGGACTACAACAAGACATTGCAGTCCCACTGGCTAGCTGATGGCTGAACCGGTAGACCTATTAGGATTCTCAAGAAAATGGATTGCCAATATACACCTAGTAGCTAATAGGTGGAATGGTTGGTGGTTTTGAAGAGGACTATGTTGGTACTAGTAACCCTCACATCCAGTTTTAATACATCAACTTGAGTTTTCCTATCATTTTCAAACTCATAAAATCATATTGGAGCTCTCCCTTATCCCTCATATCTTCATGTGAGTTCATCCTCAAATATCAAGTATTTGGTATTCTAATCGAATCTTAATAAAGAATGAGGTAATGCTTTAACTACACTTCCCTCTTTCTCTTATTTATTCATTATCATCAGTAATAACATTGTGCGATGAAATAAGTCATTTATTCATGTTTTTTGTATGGTTGTTTGTATTCTAATATTCAAACTCATATATGAGGAAATTACTCAATGAGGAGTCTTTCACCGACCCTGGGTAGGTGATCTATATTATTTTCCCTAAATTTATTGTAATTTATAAATTGTTTCATTGAGTTACACATCCTAATTTCCTAGTGCTGACCCTGCAATTTAAATTCCTTTAATTGTTTACCACAATCATATCCAAGATGTTCAACAGGCAACCTAAACACCACTAGTTGTTCATAACCACTTCCCAAACCACTCTTTAGGGTGTAATGGTCTCTCAAATTGATATTAATAAGGATTAAAAATTAGATCACATACATTGATGTGAGGTAAAAACTATGAAAACTAATTATTATTAAGGTAGCTTCATTTGGGTGTTACAATAGTAGTATGGCATTGATTGAATTATCAACACAAAAAAATGTTATTTACAAAAGGAAGTGATATCTCAGCTGTAGTTGATTATGATTGTAGTACCTTCCCTAAATTCATGGAAATGGTAAAGGAAATTAGGTCCATCACGGGAGGAAAATTAATAATAATGTAAGAAAGGACGATCACATGAAGTGTGTGTCCATATTTATGGGATATTCTGGGACGAAGACATTATATTATACAGCATGTGAACATAGAAAAGGTTTTTATTTCAATGAAATTTCCTTATCTCCATAAGGGAAATTATGGGTTACTAGAATTAGATCCTAATATATGAATAATATTCACATAAATCAAGATAAGGTCATATAGGTTCACATAATAAACATATTAAAATGTATTCCCTATTATGATTAATTCGAGTATATGACATAGTGGCCCCAACACTAGCGTGTCGAGGCCACAAATATATGATCTATGAGGAATAGAAAAATTCATATTATTTGAGTATATAATAATTAGTATTGAATTTATATTTTAATGGTGTTCACATTATATTTAAGTAAATACATAGAAAATATTTAATTAATGAATATTATTTTAATATTACTGGTTCGTTTAATATTTTTGAAAATATCAAGTCGAGTTAATGGTTTTGTTTTACCACGTAATATATTTATTATATTGATGGAATGTGATAAAAAAATAAATGTCATTAATGACATAGTTAGTCAGTCATAACATGTTATTTATTGACTATTTAGTGATTAATAAATATCAAGGGCTCAAGGGACCATTTTTTGGTATTTATAACATCACTATATACGTTGGAGAGGCTATAATTTTATGATAATATTCATCGCACAAATTTGGGAGCCCCTATCACTTATCTCCCGCTTCCAAGAGAGATATGTTCTCGATCCATGAAACCGAACAAAGATATCCTTCAAGGATCAAAGGAAGGTCAATGTAGTGATCACTAGTTTGTTTAAGGTGTCGTTGAATCCCTATGCTTGCAAACAAAATTTGATGAATGGAGTTCATATGGAATTTTGAATTTCCAAAGGTTGATCTAGAGGAATCATACTTATGTTTCATTGAGCAATAGTTTCCGGTGATGAGAAGTCGTGAACATCTCTTCAGAATGAGAAAGGTAGTTTTTCGATTTATTTTTGGTATTAAGATTCTTCACAGGAGATCCTTGTGAGTTCTATTGGGCTATGTATCACTATAGATGATGTAGTTACATCGATCCAGTGATGTGCATTTTATGTCCCAGATCTATCTACTTTCACTACACTCCCCAGTACCTTCAATCGATAGTAGAATAATATTTTGATATTCTTCAAACCAATGTTAATAAGGTTTTTGAAAAATTCATGTATGAATGAATTTAGTGGGAAAAAAAGCAGAGATGGTGATTCGACCCGTCATCGGATTTTGAAGTTTCATCTGTCAGAATGATTAAATAAGGATAATTCAGTGTTTAGAGAATTTAAATGTTTACCGAAATTGTCTGTGGAAACTATTTCCACTGAACTGAAGTATTCTGGACAGAGATCTTGTGGTTGAATAGTTTTCATTATTGAGTTCTCTAATGTTTCAATTATTCCACCATCTATGTGAAAAGAATAAAAACAGCGGTTTGGGCCTATGTGGGCTCGTAAAAGAAAATACATGATCGGTTAATAACTATCATTGTTCCCGCTCTTGCCAGCCAACTATAGTGACGTGTGACATCTGCAATGTCAGGCCCACCGCCATCCCAACTCTCCTCTTTTCCGGATCACGAGTGGCGTCAGCCTCCCCTCATGTGTTCCACAGTCCACTGCCCTCATGCCGCTTCTTTTCCAACAGATACAACACCTCATGTACCGCGGGTCTCCTTTATACCAATCACCCTTCCCCTATTCTCGTGATCACGTAACACCTCCAGCGGGCGACCCGTAGCTTTGTCAGGTCAGCCCGATAGGGGTCGGGATATGTAACATCCCAGGTTAATGAATAATAAGATGTTTTCATATTTATTAATATTTGTGAATTATATATTAATTTTAGCTTAAAGGGGTTGCTATGTTCGATAGCGTACCCGATACACAACAATGGGTTTCTTTGGAATCTTACATTGCACACTAATAATATAATATTATTATTTTAAATGGTAGTTAACTCCTAGCCATTGTGTTGGAGGGAATGAACAAAACTAACTATAATATGATTATATATGTATTTATATTTATCAAAAAAAGTTAGAGGCTTAATATATGAATGAATCTAATTTTAAGCATAATTTACATTAAAAGGACGATTTACCACCTTTTAATGGAGAACCCTTTTTAAATATAGTTTTGGTCATTTTAATACATTCTATATGACCAAATAAAATCCTTCTTTAGAATGAGGACATAAGAATTTACTTTGGGGAATTTTTTGGTATTTTTCTGATAAAGATCATTTTTTAAGGAATATTGAATATATTGTATTTTAATTAAAAACTATGTTTTAATATAATTTATTTATATGTTTAGATTATATTTTTAATTGATTTTAAAGTGAAATTTAATTACATTTTTACCATTTAATCCAATTTTTTTCATTTTAATTAATTTCAATTTGAAATTGGACATATATAAATATCAATCTTTTGATAGTTTTTAATTCTTAAAAACACGCACTTTGTTTTGACAGCGGGAATTAATTTTAAATTAATTTCTCCCGCATCTGTGTTTTTATTTTGGAAAAATGGATTCCATATTTGGAATCAAGAGGCCCAAATTCTATAAATAGGTAACTTTTATTTTTAGACATTTTAAATATTTACTTCAGTAAATATTTTATTTATCGTGGTTAAAGTGTAAATCAGGTAAATAAGGGTAAACAAATAATATTATAATAATATAAATTTAACCTTAAGAGTTTCAAAATCCTATTTTATGAGTCATGTTCGACCATGGTAATCTTTGGGTAGATTTGAGGACCCCATTGAGCCACTTGGGAGTGATAATGACAATTTAGATTAATTAATTTAATGTGAAGAAAAAAGTGACATTAACAAAAATCGTTTAGTAATTAATTTTTATATGGTGTTATATAAGTTCTCTTCTAAACTATAAATATTAATTGGAAATATAAAACTATTTCTTACATCATGGTAGTTTTTTAATAATTTTTAGACATCAAATAAATTAAATTATTTATTACACAATAATGATGCAGGTTTTACATCATTAATAAATGATTTAAATAAATAAGATTATAATGATTACAATATTATCCAAAACATGTCCAATTCCGATTGGATGATTTTATTTCAAATATTATTCATCTTATATTCGACCTAAATTTTTTATTGGACCATTAGAAACCGAATATCATTATATAATAAAATAATGTTTTCACACTATCCTAAAGAGCCCCTCCTCTCTCTTATAAAAGGAGAACACTTCTAACCAATTACTCACACCTCTCAAGACAATTGGCTCGTCCAACCTCTTCCCAATTAATCTCCCAACATCTCTCTACACCTCCTAGATGCATTAACCTAGGTAGAAGGCACTTAAGAAGTAAATTGGTTCAAACCAAATTGAGTTACCCAAATTAAAGGTAACAGTTTCTCTTAAATTGTTTTCTTTTATTTTCCTTCTCCAACCCCTAAAATATTTTTATTTCCTTTCTTTTGTAACAAATCCAATATCCTCAATATACTAGGATGGGTTTATGATAATTATTCTAACTACACTTACACACACCTTCATCAAATGGATGAAGAACATAATATTTCTGTGGACGGAAAACTAACATCTCACGAAACGATGGTTGTTCAATTATATCTCACCGCCTCTCATGGTGGCCATTATAATGGAACTGTATTTATATATGATATATATTATGTTTATTATTTCCTTATGCTTCTGTACTTTCCATTTATATCAAGCCTTTATGGTTTCCATAGTGGGTAAATATGATAATCTCATTTGAGGAAGTGTGGACTACCGCCCCCTCAAAGTGATGTGACTCGTTAATGTCTTATGTGGGATGTATAAAGGATAGATTTAATGATATTATATATGATATTATACTGGAATTATAATATACCTATGAAACATTATGTTTTAATTCCATTAAAATATGAAATAGAAATGAAAGTAGCGTTCATGCGTACGTACCGCTTACCGTCTCCATGAACGGTGCATTTCATTTCATGCCTCCAAATGTTATGTACTATTATAAATACATGTATATTCTGGATATATATGATATATATGATATCCAAATAATGATATCATTCTGGATATAATGAACCTTTGACCACATTAACAACATGTAATTATAATAAGTCCATTTTTGACTCAAGTACCAAATATCGACAAAATGAACGTTATTAACTTAAATGATTACATAATGTTATAACATGGTAATAAGTTATATAAAAGGAATAATAAACTTGAAAAAGGTTCTTAAGCAAGTAGAAATTAACTTTAGTTTATTATTCAGGAGATTAAAGAACAATCGAGTCAAGTCGTACGTGAGGTAACGGACTTCGTCTCAATCTCCTTTCATTGAGGCATTTCTTATACAAGACTTTATTTTATACGGTGAATAAACCCCTTTGATTTTTAATTTTATTCAAAGGTAATCATTTTATACGAAGCATTTTACTAAACGACAAAAAGGAATGTTTTTTAAACCTAAGCGGTCACAAAGACCTTTCCGCCCCTGCGAGTATTATTTGAACTTTGTCTTCCTTAACAAGTCGGAATGTTTTTAAAAGGAAAAATAAATACCAAATACTCTTTTTTACGTATTTTGGTATTGAAAATTATTTTGATAATGGATTTATTATTTCTATATCTTGAAATGATATTTTATTATTGCAAAGTGGAAAGGATATCTTTCCTTTATGCTTATGTTATGTGTTATGATCATGTTATGGTTCTTGGGCATTATTTTTGTATACGGGTAGTTCTGTGATAAACCTAGGGTGGGTGAGACCGAGATAGCTCTCTAATGCATTGGGTAATGTGACAGAGGTAAACATGAATTTTTCTCCTAAGAGATTTAGGTAAAATACTGTGATGGGTAGTCATAAGTAACTCCCTATGTAGCTGTGATAGCTGCAATGTAAGTATGATATGGATTCCACAATTTACCTTTATGATTTATGATTTCTATGTGTCTTAAATAATTCTTATGATTTCATGAGTTGAGTAAAAGAGTTCATGTTTTGTATGAATTTATGAAAAAAAAATCAGTCACTATTTTATAACCCTAACTGAGCCTTTTATGCTCATCCCAAGTTTTGAAATTCTTTTCACCACACATAAAGATGAATAGAGTCAAGGATGGGATCAAGGAAAAGCCATGCTCTATTTAAAATGGAATTAAACATGAATTTTTTTAAGAGTATTTATTTTATGAAAGAATTGGATTCTGGGTAGAAGTTCCTACTTTGTAATATTTTGATATGTAATAGTTATGTCATAATTCCCTAAAACTATAAACCTGAAAAGATCCTCAATGCGAATTATTTATTTAATTCAATATTATGTAATGTTTAAGGTCGGGTCTTTATAGGATAGGTTGGTCTGGTCAAGTTTAGGCCTGAAACCCATAAAATTTATTTTCTAGGACACGTCGAGCCTGGGAAAAATTTAATGATTTAAAAAATTAATTAAAAACATTTGGAATACAAATTATATTTTAATTGGGACCATGGGACCTATTTTTATGTTAATTAAAATTAAAATTATTTTCTTTAGTTCATTTAATTGTATCGACGTAAACATGGTGCATATTTAATTTTATTACACATTTAATCTTCTTACCAACTGTTCTTGAGTATCGATCAACCAAAGTATGCATGTATTTTAAATTGATTTAATTACTTATTTACATTTCATGCACAATGTAATAGTTAAATTTATTTTGACTATCTTCACATCATCTTTTCCAGCATAATATTTATAAGGGCTTGGGCATACATTAGTATAACTTTGAATGTATTTTATGAATTATCAATACCCCCTCACATGTTTGGGGGTATTTATGTATTTTAGTAATGGATTTGTAAGATGTGGACCTTGTCTATATGAGGTGGTATTCTAGACAAGACAGTTATACATTGGACTAGGGTTTGAGCTGTGATACAAGTCAGAGATTACTCATGTATTTTACCCCTCGAGTCATGGTTAATCCAATGCAAATAGTTGGATCAACCACTACCAAATTATCAAGACAATACATGTTTATTATTTAATTTATATATTTTTTATTATTTTATTTATAATATATGTTTATGAAGACACATGAAATAACAAACTAAAATTCATAGATTAAATAAAATTAAAACCTAATGATTTTTTTCTAGCTACATAATTGTTCGGTTTTTGAGTGTGATCACAAAGTATGTGCATATGAGATAGTAAATGATTTAATTCCTTGGGAAACAATTAAAAACCCCAAAAATATATATTAATTTAAATATCCATTAAAAATTGAATTTGATCAAAACTGAGAGTACGAGGTGATCATTATCTTCTGTTAGGGTGCCTCCTACCACTAGGGAGTTCTGATGGGAATGATTTGTACAATCAAATAAATATGATATAAAAGAAGTCTCTATAGATATCTTTTCGATATTTAGTGGAAATGATATGATTAAATCAGTTTTATTATTTTATAATGTGGGAACTCACTATTAGTTCAAGGAGTCGTGAGTTAATGTGGTTGGTCAATCAAACACGTACCTTAAAAATATCCATGTTGTGGTAGAGAGAAACCGTGGACTATGAAGAGTGGTTTTAAGGTTCCTTTACACAATAATACACTGAAGAGTGATTAATACATTTATAGTAGTGAGGGATTCCAATGTTAGATAAAATAGTGTGAGATATCTAACGATATAATTAATCAATAATGTTTTATAGGAAATCAATATAAAAGTATTAATCTTCTAGTGATTATTTTTTAGGAAATAGTGAGGAATACCCCAAATAAAAATTGACCAAAATTGGAGAGATAAAATGATATAACATTTATAAAAATTCACGACTACTATAGGTGATTATGAAAAGTACTATGAAATGAATAGAAATTCAAAGTTCTAGAGCCCCCACTACCTATTAAGATACCTCAAGATTCGAGGGTATGATATATACATACACGATACTCAAGTATGAAGAATTTTGAATTTACATAATAATTCAATAATATATGTTAGATGAGAGTTGTAGACACAAAATTTGTGAATGGAAGATTTTACATGTCTTCTCATCTCTGAGAAGATTGTGATGTGAATGTGAAGCAAGATATTATTTAGGTGATTATTAAAAAAACCACTAAATTGAAAGATAGACCATAATCATTCAATAAATATCTTTCTTATATCATTTTAAACAACTTTCCCTTGTTTCATATTAGGAAAAAATTAGTATGGATGAAATGATTCATTTATTTTTTGGGTAAGCTTCTCCAAGAAAGCAAGAACCAAGTGAAATTTGAATCTTTAGTTCTTATTGTGAACATGTTGAAATCAAATAGGAATGTCCGGTGGAATATGTGACACTAAAGAAACCTTATCAAAAACATTCAAAGATATAAGGTATATTATATAAAGGTAGATCTTTTCTTTGGATTCAATGGGATATGTTTATGTATGTTTAAAATATACGAACTATATTAATGATGAAATTAGTCTCTTCTTATTTGGGTAAATTCGTCAACTATATGAAATTTTTATTTCATATATCATTGGTATTGGAGAAAATATTCTTACCACATATGATTATTTAAAAATAGTATCCAAGTATGTATTGATCCATTATAAAAGTAAGATGGATTCTCCAAGCGGTTGAGAAAGGGGGGTTCCGAAGTTAGGGGTGAGAAATAAAAAAAGCATATAATTTCCATGTTTAATGATACTAGTTAAACATTTATTGATTATAACAAAACATTTATCTCATGTGTTCATTAGACACAATGATGCATTTTTTCATTTTTGGAATGAATGTTTCTTGTGGTGTTTATTACTTAACTAACAGTTCATTAATATATAAACCATTGGTAATACATGATGAATATAAAATGTAAGACTCGAATACCAAGTGGTGAAAAGAATTATTATTTCTCTAAAAAACTATGAGTGGTTATAATGACCCTGATTTTCATGCATAAATATTACATCTTTTGAGATTAATATTCAATAAATTTCACAAATAATTATCAATATCTCCCAAAATATTTGTAGACTAGATACGTAATATTCTTTTTTCAATAAAGATCTTCAACATCTCCCAAAAATATCTTACGATATAGTAAACTTCATATGCATTCCCAGCATAATCATTTCTTCATAAAAAATGGAATTGATACATTATAAAGGGTGATCTCAGGTGCTCTATAAGGGTTATCATAGGTTATTTAAATCGATGACCATATGAAAGCATATGATAAGAATCAGGGGGAAATATCAAGTGTACAACATACAATGTTGACTCCAAAATATATCATAGATCATAAAAATGACTCAATTCAAAAAACATTATCATTTAAAATGACATATATCATAAAAGCTAGAAACCATCATAAACCAAGCATGAACTATAATTTCATGCAAAAAATTGTGGCACCCTCATAAGTGCAGACACAATTTCATATATAATGGTTGACTATAAAGACCATAAAATCATAGTGGATTATCCATCCCTAATTGATTCCCATATAATAACAGATAAGGTGGCACAACATCAATACCATGGTGGATCAAGCACATCGACATGCATTCCATAAATAACTCATGAGATATAAAGCACTACTCAATGCATTGGAGATCTTTATAATTCCAGGACCACCCATCACATAATGAAAACCACATATATGTGTTCTAAAAGATCAAAAAACATTCATAATATGATTATAGCATTAACCATTCAAGGAGATAACGTTTCATAAAAATTTAATAAATGAATAATAGGATAACCCCTTGAAGATAAATGAGATTGTATTCATAAAATAATGATAATCATAAACCATACAGGAAATGAATAAGGATTAAAATGCTATATCATATCCATATTAAAACATAATGAACATAAAAGGATGATATCATTCAAGAAAATGTCATAAAAATTATCACTGGAATATTTCTTGAGGAGAATAAACATTTCATTTGGTAATTAATTATTTAGAATTAAAAATAACTAAAGTATTATGGAAAATAATTTCTATGAAAATAACCACGGAATCTTTTAAAGGAAGAATCCATTAATAGAGTGGTAAATACAACTGTAAATTCTATTCAAGTAATATTACTTAAAAGAAATAATTCCTTTCAAACTATTATAAATAGTCAAAAAGTATATCATTCTGGATAATATAAGAATACTCCATTAAAACATTTTGATAGAAATTAAAAAATGGAAAAATGACATTAAACAATTATAGAGTAATATTAAATCATTTTCTCAAACATTATATATAAAACATGTAAATATAATAAAATGGTTCTTGACCGATGTTATAAATAATGTTCGTTTTCCTTAAAATCATTCTTTTGGTCTCGTTAGTACATAATGTAGAGAAAATGATAGGAGAAAATTTATTCATTATAAATAACATGAGTATAAGGAAAATTAAATGTAATTATTAGATAAGGATCCTAAAATTTCATCAATGGAAATACAATAATAAAAAATCCCGATTAAAATAAAATTGAAACATAAATCCCTTATGGAATTGGAATCATTTGAATAAAAATCTCATGAAAGAGAGAACCATATATGATTTTTTAAATCCCAATAATTTTAATTATAGTCATAATTAATTAATATAATGAGTATTATCTAAATTATAAAAATTAAATAAGTGCTGAATATGGAAAGTAGCTCACATAAGGAAAAGTGATATAAAAATAAATAACCTGAAGTCTCAACATTATTCATAAATGTTCGAACGTCATCTATACTAAATATTGATTTATTATACATGTATATAAGAACCATGTTCATATCAATTTTACCATGTGTGATTAACTTATGTAATGTTATAACTATTTTATTAAAAATTTCTTATTAAAATCACAATTCTATGTGACAATTGGGTTGTTTTAAATGCAAGTTTCCGTTCATATTTTTTGGTCCCTATACTATGATCAGGGTTTCATATTCTCTATAATGTTAATCATGATACGGATATCATATATATATTGATTATATATATATATATTTGTAATCATCCATAAATTTTTTATATGTGAAAATAAATTACATCATTTGAGGAGATGGTACGTCGTACTTATGCATTATTGATGATTTTATTTTTTGACTGATGGAATAAAAGAATTAATAAATAAAAATTCAACATTAAATATTAATTATAATATAAATTCATCATAAAAAATAATATAATAAATTTTTCTTACCACCGATGTAAAATGGGAATAAAAATTTAATCAAACCGCCCAGAAGATGTGATAGTCCACACGTACGTATGAGCAAAGTTATTGTTTTCCAACTTTTTTTAATAAAAGAAGGTAGACAAGATATTATAATTATATAATTGTAATAATTATATAAATATAATATGTATAAAGGAAACCTACAATAATACCCATCCAAAAAATCTGTGTTTGAAAAATGGATTGTATCTCTATGTGAAGAAAATAAGTTGTATGTACACACGAGTGATAATTTCACTTCTCATTTGAAAGAAAAGAGGGAATGTAATGGTGGTTTCATAATTATAAATACAATAATTATATATTTGTTAAAAATTTATTATTTCATGATAAATACTATATATTCAGGGGATGTTATAGAATAAGTAAAAAATGGTATCATTTATGGTGATTACTTATTATTTGAAAGAACTCCTTTAGATCTCCTCTTAGGGATCCTAGGGTTGGTATTTTTGGTAGAAAATAACCTATATAAAAAGTATAGGTTTGTTTATAAGATAATATTCTAGGGTTTTTTATTTCTATAAGTATCAATATGGTGTGAAGAAGAGAAATGAGGGGGTTAATTTTATAAGTGGGGGATCAGACACACTGGGAATTTCTTAACAGAATAAAATATAATTTTTTTTATAAATTCAAATTAATCCAAATTTCTGGAGAATAAAATGTTGGGTATTATGTGGTTCAAATACCCTAAACTAATAAAGTTTATATATGTTTATGTGGTGATTTAAACCTTATAATTTTTTAACCCCTTAGTTAATAAATTTTAACCTTCACTCCTCTAACATAATTTTCATTATTAATGGGTTATAATTTTAATTATATGGTGATTATTTCCTCATAAATGGCCAAGTTAAAATATTTTATACCATATATTATCATAATTTCCCTATTTTTTTTATTTGTATTACTTTTAGATAATTTAATAATATATTAGTTTCATAAAATATCCTTAATGACATTTTTGACAGTACTCATTTATGTTGACTTTATAGACACAATTACATGGACGGAAGTTGAATACATCCTCTCACACATCCATAATATGTTAAAATAATATATAAAAGTCTTGAAATAGTAAAAAATATAAAATTACATTACATTTGATATTTTAAAAATCATTTATTTTATTTCTCATTTAATTGAAGAAATATTGCGTTGGTGTTTTTTAAGCATATAAGGTAATTGTATAATTAATAAAAATAAAAAAAAATAACTAAACATCATATTTTTTTTATAAATATCATAATAAACCATTAATTTCCATTCATGTATTTATTTTTTCACTATGCCAACACATAAAAGATATTTAAAAGTAAATGAGTTACAATTTTATTTTTCTTCTCTTAAATAAATAAAAACGTCATATGTAATGAAATATAGAACCATGAGGCCTTATAATCGAGATATGGATTTTAATTTTTGATATACACTCCTCCTCTATGATAACATTAGTATGAAGTGAAAATATGTACATGGATGAGTGAAATAACATCAATGGAAAAATATAGAGTGATAGAGAACATAGTCAGGGGAATGATAAATACCCCAGAACCAAAGATATGTTATGGCTGAAATGACCATCGATTCCTTAGAAATGAAGTAAAAAGTATAAATTTTTATTTCAACATATTTTTATTAATGTTGAGGTATTCTTTTAATATCATGATATCGAACAATGAAAATATAATTACACGATTTATTTTCATATAATATGATATATTTTATCCTTTTTTTCCATTTCATCACTTACTCCATCAAATTAATATTCATGATGAATTTTTCATTCTTAAAGCACTAAAATTCTATTTTAATGGATCATATGATCTATAATATATTATCAATTCATTCCTTATATTTCAATATATCTACCAATATAAAAAATATTATCACATGTTATTTAATATGATAAATCAAATTGTAAACTCAAAAAATAAAACCCAATGATTATCCTAAACCATTCCATTGGTATAAATTCATAAACCCTTCCAATTAATTTCAAACCAAATAAAAAAATTTATAAAGAATCTTAAAAAATTTATAAACGCAAAATAACATTAATACCTCATAAAATATTACGTAGCTATAAATATAACATAACAAACATGTGATTACAATGATCACATATTATCCTGATACATGGTAAGAACATGAATTACCATAAAACTAGAACGAAAACATAAATGCTTCAAAAAAATAACTCTCTACTAATTTTGTAAAAAAATAATTAATTATAAATAAAAAAATTGTAATATTCATCAGAGATAACATGAAAACATGCTTTTATCAAATCTGTAATTTCATCCATATAAATCAATACTCTACAATTTACATATTAATAAACAATTTTTCTCAACTGAAAATTAATTGTTCAATATTTGGCACATATTATGGCTTTTAATTCCCTTAATCATGTGTTTTTCTATAAAATATCACAGTACCATTTAATAGCGTTTCTAGGATATTAGTATCATTATAATTATTATAGAAAAAACATAATGTAAAAATTCAATAGAAACATCCTCAAATGTTTCATGATTATTATAACTAGAATACCATTTATAAAAACACATCTAAAACCTAATTTTAAAATTTTAATATATAAAAGCTTCAAGCTTTCACTTTCCTTTATAATACATTAATTAGGACTCATCGTCTTATTACTTAATACCTTATTTATTTAATTTTTCATTTGTTTTCTCTTCATTATCAATAATGAAAACATTACTCGAAAAGTCATGTTTATCCTCTTTCTTAGATTTCCCCATACGGAACTTATTTTCTTAATGCCCATTTTTTCCAAATTTGATACATTCATCCATTGACAATACATTAAAGAAACCATTATTCTTATCCATTTCCTTAACCAACCATTGAAATTTTATTAGAAAATTATTCCTATGTATCCTTTCTCACACCCAAATCATCTTCAAGTTCCATTGAGATATTTCCTTGAGTGGTTCTTCTAAAATACATGACATTTAAAAAACTGAATCTTACTCCCTCTATGGTCTCCATTAACTCTATTTTACCTTACTAGGTGTGTTATGAACCTCACCCAAGTTGATATTATTATTAATATAACAAGATAATATGTCAGGTATAATCACAAGGCTCCACATACTAGCTTCGATTTCACTTTTTTGATCAGTAGTACAATCATTACAATGTCCATCACATTCATCAAATACATTATTCATTAATTTTTTATCCATTGAGTAAAACCACAAAGCATGATGTGGTAAATATTTTTCATGGTGGGAAATCAGATAATCATGAAAAATGATTACTGTATGTCTAAATCATGGAACATTTCTTTCAAAATAAGACACCTTATGTTTAACCTCAAACATACATGATCATATTCAAATCCTTATTACTTTTTAGTTAAGAAAATGTGATGAAACCTAATTAAATCCCCGTGGAGTGTAAAATTGAGTGTGTAGTAAGGGAAAACACACCATGAACTAGAATGATTGAAAATATATTCTTGCCAACTATATTATGGTTTATTTACCATATATTTATATATTCCAAAATCAGGTTTACATGTAGTATACAGATCTGAATGTATTTCTTGGAAAACCATACAATCTATTAATTAACAACACTTTAGAACTTTATCAAACACTAATACTTATCCCAATGGTTTTCATCAATTTAATCAAACCAAAATTCACAATGATTAACTAAAACTTACCATGATACCAACTATCATTAATCAAGCTTTTAAAATAGAAATATTATATATTTTTATAAGAATATTCAATAAAATTCACTAACACATGCCTATGGACCATAATGGATTACTGTATTTTGATAAAATATTCATAATATTATAATTCAAAAAAAGGTATTCTAAATATCACAAAAAGATCTTCCAATTTATTACACATAATATAAACACCATATCTTATATAACCTGTGGAAAGGAAACATGATAAAAGGTGAGATTAGATGATTAGTAAGGGTAAAAATGGGTGATATGAATCGATGACAATAAGAAAGAATAAGATAAGAATAAGGGTATTCCACCATCTATATAACATAAAAATTCACACACAAATATATCATGTATCAGAAACATGATTCACAATATAGTGATTTATCATTTCAAAATACATGTATCATAAAAGTGAAAAATCATGATAAATTAATCCCAAATCATAAATTCATGTAATGAAATTTTGGAACCATCCTATGTACAGTAACATTTTCATATGTTTAGGTTAACTATGGAGACCATCAAATAATAGTGAATCAAGAATCCCTAAGTACATACCATATTAAAATGGAAAATTTATCACATCTTTCAGCCTATATTTGATCAAGAACATAAAATTTTTTTCACAGTGGATCAAGCACATCGACTTGCATCCCATAATTATCACATGATATATAATGAAAAACTTGATGAATTAGAGTGATATATAATTACTAGACCACCCATGCCATAATTAAAACCATATATATATCTGTCCCACAAGATCATAATTTTTTTCTCATATGATCATGTATTAACCCATGAAAAGAAATTGATTTCCATAAACATTTCATAATTTAATTACAGCATAACCCATTTAAAATAAATGGGTTTCATAATCGTACCAAATCATAATCATACCAAATCACAATCATAATACATATAGTGGAAGAATAATGATGGTAACATTGGATCATATTCCCATTAAAACCAAATATACTTCAAATTATGTTATCATATATGATAATTAATTTAATATAATTATTGGAATATTTCTTGATGAAAATACAATTTTCATTTTTAAAAAACTTATTTAAAATATAAAAACATAAAAAATATTATGAATTTTTTTTATTGAGATGAACCAAGGATAATTTTAAGGTAAACTTATAATAATTGAATAGTCACTATTCTTGGAATGTTCATTCATTCTATTTATCATAGAATAATACATTTCATTCACACTTTTTAAAATAGTCAAAAATTACATCGTACGGAAAACATAATAAAGCTTAATTTGAAATATTTTTATAGAAATTAATAATTGGGTAAAAATAGCTTTTAAAAATAATAGTATAATTTTAATATATAATTCTTTTGAAAACATTTTATGTTATAATTTAAATAGAAGGAAAATGATTTTCGATCAAAAAGGTAAATAAAACGGGGTTCATTAAAAATATTCATTTTGCATCATGTGTACTTAATTCAATGAAAATGAATAGAGAAAATTTATTCTACATAAATAACCATATTTATATAAAAACTAAATGTATTTATCATATAATAATGATATAATTTCAATAAATTCAATTCAATAATAAATAATCTCGATTAAGAGAGGATTGAATGATTAAACCCATACAGCTTTGGAAAATTTAGAGCTAAAACATCATGAAAGAGAAAAACATAGATAGATATGTAAATCAAAATAATTTTCATGAGATTAATCATTTAATAATTTTAATATTAGTATATAATATACATAAAATAAACACATAGTGAATCTTTCAGGTATTTCACATAAGTAAAAGTTAGAAGAAAATCACTTTAAAAAAGTATCGACTTTTTCACACATGTTTAAACCTCCTATATAATAAATATAGATTTATTTTATATTTATTTTATAAACATAATAATATATATCATTATGGTTATGATTTATTTATTATAACTTATTACTCATATAATGACAATCCGTTACTAAAATCACTATTCTGGGTGACAAATAGCTTCTTATTTCATGTATGTTTTTGTTCGAATGTTCCAGTCATTATACATTGATAATTGTTCCATAATATCCATAATTTTAATCAAGAAATAAATATAATATATTTTTATTATATATATAATTATTTATTTATTTATTTTCATCTATAAAATTTTGAGATGAAAAAATAAATTACACCATTCATGGAGATGGTCGGACGTACATACAAAAGAATGATGTTTTCACCTTTTGAAGAATGTAGTAAAGGAATAGTGAATAATAATTAAAAATTACTAAAAAAACACACACACACATTTATATATATAATCACATATTTTAATATAATTCATCATTATTATCATCCCTATAAAATGAAAACAGAAATTGAATCACATCGCTTAATGGAGGTGGCAGCCCACATGTACAATTGAGAAATGTTATCTTTTTTCAAAGATTTGGAAGGTAAGATGGTTGATAAGGTATTTTAATTGTATAAGAACAATTATTTTAAAAATATAATATATAAAAATAATCATCATCATAATACCCATCATGAAAATATGTTTATGAATAATGAATTATATCAATACATGGAGAAGGTAGAACATACATTCACATAAATGATACCTTCATTACCCATTTGATGAAAAAGATGGTATATAATGGAGGTTTCATAATTATAAAAACATTTTAGAATATTTATGATACTTAATTTATTATTTTATTATAAATAAATAATATTTAGATGATTTAATAGAAGAAGTAAAAGAAAAGTGATCAGTTATGGATATTACCTCATATTTGAATGAACTCCATTATGTCTCCTCTTAGGGATCCTAGGGTTGGTGTATTCGGGGTAAACACACATACAGATCATGGATAAGGAATTTTAATATATAATTTTAATTTTTTTCATCATGTTTGAAGGATAAATGTTGTGTATCGAAAAGAAAGCAGTGGTGTCATTTTTTAAGTAAGTGAGAGGACATACATGGAATTTATTAAAATAATAAAATATAACACAGTAATTATAAATATAAATTCTTCAAAATGGAAAACTATTTTAAGGAAGGTTATTATGAAATTTATATTCATCAATTCTCTAAAATTTTATTGGTTTAATGGATATTTTAAACCATATATATTTATTTAACTCCCTAGTTAGTTTATTGTAAATTTAACTGTGGTAACTTCTTTTTCATTATTAAAGGATTTAAATTTTAACTATTTAGTGAAAATTTATTCATATAAGTAAAAGGGAATACATTCTAGACAATTAATCATCCAAATTTCCCAATTTAAATATTTCAATAATTTTTAAATAATTTAATAATTTTTTTTGTATAAAATATCATTAATGTATTTTCTTACAGTATTAATTTGAATTTAAATTAATGACGACAAGAAAAGGAATTAATTATAATATAATAATTTTACACATTCCTCATATGTCATTTTAATCTGTAGAATTATTTTAACACCAATTTTTTTAAAATTTATAATTATTAATATTTTTTAAAACGTTTTTTTCTTTTTCAATTAACCGAGGAAATATTGTGTCAATGTTGTGTAAGAATTTATGTTAATTATATAAGTAATAAAAATAGTAAATAAATTACCATCACAGACATATATTTATAATTAATAATATAACCATTAAATTTATTTCAAAACTCTATTTTGTCCCAATGTGAACACATAAGAGATATTTAAAAGTAAGAGGGTGATATTTTCTTTATTTATTTTGTTAAATTAATATAGTGGTAATATTCCAAGAAATATAGCACCATGTGGTGATATATTAGATAAATTTAAGGTTATTTCCTAAATTCACTCATCCAATAGGATATAGTTAATTTTTAAAAAAAATTAAGCATTGTCCAACCATTGTATCCATATCTTACTAACTATACCCTTTACCAAGTTGAAAAAAGTTACAATGGTTACTATTCCTATTGATCAAAATTAAAAGCAACCAATTTACCAAATTTTATAATCATGAGTCAAAATATAGAAAATAATTTTAGATATTAAATGTATAGAAATTTCAAAAATTAAATTAATATAGTAACACAAGATGCAATGACAAAAAGTTATTCTGAAAAATTTGTTTTTATGAATAAAAATATGTTTATACCAATTTCAAAATAAAAATTGAGTCCAATGACTATAATTGGATTATTAAATATATATAATCTTACTTTGATGTTATTTTTAAAATTTGTAAATTTTTTACATTCTTGAAACGAGACTATAATTTTCAATTAAAAGAAAAAATGTATGTTTTTTTCATATTCACTAGAAATTACATATATTTAGAAAAATTAAAAAAATCACCCCAATATTTTTTAAACCATGGTTTAAAAAATTATGTTCATTTTATGAAATAAAATTTATAAAATTTATAAAATTGGATAAAAATTTTAAATTTAATATTTTCTCATAAAAAGAAATAATAAACATTTTAAAGAAAATTTAATTTTTTATGCATAATATAACTTTACAAAATTTCCATTTTTATGAAATAATAATTACATTTATATTTGGTAATAACTTTATATATTTAATTAGTAATGTTTTTATTCATATTCATTTACACTAATTCAATGACCTGGTTATAATGGTAGAATTTAAATAATAATATTTTGTGTATTTTTTTGCTTGATGTTGTTTTTCGTATAAGATATCTAACGTAATGTTATTATTTATAAAAATAATGGTGTTATAGTAGATTTCAATGATATACCCAGTATGGAATTTAGATTCTATGGAGTTGAAAAACTATGGTATTATCGACACATTTACATATCCATTTCTACTAAAACATACATTTAAAAATAATGGTGATCCATAAATCATTCAGAATTGTTACAGATGGAGAGAAATAACTATTAAAGGATAATCTACAGGTAAAATAAAATACTAATAAAATCATTTATGTTTATTATGGAATTTAAAATATTTTTATACCATATGAATAGTAATAATTTATGAGTTTCTTCGGTCCTGGTTTCTGAATAATAACATGAACAATCATTCATCGATCATGTAATGTTGACTGGATTGGTTCCTATTCTCACATTTCCATATAAAACATCAATGTTTTGTTTTCCATAAGAGGTATCAGTGACAATTCGTAGATGTAAAAATTTATCTAAAAAATATATCTTGTATTAATTCCTAAATATATAATTTCTTATATGCATCAAAGTCATGATGTAAGTAAATGAACAATCAATGTTGAATCTAATACAAATTATGAAAACAATGAGATAGCGGGAGAAATATTTATTTGGATTTAGATTATGAGGGATATGAACCAATAAATAGAAAAGGATACTGTTCAACCAGATCATTTGAAAAAATAATGCTAAAGATACACCAAAATTTTATGAAGGATGAGACAATGGTTTTACATTCATTAGGATAGTTGTTACATTATTCATTGAGAATAATCGATCTAGAAGTAATAAGAAAATTCAAACAGACTATGATTGACATACATAACTTAAATTCAATAATTTATTCCATGTAACAAAGTACAAGAACATAGTATATTTTTACAGATTCAAATCTTGATATTGTGGTGGTATTCAAGAAAAACAATACAAGGGTGGTACTAGGGTGGTATAAATAATACTCGATTAGTTATACCAATTCATCATGAAAAAATACATTTTAATTTTATACATTTTATCTTTTCATTATATTATAATTATGTTGGTATTTGGACATCAATACTACCAATCATGGAAGGAAACTATATAACAAAACCAGAAAGGGTTGGTGACATAGAATAAATTTAATAAGGGTACATGTTACTCAAATCCATTTTTGGATTGAAGTAATAAAAATGGTCATAAAATATTCATTTCAAATGAATTTTTTCCATGTTTATATAAGATTTTATAGGGAGATTCATAGTTCTCCAAATAAAATATTTTTTCAAAACACATGGAAAATTATTATGGTTCTTACAGTTAGTAATGACCAAAATAAAATAAACACTCCAGATTTTTAGTTAACGTAGATAAATACTTAATAGGAAACATGATCCACTAGGGTAGATCTAATGGTTTTTTTGAACCAAGCTAATGTACATATGCTAACAAATATTTTAAAATTTCTTGTTGAAACAATTTTGAGAGAGAATTTTTATTAATGTTACATGGAATAAATCTCTCCAAGAAGACATGTGAGATACATAGGAGAAGATTAATGTGTGTGAGTAGTATTCCATATGCTTTTGTGATGGATCGATAAAATATGACATGATATGTACTATATGGGAATTTTATAACATATATATAATGATTGGTGAATATCTTATAATCTATGATAAATGAATTGTAAGTAGTCGTAATTGTATAATTTTACATGAGAGAGTACAAGGGATATGTTCTTGAATCATTAAGAGGAAAGTACATTAGTTTTAAAGGGGAAAATTATTATTCCATTACATTTATTTGTAATAATATTGTAGATAGGATAAAGTAATTATATATAAAATCACATTAATGATAGTGGTATCCATATATACAAATACCAATTTTGTTTTTTATTCTAATGCGCCAGATGAAGCAATGTAAGTAAGCACCGATTATTTTCAGTTCTTGGAATTATACATAGTATGTAATGTTTTATCTAAATTTAAATTATGATAATACTAATACTTTTACTAGAAAATATGTAATGTTTTGAATGTGGAAAAAAGTAATATAATTGGGGAATATCATATGTTGAGGGGTCTTACCCATTGATGTGAACTCATAGGGAGAAGTTTTATCATGCAGTGGATACGTGTCGGGCCCAATGACTAAATCCATAACTCAGTAGAAGTGTGATCATATTTTTTGAGTACTAATAAGGATATTTAGAATGTTTTTTATGGTAAATTGGGACTCTTGTAATAGTGGGTACCATAGACCTAACATAAACAGTACTTTTACATTACCTTATCTTGTATACAATGAGTAATGCGTGATGTATACATACCACAATAGTGTATATATTTATCCAACCACTATTTTTCTGATTATGTAATTAGATTACATATCATATAAAATGGTTTTAGGAGTTCCCAATGTATAATAAGAACCATCAAATACTATGTTACTAGAATTAAATATATGTCTTATTATCTAGATACATCATGTTGAAGGAAATATATTATGTGTGACTTTCAGGTGATGGGGGATTGTAATCGTTGAGACTTCTTCTCATGATGTCATTATTTGGTGACCGTGATTAGATGAAAAAATATTTGATGACCTGATAATATGAGCACGACATGTTTCATGTACCATTAGTTTTTCCTATATGTGAACAAGTGAAATGGTATCTTGACTTGAGATTATTATTGGGGTATACTATTTGATCATATATATTGAATGAAGGAATAAACCGTGAAATTTATATCATGGTGATGTATCTTTATTTTGGATCATCATTGGTAGAATGACATTGATTCAATAATCAACGCATGTTTTTTTATTTCAACCGGAAGTGATATCTCGATCCTTATTGATTAGGATGGAAGTATCATCAATAACTCCATGGTCATGGTAGAAGAAGGTAAGTCCATCCAGGAATGACAACAAATAATAAATCAAGAAGGGATGTTATAATGAAGTGTGCATCAAATTTTAAAGGATCTCATGAGATCAATGGATTATATTACGTGGTGTGTGTTCTTAGAATAGATTGTTGTTTATATGACATTTCCACATATCCTTATAGGTCTTCATGGGTTCCTAAACTCTATTCTAAGTCTATTAATTGTATTCGTAACTACTGATATAAGGGCCTAGAGGGGTGCACAAAATGCGTATTCAAAATTCTTCCTTGTCATGATTAATAGGATTTTATGACATGGTGGGTCCCACCATTGTGCCCCTGGAGTGTCATATATTATATGCTATCTATGGAATAACAAAATTCATATTATTAAATTATAGAATACTTGTTATTATGTTTATCTATTAAAATTATTCACAATATATTTATATGAACACATGGGAAAATATTTAGTGAATTAATATTATTTTAATATTCAAGGATCATATAATATTTTAAGCAATATTGAGTCAATTCAATGGATCAGTTTTATAATAAAATATTATTATTATATTTAAATATGTGGATAAAAATATATATTATGTTTATGACCTGGTTAGTTTGTCAAAACATGTAATTTATAGCATCTTTAGTGAGTAATATATATCTGGGGTTGTGGATCCACTTTTGGGTACTTATAACTTCACTATATATATGGGAGAGTCTCTCATTCACATGTACTATTAATCACACACAAATGAGAACCTCTCGATCCTCTCTCCCACATCCTAAATGAGAATCTCTAGATCCATGTTGTCCAGACGTGATCTACTTTGTAGATCGATAGAACACTAATTAAATGATCATCGATACATCAAAGGAGTCATCAAATCTGTCACACACTAGGATGTTGTGATTTTTTTTTCAAATTAATTTACACTTTTTGAAAATTTTAATATCATGCTACACTAAATATAACTTGAGTTATATGAATTACTAATTTTATATTAAATTTCATGTAATACTAGGTTAGTTTTTCACTACACTCAAAACATAGATTAACTTAGAGTACACAAAACACTATGTTTGGTTTGTGTTACACACAACACTAAGTTACTTTGATATATTGCATCACACAAAACTCCTAGTTTTACCAAACTAAAAATTAATATTAATATTATTATTAAAATATCTTCACGGCTACCACCTATCTTTTGGAATGGAATTGATGAATATAATAAAATTAATTATTAAGATAGCATTTACACATGTTTATAAAATTAATCCCTTTGTTAACAATTATTTACAAATGAAAATATGAACTATTTAAAAATATTGTAATTTATTTTCTAAGAGAACATTTTAGAAACACCATTTTCTATAAATAAATTGAAAAACCACTATCGATCAATTTTTTAATAAAAATTATATATTCTATATTCAATAAAACTTTTATAGTAATACAATATTATTTATGGGCATAAGATAAGAATAAATTCATTTTTATGAATAATAATATGTATATTTATAAAAGGTAATTTTACCTCCTTTTAATAGACAACCCATTTTAAATATAATTTTTTTAAAATTTTATAATTTTGTTTGAAAAAAATCATAATTTTTGAAATAGGTATATGAAAATTTACTTTGGGGAATATGTTTGGTATTTTCTTGGGAAAATTAATATTTTTATAAATAGTAAAAAAACATTTATTTTTAATTGACAAGTACTTTTTTTTAATAATTTATTCATATAGAATTTTTTTATAAATTTTATTTTAAATTATAGTTATCTAAATTGTGAATAAATTATTTCAACTTATTTCATCAGACCAAATTTCACAATGAAATTTTGTATTAGAATATTTCAAATATTTTTAATTTTTCTCTTTAAAAACCCACTTTTGTGACACATCAACAAGATTAATTTTAAACTAATTTTTACAAATTTATATATTTTGAATTGGTAAAATTGGAATTAATATTTTAAATTACAATAATATATATTTTAGATTAAAATAAACTTTTTTTACACAAATATAAGGGAATGTAATCAAAATTAATTACAATGATTATGGTGAAAACATGATTACATAGTGGTTATCCATTAACTTTAATGGAAAAATAATAATGGAACAAATCCAAAATCCATTGAATAGAAATATTTAGACAATGTACCATCAAGGATATAAATTCGAAAATTATTGGTTGCACATGATGTAAGTGAGACTTTTCAATTGTGTTTACCTTATTATATTTACATGAATGGAACTTTCACTCCACTATAAAAGGGCACTCACTCCCTCACTTACTCAAACCTATCAAGAAATGTTTTCTCATACAACCCCTACCAAAATTAGAACCCAAATTATATCCTCTTAACATTTAATTGTAACATTGTTAATAAATCATACCAAGCAATTCCTTTTGTGAAAACTAAAAGGAGTGACATAAGGAAGAGGTAACATCATTCCACAATATATTTTTTATTTATTTTCATTATCCACAACATCAATTAATATTATTATATTATAATATAATAACTTTATTATCCTAAATATATTGATATTTTATTGTTCTAATGGTTTTACATACACTTACACACACTTCCATAAAATGGGTAACGAACATATCGTTCATGTGTATTGCAGACTACCGCCTTGTGAAACGAGGATTGGTCATTTCTTGATTACCACCTTTCATGGAGGGAATTACAATATACATAATATTTTTATATAATATATATTATATTTATATTGAATTTATGATTTTTAATTATTATACAAAACAAACCATCATTCCTTCCATTTTTGTAAATATGATATCTTAGTTTGAAGATGTGTGGAATATGTCCATATCAAAGCTATTTGATTCATTCACACTTAAAATGGAATGTATTAAGGATGGGTTTTTTAATTTTTTGATATATATTAAATAATAATGATAATTTTTGGATATTATAAATACATATATATAATTTAATTTTTTCTTTTAATACAATACTAAAATGGAAACGACGGTCATGCGTACGTACGTTCTACTGTCTCCATGAAACTTTTGTTACATTTCATGATTAAATACTTTATAGGTTATTATTAATATTTATATAATGGATATATATGATATATATGTCATGTTTTATATTCTATAAATAATTAAATCATCATCTACATAAGTTGGTCAAGAATAATAACTCAGAATATATACAAAAAACAAAGCAGTTATTACCTGAAACATAACATTAACAAATAATTATTAATAAACTGATAATATTAAGTCATAATAAATTAATATATGGTATGATATATTATAATATGGTTATTTAGTAGATATATAATTAAATTATACTTACTATACATGTGGTTTGAATATTTATGATGAAATTGAAGACTTATAGTATGAGATTTCTCATCTCAATTTTATTTATATGAGATTTTTACCATATTCAACGCCCATTTCTTTTGTGTGTTATTTATATTGCACATGAATTTATTATATTATTATTATAATTAAATTTATGTGTATTTAAATATCCATATTATGGTCTTTATTTCATGGGTTTTAAGTTTGAAAGTTACCAAATTTGTAACTTATTTTTTTCTCAATTTTCCTTATTTGTGATACATTCCATGTTATGTACACATATTTTTTATGGTATGTATATACTAACCATTTACATGTTATGTAATGAATCTCATTATTTGAGGATATTTTATGTTTCATGTAATTTTATTTTCTAATGTGTATTATGTGTTAATGTTACCAAAGTTATATTAGTTTATTTCTATAATATGATTCTTTATTGGAATTGTTTACTACTATTATCACATTGTTGAAATATTATGATCCATATATCTAGAAAAATAATGAAATTTATTATATTCTTCTTATTCATGATATCTGCATCTATGTTTTTAACTTATCAGCTCTTTTATATTTTAGATAATGTATGAAGTGTTGTTATGAAATTATGACAGTATCTCTCTCTTCGGTAAATATTTATTGTTATTTAAAAACCATGTTTTCTAAAAAAATGTTTTTTAGTGTTTTAAATATTGTAAGGATTCATTTATATATTTTCTTGGAAATTTTTTTTCAAATTATTTTCAATATATGGTTATAAGTTTTCATAGAAAAATGTTTTCAAAAAGATTTCATGTTTTTATAAGTTTTCAAGGAAAAAAATTACAAAATGTTTTCAAGATTCTATTATAGATTTTCTAGAAAATGGTTTTCAAAATGATTGAAAGCCTTCATTAATTGATTCCAAAGTATTTTCATTGAATGTTTTCCACAATACCTTCAAGAATCTTTTACACTTTATGAAATCTATTTAAAAAAAGGTTTTCAATTTTCATGATATTTTAAAATGATATTTTCATAGAAAAAAATATGTTCCCTAAAAAATATTTTAAATTAAATTGTTAAGGATTATTTATAAGAAAATTATATTTCAACTAGTTTTAGGAAAGGGGTTTTCAATGAAATTAAATTTTACTTTAAAAATGATCTATGTGATCCTTCAAAATCCTCCTCCATCTAAGATGGAATACATTGTAATTTTTTATGCTTTAGTGTGATATGATCCAAAGATACCATTGATATTTTTTTTCTTGAATGGTTAATGTTTTGATGGAATAACGTTTTTCACATCCATTTCTCTTCCCCTATTTATATGATTTTGTAACCCACCTCTTTTTAGGGGGTTATGATTTGAGAAAATTCTTTTAAGAAATTTATATTTTCCATACATAATGATATGATTATTATGCCCATTTCAATTCATCGTAAATGATATGATTTTTATAAATCCTATAACATTTTATGGGAAATGATACAATGACAATTTTTTTCTTGTGGAACATGAATATATAATTTTATTATGTAACAGGAGGCACCTATATCTCCCTCTAATGAATTGTGTAATGATAAATGTATTATGAGATCAATGGGTACATGGGATTGAATCCCAAGCCTGGAAAAAGTGTTTACAGATGAGGGAATCCTAAGAGAGAAAAAGGGTACATGGGAGGTCATCCCAATACTGAAACAACATTGTACATGGGAGGGAATCCCTTACCCAAAACCAGTGTGTTCATATGGGGAATTCCCAATCCTTTATTAAGAGGGTACATGTAAGGGCATCCCAAGACAAATACAAGAGTGTACACAGGAGTTCATCACATTCCCAAATAAGATACAAAAGTGATTATCCAATTCCTATCATGATATGAATGTCTTGGTAGGTTTCGTAAACATAGGAATTTTGGATTCCAATGTTTATTCCACAATTCCATCTCTGATTTCTCTATTATTATCTCATGGATTATGCTCTTGATTATAATTTGACACGTGTCTTATGAACTTCCACTATAAATGACATAACTCTTGATTATGAACTTTTAGATTCATGGTATGATATTATAATGTTATGAGCATGTTCGCATACAGTTATGCTCATGTATGCTTATAAATCTCCTTTGTTTACCCTTACTGAGAATCATATTCAACCCCTTTATTATTATTCCTATGCTTAGGTTTTGATTAATGATATTAAGACGGAGTACAAAAATGGAAAGATCCTTAATGAATATTCTGCATATCTTTCCCCATGATAGAATATTATGTTTCCAACTTTCCAAAGATATTAAACTATTTCGGTCCTCAAGCATGTATTTTTGTAATATGATGAATATTATTCTAAAATGATGTAGTATCCATGTATTTTAATCATCGATTTCTATATTGGGTATCAAATGAAATGTGTAGTCATACATTGGAAAATAGGTTGATAAAACATTAGTGAGATCCCTTGAAATATTTTGAAGGATGTGTCTAGGGATGTCTCCAAGGTTAAATTTATGAATTAGTTATAGTATAGAGAAATTTCCTAGAATTTTGGGAAGTGATAGAGTGAGTGGTTTCCTAGAAAACACTGTATTGAGCTAGACTTGATCTTGAAATAGTGCACGACAACATTCCTTGTTACACACCTTTTTTATACTCCTAGTGGATATACTTTGGGAAATAATAAATTCATTATGAACTATAATGAAGGATTTGAATAGAATATGACTATGAATTACTAAGGATACACATAAGATGTCATAGATTTGAAATGGAAGTTGTTATGATTCGGACAAACTATTACTTTTTTTATGATTACAAGGTTCCCCAATATATTTATATTGTTTGTTACTATAGGATTTTTGGTTTAAGTAAATGGTTAAAACCTGAAGGAACCATGTTAATGAAGAGTGAAATGGTCATTTCAACGGTTTACCTCCTGAGAAACCAAAATTTATTAGAGACTGAATGTAAAACCTTATTAAAATTATCATGCAATTTCCCAATCCTATGAATCATGGTGAATATAAAAAAGATAAAAGGAGGGAACACCAGTCTACTGAGTCCATCATGGGGTGATTTCCACCCTATTTTAGTGGATCTTCTTAACCATTATTTTCAGAGCAAAGGATCAGTACCACTAAAAACATATTTTCTAGTCTCTAGTGTTCATTGCAAGAAAATTTCACATTATAGGTATACCATATAATGTTGAGGGGGATAAATGGAGGATATTTTTAAGAATACAATAAAAAGGATGAATATATTTCCATAAATTGGGACGAGTTCAAAAAAATATTTTTCAATAAGTAGTTTCCTCATATTATATGTACGAAGGGGAAAATGTCATTCCTCGAGCTTAATCAGAAGGATGAAGAATTGGTTGGTGCCTATGAAAAAAAATTTACAAGGTTTGCGAGATAGTCTTTAGGTATTATCATCAAAATAGACATTAAAGTTGAATGATGATTTGGTAGATGAATCGTAGTATTTGAAAGGCCTTTGATATAATAGATATTAGAATATATTAATAAGTTATTTTATGTGTTATGAAGGTGAAAATAGCGGCTGGAGTTTCATATCAATCTCATAATTTTAGACAAAAAATGATGGAGTTTAAAGGAAAATCTAAAAAAACATGGAGTAAAGAATTTGAGCCTTCAATTATGTATAATGTGTTCGAAGAAACATGGAGGGAATTTTCTTAAGGGGAAAAATGTAATAACTATGTAATAGAAGTTTATCGAGTAGTTAAATGTCTATGTAATTAGTTAAAATTAGATAATGATAAGAATAATGATAAATCCCCATATATTGCACCTCCCACACATTAGTATATCAACTATATGATGCTTGGAAATTCTGATAACATGTGACCCAATAAAAGTATTATTGTGGATGATAGGATGTAATAACCTTTGATAATAAAGCAAAAATGGATTACTTATGCAATCACAATGGATTAAGTGAATCATGATAATTGAGGAACACTTATCCACACCTCATTATTTACCAAATTTCATCTTTCATATTGTATGATGAAGCCCTATAAAAATATTATTGTGAATTTTCATGATATTACCACCCTCTACATGAATTTTGGAATAAGAAAATCACATTTTATATTCAATAGGTTCACACATGAACCCCTGTATACAATAATAAAAAAATTCAGTATATGATTGTAGGTTATTTAAGGAATAATTGATGAATTATATTATGGAATTGTTATCTGGTTAACCATTTAAGGAATGGTTTCTGTTAAAAATCATATGATTATTTATTGATTAACTGTCACGAACCAACTCAGGTTGACCCTGAACCAGTCACCCAAGCTGATCCGTGGAATGTCCAGAGAGGCGTTCCTAATCCTCTTAGACTAGCGACAAGCTCCAAGGCATCAACAGAGTACGAATGGGAATGATTTAGCCCAATGAAAATAAACCAATAATTATAAATATATTGGAACAACACAAAATAAATAAACGATGAGAAAGAAAAGAACGACCAAAAACATGACTAACCTCCCACGACTATGACTCCACGTAACCCTATGGGTTACTCACCGATACCAAAACCAAACATCACCCAAATCAATCTGAAACAGAAATGGAACCTACAAGAGAAAATAAAAACAAGATAACACTATAGACATGAGTAGTAAATCTCAGTAGGTAGGTTCGAATAACTCTATTCCCTATGCAAATTCTTTAAATAAAGAAAACATTGATTTCATGTTTAGAATAAAATAAATAAATATATAATTTTATAAACTTTTCATTTTAAGGAAAAAAATAACAAACATAATGAGTTTCCTTCATGTTTAAAATAATTTTCAAGAGGAGGAGGAAAGAAAGGGATACCAAAAATGAATGATTCATTTTTCATAAAAGTGTCAAAGGAAAGAGTGATCATTCATCTGCAACATTTTTCTTGAAAAGATCTTTTGGAAACCACACATTTACAATTTTAAAAAAAAACACAAAAACTAAGTACAATGGATATCGCTTCATATTGGGAGGGAAACAGTACTAACTATACTAGTGTCAAAGGAACACGAGATATCCTAGGAACTCAGAGGAAAACCAGAATGTACTAATACATGTGACTCTTCCTGAAGGCAAGCCTACTCTCGATGATGTCATAACACCCAAACTCCCAACCGTCTCCCTACCTGGCTTGGTTGATGGGCCCAATCCCATAGAAATAATAACAAAATATCTGCCTGTTATGGGCCACTAGCAGAGCATAATCTAACTCGTTCAACAATCATTCTCAGTAAACCTTTTTGATATTCTAGGTTCCCATGTATATTTCAAAAAGGGGTGTACCTTACCATTTAATCAATAACTCACATATATATAACCACACACACCACAAAATCGGCACCACCCCGACCACCTCAAGGTCAGTCTGTTGCCTTAAATAACAGTTAACCAAGGATGTCCCATACTAGGGACTCTCCCGTCTCATTATCAATCAATGAGGAATGAGACTCAAACCAAAATGGGTTTTCCAAATAACCATTCAAATGTTCCGATTGGGTCTTTACCTATGAAAAAATATAACATTTATCAAATCATTTATAAAACCATATCCAGAGCAATTCCAAAACTCATTTTACATAAAACAGGCCAAACAGGCCCTTCCACCAAGTGTTCAATAATTTTAACATTTTAATCCTTTTTATGAATAGTCATACATAGGTTATATTCAATACCAAACCATCTTATTTATCGACTTTGGAAACACCAACCACCATTTGAATGTCATACTATCATTTACAAAACCAATTTATGCCTTTAGAAATCACGAACTACTTAGAAAAGACAAATGGGAACTTAACCAACCCTTGGTGTGAAAAACCAAACAAAAACACACTATGTTTTCAAAATTCCACGTTTAAAACCATACACATTCACTTTGAACAAAAAACACCTACATGTAAACCCATTTAATGAAAACCAACTACCTCTTTAAATCTAGAAAAACATTTATAAGAGACAATCAGGCATTTGGTAAACACTTAGCTTGCACAACACAACAAAACCACTTGAAAAATGCCATATGGACTTACATATTTATCTCAAACCAACTATTCTCATACATAAGTGCGACAAGATAATTTTATCCCAAAACACATTGGAAACCCATTTGAGAAAATTTCAATAACCATTTGCATAAACATCTCAAATGTATTTTTAAAACCAGAACATGCTTCTAAAAATAATGACCATTTGTAAGAGACAACTATTCTATCAACCAAACATGAGGCACACAGCATTCTTCAAATACACATCACACATCCAATGAAATAAAAAAAACTCTTCATTTCACATAGAATAAATATTATAAAAATAGTACATTTCTAATATAATAACTAAGGAAGAGAAAAAGATAATAAACCAATGAAATCCTAAATTTAAAGGCAAGGTGAAAAGGGTCCAACCTCGACTCACAGCTCAATCCTGATGACACGACTCACATCACACTTCCACATAAGTACCAATGAGCTAATGACTACAACATCATAGGTTAACCTCACAACCATTCTGTAACAAACAGAAAACATCTAAAACATAAAAACAATAAATTAAAATAATCCAAATGATTAAAAAAATGAAAAACACTCCTCGACACTAGTGTAGGTGAAATAGCGCGAATCTAAACCACCTTCCTTCTGCGGCGGGCTTTTGTCGCGCCCCCAATTATGAACAAGGCATGTGCGGCTCATTGTGAGAATTAAGATGGCACGAGAGCTGATGGGGCTGGTCGTTCCACCTCAAAAGGACGACGAGGCGTTGTGGGGCGCTAGAATGGTCGCCAGTAGGGGGGCATGTGGCCCGTAGGAGGGAACGTGACGGGTCTGAAGGCGTATGAAAGGAGGGAACTGGCTGGTCGGAGCTGTGTGGTGGTCGAAAGGAGGTCCAAAGGTCAGTCGCTGGCCGAAAAAAGGGCCGGCAGTGTTGGAGGGCTGTTGACAGGGGCGGCGCCGGCTAAAAAGGGAGGCAGCGGTCATAGGGTGCTTGACCAAAGGCCAGACAGTGGCTAGACGATGAGTGCAGGGTGGTCGGAGGGAGAGGGTGAGCTAGTGGCGCACATTGCTGGAGGAGGCCGATTCTCTAAAGGGAGGATGCATCGGCCGGGGGTCGCACCATTATCAGTTTCATCCATATGGGGGCGCCATTAACATCTTCGCCGACAGGGGGTCCGACCAAAGGGAGGTGGAAATGCAGGCGAGGAAGGTCGGAGGGGGGGGGGTGGGCATTGTGGCTGGTGTACGGAGGGACTAGGGGCGCGGCCGAAGCGTTGTGCCGCTGGACGAGGGAGACAGTGCGGCATGAGACGTGCCGGGAGGTGCTGCAAAGGATTTCGGTAAGGAGAGGGAGGCCTGGGGGTCCTTCTCATGCGAAGGAAGAGAGGGAAGGGTGAGGTGGCACGTAGGGGCAATGGGGGAGAAGAATAGGAGGGGGTTAGAGTTATGGTAAATAGAGGAAAAAAAGAAAATGAAAAAGGAAATAAAATCGAATAAATAATAATAATAATAAAAAATAAATATACGAAAAAAACTAAAACTCAATTAAATGAAATAGGTTAATTAAAACATATTAATAATAATAACAATAGTTATAACAAGCATTATAAGAACATAACCATAACAATTATAAAAATAATGAAACTGTAATTATTATAAAAATAAATAGAATAATAATTATAATAATTTTAGTTATTGTTTTAATAAACATGATAATTTTAATAATGATATGATGATAATAATAATAATTATTATTATTATTATTATGATAACAATAAAAATGAAAATAATATTCATTTAATTTTAATAATAATAATAAAATTATTAGGATTTTTTTTAAATAACACAATAAATTAAAACAATTACTTTTTTTAATTTTTTCGAAGGCAGGAGGATCATGCAATTTCCTAGGCGAAGCCGTGCTGGGTTTCCAAAATGTGCTCTGTTCGTGCGCCTAACAACGTCATCTCCAAAAAATGGGCACTTTTTGGGAAAAGTCAAAAATCTCGTACGGAATTCAGCCCGAACCTTGACAAAAAATTTAAAAACCAAAGAAAATAATTAAAATGACCAAAAAAACAGGTTGGGTGTGTCAATTCTCCCCACCACAATACGTTCCGCCCCTAGAAGGCTACAAAAAGATCTATGCCCAATGATAAATCTTCTTAAGTGTCACCCACACCCAAAATTTTAGCGGCTCCAGTTGATCGATCCAAATAGACACTGAAATCCCATGACACAAAACTCATCCTTAAAAAAAGAACACCTCAACCATTACCAAATATAATCCAAACCATCCATTTCAACCATGAAACAATCAAACATAAACCATCTCTGACATATATTCCTATAATACTAGTCCAACGGAACTGTTGGGTGTACTCCAATCCCATCGTTTACTCAAGAGAAAGAACTCAAAATTGAGTGGTTCCATGCAAAACCACATGCCACAAAATGATTCATGAAGATAAAATCTGATACTGACATGAGGAGGCCTAAAAAACTCCCAACCATAAGGATTGGGCTAACACTAAATTAATATAGGTGTAACTCTACGAGACCCACTGTGGTTCACCCCACCATAAGAACTGACAGGATTATCTGAATTTGAAAAATTCCCACATGGACCAAAAACCCCCACCACGAGGTGGGAGAAGGTAAGAGACCAAATGAAAGAGCATCAAAAAAATCTATCATCATATCAACAACATCGCACCCTCGGAAGAACATAAAAAATTCCACATTAAGGAAAAAGATTAAACCAAATCCCTTCTTCACCGCTGGAGTTCTCCTGACTACACGCCTGCTTCACTATGTGTCCTATGGTTGGAGCACCAATGATTGAATCATCTCATGCCTCACAGTCAGGATTCAGAAATTCCCAAATATAACACACGAACTAGAATTTTACCAAGCACACATCCTTTAAAATAAAGGTTTCTAGGAGGTTCGACAAAACCATTATTACAACTAAAGGAAAAGATACACCACAAAATGATACAAGAGATGACTAATACATCCAAGGAAAACTACAACGAGGAAACCCCAAACAGATCCTAAACATTTTACTACTTCTACTGATGGGCTAAGGAGACCTTTAACAAGACTGGTCTGGCTTCAGTGCACTTCATAGAAATACCTCAGCAGAATCTCTGCAAGTGACCCAAACATCCATAGGTGTGGCAGGGTCCTGGAGAACATGGGCATGTCTACCTCTTGGGACCCTGCCTACCACACTGGTGACAGATCATGGAATTGTATTGTGAAGAAGATGAATGATGGTCTGAAGGCATCTTTATTCCACTATTAGTGCCACTTGCATCAGGTCACTTCCCATTCTTCCTATCTCCATCATCTACATTGCTTCCCATTTTTGGGTGAGGATTCACCACTGATGTCCTCGTGTTATCTTATATTTGGCTATAAAGGCTTTCCCCACAACATCTAAGAAGGTGGTTAGGTTGAGCTATTCCACTTTCGACTGCAGTTCAGGTATGATCCCAAAATCAAATTGCCGAGAATTTTCGGGATCGTTTGCAAGAAACCAATGGTAATATGAAACTAGGTTTGATAAGTGTTAATATAATTCTAATACTAATTCAACACCCTAATAAAAACAACACAACTCTATCATCTTCCTCAAATTCTTCAACTCGGAGAAATATTGTTGGATAAATGAAACATGAAGAACTCCCATGTGAGATCTTCTTGAGGTTTTCTTAGAGACACAGACTTCCCCCAATTCTAGGTTGGACCTTCAAGCATAAAGGTAGCCAACTTCATCTTCAATGACTCAGGCAACCCAATGAAACTGAAGTTCCTCTCAATCTTCCGTAATTAAGCCTCCGCCTCAAGTGGATCTACATCACCGTAAAACTGGGGAGGGTTGAACTTCCGGAATTCTAGAAAATAGTCTATTGGTTGATCAACTGGAGGATTTTCTAAGGGCACACAACCCGAAGCTACACCTTGGGAATTCATTAAACCTATGTGGGGGTGAACACTAAGGAATAAGGAAACAAGGAATTTAATAAAAACATGGTCATTGTCATTTCAAATACCAAAATAACACATTTCACAACGATTTTTTAAATTATGGGAAACCCAAATAATCTACTAGGGGAAACTAGTGCTGATGGGTGACTCAGAAATATGTTTGGTGGCCATACTCCAATCACACCATCATAATGGAGAGTAGTTTGGGGAAATGTCTCCAACTCCACATGGTGGATAGGCCCTGTGAAATTATAGGGAGACCTTCCCAACTCCCTATTCATTTCCCAACATAAAAAAATTCAATTGAACCAAAAAGACACCAACAACCCGGACATCCCATGGTAACCCAAGGTTCAGAATGAGCACAGGTTCATGACATCCTTCTCATCCGTACGGCTTGAGTCCCGAAAATTCTACACCTTCAACCATGATAACCCCAAAAAAATGATGGGCGATCTGAAAAAAATGGTCCTCTAAATATCCAACCTAGCTTTAATACCATTTTTTCACGAACCAATCCTGGTCGACCCAGAACCAGTCACTCAAGCTGATCCATGACAAAGCCCGAGAGGCATTCCTGATCCTCCTAGGCAAGAAACAATCGCTAGGGAATCTACATAGTCCAAATGGGAATGATTTCTTTAAATAAAAATAAACTAAGTAGTAAAAATAGAATAGAACAATGAATAAATGAATAAATGATTGGAAATAAGAGGACAACCGAAAACACGACTAACCTGCCCATAACTAAGACTCTATGTTACCTCATGTGTTTCTCTCTGATATAGAAATCAAACATCACCCAAAGCACTACAAAATAGATATGGAACCTTCAAGAGAAAATAAAAACAAGAAAACACTATAGGAATGAGTATTAAAACTTAGTAAGAAGTCCCGACTAATTCTATTCGTAGTGGACATTCTTTAAATAAAGATAAAATTGATTTTAGGTTTTGAATAAATTCTATAAATATATAATATTCTACACTTTTCATTTTGAGGTGAACAAATCACAAACATAATTTATTTCCCTCATGTTTAAAATAAGGTCCAAGAGGAGGATGAAAGAAAAGGAGACGAAAATGGAATCATTAATTTTTCATAAATGTGTTAAAGGAAAGGGTGATCATTTGTTTGGGACATTTTTTTTGAAAAGATCTTTAGAAAACCATACATTTACAATTTTACAACAAAAAACCAAAAATATGTAATAGATATATCACTTCATATAGTGAAGGAAACAGTACTAACTGAACAAGTTTAAAAGGAACATAGGAAATCCTAGGAACTGAGAGGAAAAAAAGAACGTACTTATATATGTGACTCATCCTGAAGCCATGCCTAATTTTGATGATGTCATAACACCCTAAAGCCCAACCGTCTCCCTACCTGGCATTGTTGAGAGACCCAATACCATATAAATAACAACAAAATATCCCCCTAATATGGTCCACTAGAAGTGCATAATATAACTAGTGCAGCAATATTTCTCATTAAACCTCTTTGCTATGATAGGTTTGATCGTACCACGATTCACTGTTTTATTCCACCCTTACACTACTGTTTTAAACTAGTTTTGTAATGAATATTCCAAATATAATAATAAATTGAAAATTATGTTTGAATCATTTAATTAATATTAATAAAAATTATAATTGGAAAAGTTACTTGTTTTTATTATTTCAATGTAGGTGGAGGTGATTTGGAGGGCCCTTGATGAAGTAGAAGAAAAATGTGCCAAAATTGCATGGATCCATGGACATTTGTCCACTATTTTTCTTAGTACACGAAATATGTGCATCCAAATGGGCTGAAATTTTGTAAGCCTGTCCAAAATTATATAGGATATATTTCATATTATGGAACACAATCCTGATGTGGCTTCTATAGGGCCCATCCGAACTGATCTGTCCAAGACACCGAATTTGGACCAAGTCAAATGCGGTGTTCTGTATTTTATCAATATGTTGAGATGTAGTTGTCAAAATGGTGTCAAACTTTTGGTGGGGACAATCAATATGTATGGATGAAACGTTTCTAGTTTTCTCAAAGCGAGATAAGGCTTTCTGAAGGCCGAAACATGTGGTACAAGTGGATTGATGAAATTTGTGTGCCTAAAACCACCTTCCAATTTTCCTATAAAATGGCACCTGGTGCTCCCCATTTGCAAGTTCGTACAAGGATGAAGTGCTAACAATTTGGAGTCATAGAGGAGTCTCTTAATCACCTTGTAGGTTCTGGTTTCCCCTATCCTCATAGGGGGATCAACAATGAAGAAGGGGTTCCACCTGAGCTTCCTCCTCCACCCGATGTCGAGGTAAACGGTGGGCGTTCATTGTGAGGTAGCTACACACATGTCAAGGGAGTTCCAATGCATATATTAGCTACTGTTTTGGATTAATTTGGGTGTTAAAACATTTCATTCCATATATCTTACATACTTTCATATTTGAGTGCTTGTTTTAATGCATGCGGATGAGATGCTCTTAATTTCTAACCGATCGGTGTGAGGTTTTGAGTGCATGACTTGTGTTGTTCCGATTGGGTAACACAAGAATATTTTTCATACCCACTTTTTTAGATTTAAATCATCTTTGGAAGCTCTTATTCCATGCATATGTTCTATACCAAGACAATACGTTTGTTATGTCAAGGTTTGGTTCTTTAAGCAATGAAATAATGGCTTAGGAATTAATCGGGATTCCAAATAATTTCAACCAAAGAATTACTCTAAACCTAAAATGAATCTCTATGAAAAATGAACTTTATATGTGTGTAGTGAACTCAAAATTATAAATTTTATCTCATAATTCTAAAAAACACTTTTTATAAACTATTTAACTCTTTAAATCAATTCATTTTGTTTAAATTGTTTTAAAGCCACCCCTCTTTTAGCACTTCTTATTAAAAATGCACACTCTGAACCCACCAACGCTCCTTGAGAGACGACCTAGGGTCTAACATAGACTATAAATCATCCTTAAAATCATAATCAATTTCTCATGTCTCAACAACACGGTCAAATTTTGGCGCCGTTTCCAGTGAGCGGTTTGGTTTTTTGTGCGTGTTTTTCATAAAATATTTGTAATTTTTGTGAATATTTGTTTGTTTTATCTTCTACCGTTGCATTTATTTTTGTGTTCGAATTTATTTATTTTTTAGGTTCTTTGTATTATGCGTTCTACTCTAGGATACCTACAAGCATTCAAACCAGAACTAGAGAGAAACCTAAATCAATGAAACTGAGACACACAAGACAACACTTTGAAAGAGGAGACATCACATCTTAAAATTATTCTTGATATTTCTTCTTCTTTTGTAACCAAAGTTAAAACTTAACATAACTTGTATAACATGGATAAAAATAATAGAACACTAAAATAACTAACCTCACCTGATGTTGATATCTGACCCACTTACATTCAATTACAAGGAAGGGCACCCAATTTTGAACTAAAATCTGGTTTAATTAATTTATTACCAAGATTTCATGGACTGCCTGAAGAAGATCCACATAAGCATTTAAATGAATTTCATACTGTGTGTTCAACATTGAAACCTGATAATCTGGATTAAGAACAAGTAAAACTTAGGGTATTTCCATTTTCATTAGAAGACACAGCAAAATATTGGTTGTATTATGTTAATTCACCTATTAGAGGTTGGGTGGACATGAAATGAATTTTTCTTGAAAAATAATTCCCAGCCCCTCGAACTGCAACAATAAAGAATAAAATATGTGGGATAAGATAATATCATGGGGAAACCCTTCATGAATATTGGTAATGCTTTAAAATATTATGTTCAAGTTGTCCACACCACAAAATAAGCGATCAACTTTTAATACAATACTTTTATGAAGGTTTAATTCCAATAGATCGTAACATGATTGATGCTGCTGGAGGTGTTGCAATAGTGGATAAAACCCCAATCGCTATAAGGACCCTAATTGAGGCCATGGCACAGAACACTCAACAATTCAGTTCAAGGTCCATTGTACCCATTCAAGGTGTCCATTAGGTGAAAAGTACTGAATACGAGAAGAAGGTGGACACAAAGTTTGAAGAGGTAAGAACCCTTCTACGACAACTTTCTCATTCCCAAGGTAACTTCCAATCTCCTCCTCCCATACATTGTGGTATATGCTCTTATGATACCCACTATTCTGAAAAATTCCCCCAATTGAGATAAACTTCTGAGAGTTGTGAGGAAATATTCCCAGGACGCCCCTATAACCAACCCATTATGCAAGAACCTTACTGTCCATCCAACCCTAGGTGGAAAGATAACCAAGCCTATAGGAAAGGGGGTATTCAAACCAGCCTCATCAATCGTGGAACCAACCAGGGAAAAGTAGTCATCAACCACCACCACCCAGAAGTTGTCAACCACCCCAAAGGCCTTTCCAACAACCCCCTCCAAAACCCAGGCCTATCCTTGAAGATATGATGAATCAAATGGCTTCCAATAATCTCCAGTTCCAAAAAACAACCCAAGCAGCCATACAAGACCTCAAAACCCAATTCGGCCCACTAGCTAACTCAGTGGGCGAAATCCAAAGACATGGGTCTGGTAAAATACCATCTCAACCACTTGTCCACCCTAGGGATAAGGTAAATGTTAGTGCCATCACCCTTAGGAGTGGAACTCAACTTAAAATCCAAATGAACCCTCCATTACAGTCATACTCTCCTAAGGAATCCACCATCCCAACCACTGAAAAAGGTTCAAATGAGGTGGAACCTTGTCTTGAGAGAAGTCCTACCAAAGGAAAGAGTGTGTCTATTGATGAGTTACCAAGCCCAAGTATTCCTCTTCCATTTCCCCAAAGAGCCACCCAACGAGGGAAAAAAAAGAAACTGAACATGATAATGAAATCTATGAGACTTTCAAAAAAGTGCAGATTAACATTCCATTGATTGATGTCGTGAAGAAAATTCTACGTTATACTATGTTTCTAAAGGAGATGTGTACACACCGAAGGAGACGTCGTGGTGATGAGAAGGTAAGTTTGGGGAGGAATGTCTCAGCATTGATACAACCATCACTTCCCACCAAGTGCAATGATCCTGGAACATTCTCAATTCCATGCACTATAGGGAAGTATTGTTTCTCCAATGCTATGATTGATTTCGGTGCTTCTATTAATGTGATGCCTCACTCCATATACTCTTCTTTGCAGGTCGAGGAACTAAAGCCCACAGGAATAGATGTTCAGCTAGCAAATTGGAGTACGGCACACCCTTCTGGTGTGTTAGAGGATGTTCTTGTGAGGGTTCAAGATTTTTTATTTCCTGCTAATTATTATGTGCTAAAAATGGAAGATGATAGGATGAATGAACACGCCCAAATTATAATGGGGAGACCTTTATTGAAAACTTCAAAAGCCATAATTAATGTCCTTAATGGTACATTATCTATGGAATTTGGTGGTGACATAGTCCATTTCAACATCCTTGATTCCATGAAACACCCCTTAGAAGTACATTACTCTCTCTCGGTAAATTCAATTGATGTACTCCCTTCTCCTAAAATCACTTCATTTGTTTCCCCTGATCCCCTTTCTGAATTTTCCTCTTTGATTAAAATTCTTGGTAATGATTCATGTGTTGATTGATGTAGTGGTCTAGAAAAGTGTCATGTATGTTTATTAATTGATACTTTCTTGAACACGGAGGATCACATGACCATCAATGATATTGCTACTCTTGTAAAAGCTAATTCCTCATATGAGGACGATACCATTGAGCAGTTAGATGATATTAGTGACCTCTCACTTTCACACACACTCCCATCAATCCAAAATCCACCTGAATTAGAACTAAAGAAACTGCCTCAAGATTTAAAATATTCATTTCTTGAGAATGGAAACAAGTTGCAGGTCATAATTTCTAGTTCAGTCCCTCCTGAGCATGAATTGCAACGTCTTGAACTTTTGAGGGAGTATAAAGATGAATTTTGATGGACACTTGCAGAAATTCGTTGTATTATCCCATCAATTTGTACACATCATATTTTATTAACTGATGAGGCTAAACCAGTGAGGTAGGCATAACGTCGACTGAACCCAAACCTCTTAGAAGTAGTGAAAAAGGAAGTAACAAGAATATTGGCTGCTCGAATCATTTACCTCGTCTCTGACAGCCAATGGGTCGGTCCTGTTCAAGTAGTTCCTAAAAAAACTGGCCTAACGGTAATTAAAAATGAAAACAATGAATTGGTTCCAACTCGTGTGCAGAATTGTTGGCGTGTCTGTATAGATTATCGCCGACTAAACCAACACACTGGGAAGGACAATTTCCCATTTCCATTCATTGACCAAATGCCAGAGAGGCTAGCGGGGAAGTCCCATTACTGTTTTATTGATTGGTATTCTGGATACCTTCAGATCCATATTGCCCCCGAGTATTAGGAAAAGAAAACCTTCACTTACCCCTTTAGAACATTTGCCTATAGAAGGATGCCATTTGTCCTGTGCAATGCTCCGGGTACTTTCCAGCGATGTATGGTTAGTATTTTTTCGGATTACCTATAGAATTGCATGGAAGTTTTCATGGATGATTTTACTGTTTATGGATCCTCTTTTGTTGAATGTTTATGTAGTCTTGGTTCTGTCCTACGTCACTGTATTGAAAACAATCTTGTATTAAATTATGAGAAACTCCATTTCATGGTGCGACAAGGTATAGTTTTGGGACATGTCATTTCTGGGGCTGTATCCAAGTAGAAAAATAGAATGTGGATGTCATTTCGTCCCTACCAATCCCTAAAAATGTACGTGATGTGTGGTCTTTCCTAGGTCATGCTGGATTTTACCGTCATTTCATTTGTGATTTTAGTAAGATTTCACTTCCCCTCTCCCGCTTACTCCAAAAAGAAAAATATTATGTTTTTTATAAAGAATGTGAAGAGGATTTTAATAAATTAAAATGGAGTCTCACCTCACCCCCGGTAATCCAACAACCTCAGTGAGACTTACCATTTGATCTCATGTGTGATGCTTATAACTATGTAGTTGGGGCAGTCTTATCACAAAGGGTTGATCAAGCTCCACATGTCATAGCCTATACCTCACGTACTTTGGACCCTGCCCAAGAAAACTACACCACAACTAAAAAATAATTCCTTTCCATTGTGTTTTCCTTGGAAAAATTCATGTCATATCTTTTGGGGTCCAGAGTCAATGTGTTCTCAGACCATGCATCCATCCAGAGACTCCTTAAGAAACCAGAAGCCAAACCACAACTCATTCATTGGATGGTCCTCCTTCAAGAATTCAATTAAGAAATTAGAGATAAAAAAGGAGCAGATAATGTGGTGGATGACCATATCAATAGGATTCAACCATCCTCAGACATTGACTCATAACCCTATATTCCCATAAATGAAATGTTTCCTGATGAGAAAATGCACCGAGTTCATGATGATATTCCTTTGTATGCTGAAATTGTAAATTATTTGGTAGCACCTTGCATTCCTACTGATTTCAACCAAAACCAATTCAGTCATCTAAAAAATGAGTCTCGTTGGTATATTTGGGATGACCCCTACCATTGGCGCACCTCTAGTGATCAAGTCCTTAGGAATTGTGTTCTCGATAGTGAGTTACTACCATCCATATATTCTGCCACACTCTTGATTGTGGGGGCCACTTTGGTCCCCAACGGACTGCTCGCAAGGTCCTTGATTCTGGTCTCTTTTGGCCAACACTTTTTCGGGATGCCCATGATTTTTGTAAATCTTGTCCTCACTGTCAAAGTATGGGGGATGTCTCTAAATGAAATGAAATGCCACAATAACCGTTGATCATTCATGACATTTTTTATTTTTGGTGTATTGACTTTATGGGTCCATTTCCAAATTCCTTTGGAAACTTTTACATTCTTCTGGAAGTTGATTATGTTTCAAAATAGTTAGAGGCACGAGCTACAGGGACTGATGATTCTACGGCAGTTGTAGAATTTTTGAGAACCCAAATATTCTTTAGGTTTGGCTTACCTAGGTTCATAATCAGTGGACAGGGTTCTCCTTTCTACAAATGAAAAATGCTATCACTTTTGCGTAGGTATGGGGACGGTCATCGAGTTTCTACTTCATATCATTCACAGACCAATGGTCAATCTGAGGTGTCAAATAGAGAGGTGAAACAAATTCTTGAAAAAACGTTTCAACCCAAAAGAAAAGATTTCATTCTTCGACTTGATGATTCTTTATGGGCCTACATAACGTATTTCAAAACTCCCATTGGAATGTCACCCTATCATCTTGTGTTTGGAAGGAGTTGTCACCTCCCTACTGAGATTGAGCATCGGGCCTACTGGGCCATCAAACAATGCAATTCTAATCATTCTGGTGCAGGTGCTCAAAGGAAGTTGCAGATTCAGGAGCTAGAGGAAATGAGAAGAGATGCATATGAAAACTCCAGGATTTATAAGGAGAGAACCAAGGCTGCCCATGACCGTCTTATCCTTCATCTTCAGTGTCATATTGGGAATAATGTCCTCTATTATAATGCAAGGCTGAAGTTGCATCCTGGTAGGCTTCATTCCCACTAGTTTGAACCATACATTGTTACTAACATCTCTCCATTTGGTGTTTTCCCAGTTCAAAATGAATAAAATAAGAAAACATTCACTGTCAATGCGCAGCATCTGAAGCACTTACATGAATCCATTCTGGAGTCCCTGAAGGAGGAACTCCATGTTCAAGAAGAAATATATGACTTAAAATCACCAGGTTTTATCCTTCCTTTCCACACCATCTTTTCTTACAGTGAGGACACTGCACATTCTAGATGTGGGGGGATGGGTACTTTACTGGGTTAGATATGAATTTCCATCATTTTCTCTTTTTCTCCTTATTTATGTTATTTTCACTTTTTTCTATCTTTTTGAGTTCATTAGGTTTTCCATTTTATTTCTTCTTTCTTCTCTTTTTTGCCTTCTTTATGGTATTTTCATTTATTTACCCATAAAAAATTTCAATGTTCCATGATTCGGTGACCATAAAGTAGGAAAAGTAAAAATACCATAATCAAAGGTGAAAAAGATTTTCTGTATGAATTTAACATCAGGGAGTGATTTTTAGTGAACTGGTTTTCTCTCAATAATATAAATGGTTGTATCACTATCAAAAATTTGAGATGATCGATGCCCCTTGTGTGAGTAGTTTTGGGAAAACTATGTCACTGATATCTCTATAATATTTTTCACCAAACCACAAAGTGAGAATATTTCTTACTTAATATAAGGTAAATATATATTGGGTTAATATTTTTCAGCTTTAAATTATATTTCCAGACATTCTTTTCTTATCCGACATGTTTCATTAATGTACCAGATTGACCTATGCATGTGTACCTAATGTTCCACTATTATACGCCCTCAAACTAAAAAAAAAAAAAATTTATTGTGTCTTGGGGAGGTCAAAAACCACTCCTCCCCAACTTTGGATCTTGTTATAACTATTTCAATTTGCATCGTGAGGAGATCAAACAAGGGTTGAGAGATGAGTGTGAGATTTGTTCCAAATGCAACTTCAAAAAGAAAATATAATAAATGAGGGGAGTGATGAAATGTGCAACATGTGGGGATATCTAGGTCTAGAGCTTATGGTTTGACTTCTAGGAATGCTTATATGAGTGGGTATTGAAATATGATTGCAAAGGATGTAGGATAGGTTTGGTTAAAAATCATTTAAAGCTGAATAATGTTAAAATAACCTATATTTATTTGATTGAAAGTGGAAAGAATAGCATGGAATGGTTTTTACACACACACATGGAGAGTTAGTTTAATGGTTGACTTTTGAATTCCTTTCTCATGTGGGTGTCAGTAATCTCTTTTAATATTATTGTGATATGATTTATGAGACATTTTTCCATTTTTACTGGGAAGTACTCCTTGGTGCGGTTCGTGCATTCATCACATTACTTTGGTGAATTAAAATTTCTTCAAATGCTAAATCTTCTTTATGTTGGAAATATTTATATATGAAATATTTTATTGGGATATGTGACTTTTCCCAGGAGTGCAAATGTTTAGGTGTGGGGGTCTGATCGTACCACGATTAACTGTTTTATTCCACCCTTACACCGCTGTTTTAAACTAGTTTTGTAATGAATATTCCAAATATAATAATAAATTGGAATTTATGTTTGAATAATTTAATTAATTATAATCAACATTATAATGGTAAATGTTACGTGTTTTTATTATTTCAATGTAGGTGGAGGTGATTTGGAGGGCCCTTGATGAAGTAGAAGAAAATTGGGCCAAAATTGCATGGATCCATGGCCATCTATCCACTGTGTTTCATAGTACACGAAATCAGTGCATCCAAATGGTCTGAAATTTTGTGTACCTGTCCACATTTAAATAGGCTAAATTTCATATTCAGGAATCCAATCCTGATGAGGCTTCTATTGGTCCCATCTGAACTGATCTGTCCAAACCACTGAATTTGGACCAAGTCAAATGAGGTGTTCTGTAGTTTGTCAATATCATAAGCCGTAGTTGTCCAAATGGTTCCAACCATTCGGTGGAGGTATTAAATAGGTAGATCTACAACTTTTATATTTTCTCCAATGAGAGATTAGGATTTCTGATGGCTGAAAGGCGTGGTACAAATGGATTAATGAAATCTTCTTTCCTAAAACCACCTTCCAATTTTCCTATAAAATGTCACCTTTGGCTTCTCATTCGAAAGTTTGGCCAAAGATTGAAGTGCCGCCAATTTGGAGTCCAAGAGGAGTCTCCTAATCACCTTGGAGGTTCTGTAGGCCCCTATCCTCATATAGGAATCCAGAATGAAGAAGGAGTTTCACCCGATCTTCCTCCTCCACCCGATGTCGAGCTAAACAGAGGGCGTTCATTGTGAGGGAGCTACACACATGTCAAGGGAGTCCCAATGCATATATTAGCTACTGGTTTGGAGTAATTTGGGTGTTAAAACATTTATTTTCATGTATCTTAAATAATTTAATAATTTAATTCTTGTTTTGATGCGTGCGGATGAGAGGCTCTTAATTTCTAACCGATCGATGTGAGGTTTTGAGTGCATAACTTGTGTTGTTCCGATTGGGTAACACAAGAATCCTTTTCTTACCCACTTTCTTGAGATTTCAATATGCTTTGGAATCTCTTATTCCACACATAAGTTCTAGTCATTGACAATACTATTGTTATGTCAGGGTTTGGTTCTTTAAGCAATGAAATAATGGATTAGGAATTAATCAGGATTCCAATTAATATCAACCAGAGAATTGCTCTAAACCTAAAATGAATCTCTATGAAAAATGAACTTGATATGTGTGTCGTGAAGTCATAATTAACCATTTTATCTCATAATTCTAAAACCCCACATTTTATCAACTATTAATCTCTTTAAATAAATTCATTTTCTTTAAACTGTTTTAAAGCCACCCCTCTTTTAGAACTTCCAATTAAAAATTCACACTCTGAACCCACCAATTCTCCTTGTGTGATGACCTAGGGTTAACCCTAGACAATAAATCAACCTTAAAATCATAATAAATTTGACGTTTCATGACAATGAAATCAAGGTTCCCGTGTATATTTCACAAAGGGGTATACCTTACCATTTAAACAACATGAAACATATATATATGACCACACACACAAAAAAACAGCACCACCTCAACCACCTCAAGGTTAGTCCATTCCCAAAATAATAGTTAACCAAGGAGGTCCCATACCGAGGACTCTCCCATCTCATGATCAATCGATGAGGCAAGAGACCCAACCCAAAAGGGGTTTTCCAAATAACCATTTAAAAGTTCCGGCTGAGCCTTTACCTATGAAACACTCTAACATTTATCAAATCATTTAGAAAAACATTTCCAGAGAAAATTCAAAAATTATTTTACATAAACTTGGCTAAATGGGTCCTTCTGCCAAGTGATCAAAATTTTTCACATTTTAAACCTTTTTATGAATAGTCATACATAGGTTATATTCAATACCAAACCTACTTATAAATCCACATTTGAAACACCAACCATCATTTTAATGTTAAACTATCATTTACAAATCCAATTCATGCCTTTAGAAATCATGAACTACATAGAAAAGCCAAACGAGCACTTAACGAACCCTTGCTGTGAAAAACCTAACAAAAACACACCACACATTCAAAAATACATTTCTAAAACCATAAAAACTAACCTTTACTGACAAATAACATCTTGGAAACCCATTTAAGGAAAACAAACCACCTCTTTAAATCCCAAAAACCATTTATAAGAGCCAATTGGGCATTTGATAAATGTTTAGTTTGTACAGCACAATCAAACCACTTGAAAAATGCCAAACGACCTTAAATATTTCCCTCAAACCAACTATTCTCATTCATAAGTGTAACAATACAATTTTATCCCGAATCAAATTGTAAATCCTTTTGAACAAATTTCAATAACCATTTTTGCGAACATAAAAAAAATAATTTTAAGACCAAAACATGCTTCTAAAAATTATAACCAATTGAATGAGCCAATCGTTCTATCAACCAAACACGAGGCATGCGTCATTCTTCAAATCCACGTCACACATCCAAAGTAATCAGACAAAACAATTCATTTAACATAGATCAAATATTATAAAAATAGTACATTAATAATTTAATAACTATAGAGGTGTGAAAAATAAAAAACTAATGAAATCATTAATTTAAAGACAATGTGAAAGGGGTCCTACCTCGACTCGCAACACAATCATGATGACGCGAATCGAATCACGCTTACGCATAAGTACCCATGAGCTGATGAATACGACATCAGAGGGTTACATCACCCACATGCTGAAACAAACACAAAGAATCTAAAAATAGAAAAAAACTAATTTCAAATAATCCAAACGAATAAAAAACACAAAAATTGCTTCGACACTGTTGTAGGTGAAATGACACAAATCCAAACCACTCGCCTTTGGTGGTGGGCGTTTTTCACGCACCCAATTGAGAACAAGGTATGAGCGGCTGGTCGCGCAAATAAAGAGGGCACGGGAGCTGATGGGGCTGGTCATTCCGCCTCAAAAGGATGCTAAGGGGATAAGGGGCACCAGAAAGGTTGCCGGCAGGGGGGGTGTGGCCGGGAAGGTCAAGTAGCTGGTAAGAGGGAACACGATGGGCTAGAATGGGAATGAATGGAGGTAACCATCTGGTCGAAGTTATGTGGCGGTCGAAAGGAGTTCTGGTAGGTTGGTCGATGGCTAAAAAAGTGTCCGGCAGGGGGGAGGGACGCCAGTAGGGGTGGTGCTAGATGAAAATGGAGGCGGAGGTCAGAGGGTGCGTTGATGGAGGCCGAACGGTGGCTGGACGACGAGTCCGGGGTGGCTAGATGGAGAGGTTGAGTTAGTGTGGGCACATTGATAGAAGAGACCGATGTTGGAAATGGAGACCTCATCGGCCGGGGGTCGCTCCGTTATCAGGGTCGCCTAGATGGGGGTGCCGATAGAAGCGTCAACGACATGGGGTCCGACCAAAGGGAGGTGGTGGAGCATGTGAGGAAGACCAATGAGGGGTATGGGCATCATAGTCGTTGCAGGGAGGGATCAGGGTCCTGGCCGGTGCACTGAGCTACTAGAAGAGGGAGATGGTGCTGGTGGAGACATGGTGGGAGGTGCTACAAAGGATGATGAAAATGAGAGGGAGTCATGGGGGGGGGGGGGGGGGGCTGCCCACGCGAGGGAAGGGAGGGAAGGGTGAGGCGACACACATGGGCTATAGGAGAGAATAATAGGAGGGGGTAGGGTTAGTGGAAATAGAGGGAAAACAAGAAAAAGAAAAAGGAAATAAAATTGAATAAAAAAACTAATAATAATAATAATAATAATAATAAATGAAATAAATTAAAACTCAATTAAATGAAATAAGTTAATTACAACATATTAATAATAATAATAGTTGTAACAATGATTATAAAAACATAACCATAAAAATTATAACAATAATGAAACCTCAATAATTATAATAATAATTATAATAATTGTAGTTATATTTTTCATAATCATGATAATTTTAATAATGATATAATGATGATAATAATAATAATAAAAATAATTATAATAATGATAAAAATAAAAATGATAAAAATATTCGTTGCATTGTAATAATAATAATAATAAATTTAAATAAAACAATAAATAAAAAAATTTACTCATTTTATTCTTTTTGAAGATAGGTGGATTGCGCAATTTCATGGGAAAAGACAGACGGGGCATCCAAAACACCCTCCCCTCGTGCAACCAATGACATCAACTCCAAAAACATTCACTTTTTGACAAAACTAAAAAATCCCGTTTGGAATTATACCCGAAACTCGACAATAACATTAGAAGCCAATGAAAATAATTAAAATGGAAAAAGACACTGGTTGGGGTGTGATAATTCTCCCCACCATAATGCTTTCCACCCCTGGAAAACCATATCAATATCTAGACCCAAAGATAAAACTTCTTAAGTGTCACCCACCCCCAATAGTTTAAGTGCCTCCAGCTGATCTATCCAAATAGACACCGAAATACCATGATACAAATCTCATCCTTAAAACATGATCACCTCAACCACTACCAAACATAACACAAAACATCCATTTCCACAATGGAATGAATGGACTTAAACAATCTCTGATATTTAATTCTATAATCCTAGTCCAACGGAACCGTTGGGTGTACTCTAATTTCAACATTTACTCAAGATAATGAACTTAAAATTGGGTGGTTCCATGTGAGACCACCCGCCGCCAAAAAATACATGAAGAGAAACTCTGCTACTAACATGGGGAGGCCCAATCGGACTCTCCACCATAAAGATCGGGATAACACTAAATTATTATAGGTGTAACTCTACGAGACCCGCTCTGGGTCTCCCCACCATAAGAACTAGCGAGATTAACCGAACTTAAAAACCTATCACACAGACTAAAAACCCCTCCACAAGGGGGGAGAAGGGAAGAGACCAACTAATAAAGCATGAAAACTATATCCATCTCCATATCAAACTCAGAAGAACACAAAACATGTCACACTAAGGACAAAGATTAAACCAAGGCCCTTCTTCACTGCTGGGGTTCTCCTGACTACATGCTATCATCAATGCGGGGCCTGTGGCTGGTGCAATGATGATTGAAGAATATCTAGCCTTGTAGTCATGATTTATAAATTCCCAAACATAAAACACTAACCATAACATTACCAAGCGCACTTCCATTGAAATATAGGGTTCAAGTAGGTTCGAAAAAACCATTCTTAAAACTGAAGGAAAAGAAACACCACAAAATGATACAAGAGGTGACTACTACATTCAAGGAACACAACAAAGTGAAAAACCACAAAATTTTCTTAAAAATGGTCCTACTTATGCTAATGAGCTAAGGTGACCTTTGGTGAGCCAGGTTTGGCTTCAACACGCTTCTTGGAAACTTCTCTGCAGAATCACTGTAAGTGACCCATACATCCACAGGTGTGGAAGGATCTCAGATCACTCAGGCATGTCAGCCTCTTCTGACCCTGCCTACCACACTAGTGACAGATCACGAAATTGAACTGTGAATAAGATAACTGATGGTCGGAAAGCCTCTTGATTCCTCTATTAGAGCCACCGATATCAGGTCACTTCCCATTCTTCCAATCCCTATCTTCTGCACTGCTTCCCATAACCGGGGCAGGATTCTGAACCTCGTGTAGTCCTTCTAACTCAGCATCCACCAGAAAGGGATTCCCCACAACATTCAATAAGTTGGTAAGGTTGAGATCTTCCACTTTTGACTACAGTTCAGGTCGGTTCCCAAAAAAATATTTACGCGCCTTTTTGGGATAGTTTGCAACCAACCATTTGTCATATAGAACTTGGTTTAAGAAGCTTAGATATAATTATAATACTCATTTAATGCCCTATTGAACACAAAACAACTCCATCCTCTTCCTATGCTTCGTCAACATATATAAATATTGTTGGATAAATGAAGACTTGAAGAACTACCATGTGAGATCTTCTCATGGATTTCTTCACGATGGAGACTTCCACCATTTCAAGGTTGAAACTCAATCCTAATGGTATCTGACTTCACCTTCAATGACTCAGGAAACCTTATGAAACTGATGTTCCTCTCAATATTCGACAACCATTCCTCTTCATCAAGTGGATCTAGTTGACCATAAAATAGGGAAGTGTTCAACTTCTGGAATTCCAGAACATAGTCTATAGGTTGGTCAACTAGAGGATTTTCTAATGGTGCACCGCCTGAAGCTACACCTTGGGAATTCATCAAACCATTGTAGGGGTGAACAGTAAGGAACAAGGAAACAAATAATTTAATCATAATATGGTCATTGTCATTTCAAATACCAAAATAACACTTTTCACAAGGTTTTTTAAAATTATGGAAAACCAAATGATCCACTAAGGGAAACTAGTGCCTATGGGTGACTCAGAAATATGGTTGTCAGGTATATACCTGTCACTCCACTGTCACAGAGAATAGTCTAGGGAATTGTCCGCAGCTCCACATGGTAGCCAGGCCCTGTGAGCTTACAGGGCTATGTTCACTACTCACTTTTCATTTCCCAACATAAAACAATTCAAAGGAACCAAAAAGAAACCAACAACCCAGACATCCCATGGTAACCCGAGGATCGGTACACGCAAGGGTTCATGACGTCCTTCTCGTCCATACTCCTTGAGTCCCAAAAATTATACTCCTACCAAGACAACCCCAAATAATGATGGGAGCTATGAAAAACAAGGTCTTATCAAGAGCCAACCTATCCCTGATACCATTTTTTCACAAACCAACCCAGTTCGACCATGTACTATTCACCTGAGCCGATCCACGGAAAGGCCTGAGAGGCATTACCGATCCTCCCGGGCTGGCGACAAGCACCAAGTAATCAAAAGAGTACAAATAAAAATAATTTCTCCCAATGAAAATAAACTACAAAGTAGAAATAGAATAGAACAATGAAAAATGAATAAATGATAAAAAAGAAAATAACAACCAAAAATAGGACTAACCTACCCACGACTATGACTCCCCATAACCCTATGGGTTACTCTCTGATACTAAAACCAAACTTCACCAAAAGCGATCTGAACCATATATGGAACCTGAAAGAGAAACTAAAAATAAGAAAACACTATAGGCATGAGTATCAAAACTCAGTAGGTAGGACGGTCTAATTCTATTCACACTGCACATTCTTTAAATAAAGAAAACATTGATTTCAGGTTTGGAATAAAATCTACAAATAGAGAATTTTATACACTTTTCATTTTAAGGTGATAAAATCTCATACATAATCCATTTCTATAATTATTAAAATAAGGTTCAATAGGAGGAGGAAAGAAGAGACAAAAAATGAATCATTTATTTTTCATAAAAGTTTCAAAGGAAAAGTGATCGTTCGTTTAAAAGATTTTTTTTAAGAGATCTTTAGCAATCACACATTTTCAATTTTACAACAAAACAACAAAACTAAGTAAAAGGGATATCACTTCATATATCGAGGGAAACATTACTAATTGTACTAGTTTAAAAGGAACAAAAAAAAATCATAGGAACTCATAGGAAAACCAGAACATACTAATACGTGTGACTCATCTTGAAGGAATTCCTACTCTCGTTGACGTCATAATTACCTAACACCCAACCATCACCTTACTTGGCCTGGTTGAGGGTCCTAATGCCATATAAATAATAACAAAATATCCCCCTACAATGGGCCACTAGTAATGCATAATCTAACTAGTACAACAATCATTATCAGTAAACCTCTTTTCTATGCTAGGTTCCCATGTATATTTCAAAAATGGGTGTACCTTACCATTTAAACAACTATTCGTCTATATATATATTACCACACAAACCACAAAACTGGCACCACCCCAACCACCTAAAGGATAGTTCATTGACTTAATTAATATTTAACCAAGGAGGTCCCATACTGAGGACTCTCCTGTCTCATGATCAATTGATGAGGTATGAGACCCAACCCAAGAGGGAGTTTTCCAAATATCCATTCAAAATTTTATATCTTGCCTTTATATATGAAACACTCTAACATTTATCAAATCATTTAGAAAACCATTTCCAATGCAAATACAAACCTCATTTTACATAAACCTAGCCAAACAGGCCCTTCCGCAAAGTGTTCAACAGTTTTCACATTTTAAACTTTTTTATGAATAGTCATACATAGATTATATTCAATAAAAACCCAATTTATAAAGCCAATTTGGAAACACAAAACACCATTGGAATGTCATACTATCATCTAAAAAACAAATTCATGCATTTAGAAATCAAGAACTACTTAGAACAGCAAAACATGCACTTAACAAACCCTTGGTGTAAAAAACCTAACAAAAACACACCACACATTAAAAAATAAATTTTTAAATCCATACTCACTCACTTTGAACGACAAATACCAACTTGGAAACCCATTTAAGGAAAAACAACCACATCTTTAAATCCAGAAAAATATTTATAATATGCAATAGGAAATTTGATAAACACTTAGCTTGCACGACACAATAAGACCACTTGAAAAATTACAAGCCTTACATATTTCCCTCAAAACAACTATTATCATACATAAGTGAAACCAGAAAATTTTAACCCAAAACACATTGGAAATCCATTTGAGAAACTTTCAATAATCATTTTCTTAAACATAAAAAATATATTTTTAAGGCCAAATCATACTTCTAAAAATTATAACTATTTGCAAGAGCCAATTGTGCTATCAACCAAACATGAGGGGTGCGTCATTATTCAAATACACATCACACATCCAAATAAAACTGTCAAAAAACATCATTTCACATAGAACCAATATAATAAAAATAGTACATTACTAATTTAATAACCACGGATGTGGAAAAAACAAGAATCCAATGAAATCATGAATTTAAAGGCAATGTTAAAAGGGTAATAATTAGACGCGTACCTCAATCATGAAGAGGAGACTCGAATCACGCTTCCGCATAAGTACCCATGATCTGATGACTATGACATTATTGGTTTACCTCACAACCACGCTGCAACAAATGCAAAGAATCTAAAAACATAGAAACACTAACTTCAAATAATCCAATTGAATATAAAATGGAAAAATTGCCTTGACACTAGTGTAGGTGAAATGATGCGAATCCAAACCACTCACCTTGGGAGACAAGAGTTTTTTGTGCACCCAATTGGGAACAAACGCACGTGTATCTCATCGTGAAAATGAAGACGGAATGGGAGTTGACGGGGCTGTTTGTTCCACCTAGGAAGGATAGCGATGGGTAGTGGGGCACCAGAATGGTCACCGGCAGGGGGAATGTTCCTGGGAAGGGCATGCGACTTTTTGGTGGGTACATGATGGGTTGGATGGTTTGTGAAAGGAGGGAACTAGCTGGTCGGAGCTATGTGGTGGTCGAAATGAGGTCTGGCAGGTCGGTCGATGACCAACAGTGGTGGAGTTATGTCGACAGGGGCGGCGCCGGCTGATGAAACCAGGCGAATCCAAACCGCTCGCCTTCGACAGAGGTTGTTTGTCGCACATCCATTTGAGAATAAGGCACGTATGGCTAGTTATGCGAACCAAGATGGAATGGGAGCCGGCGAGGCTGGTTGTTCCGCCTTGGAAGGATGAAGAGGGGATATGGGGCACCGTAAAGGTCATCGGCTGGGGGGGGAGGGGAGGGAGGGTGTGAGGATGGTCGGAGGGAACGTGATGGGTCAAAAGGTGCATTAAGGAGGGAAGTGGCTGGTTGGAGCTACGTGGAGGTTGAAAGGAGTTTCGGGAGGTCATTCGTTGGTCAGAAAAGTGACCGGCAAGGGCAGATGGCCTCCGGTAGGGGCGACACCTGCTGAAAAGGGATGCGGTAGACAGAGGGTGCATGGACAAAGGCTGGACGACGGCTGGAGGGAAATTACATGGTGGCCGAAGGGAGAGTGCGGGCTAGTGTGGCGCATGGCTGGAGGAGGCCAGTCCTGAAAAGGGAATCCACAAGGGCTGGGGGTCACGCCATTAGCAGGGTTGGCCAGGTGGGGGGCGCTGTTAGTAGCTTTGTCGGTAGGGGGTTCGACCAAAAGGAGGTGGCAACGCAGGTGAGGAAGACCGGTGGGGGAGGGGGGGGGGGTAGGGGGTTCGACCAATGGGAGGTGGCGACACAGGTGAGGAAGACCGGTGGGGGGTGGGCTAGGCATTGCGGTCGGTGCAAGGAGGGATTGGGGTCACGGCCAGTGCGCTATGCCACTATAAGAGGGAGAGTCCACGGGAGGCGCGAAAAAGGAGGCCGACAAAGAGAGGGAGGCCTGGGGCCCTGCTCGCATGAGGGAAGGGAGGGAAGGGTGAGACGGCACGCAGGGGTTATGGGGGAGAAGAATATGAGGGTAATTTTTTAATATGGGTTTAAGGAAAACAAAATTTTTGGAAAAGGGGTTAGGGTTTCGATATTTTTAAAATTAGGTCCGGGATGCATGAACGTCGTTAACGCATCCTTCTGCGGCGAAGGATACGTGAATGTCGTTCACGCATCCTCCTGAGAGGAGGGATGCGTGAATGGCATTCACACATCTCACAGAAGACTCAAATCCTCCTCAAAATGTATAACTATTAATTATAAACAAATAAACATAATGTAAAACTTAAGAAATATTAATAAATATCAATTAAATAATAGAAAATATTGAAATAATGTTAATAATTTTTAATAAATATTCATGAAGAGTATATATTCATTAAATAATTATTAATAGAATGGATTGAGTATTCTCTAACATATATTGTAGTTAAACATCTATTACTATAAAGATCCTCATATGCTTCCATTTTTATTCTAAAGTGGAAACTTAATTTTTATCCTTTCTAATACTCCTTTTTCATTGTTTTTCTGATTAAATATTGTTATATTTGTGAACAAATGAGTTACATGAAAAACATCATGTGATTGTGATGAGTGAACCATGATCACATCATCACTATGCTAAGTTCTCTGAGTTTCATTTCTAGATCCAAGAGTAATATTTTTTAAGGCATGTGATCTCTAAAAAATATCATTTTATCTAAATAAGGCGGAAGAAGTGATGTCATGGACATGACCTGAGTTTTGAGATGCAAACTCAATAATCTCACTCTTTAGATTGCGTACCAGTAGAAATTGTTTCCTTTTATAAAGTCTGAATATGTATCTTCTAAAAATTTGCCAAATGAACTTCTAATTCATATTGTAGTTTTCAATGTTGTCCATAGACAACCATACATGAGAAATCATGCTCAGAGTGTATCAATTATTAACCAAGGGTAGATAATCAACATTATCAATGAAATGCTAAATCCGGCACATACATCACCAAATATATTAAAAAGTTCAAGTGAAAAGATAAATCTCCCCTTTTCATCCCATATTTCAATCAATCAAGATCTCCCCCTTAATTGAAATGAGAAATATAATTAAGAACAATGGATAAAGTGTGATTGGAATACCTTAAGTTTCAACTTCTTGAGATGATATGAATTTCAAGATTTGTCATGAAATAATCCTTCGATTTTAGCACAAACATATTCTTGGGAATAGTTTCTTTCACAGTTTTCTTGACTTCATTGTTTTTCATATTCCCAATGGAAGATTTTCCAACTATTGTTCCATTCTTCTACACTTTTTGTGGCCTTTTATTCTTATCAACATATGCATTCTGCATGGTTGGACTGAACCAGCACTTGTCATAACTGTGACCACTTCTATTGCAATTCAAAATAATTAATATAATTAATATCTATCATTTAATTTAATTATATTATTTATTATACATATATATATCTATACATTGGTAGATAATTTGATAATAGTAAGACACTTATTAAAAATATAATAGAGGTCTAGATAACAGTAATACACATAAAAATTGTATCATAAATCAAATGTCAACCTAATCTACGCCTCCAGCGTGGATGCTCCTCTGTCCCATAGTCAGGCGTATACTGGATGCATCCACACTGTGTCTATCTACGTCTGTGCTCTGGCGTACGCTACGCATCCTCATCAACAGCCACCTCAACATCCTCCTGTGTGACAGACGGTGGATGTACAATCTCACCACCTATACCCTGGGCTGCATCTAAGGATAGTGGAAGCTGGCTGGAACTCTCACCAATATAAGAAGTAGATGGATGATCTGCTGCAGATGACTGCAATAAATCATCGGACTCAATCCAGTCACCGTCTGTAAGTACCTGTGGCGGTTCCTGAGAAGTTGGAGGAGCATCTGACTGATCATGCTGAACACCCTCCATCAGAGGAAAAATATCATGTGGTTGAGCAAGTTGAGCAGCCTCCTCTTGTGAAAAACAGCATCCATAACAAGGTCGTCACCCCCAGGTACATCTATTTGAGGCTAAGGTAGCTCTACGGCCTCCGCAGCAGGCTCCGCGGCCTCCGCAGCAGGTGCTGGATCAAAGAAAATGCCATGATAAATATCGTCCATCGACGGTAGTATCTGTCGTACAAGGATATGAAAATATGATGGTTCAAAGACAGCTCTCTCCACTGGATCAGACATATGACGTAGATGACAAATACGAGCATCCAGCGAAAACAAATTCTGTTGTTAACTAATATGAATAAAAAATATGTTGAACAGTGAAAGGAAGAATGCATACCAAGACATGGAAGCCACGTCCGTGCCGTGTCAGAAATCTAACTGGAGACCTGATGTACCAGCATTAATAATCCATCTGATCCATCAAATGAAAATGTATTGTCCCTACCCCTCGCAACTGGGACTCCCGTCATATATCCCATAACGCAACATATCTGGCATGGTAGCTCCTCCAATCAAAATCTCTCTTCCCTAACATCTTCAGGGAATGCAATGAATCCAACTGACTGGGCGGGTCAGGAACTAGCTGAAGGAATCCAAACTGTCTCATAACCCTATCCGTCTGATGCCACTTGACTATATGAAAATGAATTAGTGGAACCATGTAGGAGCCAATATCAAGCATCACTATACAGTATGGGGGCAGACTCTGAAAGATATCATCTGTATATGGAATCCATGTAATCTGAAATAAAAAAGGAATAATCAATTAATAAATGAATAGATTTACAGTAAAGATTAAAGATTTAACAATATAAATAATAATCACTTACATCATCTGGTCGAATGCTGTCTAACATAAGTCTGTAGGCGTGAACATCATATCTAGGAGAATTTGAATGTCGATGCGCCTGACTCCACCTGTAGATAACATTTTTTTTACATTTCATAAAATAATTTTATACAAGTAAGTTAGATATTAGAAGGAATTAATAACATACCAACGTCCACGTGGTGCCTCTGCTACAATATTTACGGGTAATGGCGCACGAGCATGTGGAGCTAAACGAGGTATGTGCTCCCATGCCCACATCTGTAGAAGAACCATGCATCCTGTGATCTGCATCTTATCGATGAGACATACACTGCATAGGGCTCTATATGTATATTCTAGGTAGGCAGACCCCCAACTATATCGGCCTACCTAGTCAAAATCCTCCAAAAAAGATAGATACATCAGGTGCAAAAAAGTAGTAGAGTGGTCAACAAAAAGCGTGCCACTGATCAGCCTCAAAATATATGCGCGTGCAAATCGCAGCACAGTGACGTCATCAGCATCATCTGGTCAATGTGTGAAGTGCTGGTCTAACCAAGGCATCCGCAATCTACCACCGACGATGGTCATGCCATCATCCTGGACCTCTATGCCCAGAAGTCTATGAACAAGCTTAGGCAAATCTGATGGAACTCGGCCTGTCAAACCATGTCCGTCGATAGGGAGGCCCAACATTATTGCCACATCCTACAACGTAATAGTCATCTCCACCTCATTGAAATGGAAAGTATGCGACTATGGTCTCCATCTCTCTACAAGTGTGGCAATGAGCTGATGATCAAGAAATGTGAAGTCGCACATCGCTACTCCATAGAATCCAGCTCAATGAAGATGTGGGACGATAGCGGGAGGTGGTGCGGTATCATGGAAATAGTGAGATCTACGTACACTCAAGGGAGCCACATGACATCCCTCTAAAAGCAGTCGTGATATATGAGTAGCATGAGATGTAAGCAATGGAAAACCTACCATCTGCACACATGATATCATCGTTACTTTTTTATTGTAGAAGCATGATATATTCATTTTTATTTGGTGTCACAATCAAAATTATCCTAGTCTCGTAATCAACATTAGTTAATGATACTCAGACACTCATATGCCATTACTAAAACTAGACATCTTATAAGAAAACCAGAATTTAAAAGTGAAAAATTAATTATTTCTTCTTTTTTGTGAAATTACGTTTGTTAATTTATCCATTATCCATTAAATAACCATTAACCTTATTCCACATTAAAAATTAACAGGAAAAAGTGAAAAATTAATTATTTCTTCTTTTTCCTGAAATTATGTTTGTTAATTTATCCATTATCCATTAAATAACCATTAATATTATTCCACATTAAAAATTAACAAGAAAAAGTGAAAAATTAATTATTTATTCTTTTTTGTGAAATTACGTTTGTTAATTTATCCATTATTCATTAAATAACCATCAACATTATTCCACATTAAAAATTAACAGGAAAAAGTGAAAAATTAATTATTTCTTCTTTTTTGGAAATTACGTTTGATTATTTATCCGAAACAAGGCACTTGAACTCCTCCAAAAAAAGTACAACTCATGCTCTAGAAAATTATATTTATCACAAAAATGGAGCAGGTACAAAGGCTCGATCATGGATGATGATATGTGGAACTCTATCCTGCCACTTGGTGACATCCCTTACGAGTATGTCCTTCTGCATGGTGGAAACTGCATCATATTATCCCTCCTTGTTGCCAAGGCCAATCCATCTCATTTCTGATGCAAGTTGACTTCGGTCTTCCTTGAGGCCGCAACTTGGTAGCATGAAGCCAATAATTTTAAAAATGACAGACACTGAAAAATTTATAAATGAAACCAAAACCAACTTATGAAAACCTGGAAATATCAGGGATGATGGTCGGTTGATCAGCAGGCAATGTGATAGAATGGAAGTCACCAACAGGCATCCAAGCAGCACTATAAAAGTTAACCAAAGTGCTCATGTGATACACCGGGTCGGCATATGGATCCCATGATATATTTACCGAAGCTCAAGATGCAATAGCATGTACACATGGATATGTCAATGCCTGAAAGCTCCCACAATCACAGTACCTGTTGTCCATCATCAAGACAACCACTCCGCCATTAGTTCATGTACCCTGGTCGTAGCACTGTCTTACCTGAAAACTCTTCTTTTCCTAGTCAAAGGCAATAACATTCCTTCGTGAAGCCTCATTCCGTATCCGGTCAATATCAGTTTGAAAATGCTGAGTAAAAAGCATTCCATTTTCCATCCTCTGGTAGGCCTTTTGTGACCGGTCAACAAAGTAGTGAACACATCTCTAAAATGTCTGTTGCACTAACCCTATGATTGGGAGTTTGCGCACACCCTTGAGGACCCTATTTATTCACTCCACTATATTAGTGGTCATATGCCCATATCTCATGCCACCATCATATGCTAATGACCATTTTCCTTTGAAATTTGTACCATATATTCATATACCTCCTCATTAACTGTTCGGATCTCTTCAAGACGTCGATCAAACCTTTCTTGTTGGGGTTCATATGCTAAAAGAATAACATAATAATGTGTTTAAATGGATATTAAATTTTGTAAAAAAAAGCATGTTTAGAAAACCATACCCAATTTGAGGATCACCTTCTTTATGGCCTCATCTCTAAACTACTTATGCACATTACTTGAAATATGTCTAATGGAATAACGGTGATAAGCATTCGGCTTAGTCCAAGAAACCCCATCACTACTCACGGCCTTTATAATCGCTCGATGGTGATCAGATATCAGACACACGCCCTGTTTTTGCGTGACATGAGCACGTACACATGCCAAGAACCAGCTCCAGAATTCAAAATTTTCATTTTCAACAACAGAAAAAGAAAGTGGCAGAGGAGCGCGATTATCATCCTGTGTGGAAGATATGAGTAGAACACATGTATACCTTCAATAAAGGAATGTTCCATCTACCTAAATAAATTGTTTACAAAAGGGAAATGCAGCAATGCACGGTCTAAATTCTCAAAAAATCCTATTGAACTTCACCTTTGACCGATAAACTCAATGATTTTGGGATACATACTCAACACTGTCCAATTGATAAACAATCTGATTATTGAGAGAAAACAATTCCATAAGTTATGGCAACATCGCATAAGACGCGTCCCAATCACCATACACTTTTACAATGGCTTTCTGTTTTTCATTCCATTCTTTGTTGTATGATACCTTATAGTTATACAACTGTTGAATTCTTTCCTGAACAAGGGAAACAGGAACATCCTGACTTGTTTGTATCATCTCACAAATAATAGTAGATATAAACTCTGCATCAAGAGAAGAGTGATCTTGTTCCAAGCTAGGATGCAGACAAGTGTGTGGGCCTTTTAATTTGGTTATCATCCGACATCCATAATATTTATCAAATAGTGCTCTTAATAGAAATCTACATTATGACCCATATATTTCACAAAGAATGAGATATTTGGTCTTATTTGACTCATAAACCACAAATGTAAAATGTCGCTCAATGTGGTATTGCTTTATCACATTTTTCATGACATGTTTACTTTTGAACTCCTGCCCAACATATATGGCATTATCAATTGATGCAGGCCTATTCCCTATAATGTTAGGGAATTCAGAAGCTGGTGTAATGACATCCCAATCAAAATGTTGTTCACGAGACATTCCTCCAACTAAGGAACTAAAAACTGAAGGCTGATTACCAATAACTGGTGGATGTAGTGGATGTCTGTCTCTCAAAGGATCCTCATAAGGTTCATTCCAAACCAAATCATCTCCTGCTGACTCCCCATATTCTTCTTCCTCAGATAAAATTTCATGCACTATATCAACAAAGAGAGGGATGTCATCTACATTTCCTTCCAAATTTTTATTATCTTCCTCATTACATTCTTCCACAGGAGTCATATGAGAAGGAGGCAATGAAGAAGACTGCTGTGAAGGAACAAATTCTATAGAGGTCACAAAGCATGATTCTATAGTAATCGATTGCACCACATCAATATCAGAAATGACAATAAATAATTCCATCAAACCATTAATACATGGTTTCCTGAATAACTGAGAAGCCTCCATCCAATTATCATCATCGACTATAGGGTAGTCACTGTGCCACAGATGCTCAGGATATTGAAGATTTCGGTATCTAATTGAAGTGATTGCTTGTCCTGCACTCAGTTTTAACCGACTATGAATCTTATTAAGAACTGCATCCAATGTCATACAACCTTGGAGATTTACCACTTTGACATGTAGCACACTGTAGCTAAATCCCTGCTCGGTAAAAATTACCTCACCGTTGCAATATATTTGAGCAGACATAATTACCTATAAAAAAAAATTTAAATAATATTATACACTACATTAAAATTTTAAATTATTTAATTTGGTTTTGAATAATTGATTATCTTGAGACTTTTTTATGTATTGATTTATCACTGTTATGGTATAGTGATTGTGATTTTAGCACAAAAAAATTTAATATAATGTTTCATAAAGTTTAATTACTTATGAATATATAATCATGACTTGATCTTGAGACTTGCGATTAGTTTATCATTATCTGATAAACTAACAACAACCTATATGGGTAAACTCCTGTCTCTATTATCAAATATTACAGCAAACACCAATCTCCTGTCAAACAGCAACGGCTCCTCTCGAACGAGTTCTATAATTCCTCTTCATCGACACCTCTTCAGGGATGCCTCTTTGTCGATACCTCTTCGGGGTGTCTGTCTTTTAATTACAAATTTACTCACATGCATGTGAGGGGGTCTAGGGGTATGAAATACATAAATTATTTTAAGCAGACACACAGGTCCTTACACTTACTGAGAGATGAATCGCTGGTCATCAATGCAGAAACAATGCATTTATTACAAATTGAATAACAACATGCACAAAATAAAACATGTAATTTCAATTATGCATGGTCAGGAATCTCAAGATCAGTCATCACTCATACTGTGGTTTTTGGTATATTTAATATATTATCCGTATTATATAAAATCTATATTAAATACTACACCTCTTTTACCAAAATTTAACTTCATGTGTATATATATATATAATTATTAATAACATTTAATAAATTTTATTATAACTGATCGAATTGAGATTTACATAATAAACACTTTTGTTATTTTAAATTTTACGAAATTGTAATGTTTTTGGGCATTCTTCTACTTTTCAAAATATATGTAAATATATTTTATACTTTACTGATTAAAAATATTGTTACTAGTAAATAAAAGTAATTTAATGTACACATACATTAAAACCATCCATTAAATTAAATTTCCCTAACATAAATTACTTTTCCTAAACATTAAAAAATTTAGACATAACATAAACCATTCAATATTCAGACAGCAGACATTCAAAAAATTAAATCATACAAACATTCAACATCAAGAAAATTAAATCATACAAAACATTTCATGCATAACATATGAAATAAATAAATCATACACACAATTAAACATACAAATGAAATAAATAAACACAATTAAACATACAAATGAAATAAATAAACACAATTAAACAATTAAATTATTAAATAGAAATTTTACCTCAACAAAAGAAGAAAATATTTATTGAGAAAGAATTTATGCAGAGCTTCGCAACAAAAACCAGAGGAGAACAATGGGTTTGGGGGGGGACCCCTCCTTTTATAGAAAATCTCGGCCGGATGCATGACCACTGTTCATGCATCCTTTACCTAGTCCGCAAAAGATGCGTGAATGGCGTTCATGCATCACTGCCGTGACTCGGATGCGTGAACGCCGTTCACGTACCTTTTCCCGCTCAAGGATGCATGAACGGCGTTCACGCTTCCTTCACCTGGTCACCAAAGGATGTGTGAATGCCGATCATGCATTACCGACTAGGTCCGAGATGCGTGAACAGCGTTCACGCATCCTTCTGCGGTGAGTGATGTTTGAACGCCATTCACGCATCCCGGACCCAATTTTAAAAATATAGGAACCCTAACCCCTTTTCCCAAATTTTTATTTTCCTAAAACCCAAAAAAAAATCAGTCAGAATATGAGGGGGGTCAGGGTTAGGGGAAAGAGAGGGAAAAAATGAAAAAAATGAAATAAAATAGAATAAATAATATTAATAATAAATAAATAAATAAATAAACTAAACTAAACACAATTAAATTAAATAGTTTAATTAAATAATAATAATAATAATAATAATAATAGTTATAATAATTATTATAATAACATAACCTTAACAATTATAACAATAATGAAACTATAATGATTATAATAATAATTAGAATAATAATTAGAATAATTCTAGTTATTGTTTTGATAAACATGATAATTTTAATAATGACATGATTCTGATTAATAATAATAATAATTATTATTATTATTATTTTAACAATAAAAATAAAAATGATAAAAATATTCATTTCATTTTAATAATAATAATAAAATTATTAACAATATTTTTTTAAATAACACAAGAAATAAAAGAAATACATATTTTAATTTTTTCGATAAAAGGCGGATCACACAATTGGCTGGGAAAAGTTGCATGGTGTTTCCAAAACATGCTCTGCTCGTGTTCCCAATGATGTCAACTCCAAAAACAGGAAATGTTTCATAAAAATCAATAATCTCGTTCAGAATTCAACCCAAACCTCTCAAAAATTTTAAATTCCAACGCAAATAATTAAAATGACCAAGAACATGGGTTGGGGTGTGACATTAATGTATTATCTCTACACATGAGTATTTATGCATATTGGGTTGATGGCTCAGATGCTGCATCCCCATTAATTAATGTATAATCCCATTCATTTGTGACATGTTTGTATTCGATATAAATGATTCATGAAACACGATATCTCTACAGAATATTCATTTTGGAAACTATTTCAATCATGATATTATTTATAACCATTAGCCCCTTTTGGTACCCAATAAAAATACACATAAGAGCTCGAGGTTCATGCTTATCAGTCCTGACATAAGAATATATAGTGGAACCAAATACTCATCAGTTTTTATAAGAAAGTGGATTGTGATTAAAAATATCCTCTTGGGTATTCTAATGATTAACTGGGGATGGGAACAAATTTATGTGGTACATGTTCATGGTAGAATTCTCTTCCATGAGATATTTTGGGGGACTCATCCATGAAAGAATTATTCATAATCTCTCATGAATACTCATATTAATTATTTCTAAAATTACATTCTGTTTTGGGGGGGGAGTTGCATAATATTTTTTTAAACTGAAATTCCGTTAGACTGACAGAACTAAATGAAATCAATAGATAGGTATTCTAATGCATTATCAGTTCTCATTTTTTTAATTTTCTTTCCTTAAAAATTTTATACTAGTATAATATAGGATTTAATGGTATAAAAAAATAAAATTTTTCTTGAGAATTTAAATCCAAACCTTCCTAAAAAAGTCAGCAATAAAGGTAATGAAATAAGATCCTCCACTATAGATGGTAGTCCTAGTTGTTCACTATGAATCAGAATGATTGTATTCTTGGTGGAAATTATCATTTAAGATAGTCCTATTCAAACTAAATCTTTATCATTAAACATTATATAATCATAAAAATTGTATTTTACTAGGATTAATGTTAGTTAATATCCCTTATTATATAAATTACTCAATAATGTTGTAGATTACATGTCCCAATATCGTATTCCAAAACACATTTTTATCAGTATTTTTTACAAACACACCTCTCAATAGTCTATAATGGGTATTTCCATTCAAAAAATAAATCACATTAACTAGGGAGCATTTTTTGGTAGTTCTGAATCCTTTTGAGATAATTAGTCATCCTGATTCATACCTAAAAGTGTATCCATTTTTTTTAATATTTTATAAAGATATCTGGTTTTTATGAAATTTAGGAATCTAACTAACATCTAGAAAATTACTGGTTGAGTGTTTATTAAGTTCTATTAAAACATAACCTCTTACCATGACTTGAAACATCCAATTATTTCCTAAAAATAAATCTACTTCTACCCTTTCAAATAAATTAAGGAAATACTCTCTAAAGGGAAACACATGGAAAGAGAAACCAAAATCTAAGATCTGACCATGGGTGAGGACATGGATGGAAACATTCAACACCTCAAAAGTGTTATAACCATAATCCACTAAATTGGATTGGTCATTAGGTTCTTATGTATCAGGGGTTTTTTATCTTTCTACACTTAGGTCAAGTGTTCACTAAATTACCATAGCTAAAACAAACAATCATTCTTCCTTAGACATTAACTTATAATTAACGTGTTTATTCTTATTTTTTTCCAATCAATACTATTTATTCTTAGACCATGATTGTGTCCTACACCTTATGAAAAGACTCTAAAACTCACCTTTATGTTCAGTTTTAGGATTAAATTCCTTAGAGAGTAGGGTATATATAACCACTTCTATAGTTAGAGAGTTCTGAAGGTATATCATTATCTCTACTAACATCTTATAGGAATTGTCAAATGAAATTAAATTAATCATGGTTTGATTCTCATTATCAAGTGTCACATTTAATTTACTAAATCAAGCATGAAATCATTAAAATCATATATATGGGATTTAATAGAAATATAAAATTTAATTTTATATCTACAAATATTATGTTTTTGGTAAATCTTAACAATAAGAACAGCTACCATATAGAATTTTTCTATCTTCGGCCATATCTTAATATTAGTGGTTTCAAAATAATCTTCTCTAAGATTGTTATCACCTAATGAAAGAAGAATATAAATGCGTTCCATATTAAGAACATCATAAAATAAAAAATTCTAAATAGGTAAATACTTCCCAATATCAGACATGGTAATAATGGATTTCATATGTCCATATAGGGCATCAGGTAAACCTTTTCGAACCACCAAGGATCTCATATTAATATTCCATAAATTTAAAATTGTTCTCACTAACATATTTTTCAATTTAAAACCTATTGTTTCCATGTTTATACAAAATATAAAATACAAATTAATTAGGTACAACATAAGTGTATTCACCCAAGAAATGTCTTTGACTATTGGATATGCATGATAATTCATTTTGGATTTTTGAATTTGAAGAATGCTTGGGATTCCAATGATTTAAATTAAAATCATAAGAAATAAATGGTGAATTAATATGAGATGGATAGGTTGAATTAAAAAAATAAACTAAAGTGAAACAATTTCATGGACACTCTTATCAGGGCCGACCTATCCAACAACATGTTGGGTGTGCCAATCCCATAACCACCTACAATAGACTATGTGCTTGTATTAAGCATCGATAATGGACAATCTGACTTGGGAGGACATAGTCTAAAGTACCCGTACACACACAAAAAACAATATACATGAAAAAGTATACATGAATAATATATTATAATAATATACATAGTATAAACAAGAATTCAATAACTTTTATAGAATATAATAGAGTACAATATAATAAACCAAAGTGTTAAGGGGGCAGTTCTTGCCCAAAAATAATAAAGTCCCATCCTAACTACAATTGGAATGAAGGAAATGTGAAAATATCTGATCTCTTGATTTATACATTCAACTAATAATAAAAAACAGTTCCCCCAAGTACTTCAATGATCCACAAATGTCACTAGCAATATAATAATTGTATTCATAACACATAACTTGTGAGGGAAAAATCAATGTTGGTTTGTGTATATACATACCCAATAGGATTCCCCATAAACAAAAAATGGAAAAATTTAAGGATACTATGAATGTAAAATAAACCATACAATATATGTAAACTATATCTTGATATATATATATATGCTCAAATGAAACCCATATGAGAGAGCAAGGGGATCTTCGTCTCCAAATCCCAGCCTAGGTCGACGAGTCTTCATGTGGCTCCAATGGTCTATCTCTAATACCAAAAATATCATGCATATTCATAAGTAAACCATGTGGGGGACCCAAAAAAAATAACTTCACCACATATTCAAGGGGTATAATCCCTAATAGAGGACTCATTCCCTATTACAATAGGGGTTCAACCTAGTAGACAGAGGACCCGTGTCCTGGTGTATCATGGGGGTTTAACTTAGTTGATAGATGGAGGAACCATTTTCTAAAATTATATGGGGTACCATTAAATAGATATATAGAGTTACAATTACCTTGTATGTTGGTGGGTTACCCTCTGTAGATATAATACTTTTTCCCAGTACCATAGTGAGGGTGGGTAGAACTCTGTAGATAGAGGAGGCATGCCCTAGTGAGATAAGAGGGTACCACTCAGTACATGGAAGACAGTCACCCTAGTCTATTAGGGGGTGAAACTTATTTATTGATAAGATTATGGGTTACCCACACCCTAGTAATATAAGGTGTCACCAACCCTGGAATGCCTCTGATGATCCTACTCGATCACTCCTTCTAGGCCAGTGTCGCCTGAAGAAGCGTCATGCATAAAAAACTTCATTTCTCAATATCCACTATAAAGGCTACTATCATGTTCAACATGAAAAACACTTGGGATTGGATACATAGTTTCCAAATTTAGAGTCTAAAATAAGTAGATAAAAACGGTGGAGAACACTTAATACATACACACTTTATATGTGGGGTCACACAATGTGTGATTTCAACTCATCTCATAGCCAGGTCCCCTCCTAGAAATGTCTTAGGAATCCATCTCTCACTACATAGAATATACGTAGGGTAACATGACATGTGACCTTGCTTATACTTGTGCTCGTGTACTATCATATACACGGCTGGTCAGGACATATTGTATTATGCGGTGTTTACTAGTACTACACATCATGTATCGAACACATGAGGCCTACCCTTATTCTCTTAGGCATGCATGCATAGATGTTGACATGCCATTGTACTTCAGGATATTCTCGTGTACCTGGCTATGTACAAGTATCGATTTGTGGCCATTTTCACTTCTCCATTCCCGTTTACTTTTGGAGATGACTGTGTACTTGGTCGTGCCCGTGTTTTGGGATATTCTTGTGTACTATTGGACATGAACATGTACCTATCCAGGTACCTGGTCATATAATTCTAGAGAACATGATGAGTGAAAAACATAGGTTTACACGATGTGTATGAGTAAATACACGGCGTGTGATATTATTCTCCCATGAAACCCTATGAAGAAAAGGAAGGGGACTACATGGTGTGTGTTCTTCAACATATAATCTACATATTCATTTTTTTCATTGAAACTTTACTTCAATCCCATGGATCCATGATCCTTATTCATCATTGAAAATTCCCACAATTTGACCACATTAATTCAATATAGGTTATCTTCAACCATCGATTCCCACCGTTTAGTAGACCAAAAAATTCCATATATCCATAAAAATGCATTAGTTCCTCACATTGCCTCTTGTTACTACTCTAAATCTCATATCTATGGATTCATAACCTGAAACCATGAATTCACTATGATCCATCTATAGATCACTATCTCATACATTATTCACAAAACCATCATTAATCAAGGGGCTTGGAATGCTCAAACCCACCCCAAAAAAGACTAAATGCAAACCCTTGAGCCAAGTATGGAGAACATGAATAATAGTGTGAATACATAAAAATAAATAAAGTTAATTAATTTTTGGCCAAATGGTATCATCCATTGATCAAATATTCAAGATAACCAAGTGGTGAAATCTGGTGAAACAAAAGGTATGTTAAGATCAGGCTCATGTGATGAACTAATAAACACATATCAACAATAAGACGATTGAAATCAATGATTATGAATTTAAAAAATGTGTAAATACATAAATAAACTTCCATAACACTATTATAGGTCAATAATTGGTCAATATCATGTTCACTATTTAAGAATAGCACCCACTATGTTCGTTTCCTGCCTCCTGATCTACCTTAATCCAATCATCATTCTTTGATGATGATCCACCAATGAAGAATTCCCTTTACACATATTAAATCCTTCAATGATTGTGTGTTTAACTCTTGGTATTTTATATAATAGTGGATAAATAGAGAGGACTAGTCTTAGGTCATTTAAATAAAATAAATGATAGAAATTATTTATTTTATTAAACTTGCAAACAAACTATCATATCCCTTAGTATGCTTGACGCTGAAAAAAATTAGGTCATACCTATTGTAGACCCCACATTCTTAAATCAACCATGGTCTTAGATTTACCATATTCATTAATAAATAGTAATAAAATCCATTTATACTTAAATAATGCATGAACATGCTTTAAAATATATTAATATTATTATTATATTAGTTCTGGGGTCCCAAGACACCGAAAAAGGGTAAAGATTCTAAGGATTAACCACAATATATACATAGAAATATTCAAATGATAAAATCTGACATAACCATATCCATTGCATTCTATACTCCTTTGAGAAATTGCACCCCAAAAAGAAAAATCCATACAAACAAAATTGATGATACATATCCCACATTTGGCTCTCACTCTCCCATGAGCTCTTATACGCACTCCCATACCACTATAGAACAAGAAATAATTGAATGTTCTATAAACTAAGGATCCTCTCCTATCAATCCTCAATCACCATTGGTTACTCCATTAAGGAAGTTATATCATCAATGTATATCTTTTATTATTTGATAGTTTGTGTCGAATAACTCATGTATCTATTCATTTGTGACACATAGAAGACTTCACGAACTATGTCCCAACTATGGGGGAAACTCCAAGCTATATAAAACATCACTAAACATCCATAGGATATGGAATTTCCCGATAAACCATATGGATATCTTACTTCTCCATCTAAATCAATAAAATCCTCAATGTGGTGTGACTCTATGGGAAACATAGTCTCCCTGATCAAACATCATGGGCATATAATGTCGATCTCCATAATATTTTTGTGTACACTGAGCAATATTCATGTTCTCACAGATCACTTAATTATTCTACACCATCACCTAAACCATATTTAGCACAACTAGTGATGTCGTACTAATCTCATTAAATAATGCGGGTGAGCTATAGGGTCTCCCATATATGTCATCAAAGGGTGACATTATGATAATAGAATGATAACTAATATTATAAGAATAATATACCAATGGTAAGTGATCCACCTAGCTTTTTATGAAGTCCATGACATAAGACCTTAGTAAATAATCCATTACTTATATGATCTTCCCATTCTTCCCATACCTCTAGATATAGAACAACATTCCCATCCTCATCTAAATCCCATAATCCTCCTACAATACTTTCCAAAACTACGACGTGAACCAAGAATCATGGTTGAAGACAACCATTTAGGGTACCCCCTAAATCTATATAATCTCATGTACATTTAACGACCCCAAAATCCCAGTCGATATTCTCACCCAAATGGTAATAATGGGTGAATACATGGTGAGTAGGTCAATATTCACCCATAAAGAATCTTGTAATCTTTCTATACACATAATCCCTATAAAACAATCCATAAATATGCCATCCCACATCCACACTGGGATCTCAAGAGGCTGCGTTAAACCTATAGGAACCGTGTGTTTATCCTGTACATTCTAACATGTGAGACACTAATATATGAACTTTAAAACAATTTATCTCATTCCGACAAACCAAAATATCCGTTGAATATCCTTGTACCTCATTTACACAGCATGCTATAATGATTAGGGGGATGTGTTAATTTCTCTCATATCCTCCTCTAAAAACGTGATTAGAACCACTATATGTCCCTAAAAAATTATAAAGTCATAAACTCTATAAGAAAATACATATGGTGATTTTCTTGAGTATATATATTTATGCAGATCCTCAATGTATATGTCCCCCAACCGATCCTTTGTCACACTCTGAAGAAGTGGAGGAGTCACCTCAATCGACTGAAGAAGAACTTCACCCCTCTCCTCCACCAGGGTAAGTGGTAATGAACTAAACTACTAAGTATCCTCCTAAACTAGGTGAGAAAGAGACTTATTACTAATAGAATCACTATCAAAATTTAACTTTCTATGAGTATTGACTATCTTGATGTCATAGTCGTGCATGAACTCGAACCAATGTCTTTGTATTAGGTTAAGATCTATCTGAGTGAAGATGTACTTGATACTCTGGTGTTCCTAGTAAACAATAATAAACTCAACCAGAATATAGTTCCTCCACAAAATTAATGTAATGACCTAAATTTAAAACTATAGGTCTTGATTTCTATATTTATACTCATGTGGTATCAACTGCATTGACCCATATGTGATCACTGACTATCTCTCTGTCAACACACAACTGAGTCCAGATCCTGAGGCATCAAAAAATAATACTAACTCCAAAAACTACTATGGTATATTAAAAATTAGATAAATGGAAATCCTAATTCTCAATTTATCAATAGGTCCGTACCAATTCTCATTCTAGGTAAATTACTTCCCATTCTAGATCAAGGAGGTCAAACATGATGTTATTTTGGTGACGTATTCTGTAAACCTTTTTTAGTACACATTCAGGCCAGGAAAACTCCTCACCTCTTTCTTTCTATTAAGTGGATCCCATGAAATTACCATATCAAAATTCAAAATTTCCAAATGTAGAGAATGATAAAAAATGAAATTTCCTAGAAAGTGAACCTCACAAATCCCAAAACTACACATCAAGAGTTAACCCTAAAGCTGGTTCTCCTAGAGTAATTTTAGTACAAAACACAAATACTATGTGTTCGCCTCTTATAGTTTAGAATTAATGAGTATTTTATAATAAAATTCAACCAAAAATTGATACAATTAGAGTTTGGTAATATATTTAATTAGACACATTAACACTATAGTATAATTTGTTACACTGAAAGTAATCCCTAGGAACTCATAGAGTTCAGAATGATATCAGAATTCAATATTTGGAATATTATCCTCACAAGACCTATATTGGGGGTAGGATGACGTGAGATTAAACTCTACGAACTGACACAAATCTCTCAAATGGTCATATAAGAAATAAATCGTTGTATGGAGGTACATGTTCTTTGTCATTACATGATTCCAGTGATGATAATCAATAAAATTCCATAAGATCCCATCGCCCTTTCTCATGAAAAAACTGGAGCTTCATAGTAACAACCCCTATCCTTATTTCACTATAATAAATTATTTACTACAAAATATTGCACATAATACAACTCATAATATTTAGAGGTCTTGTGTATTTCAAAATTAGGTATATTACACAACATAATAAAAAAATAATAAGTTATAGTTCTTGGAAAACATCCTTAACCTGATAATACCTTTCCTTTATACTTAGCACCACATTGGATATCCTGGGGACTTACATAAAAATTTTGGCGATATATGAATCCCATTAATAAAATTAAAATGGATTAAAATGATGAAATTAATAAAGTATTGAAAATAGGAATATAAATGAGACATAAGATTGGTGACAATCATAAACGTGAACAATGGGGCAACATATAACATGATACTCAAAAAGGCAACATGTGAAATGTGTAAAAAATTTAAAACATTGCATTATTAACATAATCCAAGGCTACCCTGGCATGAAATAATTGTGGAAAAAGACATGTGCTGGATTAGGATCACTTTTTATTCCCTTTATTGGCATCTCATGGGACTAAAAATTACCCAATGCATTTAATCTCTATATAATTTCGAGAAAACCCATCATATTCATTACATTCAAATGATTATGTGTGCCACATAGACCAAACCATATGGATTCATTCATCACAATATTTTATTCCATGATCATGAAGTGTTAAATAAATTCTTGTAAATAAAAAATAAAATAAGTGTAATAGAATAAAGGTGAACACCCTTAATAGGAAATGGGAATGATATTTACTACACAATTGTTTTGGCATGGAAAATCATAGTGGAGTTTCAGAAGCATAAAAAGGGAATATAAATGTTCATGGAAGGGTTTTATGATAGTGTATTTGTTCTATCATAATTTAGGAATTATTTCAGTGGTAAGGTAAAATGTAATAGAATATCCTGACATTATGAATTGGAGAAAATGGTCATAAGATAAATATTATACTATAATAAAGAGGAGAATGAAAAGAACCCTTACATTAATTTGGGACTCTAAATGCTTGGGAGGTGCTTATTGAGGGCTTGGAGGAACATTCAGAGGACTCTAATGATGTGAGGGAATAAAAAAGATGTTCTATAATTTTTTTTGAAGATAAATATGTTCTTTGGAGGTTTTATATATTAAATGAGTAGGGATTTAATTAATATTTTTCAATCATAGGTTTTTTAATATGTATAATTAAATAACCAAAACCAAAATCCTTTCAATGGGTTTTCCCATTATTTATATAAAATAAGATGTTTTCTAATTATTTGATACGTCCAAGGGACGATTTTAATAAAAAATACACATTTTTATTTTGAAGTGAGTCATCCTCTAAATAAAATCATTTTAAAACCCAAAAATATACTAGTTGTTTTGGGGGATTAATTAAGGATTTATATAAATAATAAAATAAACATAAAATCAAAATATTTTGAATGGAAAACATATATTTTGTTGTTTATAAACATTATATTATTTGTCATATCACTTTAGGGTCATTATTATGTCATAATACACACTATGTATTCATACATTATTTAATTTTTACTCGAAAATTCGACTGTATCAGAAAATTTATAAAAACTCACCAAGGGATAATTTCAATGTTTTTATTAAAAAAAATATTCATTTTTTGAAAATAATTTTTTAATTATTATGGTTTTTTCTTTTAAAATGATAATCAAAATTTATTGAGAAATGTATGGTTTTTGACAATTATAGTTTTCGGACAATTATCAAAATTGGGTTTGAAATCATAAAAAATATATGATAATTTAAAGTTAAAAAACATTCCCTAATAATAATAATATTTTTTTAAAATTTTATATATTTCCGAAATCCATTAATTCATCAAAAAATCAATGTATTAATTGAAATTGAATACTAATTAAAAATTCAATTTTTATTTTATTGTATAAAAATCAGAACAATTAACAAAGTAATGATAAGAAGGAAATATGAATGTTATCATATTGAAAATAAAATAAAGTATTCATATTATTATGGACTTGATACCTATCCCTTAAATACATCATTAGTTACCATAAGTATAAGTTGTGTGATGGTTAGACTTTCATGTGGTGGTTTGGTGTACATGGTTTGTGTCGTGATCATGATGAGCATGAAATTATCATGTAAATAACTTTTCTCATGTTCAGTTGTTGGATATCATCTTGGGGTTGGTTGAAGAAAAATCCTAGTGGTGATATCCTCTTTATAACGATTAATAAATGGGATTCATAGGGTATGATATTGTTGGTTGATACCATCAATTCCATTTTCTATGCCAATTGGATTTCTTAAAACCCTATATTTATTAAAATCAAAGAATCATTATTCAACATCTATATTTATCATTTGTAATGAAACTAAAAGGAATTTTAAATCCAATAAGATAAAATGACACCCAAAAGTGCATGTCTTTTCTATATCCATATTACATAATATGAAAATTTATTAAATCCCAAATCGAATGTTATTTATAATATTTCAGGTCATTACTATCCTCCCCCATCATACATTTCACCCTTGAAATTTTCATTTCCCACAATAAAATAGAAGAGGGTAACTCTGTTACATCATCTCCCCCTGGTCTCATATCATGTCATCAAACTTATCATTTCTCCAAATCACTTTAACAAGGTGCATTGTCTTATTTTATATAACATTGTTTCTACTATCTAAGATCTTCACAGTCTACTCCTCATATGAGAGATAATTCTCCAATGCTACCACCACTGGATTGAGTACATGTTTGGGGTCTAGTATGCACTTCCTCAAAATGGATAAATAGAATAAATTATGTACTTGAGATAAGATAGGTGGGATTGACAATTGATAGGCCACCGCTATAATGTGATCAAGTATCTCATATGGGATGATGTATATTGGCCTAATCATTACCTTATTAAAAAATATCGTGAATTTAATAAATGAATATATGAAGATGAATACAATGTCTCTAACATCAAACTCTAGGTCTCATAGACGATTGTCAACATAGCTCCTATGTCAGCATAGAACGACCATTACATGGTACTCAATGGTCTTAACCTTTTCAACAATTTCCTCAACCATTTCATGACCTAGGAGTTTGTGTTCCCCAACTTCATCCAAGAATAAAAGTGTTTCTCAACACCTCCCATAAATGGCATCATAGGGAGACAATTGGATTATTGGGTGAAAATGATCCTGTGTTATAACATGACTAATTGAATATGTTGATTCCATACTCTATTGAATTTAATTAAGCATTCTCTCAACATTTCCCCAAGTGTCTGTATTGTCCCATTAGTTTGATAGTGACAAGTCATGCTAAAGTTCAACACTTTATTTAGATAATGTTGGAGACTCTACTAGAACTTATATGTAAATCTTGGATTTTGATTAGATTCAATTGATAGTGGTGTTCCATGTAGCCTCACCACTCCTTTAATTTATATAATTGCATGTTAATCGAGTGAGAAGTCCTATTAGATCACAATAATGTGATAAGACATCATAAGTAAATCTATGACAACCCAGATAGAATTATAACCTCTTTATGTCTTTTTAATACCAATTACAGAGTCCATGGTGATGTTTTCCAACTTCCATATAGGTATGGGTAATGGTTGAATTTTCCCCTTTTATTTTGTTTCTTTATGGTCTCACTTGATTACATAAAAGATATCTTGATGTATATTCTGTGATCTACTTCTTCATATTTTCCCACAAATATTTCTCTCAATGATCATGATACATCATTGTGATTCCTAGATATATATAGAAGGGCACAATATGTGAATTATCCATCGGTTCCTTATTTAATTCAGTATTTTATGGTACACATAGTCTTGTCCCAATTCTTATAACTCCTTCTTTATTAACATTGAACTCCTTGGATTTAATTTATCTTATAGCTTAAAATTTTATCTGAAATTCCCTTTTCATCTCTTTTAGAAAACATTATCTATTCCACGATATATGGAAGAGAAATAAATATAGATAGTATTGATGATGTTATTTCCTTTATGATTCCCTAGTCCATCACTTTTGAGAATATAAAGATCAAATCCTTTTAAATTATCACAGATGATAAAATTATTGGGACCTTTCTATTTATAGCATCAACCACTTTATTTTCCTTTCCTGGATAGTAGTGGATTGAGCAGTCATAGTCCATGATCATCTATAACCGTTATTGTTATCGCATATTCATATCTTTCTATGTGAATATATTATTTTTGGTTTTCTGATTAATATATAATTCATACTTCCCCCCAAAGATATAACTCTACCATATTTATGAATATAATATAAATAAAAAAAACTCCAGATCATGATTTGGGTTGTTCTGTTTGGGAACATTCAACTACCTTGAAGCATATGCTATAACTTTGTAATTTTTCCTTAACAAAAATCCAAATGCCTTCATCTAAGAATCAATGAATACCATTAAATGTTCGCAGATTTTTCAACTCCTTGAATCTATCTTCACATTCCTCATTCTAATGAAAAATTACTTCCATATGAGTTCTCTTGGATATAGGGTTTGAAAAACATAAGAAATTTCTCAAAAATCGATGATATTAACTTGATAATCCACAAAAACTATGGATATATATCATAAATGTTCATCTAAGACATCCTACAATTTATTCTTTATTTGATGGGTCCATAGCTGTCAAATTTATTATAATACTATTCCCTAATAATGAGACTTACATCACATAGACCCCACATTTGTTGTACATGGCATAAAGATTCTCCTTTCGTAAGTTCTTTTTCAGAGTGCTAAGATGCTTCTTGATCTCTTCATTTATTTTAGAGTGTATAAGAATATAATCTTTAAGGAGTACCAGAACAATTTCTTGGTAATGACTAATGATTATATTAATAAATTTCATGAACATTTATAGAGTTTCTGTGTTTCTGAATGGAATTAAAATGAACTCATAATGCCTATACCTTGTATGAATAGTAGTCTTGGGGATATAGTCCTTCAACCTAACATGGTACTACCCTGAATGAATATCCACCTTGGATAAATATTTTTCTCCACATATTTGATCAAAAAATTCATCAATCCATCTCTTAGTATACTTTTTATTTATCAAAATCTTGATGAGCTTGTGATAATCAATGAAATCTGCTATTTACCCACACATCTTTATAATGAAGAGAACCAGTGCAATCCAAGGCAAAGCACTTGGGTGTATGAACCCTTTATCCAGATTCTCTATTAGTAGTTTTCTTATGTGTCTCAAGTTCCACAAAACAACTCTATACTAATTCATTGATAATAACAATGCCCGATGTATAATCTTGATTGAAAAATCAGCATCTCGGCTTGGAAGAAGGCAATGAAATTCATCGATAAACACTTCAGTGTATTATCTACCAATAGTAATTTATTAAAGGATAATACTTTCCTTAGATTCAGTCAGTTCTGCAAGATACAAATGCTCATAGGGAAATAATATCCTTTCTTGAGATGTTACTTCTAAATGATAGTTTTCCTCCTCATTGCACATGTACAGAATTATGGGATGATTCAAAATATGAAAAGTGATTTCCATACCATGGAAATTTTTGTTAGCTCTATATAGTGAATGCCAATACATACCAAGAATTTCATCAAATTCCAATAAATCGAGTAATATAAGAATCGTTGGGATGTTCTTCCCAAAAATTTTGATAGGGGAAGAGTTATATACTTGGAATAAAATAATTTCACCATTTTTTTCACCAATGACTTTATATCAAATAAATATTTTGGTGTTTGAAGAGTTCTACTAATGTTTTGTGATATAAAAGAATGTGTAAAAGAATAATAAAATTGTTTGTTACCTATTAATGAATACATAACTGGTATATCTATCACCAATTCATTGTTAGGATCCACCTCAGTGATTCTGATGGAAAATTATCCCCCTTCTACATTGGAGGTTGTTGGTTTTCAATGGAAAACCTTGCATAAGTGGATTGGTTTTCAAAGTTCCATAGTTTCATGTTTTTGAATCATAGATGAATAAAATGATGGTTTACTAAATAATTACTTTCCTCCATAGCATTAGTGGGTCCCCCCCTTTGGTAATCACTAGCTATAGGTCTTTCATTCCAGCAACTAAAGCATTTCTAAGTTCCCCTTAGGTGATTTCTACGGTATTATTTATGCACCTTTGAAAAGTGGGATGTTGAAATTTCTTAGCACCATTATATTTCTCCATCAGATTACTAGCGTAAAACTCCACTTTTTAGTTTCATATCATCGTAACACCCTTTGAGATTCACCTATCTCTACCATGACATTGACAGGACATCAGACAATTTTCTCTTAGCTATCAAAGTCTCATGTTTCTAGGATTTTCATACGCTATGTTTTATCCCAACAAATAAATAGTCATCCTTGAATTCAGGGGTAACGAAAAAGTCATAGGCGTATTGTGAAAGTCATGTGATGTTTGAATCATAAATCCTAAAATATTTTTCTCATTTTTTATTGACTGAAATGAAAGCCCTTTAAATTTTTAGTGTTAGAGTACGAGTAAAATATTTATTGAAAACCATTTTCTAGAATTTCTTCCACCCCATCACTAAAATATATTCATCAGGATTTATATTCTTGATCAATGTAAACCACTGATCAAATTCTCCATCTATACAGTAAACATCAAATAGAACCTTCCCCTGCTCAAAATAATAAAGGTTATTGAAGATATCTTCAATGGAGTTGATCCATTGTTATATGATAAAGGGATTAGATGATCCATTGAATGTTAGGGGATTTTTTCACTTAAGGTAATCAATTTTAGAATTTTATCTTTCAGGGGGATTGGAGTGCTCCTTATAATCTATGATTCTATTCCAAAATTTATTTATACGAGATAGTATCATCATAATTTTCACAATTGCTACTCCCATCGTGTTGGGAATATCATTTGGTCATTCATCACATTTCCCTTCACATTGGTTGTTTACCTGATTCCCCTTGATTCAATCCATTAAAGAATGAAGGGAATATTTTGGTAGAATTTTTTTTATACAATTGAACTCATAAACTAGAATCCACTGACATTAAATAGGTAGCATTAAAATTTTGGGTATATATTTAACTTATAAATTTATTGGATTCACTCTAGGTTATCCAAGATATATTTCCTAACATATATTCTTACTATAATTTTTTATTCCCTTAGTAGTGGTTTGTAATAAACTATAGAATTTACTAAATCATATCCCATGAGAGTGTTAAACCAATTGTCACATAAGGCTTATTATAGTACACTAATTCCCGGTTGGGTCTAGCTCAATGTGGTGCTTTTAGGATTGGCTCCTATGTACATCAGTGCCAAAGCCACATCCAATTTAAGTAACATTACAAAGATATTTTTGCATGATATAACACTTAATGTATACATTCAAAAATTTATGGATGTTTTCTTATAATTAGATTTATCCCTAAGTCATTCACGGTTTTTTTCTAAGCCAAATCCCCAAAAAAACAAAACCTTTCTTTTAATACCAACTATAATAAACCTACACATTATTTCAAATTAATACATGATTTATTACATAATATTACACTTAAGACAACCTGAATGGTCGATATGGATAGTGTATTTGGGAATTAGTTATACTACATAACAACTTCAAATAGTAATACATCATCTTTATTCAAAACATCCTTAACATGATTATATTATTCCTTCGTACTGAACACTGTACGGGAAATCTAGGTGAGATACATAAAAATGGGGTGAGCTATAGATCCTAGTAAGGGAATAAACATGGATTAACAATAAGAAAGTAATAAATGTTAGAAAATAGGAATATCAATGAGACATAAAAGGGATGAGAATCATAATCTTTAACAATGAAGAATCATATTGCATTATAATCATAAAGGAAACATGGAAAACATTGATACAACATAAAACCCTTCATTATATACCTTGGTCAAGGATAACCAGAAAAGACATCATGGTGGATAGAGTACCATGGTAAATTAGTTTCACGCTCTAATCCTTTGAAGGAATTCTCATGAGACTAAACTTTAACCAATGCATTATAGTGCTATATAATTTTGGCCACACTCATCACATTCATTTCATTATCATGCTTATATGGGCCGTATATATATCATAAAAAATGGATTCAATCATATTTATAATTTTTTCAATGATCATGGATTGTGGAATACATACATGTAATTAATTAATCAATTAATTATAAGTGTATAAAGGTGAACACCCTTGATAGTAAATTGTTGTGGTATTCAATACACAATTATTTTGGGATGGAAAATCGTGGTGCAATTTCACCAGTATAATGGGTGGGTATAAATGTTAATGGAAGTGTTTTATTAGTTTTAAAGGATCCTTTAATTATTTAAGAACCAAATATAGCATCTCGTCCATTTATAACATAACTTTCATTCCATTACAAGGAACTGAGGATCTTTAAGGTTTAGTGTCTTGGAAACAAAGAACATAAAACATGAAACAAACAAAAACATTCTTCTTAAACACTTGAAAGGCTTATCCTCATGTTCACCCTAGGCTCATTACTGCATCTCATAACCTGGGGACATACATCAAAAGAAAGGGTAAGCAGAAGGCCCAGTAAGGGAAACAAGTGAAACATTTTGCATTTGAACTTTAGATACATCAATAAAGTCATGAAAAGAAATTTAAGGCATGAAAATGAAATCATGGGGCATATCATAATAAAAATAAAACTTTTTCATAACTTGAAGATGTGGCTGCAACATTTAATATTGAAAATCGTTTCGTTTCACCAAGGTCCATCCCCAAGGTGTCGTTAAAAATTACAAAGGTTATTTACCAAGGCATCGTTAAAAATTACCAAGGTTATTCACCAAGGCGTTGTTAAAAATGGTCATCTCTAGAGATTAAGTCTTTACCCAATGCATTGGAGCGCTATCAGGGTGCACCCTTAAATTTGCCTTTATTATCATTTGAGCCACATATATCATCATCAAACATTTCATAAATAACCCATATAGCATAAAATAAATGGGTTTCATTTCATAATCATAACGTTTTAAAAACTGCTTTAAAGACATGATCTTTGCGTCATTTTAAACCCACGGAAGGGGAGAGTGGGTTTTATGTATGTAAATCCCAGAATTTAAAATAGAACATTTTTGTTTATATGTGGATAACCCTGTAGAAATAAGAGCTTTGAGTATTCACTTAACAACATGAAGTAATTTTGAGAAAAAGAGAGGGGCATTTTGAGATGAAAATTCTGCAGCACAACGGCTACGTTACGGGGTTTTAGAAAATGTTGAAAAGAGAGGGGACATGGGTAAAACAATCATAAATGACCCATAAAATAGTAGAGGGATATAATATAATGGATTTAAGTACATGGTAATGAAATTTGAAAATATACCATATGAAATGAAGAACATGAAAGGAATACAAAAATAAGATTTCTCTTATGAAAATTCGGCAGCCTAATAGCGTTACATAAACTTCAACAAAAATGAATTGATGATGTCAAATAGGGTCTCTCATCATATGAACATAAAAGATCAGTATGATAGATATAGAGATCATACCCCAACATAATAAAAAGGAAATTGCAAGACTTGACATGGAATTAGAACTTTGAAAAGGAGAAGGGTGAAAGAATCCCTTAAAAATTCGGCAGCCTAACGGCGCCACTTAAAACTTCAAAATACTGAATTGAAGAGATAAAATGGGGTCTCTCATAATATGAACATGTGATTCTAGTATGATAAATAAAGAGATCATACCCCAACATAAAAAAAGGAACTTTAAATAGTTGACATGAAAGTATAACTTCAAAACGAGAAGGGTGAAGAACCACATAAAAATTCGGCATCCTAACGGCGCCACTTAAAACTTCAAAATACTGAATTGAAGAGATCAAATGGGGACTCTCATCATATGAAAATAAGAGTACAGTATGATAGATATAGATATAATACCCCAACATAACAAAAAGGAACTTGAAATACTTTACATGATAATAGATCTTGAAAAATGAGAAGGGAGAAAGAATCCGTTAGAAAAATTTCGGCAGCCTGACGACGCCACTCAAAACTTCATAAAAAGAAATAATGAGAGCAAGAGGGGATCTCTAATTATATGAACATGAAATGGGAAGTAAGAGGAGTATAAAATAACATCCTTTATCATAATAACATGGAGCATAAAAGGAATGACATAAAAGAGATCACTTGAAAAGAAAGAGAGGGGTCGGATCCCTTACCTTAAAACGTAACTCTTAAAACTCAAAGGTTTGGACCTTGAGGGCTTGGGGGCACCTTGGGAGGACTCCTTGGGAGGTAAGGATACCAGAACTTCGTTTGGGGAGAGTGGGAAGTCGAATGGATGAGAGGATGGCTTGGTATTTATAGGGAAAGTGAGCGGACAAGGCATTAATGGCCAAGGGACACCTCATTAGTGGTTTTGGAAAAACCATGGGCTTGCCTAGGGTATTTGCCCATGGTATTGGCCACTTGGGACACCTCATACCTTATCTTACTATTCATAAGTCGACCATATTGATTACATACTTAATACATCATTTAATGATGTCATTAAACACCCGTAACTTAAAAACTGTATTTTCACTATTCATCGAAAATTCAACTTTCTCAGAATAATCCCAAAATTTCACCTTAACCAAATATCAATGCTCTGATTTCAAAAATGAAATCCATTTTATAAAAATAATTTTCTAAATATTTTTAATTAAAATTTTAATTAAAAACACTATTCATCCAAAATTTATTTTTTTCAGAAAAATCCCCAAAAATTACCTTAACATAATATCGATGGTCTGAGTTCAAAAATGAAGTCCATTTTATAAAAAGAGTTTTCTAAATGATTTTCAATAAAATTTTAATTAAAAAACACTATTCATCCGAAAATACTAATACTTGAATAATAATTTATGAAACCGTTATTTAACCATTTTATTGAATCAGATTACTTAATCAAAGTGCCTATCTTATTTTAATACTTTCTTTAAGTGAGATTACTAATCCATTTGGACACATTATTAATCCTAATCATAAAATCACTATTCATAATTTACTATTCATCAATAATCAAGTTGATCTTATTAGACTCTAAATTTCATACTGAACATAATTGTAGAAGACCATTTTTTGAAAATCATTACTCATTTTTAATTATTTAAGGTTTACATAAATATTTTTAAAATATCCTTTCCCTAAAATTCATCAAAAATATGCATACAATATTTATCCGGTCATTTGAAAATTTATAAAAGAAATCAAAATTTTTATTTAAAACAAAGGATTTCACAAGACAGTTACGGTCTCCTTACATAGCCCCTTATCACACCAGTATAGGACCTAAGTGTAAGGTGTGCTAAGGTTAGAGAATCCGAGGGAGGCTCGGCCAACATCGCACGAGTAGTAATTTCTATCAGTTTGAACTTCTCACGAAGGCGATCCTGTTCTAGATTTATACGATAAAGTTCACCTTGGTTTTGGTCCAGAGCAAAGCCCAGTGGTGCTACCTCCTTCCCAAGTTCTGTTAGATGAGCTTCGATCGGTCCAAGACTACTGGGTGAGGCCATCGAATCTTCTTTCTATATTAATTAACCAAGATTACTTGTATTTAGAGACAATAATCGAAACGTTTAGTTTACAGCGGTCATATTGACCAATGGTCAAATAATGGTCAAAACCCAACTGTCTCATTTTAATTATTCTCATGTTATCAAATGAAACATTTTTGTTGAGTACAAAAATAAAATAAAATAACACATAAAATTAGGAAACAAGATTTATTCAAAATTTCGGGTCGTTACAATCTTCCCCCCTTAAGAAATTGCTTCCTCGCAATTTTTAAAATTGGATTTTGAAATTTCATTGAAAGTCCCACATCGGAAAAGGAGTCAGTAAAATTATTAATTTAAAATAAAGAAAGGGAAGTACAAAGGCCACCGGAGATAACCCACAATAGGATTACATGTAGGAAATCATGGACATGGAAGAAAAACAAAGGGTCAAATTCTGAGGGAGAGTGATAGAAAACATGATTAGGAGAAAGTTAACCATAAGAAAATCCCAAACTTACGATGTGTGTAAACGGTCTTTGATTACCTAGTAGGAAATGTAAACTGACAAAGTTTTTTTTTACGTTCCTTTTCATAATTTTGAGGAATTCATTTACTACATAGAACAAAAACATAAGAAAATATACCAACCTTCAAGTAGAGTTTCATCCTTTAATAAGTCTCTACCAAATCTAATCTTTTCTCCAAATGATGAGAATTCAAAAACACTTGTTCTCATAAAAAGCACAAGAATCATCTTCTAAAGAATCACATAATCCAGAAAAGATTAACTATCTATTTATTCTATCTTTAAACATTATCCTAAAAATAGAAAGTTTAAGGTAAAACAACTCTTCAAAAAGAAAGAATCCCATAGGAAGGAAACTACTTTTAAATCTTCAATGTTCCATGGTACTACCCAAAGTTCATCATAGACCATTCCATAAATAACTGTCCTCAAAATTCCTCAAAATAAACCAAACTAAGATTGAAACCCAAATACAAGAAGGATTTGATAACATAGTCTTCCAAAACAACTTCATTGTTCATCTCCAGACAACATCAACCACTCCTAACATATTATAACAAAAGTAGCTAAACATATTTTACCCAAGATAGGTTAATCATTCCCATAAGTAACCTAAATTACTATAAGTCCACCTTAAATTCATCAATTCTTAAAAATATAAGCCAACCATACTCCTCAATGAAAATACTATAGTAATCTATTTACCTCGATCATATAGGATCCCCAAAATAGTGAACATCTTCCAAAATAATAATCATCTTTTAATCCCCTAATAATCTCTGTCATATTAATACGGAAATCGTCGCATTTCCTATCACATTGGTTGTTGGGACACGTTATTCCATTTCCCACCATTAACTAAGAAGAGAAAGTATAATTAGAGGCTTAAATACTTAACCAATAATCATGTAAAGGAACTTAAAGCATATAAGGATAACTTGTAGAAGAAAAGTATACCCTAACTTGTGATCCCCTAGGTTCCCATCTAGGTTATCCATGATCATATATTCTTATGTGAATCTTTATTTTATTTTATCTTTGTTCCTTTAGCAATGGTTCATACCAAGATTATGAATTTACCAAAGCATATCCCCCGGGAGTGTCGTAAACAAGAGTGCAGCAAGGCCCGTTGTCGTGTACCAGTTCCCGTTCGAGTCTAGCTCAAAGCGGTGTTTTTGGGTTTTACCCCTATGTACATCTGTTCCAGAGCCATCTCTACCTGCTCGTATCCAGACAAGGATGTATTTGCTTGGCAACCCCTTACTCAATACTCACCAAAATACCAGGAGGACTTCCTATATTAAAACTTTTCTATAGGTTTATTCCTAAAGTTTTCATATCCTAATTTCCACAAATAACTAAACCATCCTTTGATACCAACTATAGCATCCCGTCTATTTATAACATAACTTTCATTCCATTAGACGGAACTGAGGATCTTTAAGGTTTAGTGTTTTGGAAACAAGGAACATAAAACATGAAACAAAAAAACATTCTTCTTAAACACTTGAAAGCCTTATCCTCATGTTCAACCTAGGCTCATTACTGCATCTCATAACCTGGGGACATACATCAAAAGAAAGGGTAAGCAGAAGGCCCAGTAAGAGAAACAAGTGAAACATTTTGCATATGAACTTGAGATACATCAATAAAGTCATGAAAATAAATTTAAGGAATGAAAATGAAATCATGAGGCATATCATAATAAAAATAAAACTTTTTCATAACTTGAAGATGTGGCTGCAACATTTAATATTGAAAATCGTTTCGTTTCACCAAGGTCCATCCCCAGGGTGTCGTTAAAAATTACCAAGGTTATTCACCAAGGCATCGTTAAAAATTACCAAGGTTATTCACCAAGTCGTCGTTAAAAATGGTCATCTCTAGAGATTAAGTCTTTACCCAATGCATTGGAGCGCTATCAGGGCGCACCCTTAAATTTGCCTTTATTATCATGTGAGCCACATATATCATCATCAAACATTTCATAAATAACCCATATAGCATAAAATAAATGGGTTTCATTTCATAATCATAACGTTTTAAAAACTGCTTTAAAGACATGATCTTTTCGTCACTTTAAACCCACGGAAGGGGAGAGCAGGTTTTATGTATGTAAATCCCAGAATTTAAAATAGAAAATTTTTGTATATATGTGGAAAACCCTTTAGAAATAAGAGCTTTGAGTATTCACTTAACAACATGAAGTAATTTTGAGAAAAATAGAGGGGCATTTTGAGACGAAAATTCTGCAGCACAACGGCTACGTTACGGGGTTTTAGAAAATGTTGAAAAGAGAGGGGACATGGGTCTAACAATCATAAATGACCCATAAAATAGTAGAGGGACAGAATATAAGGGATTTAAGAACATGGTAATGAAATTTGAAAATATACCATATGAAATGAAGAACATGAAAGGAAGACAAAAATAAGATTTCTCTTATGAAAATTCAGCATCCTAATAGCGTTACATAAACTTCAACCAAAAATGAATTGATGCTGTCAAATAGGGTCTCTCATCATATGAACATAAAAGATCAGTATGATAGATATAGAGATCAAACCCCAACAAAATAAAAAGGAACTTGCAAGGCTTGACATGGAATTAGAACTTTGAAAAGGAGAAGGGTGAAAGAATCCCTTAAAAATTCGGCAGCCTAACGGCGCCACTTAAAACATCAAAATACTGAATTGAAGAGATCAAATGGGGTCTCTCATAATATGAACATAAGAGTCAGGTATGATAAATATAGATATAATACCCCAACATAACAAAATGGAACTTGAAAGAATTGACATGAAAGTCGAACTTCAAAACGAGAAGGGTGAAGAACCACTTAAAAATTCTACAGCCTAACCGCGCCACTTAAAAATTCAAAATACTGAATTGAAGAGATCAAATGGGGTCTCTCATCATATGAACATAAGAGTCCAGTATGATAGATATAGATATCATACCCAAACATAACAAAAAGGAACTTGAAATAATTTACATGATAATAGATCTTGAAAAATTAGAAGGGAGAAAGAATCTGTTACAAAAATTTCGGCAGCCTAACGACGCCACTTAAAACTTCATAAAACGAAATAATGAGAGCAAGAGGGGATATCTCATTATATGAACATGAAAAGGGAAGTAAGAGGAGTATAAAAGAACATCCTTTAACATAATAACATGGAGCATAAAAGGAATGACATAAAAGAGATCACTTGAAAAGAAAGAGAGGGGTCGGATACCTTACCTTAAAACGTAACTCTTAAAACTCAATGGTTTGGACCTTGAGGGCTTGGGGGCACCTTGGGAGGACTCCTTGGTAGGTAAGGAGACCAGAACTTCGTTGGGGGAGAGTGGGGAGTCGAATGGATGAGAGGATGGCTTGGTATTTATAGGGAAAGTGAGGGGACAAGGCATTAATGGCCAAGGGACACCTCATTAGTGGTATTGGCAAAACCATGGGCTTGCCCATGGTATTGGCCACTTGGGACACCTCATACTTTATCTTACTATTCATAAGTCGACCATATTGATTACATACTTAATACATCATTTAATGATGTCATTAAACACTCGTAACTTAAAAACTGTATTTTCACTATTCATCGAAAATTCAACTTTCTCAGAATAATCCCAAAATTTCACCTTAACCAAATATCAATGCTCTGATTTCAAAAATGAAATCCATTTTATAAAAAAAAATTTCTAAATAATTTTAATTAAAATTTTAATTAAAAACAATATTCATCGAAAATTTATTTTGTTCAGAAAATCCCCAAAACTTACCTTAACATAATATCGATGGTCTGAGTTCAAAAATGAAGTCCATTTTATAAAAATAATTTTCTAAATATTTTTAAATAAAATTTTAATTAAAAAACACTATTCATCTGAAAAAACTAATACTTGAATAATAATTTATGAAACCGTTATTTAACCATTTTATTGAATCACATTACTTAATCAAAGTGCCTAACTTATTTTAATACTTTCTTTAAGTGAGATTACTAATCCATTTGGACACATTATTAATCCTAATCATAAAATCACTATTCATAATTTACTATTCATCAAAAATCTAGTTGGTCTTATTAGACTCTAAATTTCGTACTGAACATAATTGTAGAAGACCATTTTTTGAAAATCATTACACATTTTTAATTATTTAAGGTTTACATAAACATTTTTAAAATATCCTTTCTCTAAAATTCATCAAAAATATGCATACTATATTTATCCGGTCATTTGAAAATTCATAAAACAAATCGAAATTTTTATTTAAAACAAAGGATTTCACAAGAAAGTTATGGTCTCCTTACATAGCCCCTTATCACACCAGCATAGGACCTAAGTGTAAGGTGTGCTAAGGTTAGAGAATTCGAGGGAGGCTCGGCCAACATTGCACGAGTAGTAATTTCTATCAGTTTGAACTTCTCGCGAAGAAGATCCCGTTCTAGCTTTATACGATGAAGTTCAGCTTGGGTTTGGTCCAGAGCAAAGCCCAGTGGTGCTACCTCCTTCCCAAGTTCTGTTAGATGAGCTTCGATCGGTCCATGAAAACTGGGTGAGGCCATCGAATCTTCTTTCTATATTATTTAACCAAGATTACTTGTATTTAGAGACAATAATCGAAACGTTTAGTTTACAGCGGTCATATTGACCAATGGTCAAATAATGGTCAAAACCCAACAGTCTCATTTTAATTATACTCATGTTATCAAATGAAACAATTTTGTTGAGTACAAAAAAAATAACACATAAAATTATGAAACAAGATTTATTCAAAATTTCGGGTCGTTACACCAAATGTGCATTAATTCAGATATGGAAGGGAATATCCTAACATTATGACTTGGGGAAAAAGTGCATAATTTAAATATGACACTTTCATAAAGACGGGAATAAATGAACCTTTACTTGAGTGTGTGACTCTAAATGATTATGAGGAGCTTCTTGAGATCCTAAAAGTTCCCTGGAAGGACTCTAGATAGGGGAGGGAATATTAAGGATGTAATCAAATTTTTTATTGATGAGCATGGGAGGGTGTATATAGTAAATGAGTGTGTATTTTTTTAATAATTTTATTACATAGTTTTTATACTCTATATAATAAAATAACCAAAATAACAAACTTTCCCATATTTGTTATCGTGTTTTATCCCAAAGGGGAGTGATTTTCAATATATTATAAGGAATATGGCCTAACATAATAAATTAATACCCTTGTTCTTGTGGAAGTGAGTCATACTCTTAAATAATTTATTTTATAACTTTAAATTAAATTAATGGTTTTTGAGGATTCATAATGGAATACTAAAATTAATTAAATAAACATAAAATCAAATTATATTAAATGAAAAAAATATATATGGTCTTGGATACCCTTTATAGTATTTATTAAATAACTTTTGGGTCATTACGATGTCATAATACACACTGTATATCATTATAGTATTTAATTTTTACAATTAATACTAGACTGTCCCAGGAAATTTTGAAAAATTTACCATTGGGTAATTTTTGACTATATGATTCCAAAAATAATATTCATTTTATAAAAATAATTTTATAAATCTGTTCATTTTCACCTTTAAAATAATAATCAGTATTTATTAATAAATGATGGGCTTTTTTTGAAAATAACTATTTTTGAAGCCTTATAAAAAAATACATTTGACTCCCTAAAAATTATATGATAATTTATATTAAATAACAATTGTTTAAATATAAAATATTATTTATTTAAAAAATATATTAATTCATCAAAATAAACATCTTAATTGTCAATGAATAAAAATTAAAAAGACAATTTGGGTTTTTTTTATTAAAATAAAAATAATCTATAATGTAACCATAAGAAGAAATTCTGGAAACTATTCTATTAAAAACACAATATAAATATTCATATTATAACCTTATTGATACATATTCCTTTAATAGACAAGAACACTCCCTATGTGTAAGGTTCATGATGTTGATAATTTCCTGGGGCAGTTCGACGTACATAGTTTGGTATGTGATCTCGATAAGATTGAACTTCTCCCTCAAATGGTTTCTCCCAGGCTTATGTTTTTGGATCTCAACTCAGGCTTGGTCAAAGGAAAATTTTATTGATATTATCCCCTTATAATCTCTAATAAATGGAATTTATAGGTACAATTCTAATGGTTGAGGCCATCACTTCCTTTATCTGTGTTAATAAGACTTGTTAGAATGCTATATTTATACTATCTAGGATCACTATTTAACATCAATATTATCAATGATGATGTTTTATAATGGTATTTTAAATATGATAAGATATAATAAATCTCATAAGTGTATTTTTTTCTATAACTATATTAAATAACAGGACATTTAATTAAATCATTGGAGGAATGTTATTTATAATAGTTTGGATCGTTACCTACCTAGGAGGCCATACTAGGTCTATTTAAACCATTCTCACAAAGGTTCTCCAATTGTACCATCATATCCCAAAACATGGTAGGGTCCATATGATATTCCACCAAAGATATCGGCATGGTCCTAGGGTGACCAACGATGCATTAGGTCCAACTTTAGCCTCAGGGGTAGTCCTAGAACATCCTGAAGGAAGACATCCATATTTAAACCTACCACTAAAGGATTCCGAATTCCTAAAGCACCGAGTACTATAATGACTAAACATGAAAAATGATTGGTGATATTTTATATATAGCTACTATAAATACCAACTCTTTCATCCATGATATCCCTCTTTCTCAGAAAAGAGAATATCATGCCATATTTCCAAAAGAATCTAATATTCATTCAATTATAGTCAATATAGAAGTAAACGATATATAAAAATTCAAAACCCAATATGACATCAAACGGTCCCATATTAATGACCATGAGGTCCCATGAGAAATCTCTCCATCGATCATTCTCTTTTGCTATTGGTAGATAAGAGATATCAAGGACTTTCACCTGGTAGGAGCCTCATAACAAATATGTTAGGATATATTTCAAACTCGAAGGTCTAGATATCATTGGAGGGATAAATTGATGAAGGAGTAAATAACACCTATTTCGATCAGTATTGATTAAATAGTATTAAATAAATAGATCCTACCACAAATAATCTATTGAGAATCTTGGAAATAGCCCTCCATAGTGAGAAACTCTCTGTGTCCCCAACAGAAAACTCCTTAATATTGGTGTAAGAAACACGGTGGTGGTTCCAGGGGGAGTATCTTGTATCATTTTACAACACTATTAGATCTACTCTCTATAGATACACATAATCATTTTATATAACCACCTCACTGGGGGACTCCCTGGCCTCAGAGAGAGATCACTGATTACGTTGCTACCTCTACTGTGGCAGTCAATCTCTTATCCGGTTGTCCTCCCCTGTACATCAAGTCAAGAATTAATGTTCCATTTATCCTCTTTCATCACATGAATAATATCACACCTCTATTTTATATTTAAATAATCTATGGTAACCCTATGCTATAGTTCCATGTTCTTGAGTCTGACCATGGTAAGGTGTCATATGCTGAGACATTGGTGCCTGATTATTTCTAGCCATAATAAATGAATTATCCCCATGCTGACCACCTTTGAATCTAACCAATTGACATCCCTTATAAAGGAATCTATTTATATGACATCATATGTAGGTATTTATAGTGAGACAACGATGGTCGGGTTGTCTCAACATAGACACTACTCAAACTTACACACTCGAAAGGAACCTTCCCCACCCTGTCGAGGGTGTACCACATAAGGGTTGTGAACCTCAGGACATAGTCCAAAAGTTTCATACTACCCTATTATACATGTAGAATCTCCTATATCATAATTGAGTGCTATAAATAGGTGTAATACTCCTGATGAAATAACTACTTGAGGTTGGTCCATGAGTGTTCCAACTCATCATATGTCTCCCTTATTAGACTCCAACAACACCCTTCTACACTAGGAGAATGAATGAATACTAGTGAAACCATATAATCACCTAAGTTATTATTAATCCTAATATCCTAGATCAATGAATCATGTTACTCCTATAATTCTTAAGGATATGGCTTGCCAGGGAACCAAAATGGTCTCTAACGATGGATCCTACATATCAAGATAATACTATAAGAATCTTTAGAGTGTCCTAATAGTACTATATGATCCTTTAAATGTAGGGGATCTGTTCCGTGATCACCTAAATGAAACACCTCATGAGATGCTATTAGAGCTAAGGACTCATCACTAAACAATTAATAGTCCAGATCTGATATTGGTAACATGACTGACTGTATTCAAAGTGAAATATTTAAATTAATCAAAACATACCATTGATAAATGTGAATATATTTATATATGGGTATCTAACATAATAATTATAGTCAATAGACTCAATCTGATATAATTCATGTACAATTATTTCCCTATAAAAAACGTCTTGGTATACCAAGTCTAAAAGCAAGTAGTTATAGTCATGGTGAATGGATATGTCAATTTTTGTACAAAAATTGGGTTACCTTGCTCGAACGCCTCACTTAAGAATGTCCAACATTGTTTATATAATTTTTCAACCAATCCTCACCATGGTTACAACAATATGGTGACCTAAAGATAAACCCCATTTGATACCACTTTTTCCGTACCCATCCCACAGGGTCTTACATGGCATGTACCAAGCAGAGTGTGACAACCCCAAGTTTGCCTCTAGTATGATATGGGTTGTTGGAAACCATCAAGAAGTAATATTATGAAATGGGAGGACTTGTTCTATTGTACTTATATATATTAATAAAACCATATCTACAAAAAATTAAAAGGAATAATATAATATTGTAACATATAGAGTATAACCATGAATGAATTAACCTCAAAAGAATACAACAGAGTATGATAGAATAAACAAAATCATAGTGGGAAAAAATACACACCCAACTAGAAATGATGTCATAAAATTACTAAAACTAGAATAAAGGAAAATTGAAAATATTCTTGCTCTTGGTCAGTAATTATGACCATAGAATATAGTTAATGCAGCCATGTACCTCTATGCTCCACTAATGTCACCACTAAACTACCAGTTTTCATCATATTACATGAAGAATGATGGTATATATCATATATGAGTGAGTATATACGTACCCATTAGGATTACCTAGATTCCATAAAGTATCAATATGCAGATACTATTAAATTATTATCAACCATAATAAAGAGGGAAATGAGAACCTAGTATATATAAGCTCAATAGAAACTCATACGAGAGAGAAAGGGGAGCTTCATCTCCACAACCGAACCTAGGTGGATGAGTCTGCGTACAAATCTAAAGGTGAATCATTGATTCCTATAAGTTAATGTGTCTATAAAGGGAAACCATTTGGAGACCACACACCCTGACACACAATTTCACATTCTAGGGATCAAAATCATCAATACCGGATCAACGCCCTAGTGTGATTGGGGGTTCCACTCAGTAGAGAGAGGAACCACTTCTTGGTGCATCGGGAGGGGTAACTCAATAGATAGATAGAGAACCATCATTCTATTATTATATGTATTTCATTCAGTATATATATAGAGGACATTACCCCAATTATGATTGGGGTGGTTCCACTACATAGATGTTAGACCACCATCCTAGTGCAATTAGTGGTACCACTCAGTAGATGGATGGAATACACCCTACATCCATAGGGGGTACCACTTAGAAGATGTAGGATCCAAACCTAGTGAATAAGGTAATTTAACATAGCTATTTAAAATATTATAGGGGACCCACTATCTGGTTCTATAGGGTGTTTTCAAACCCTAACCTTTCTCTGATGAGCCTTCCTCATCATTGTTTCTAGTAAAACTACATCTGAAGAAGAGTTGCACTCACAAATACTCATGTCATAACTCAAAAAATTGTATAAAGGATACTATCATGTTTTAAATTGAAAACTAATCAAGATAGGCTATATGCAAGAGAAAATCTAGGTCCAAAAGAAATAGGTACACAAGATATAAAACACTAATAAAAGTATACATTTGGTATATGGGATCACATAGTGTGTGAACTCACCTCATTGACTAGTCATTTTATTCTATATAGACAACATGGGAATAGATTTCTTACTACCCAACATATACTTGGGTGAAAATATCTTGTGACCTTACATGTACACATTTCCATGTCCTCTCTTACACATAGCTTGGATATCCCTATAGTAGTACACAATGTGTACTGGTACTCCACAACATGTCCTATCAACTTGGGTCATACCCATGTGCTTCTGGTCATTCCAATTTACATCTCTCTGCACCTATGTACTTAGGTTTGTGACTATGTACCTTGATATCTAGGTAATCGTGATTGTCTACTAGGTCATTCTTTATACACTTGGTTGTGCCTGTGTACATCTGATCGTGACTATGAACATGGCCGTGTCCCTGGTCATGAACAAGTACCAGTTCATTCATATGTAACCTGATGTGTACCTTACCAAGTATTCCTAGATTAAAGTATATGAAATAAACATATGGCAACATGGATTATATGGGGGAATACATTGTGTGTGATATTTTTCATTCTTGAAACCCTAGAAACCACAACATGCAGATTGTACAAAATGTGTTATTCAATGTATGTTATATGTAATTAGGTTTTTGAAAGAAAAATAAATTCTTTCTTAAAGATCCAAGACTCATCATATGTAATAAAAATTCCACACATTAACCACTAAAAATCAAATGGGGTTATCTCGGGCCATTTATTTCTGGCCTTTAGTGGATGAAAATTAGAATTTAGCTATCTATATGGAGCCCATAGTTCTTGATGTCACCACTCCAGATTCCAAATCAAAATAATCTTTACTAGAAACTGGAAACCCACCAAAATTCATTTTAAATCACAATATCATATATAATTCTAAAAGAACCATGAATATAGGGGTTCAATTTCACTTAAACCAACCCTAATAATGTCGAATGATTATCCAATGGTCCAATGGTGAAGTATATGAAGAACAGTGGGGATAAATGTACATAAAAATTATTAAATCATTTTTGGACACACAATATCAACCATAGATCAAATAATTATGATTTACAGGTGTTAAATAAAGTGAAAGAAAAGTAGATTAAAATATGGGTCCTGTGATGAACGAATAAATATAAATCATTAATTAGATAATTGAAATCCATATATATGAATTTAATAGTGATTAAATAATTAAATAAATTCCCATACATCGATTATGAATTTATCATTGGTGAAAGAAAAATCTTTATTGGTGAAGAGGAGCTTCTGCATTTTCTGCCTACCTATTGATCCACATCAATCTAATCATCAAACTCCGATCCCCACCCACCAATGAAGAAAACCAATTTTTACATTAAAATCCTCCCATGGTTATATAGTTAAACCAACCGATTTTATATAATGTGGTGTAAATTAATAGGATTAGTTTTAGGTCATTTAAATAACATTTGTTTAAAAACAATTATTAAACGCAGCAACCAATGGTCATCTCTCTTAGAAAACATGATTCCAACTCACTTTAGCCTGTTCTTAGTGTATACCTCACATTTTTAAATAAACAATAGTCTCAAATTCCACATCAAATTTCTCAATCAATGGGAAAGTCAATATATTCTGAAATGATGTGGGAATGTACGTTAAAATATATTAATATTTTTAATATATTAATTACAAGGTCCTCACACACTCAAACACCACGTAAATTCGATAATAAATCTATATATATGTACAAAAATGTTAAAAATAAAAATTCAATAACATTAGAGTCATTAAAAATAATAAACAAATTAAAAAAAATTTACCCCAATTAGGCTCTAATACCACTTTGTAAGGTCATGTGTGTTGTATAGAGACAATCAACACAAACCCAAGATTTTAATTTTTGGGTATTGTTTTACAATATTTGAATCCAATACAAAAATAACATTTAATATGTAAATATTTATGAATTTATAATTGTTCAACATGACTATTTAACATGATTATGTATCTACAGGTCCCTACATTCATGGAAGGAACTCCATTCACACACATTCTTTTTATTAAGCTTGAAAATAAGAAAAAATGTTTTCAAAATATTGAATTTACAATAAAAGAATGATGTTATAATTATTGAAACACGTAAAAATGAGAAGAAATGTACCAATATAATTTACATACAACATTGTACATATTGGTATAACTATCCTTTTATCATTAAGCTGTCTTTGAGAAGTTGGTACCAAACTTTTAGCACATAGTGAATGGACGAATGACATTTCTTGTTAGAGTTTGTAGTTCTACTATCAAAAAATAACTAAATGTATTTTTAAAGAAGGATATAATCAATACTCCACCATAAGTGGCACATAATAGGTGTAACTACAAGAAAATACACACAAATGATGATCACTGATGAATAATAACTTGCTAATAGAAAGGGTTTCCAGAACCATAGTGGGAGAAAAACCTAGACAATGAGACAGAATGACCTGAATGCTAAAGGGCATGGACACATGGTTCATAAATCCCAATGAAACCTCCTTGAACCTCAAAATGTCCCAACCAACCTTCAGGAACCATAGAGACGTTTTGAACATAAAAGGAAGTAGCACAGTCGAGCGAAATCAGACTGATGGAGTACTCTAATGCAGTATGAGACAATATTAATCAACGACCTAGAGTTCACCCATGGAAGATTGGTGAGATAGTAGCTGGTTGATGATGAGAGTAGTATGAAATCTAAGACAATGTCCTAGTACAGGTTCCTATGAATAAAATAATCATCCCAGTGCCCGAAAATTATCTAATATATTAATTGATCAGATTAATAATCCCAAAATAATTTCTTTTGAATACATATATGAAACGCATATAAATAGAAGATTATAAAATAATAACTTTCAATAAAAAAACAAGAAAACTATAAAAAGATAACTGTATAGATTTTTTAAATATAAATTATGTAAAAATAAAGAAGATAATTGTAAAGAATTATTTAATTATAATGGAAAACTTATGAAAATTATCATAGAATAATTATGAAAATTATCAAATGATATTATTTTAAAATATAAAATATAGATTATAAGGAATTACCACATGAGTTATCAAATTAATTTATTGATATTTATGATATCAAATTTTGTTTTATAATCATTATTGATGAGAAAACAACTACCACATTTTCAGCCTAAAATGATAATTTTTTGAATTTTTTAAGAGAGAGAAATATCATCATAAGTGATATTTTATTTATGTTTGAAATAAAATTTTTGGTTTTGGTTTTAGTAACACTATACAAAACTTGATTGAATATTTTAAAAAAACTATCAGAATATGGACAAGATCACATGTCCTAGGCTATTGTGGTTACCACTCCATATTATGAACCACACACGGTAGTTTATAATTACAGTTGACATTGGTGATACTAAGGTATAATGTTCCTTTCATCTTTTGTATTTTTTTACACATGTTTCCATGTTATAATTTATTTGTGTTCATAATGTAAAATCATGCTTGTCTTGTGATTACATGATGGTGTGTGTGTAGACCTAGAGACCAATTATGAATTTTTTTCTATGATAATTATTTGAATATCTATGGTCAAATAATATATTATTATAATGTTTATTTTGGTTCTGCTATTTATCTCATGATTACAAACTATGTTTTTTATCAAGATATGTCTTATTGTGTATCATATTTCAATTTTAGGATTTTTTTTTTCTTTTTTAAAGGGAGAATTTCACTATCATATAATGGTTATTACTTAATTGAAGAGGGTTCTTGATGTGTGATGATGAATATGGTAGACCATGATAACCTTTTGACTGGACATAACTTGATCCCCTGATGATTTTTGGAGTTGGTTCCTTTTTACCAAATACATTGTATATAATACTATATATATATTCAAGGATTTGAAAATTTATTTAAATATAAAATCACATATTTATATTTATTCATAGAAATATTAATGTGAAAATGTCATATTTTATCTATCTAATTGATAAGGTAATAATAGTTTCCCACTATGACGTTAATTGTAATGTTCCATTATGATGTTGTAAAATAATGTTTTGTGTTAAAGACGTGTTCTATAATGGGGAAGATGGTATATAATCTATAAAAATAAAATAAACATAAGTGTATTATACATCCTCTTATGAATTTCAATCATTTTAAACTCCAAGAGAAGAGAATATAAGAATATATTAACTAGTAAGAATTATTCATGATTTGTGGTATTGAATATGCATATACGTGACCATGTGTAATGTTCCATAGGCTTTACGATTATTAATAATGAATTTCATTAATAATAGTGTTATATATACTAACCAAAATATTCATAGTAAATATTTATAATAAGTATGTTATTTTGGGTGCGTAATGAATAACATGTCTTTAATTAATAATTTGAGTACGAATTTTACCCATCCATTTTCATAGATTTTAACATATCAACCCTTTGATTTTAATATAAATATCAAATTTATAAGGTCCCATACTTATTGTTACATAATCATGAGTAAATTAAAAAAATAAAATATAGGATCTTTTTAGCTTTAATATTTTATAGAATTAGACCATAACTATTACATCACAACTAAAATATTACAAATTTGAAATTTCATGTACTAACCATTTTAAAAAAATAGAAAATTAAATTAAAAAATGATTTATTTTTCTTTATAAAAATATTTATAACATTTATCTTGATGTATTCCTGACTCATACGCATCTTTATACCCTATGTAAAACATATTAGAAACATGAGATGAGATCAAAAAGCCCAATAAGGAATATAAAATATGTAATGAAATCATTAGACTTTGAATAATTTAAAAGCATGAAAACATTTTCAGAAAATCATATTTTCAAACCATAAAATATAAAATCATTAAAATACCTCATGAAATAATAAGATTCTTGAAAAACGCCATAAAGAACATAAATCATAAAGGTAACTTGTGGCATCCAGAACATACTAACATTCTAGCTTTCACAGCAACATAGGGAGTAACCTTCATGGTTACATTTTGAATACCCATAAAAGTATATTCCCTAAATATCATAGGAGAAACCTAAATGTTTTGATCCATCTCATTACCCAATGAATTTAAGATCTATCATAGGCTTATCCTCCCTTGTTTTATCATGGAACCACCCATATACACAAACAATTCCCAAAAACCATGGCATAATCATAACACACAAAACATGAATAAAGTAAAAAAATAATATTTCCACATTGTAATCGAAAAAATATCATTTCAATATATTGATAAAATAAATTCATTATCAAAACCATTTTAAATACCAAAATATCTGAAAATAGAATATTGTATTTAATTTAATTTTAAAAAATATACAGCTTGTAGTGGAAGGAAAGTATCAAATAATGGTCATAGTGGCGGAAAAAATATTGGCGCAACATATGTTAAAGAAAATTTATTTTGAAATTTAGTAAAATTATTCATAGAGAAATATTCCTTTTAAAAATCATTGAATGAAATTAAAATTCAAAGGGAATGATTATACACTATATAAGAGAAGGTGGTGTATATTATCAAACTATGCCTCAATAAAAAGATATTGATATGAAGTTCCTTACCTTAAGTCCAAATCATCACATAGAATATTTATATTAATAAATAATAAACATATATTAATTTATACTTTCTTTAGAACCTTTTTCATGTTTATTATTCATTTTACATCACTTATTACCATTTATAACAATTACAAAATTATTTATGTTCATGTCGATCGTTTTATCGTTATTCAGAACTAGAGTCAAAAATGATCTTTTTTGATGTTAATAGTCCATGTGGTCATAATTTTTTCATTTTTGAATGAAATTTATAAAATTTTAATCATTTTTATATATCAATTATACCTTTAAATCCATTCATTTAATATGGAAATGAAAGATGAACAATGTTTCAATCATTCAGATAGTAAGTCATACGTATGCATTAGTAACATTTCTATTTTTTATTGATCATTATGGAAATAATTTAATTATTATTTTACCATTGCAAAAATATTATAATATCATTAACATTAAAATAATAATTTAAACATATTTATATATATCAGATAAGTTATATGGTGAATAAAAATGATTCACATCACTTCGAGGAGGTTATAGTTCACATGTATGTATGAACGATGTTATCATTTTAATGTACATATAAAATAAGACTTTAATTAATATATTATTCTTTTATAATGATAAATATTTCATTAATATCATATATAAACATTAATGCATCATTATGACCAGTCATGATAGATTAAATGAAAAACATACAATATCGGTTCCCAAGGCCGTAGTCCGCCATGAACACAAATGAAATGTTCATTTTAGATAATAATAAAATAATATATTAGTATGTTTATAATAATTTATTTATTATTTCATTATTATTGAAGGATAATTTAAGGACATGGAAGAAGAAATAAAATAGAAATACTTATATAAAAATCATACCACTTCATTCCATAATCACCTTTGATGAACACCTTTACACATCTAAGGAGGGTGTTATTCCTAAAATATTGATTCAATAATGTGTTGATGATTTATAGAATGGGGTTTGGAAGATATTATCCCATACAATGTGTATCGAAAGTGTGTTTAATATAGAAAAATTGGTTCCCTTTATAGGATAGGGGAGGGGCACCCTTGGATTTTTTTTAAATTAATATAATTTATATTTAAATTAAAATGGTCCCCAACTAATTTATTTCAAATATAAGATGATTTCGGGTCTAATAAAAATCATAAAATAAAAATTATTCAAGTTTGTAATATTTTTTAATCCTTATCTTTTAGTTTTAATCCTAATTTTCCCTTTTTAATCTTACTGTGGTATGATGTTATTTTCACTTTTTATGTTGAAATAATTTCCATATCTAACCAAAAGACCAATTTAAGAGTCATTACTTACATATATAGAGTTTTGAAATCTTTTTGGTAGAATTTTATATTTTTAGAAATTTTATAACATTTTATTAAGTATTTTATATTTTAAAATATAAATTATAATATTTTTGATACTGTTCATTACCTAACACTTTTAAATTATCAAAAAATCTTTATTACTTAGAAGAAAATGAATTAAATCAATACTAAAATTTCATATTCATACATAAAATTTGTGGATGACATAAAAATTTTCAAATAATATTGATTTTATTATTCTTAATAGCATTTTTTAATTCTTTCTTTAACAAAAATATTATTAAATCATCTTTGGGTCCTAATTAAGTTTAAATATTTAATAAATAAAAAATATAAATAAATTAACATGATTTAAGTCATAATTCTAGTCTTATACGGACCATTCATAGTCATTTATATCACTTATATAACCTCATATTAAAAAATTTTAGTATGAAGAGACATATTTATGACATATTTACCTTTAATTTAAATTAAATGTTATTAATTTCATAATCACACCCAAGTGTATTCCAAAGGTACAAATATCGTCCCAATGATATTATTTATTGAAAATAAATCATCCAACAATATTAGGACAAGTGTTAGGGTAATTTAATAATATTTTAATATTATTTTTACCCTTATTTACCGTGGTAAATAAAATAATAAATTTTTATTCACCAAAAACAATATTTTGATCCTATTGGACCAAATTTTTCGTACTGATGAAAACCATGTATGTCTATTTTATAGAATTCAATTCAAATTGTGATAAAAATAGGTTTAATACTAATTTTGATGATAGATTGAGAAAACATGTTTTTTAAGTAAATCTTTAAAAAGTTCATATAGTTTTTGTATTTAATTTTAATTTTAAAATTCTTCCAAATAACTAAAGTGGATTAACTGATAAAAACATAATATAATTATAACTTAAAACCATGTCAAAGGATAATCTTAAAATATAAATAAATTACACGAAAATGCCTTTTAGAATTAAAATGCAGTACATTTCACTATTCAGTAAAATATGAATTTTATTATCAAAATACCAAAAAATAAACAAAAGTAAATAATGATGTCCCTATTAAAATTAATAATATTATTTTTTTCAAATATATAATATAAAAATAAAAAATCATGATTTAAATTGGGTTAGCCATCAAATAGAGGTAAAACAACATTTAAAAAAAACACATTTTACCCATAAAATGATATGTTTTCATATGTAATATCTAAAAACTCATAATATGAATTTTAAACATTATTTTGTATAAATATTGAATTGAAATAATTCAACAAGAGTGATTTTATTATTTTATAAACACAATTATTTAGATTTAAATAGTGTCTCATAAAAATCGATCCATTATTTTCAATTAGTTTTTATATTAATTTCAAATTAATTTGGTGACTAATGAATCATTATATAAATATGTGTGTACCATACTCTATTTAGACATTAAAAATAACCAAAATGGTTAGTACATGATATGAAAATTTCCCAAAAAGAATAAACCTTATCTGAAGAATACCTACATCAATATCCAAAATTCAATAGTAATATCCAAAGATAGACAAAGACCATTCAACAAATAAAAATCATTAAAATTCATCAAAATAAACCAAAATATGATTAAAATCCATCATTGAGAAGGATCTGATAAAATATTCATCCAATATAAATTTTAACATTTATCTCTAAATAATATCAAGCATTCTTAATGTATTATACCGAAATCAAATATTCTTGGAGATAGGTTAATCATTTTGATAAGTCACCAAATCACCATAATCTGACAATTAAATCATATATTCTTACAAAATATAATGCAACCATTACTCCTCAGTTAAAATTACTTAGTATATTATTAACAATATTCATATAAAATTTGCATAACAGTGAACATCTTCCAGAATATTAATTATCAACTAATCACCATATTATTTTCCAATACCATGGATATCCATTTGATAAAGCATAAGTTCCCAAAAGAATCTAATTATTATTACATAAATTAATTTAACTACAAATAAAAAACCATACTAACCAGGGAATTCATGGTGGCCAGTGGTAGGAAATAAAGCATTGGTGCACTTCAGTTGTGGGTTAGATTCCCACAACCTTGTCCGACGTGATGGGTTTTCACCTTTCCCATGGGTTTTCCTTTTTCTAAAACTATATAATTATAATAAAATTAAAAAAATTGATAAAATTTTCAAAAATAACCGTAACATATTTTAATCCTCATGTTTATCTCATTCCTTTCATTTTTCATCCCAAATATAATATCCTATAATTTCCTCAAAATCCACGATCAAGAGAACCCTAAATGTTATTCATTCCTTTATAATTATGTATAAAAGATAAAAGATAATTATTATTTGAATAAAATTTTCATATAACAACTTCATGGTTATACGTACTACAAAAATTTCTTCCAATGTAATCCCATCATCAAAAGAGAACCAATTCTTTTAAACATTTCATAATCTATAGATCTAACATAACCCTTAAATTCTTAAAGTGTAGACATATTAATCATTCATAATTATTCATGATCCATTAACCATTATTTTCTATTTTATTCTTTAATACATATTTTATAAACAAACATAAATCAAGTCCTAATATTAAATAATTTTAGAACATGAGTCATGAAATAACCCATACCTTTAATATGTCAATTTGAGTTTCCTAATTTCAACTCTAATGGAATTAGGTATTGTTAAACATATATTTTTATGGTACTGATGATCCCATTCCCAATCCTTCTTGAAATTTATCTTCATGATGACCACCCCCCTTTAAAACATTCAATTGGTAACTTGGGAAGAATCTCTTTACCTTTCCTAGAGTTAACTAAGCACTTCCATTTTCCATAGCAAGATATTTCTTTTTTGACCTTCATTAACACATCTATGACAACTTCCTACCCTTTTAAAACAATTTCCTAGGTGATTAATTACACACCCTTGAGACATATATCATTTAATATACCTAACTTTATGATCATTATTACCTGAACATCCAAAGAGACTCATTTCTATCACATATGGTGCATTAGAAAACTCACCAAGGTTCAAGTGGTTAATAATAACACCTAATAGTTTTTTTGAATAACCACAAGTGTTCTCATTGCATATCACATTTAATATTATTTCTTATTAAGTGTACCACCACATTTTCCTTCAGATCCATTGTTACTTTGGTGCCTTCTGGATCTAGCCATTTACTAAAACCAAAATATTTTGTGTGAGTATATCAATAAAATAATCATATAATATCTTATGAGGAGGATAAACACTATAATATACTTATCTGTGTTATCTCAAACTCATTAAATTTATCTAAAATAACTATGACTCTTTCTAATATTCTATCAATTTTGGTTATACTCAACTTATCATTTATGCTTGAGTAACACCCTTACCTCTAATTTCATCTAAACCAAAATGTGATACCACCTATAAGAGCCCAGCCTTAGTGTTATATAAACATGATTAATTTCAATAACTCACATAGAGGATCATTTAAGGTTTAGAATTTTATATAATTAGGCCATAACTATTATGGCACAACTCAAATACTACAATGTGGACACCTCTACTTACAATCAAATTTTCAAAAAATAAAACTCTTTAAAATAAAACATGATTTCTTTTTTTTGGATAAATTTTTTGATAAAATTAATATTGTTTTATTCCTTCAAATTACACATATTTATACCCCATGGAAAACATTTCAAAAACATGGGATGAACATAAGAATCCTAGTAAGGGATAAAATATATGTAATGGAATTGTTAGTCCATGAATAATTTAAACTCATGAAAACATTTTCACAAAATCCTACATTTAACCCATCAAACATAAACTCCTCATCATAACTTATGAAATCATAAGATACCTAAAACATTTATTAGAAAAAATAAATCATAAAGGTAACTTGTGGTATCCAAATCATACTTACATTTTTTTCTTTCACAACTATATAGGGAGTACCCTTCATGGTTACATTTGTAATACCCATCACAGTATATTAATTAAATATCTTAGGAGAAACCCAACTGTTTAACTCTATCTCATTACCCAATGCACTACAGAGCTATCACAGGCTCATCCAACATTGGTTTATCACACAACCACCAATACATATAAACAATTCCCAAGAACCTTAAACTAATCATAACACATAAAGCATTAAAAAAAGAAAAATAACATTTCCACATTACAATCCCAAAATATATTTCAAGAAATTGAAATAAAAAATTAATTTACAAAACCATTTTAAATACCAAAATACATAAAAATGGAATATGGTATTTATTTTACTTTAAAAAAATTACAGCTTGTAGAGGAAGCCAAATATCAAATAATGGTCACGATGGCAGAAAATTTGTTACCACCACGGACGTTAAAAAAAGTTCCTTCTGTCATTTAGTAAAACAATTCGTAGAAATATATTGATTTTAAAAAAATTGAATTAAATTAATAGTCATAGGGGTTGGTTATACACCGTATAATATAAGGTGGTGTATATAATAAAAATATTCCTCAATGAATGGACATTGAGATGAAGTCCCTCACTTTGAGTCTGACTAGTCACGTAAGGTATTCATATTCCTAAGTAATAAAATTAAATTATTTTCAACTTTATTCAGAACTTTTTTCTGTTTTATTATTAATTTTAAATCCCTTTTAAGCATTTTATAACAATTACATTATTATTTATGTTCATATCGGATGTTTTGTCGATATTCGGTACTTGAGTCAAAAATGAACTTATTATGATTTTAATAGTCCATGTGGTCATAAGTATATCATCCTAGAATAACATTCATGAAATAATAATCACATTTACATATCAATTATACCTGTAAATCCATTCATTAAATATGGATATGAAAAATGAACAATGTTATAATCATTGAGAAAGTAAGTCTTACGTACAAATGTGTAACGTTTCCATTTTCATTGATAATTATGAAAAAATGGTAATTATAATTTAATCTTTACATAATGATAATAATATTATTAAAATCATATTAACCATTTAAAAAACTTATATATATAATAAAATTGATGTGGAAAATAAAAATGATTCACATTACTTCATGGAGGTGATAGTTCATATGTACACACGTACAACGTTATCAATATTATGTGCATGGAAAGTAGGAATGTAATATATTTATTATTTTATTATAATGATAAAAATTTAATGAATATAATATATAAACATTAATTCCATCATTATTCCAAGTCGTGAGATAAGATAATGAAAAAAAGACTATATCGGTTCGCGAGGCGGTAATACCTCGTACACACGAATGGAAAGTTCATTTCCCATTTGATTAAAATTGGAGATGTATTTAGTTGATGATATTAAAATAATAAAATCTCAGTATATTAATGATACTGGATTTATTATTTCATTATGATTGATGTGTAATCTAAGGATGTTGAATAAGAAAAAAATAGAAATACTTAAAAAAACAATACCTCTTATTTGGCTGATCACCATTAATGAATCCGTTAACACCTATAAAGAGGGTGTTATGTCTAAAGTATGACCTAAATAAAGTTGGGAGAGATTCTAGGAATGGATGTGGGAAGATATTTGCTGACCCAAATGGTATTGAAATTGTGTTTAATAGATAGTAATTGGTTCCCTTTTATTGGATAAGGGAGGGACACCCTTGGAAGTATCAAACATATTAAATTAATATAATTTCAATTTCAATTCTAAGTGATCCGAAACTAATTTATTTCAAATAAAAGAGGATTTTATGTCTAATAACAATCATAGAAATAAAATCAGAAAATGTTTAAATATATTTTAATCCCTATCTTTTCATTTTAACCCTTATTTTACCCTTTTTAATCATCCTGTGATATCATGGTTTTTACATTTTGTGGGTTAATATAATTAACAAATCCAGACAGATGACCGATTAATGAGTCCTTAATAAACTATTTAGAGTTATTGAAACATTTTGGATGAATAATATATTTTTATCAATTTTATATCATTTAATTAAATATTTTATATTTTAAAATATTAATTATGTCAAATATGACACTATTCATTACATGACTTTTATAAAATATCATAAAAACTTGATTAATTTGAGAAAAATACATTACATAAATCCTAAAAAGTCATATTCATCCATAAAATTTTTTATGGAATAAAATAGTTAAAATTATATTTATTTTATTTTTATTAATATCATTTATTTGATTCTTTCTTTAATAAATCTATTACTGAATCATCATTGTGTCATGATTAAATTAAAATATTTAATTCCTAAAAATTATAAATAAATTATCATGATGTAATTAATCATTTTATTTTTCTTATTCCTATTAATAGTAAAATATAACACTTATATAACAACATATTAAAATTGTTTTACCAAGAAGAGACATATTTAAGACATATTTTCCTTTTACTTTAAATAATAAGTTATAAATGTCATAATCAGAGTCAAGTGGATTCAAAAGGTCAAAGATTATGCCCAATGATTTTATTTGTTGCATATAACTCAGAATATAATATTAGAACAAGTGATAGGGTAATTTTATAATAATATAATATTAATGTTTCTCTTATTTAACGTGGTAAATAAAGTAGTAAAGATACTATTCATCAAAAAAATATTTTGATCCTATTGGACCACATTTTTCATATTGATTACAACCATTTATGTACATTTTTTAAAATTAAATTAATATTAGTGGTTGAATTATCTTTAACACCAATCTCGTGAATGGATTGAAAAAATACGTTTTTTTAAGTAAAACGTTCAAAAGTACACACTGTTTTTCAGATTAATTTTAATTTGAAATTTCATCCAATTGACTAATTCGGATTAAATGTTAAAACATAATATAATTATACCTTAATATAATTTAAAATTATAAACCAAAAATATAAATAAATTATATGAAAAGTCAGTTTTGAATTAAAATGCAGTACATTTCACTATTCATTAAAATATGAATTTTATTAGAAAAATAAAAAAATAAAAAATGTAAATTTTTATGTCCCAATTAAAAATAATAAATTTATATAGTCAAATATAACATATAAAACTGATAAAAACTGGATTTTAAAAGGGTTCACCATCAAAAAGCGGTAAAACTGTATTTAAAAATACACTCATTTTATCTGTAAAACTGTATTTGTTATTATATAATGTATAAAAACAAATAATATGAATTTTAAACATTAAATTGAATTATTATTTAATTAATATTACCCAAAAAACGTTATTTTATTATTTTAAAACATAATTTTTATATTTAAGTAGTTTTTAATAAAAATACATCATTTATATTCAATTATTTTTTATTTTCATTTCTAATTAATTTGGTAACTAATGAATCATTATATAAACATGTGTAGAACATATTTTCATAATTTAGTTATTACTTTTCATTATCTCTTTTCTAATGTCTAGGAGATAACTACTATATTAAATGATAATATATAGATGTTCATTTATATTTGATGTGGCACATTGTAACATCCCAAGTAAGTAATGAATAATAGATATTTTTATCTATGTCTATTAATGATTAAGATAGTGTTTTAGAGGCTTAAAATGAAAATAAATCCAATCTTAAGCATGGAATACACTAATATTCTTAAAAAATTATTTTACTGCCTTATGATGGAAAACCCTTTTTAAATCTATCTTTTGACAATTTTATAAACTATGTCTGTCAAAATAAACTTATTCTAAATGATTGGGTCATCAAAATTTACTTTGTCTGAATTTTTGGTATTTTTCTGACAATGATCATTTTTTAATGAATAGTGAAAAATACTGCATTTTACATTAAAACTGCTTTTTAATCTAATTTATTTATATGATTAGATTATCTTTTGAATTGGTCTTAATGTGTAATATGAATATATTTTTACCATTTAATCCAATGGTGGTCATTGGAATCAATTTCACTTTGAAATTGGACTTAAACTAGTGTCAATCTTTTGATACTTATTGTTTCATAAAAACACGCTATTTGCTTTGACAGCGGGAATTAATTATTAAATTAATTAATGTGACTTATATGTTTTGAATTTTGTAAAATAGACCTCATTTTTTAATTCGTAATATCAAATATATCTTAGGGTGAATTTTTGGTAATTTTCTGAAAAACTTCAATTTTTGATGAATAGTGAAACCACTAAGTGGTACTTATAAAGACTGATTTTCCGTTTAAATGAAACTTTGCCATCATTGTGTTTTGAATTTCAAAAATCCGACATAAATGGTTTTAATTAAGAAGTAAAATGTGGTTCAATGAGATTATAATAATTTTTTGGTGAATAGGTACTTATTAAGTTCATAATCACGATTAGTGGTAATTAGTGTAGTTTAAGGTAAAAATAATGCTTTAATAAAATATGATGAGCTTGAAACATGTCCTACCATCATTGGTTGTGTCATGGCCGACCAAGACAAGACATGGGTCAACTTGGGGACCCCATGGATCCACTTTGGTTGGGAAATGACATAAACAACTTTTTATTTAATGTAAAAGTAAAAATGACACAAACATTATATGTTTTACGAAAACAATTTTTACATGGGGTTATAAAGATCAGATTTTTGATTATAAATAGTAATTGGAAAGCTAAAACTATTTCCAACATCATAGTAGTTTTTTTATAATTTTTAGACATTAAATAAATTAAATTATTTATGACATAATAATGATGCAGCGATGACATCATTATTTGACGATTTAAATAAAATGGAAAGATAATGTTAAATATATGAACTAAACATGTCCAAAACAAATTGGATGAGTGGATTTCGAACCCCTATCACCTTATCCACGAATTATATCAATATGGGTCCTTTTAAAACCGAAACATAGTTTCAAATAAAGTAATATTTCTTTACTTTCCAAAAGTGCCCCTCCTCTCCTCTTATAAAAGGCCCCCCACCTCTACCTCATTTCACACACTCCTCAAGCCTTTGGCTCGGCCAACCCCTACCCATTTACTCTCTCCACATCCCTCTACTAATCCTAGAGGATTCCCTTTGGGAATAATCCTTTCAAAGGAATCCTTTAGGCTCAAATCAAAAGGAGTTACACTTTTAAATGTAATTCATTCTCTCATGTTCATTTGTTTTATTTTGCTTCTCCAACCCCCTAAACTCTTTTTATTTACTTCTTTTATAACAACAACAGTATATTCAATATAAAATGATGTTGTTATAAGATTTATTCGAGCAACACTCTCACACAACTACATAAAATGGTTAAAGAACATACGGTTTCCGTGGATGGCGAAATTCTGCCTCCCGAAAATATGATTGTTCAATACTCATTTAACACCTTCAAAGGTGGCCATTATGATGTCACTATTTTTATATATGATATTTAATATTTTTATTCATTCATTAAGCTTATGTATTTTTCATTTATGGCATAACATTATTGTTTCCATTATGGGTAAACACGATATCTTCATTTTAGGAAGTGCGGACTACCGCCCCCTGAAAGTGATTTGATTCGTTAATACCATATGTGGGATGTGTAAAGGATAAATTTAAGGATATTATATATGTTATTATACTGGAATTATAATATAATCTTATATACTTATGATTCCATTCCAGAAAATACGAAATAGAAATGGAAGTAGCGTTCATGCGTACGTACGGCTTACCGTCTCCATGAATGGTGCATTTCATTTCTTACCTCTGAATGTGATGTAATATTATAAATACATGTATATGATGAATATATATGATATATATTTTATCCAAATAATTAATATCATTCTGGATATAACGAACCTTTGACCAAATTAACAACATGTAAGTGTAAGATGTCTATTTTTGACTTAAGAACCAAATACCGACAAAATGAACATTATTGACTTAAATGATTACATAATTTTCATAACATGGTATAAAAGGAATAATGAACTTGAAAAAGGTTCATAAGCAAGTAGAGATTAACTCAAGTTTATTATTCAGGAGATTAAAGAACGGTCGGGTCAAGTCGGATACGAGGTATGGGACTTCGTCTCAATCTCCTTTCATTGAGGCATATTTTATTTTATACACAACATTCTTTTATACGGTGTATAAAACCCTTTGACTTTTATGTTTATTCAAAAGGAATCTTTTTTATACAAAGCATTTACAAAATGACAAAAGGAAATGTTTTTGTCATACGTATGCGGCGACAACGACTTCTCCGCCGCTGTGACCATTATTTGAGTTTCGGCTTCCTCTACAAGCCATACCTTCTTTTTAAAAGAAAAATAAATACCATGTTTTACTTTTCTTTTATTTTGGTATTGAAAATGGTTTTCACAATTTATTTGTGTTGTATTGATATCTTGTGATTGAAATGTGGAAATGTTATGTTTCCTTTATGCATGTTTTATGTGATACGATTATGTTATGGTTCTTGGGCATTATTATGAAGACGGGTGGTTCCGTGATAAACTAAGGGCGGGTGAGCCCGATATAGCTCTCCAATGCATTGGGTAACGTGAAGGAGTGAAACGTTAAGGTTTCTCCGAAGAGATTTAGGGAATATACTGTGATGGGTATTCCAAACGTAACCAAGAGGGTTACTCCCTACGTAAGAATGTTATGAATGCCTCAAGTTACCTTTATGTCTTATGATTTCTATGATTTATTCATGATTTTATGAGGTATGTTAAAGTGCCTATGTTTTATGGGTAAAGTATGATTTCATTCGTAAGTATATATGAACTCATGTTTCCATTCCATGTTTTTATAACCCATACTTAGCTTTTTATGCTCATCCCAAGTTTTATTGAAATGTTTTTTCACAGGTCAAGGGAAAGGTACATGATATGATGATAGTGTCAAGGAAGTGTCAAGAAATAATCCATGTTTTATTTTAAATGTGTTTCCATTGATGGTAATGAAGAATAATATATTTATGTAACCACTTTGTTTATATGTGGAATGTAATGCAAGTTTTATGATCTAATTCTCTAAAACTCTAAACCCGAAAAGATCCTCAGTGTGTAATCTTGTAATAACTCAAGATTAAGTAAGGTTTAAGGCTGGGGCCTTATAGTTGGTATTAGAGGTCGGTTTGGATAACTTTAGGAGTTAGAATTTTATTAAACGATTATCCAAAAAAAATTTGAAATGATATAGCATTTGAAGATTACCATGTTGCTTCATCTAAGACATGCTTTTTCAGAATGGTTTTCCGTAGAGGAAACAGGGAAGCAGTGCTAGGAAGGCATACAGAAGGAAATAACCTTCCGAATCAGCATCTAGAAATGGTCGGAATTGGAACTGAACAGTTTGTTGCAGTAATGGCGCAGTTGACTCAAGCGATAGATGGTGGTTGTATCCATGCACGAGATCATCCAGATCAACCGCAGAGGAACATGTCAGTGGTGGAACATTTCATGAGGCAACATCCACCATCATTCAGAGGATCATCTGACCCTGTGTTAGCTGAAGGGTGGATTAAAGCATTGGAGATGATTTTTGATGTCATGGGGTGTTTAGACAATCAAAATGTTAGTCTTTCTATTTAACGTTTGGAGGGTGAAGCAGATCAGTTGTGGTCTATGGTTAAAAATATCAGGGACGCTGATGAGATTGATGCTCTTGACTGGGATGAATTCAAAGGTATGTTTCTTGAGAAGTATTTTCCTAAGGATGTTCGACTTAGGATGGAAAAGAAATTCTTGGAATTGAGCCAAGAGGAAGACTCAGTGGATGCCTATGAAGAAACGTTCACTCGATTGGCAAGGTATGCTCCAAATTTTATCCAAGACCTTGATAGTAAAATCAATTGTTTTTACTCAGGATTAAAGCCAAAATATCAAAGGGAATTAGCTTCTCGTGAGTTTAAAATTTATGAAAATCTTGTTCGATGTGCTGAGAAGGTGGAAATGGAGTTTGCTGATGACCAAGTGTTCTATAACAACCAACAGAAGAAGAGACCGAGGTGGCAGGAGAAATGTAAGAATTCTTCAAAAAAGTCCGATGATAAGAGAACTAAGTTTCCAGTTTGTGATAAATGTGGCAAAAGGCATGCTGGGGAATGTCTTCTGAATTCTAGAAAGTGCTACCGATGTGGTAAGATGGGACATAAGGCTCGTGATTGCACTAAAATGGATCAAGGTGAAGGTAAGAACAAATTTGATTTACAGTTAGTGAAATGTTATAAGTGCAATGAGATGGGTCACTATGAAAACGAGTGTCCAACAAAGAGCTTGAGTGATGGGAAGCAGTTAGACTACATGCAGAAAGGGGTGGTGAAATCCTTTGCAACTACTTCAGCAGATGTTGGGCCATCAAATGAAGTTGTATCAGGTACTTTGTTTGTTTTTTCAGATTATTCTAGTGTGTTGTTTGATTCGGGGTCTACACATTCTTTCATCTCTGAAACCTTTTCTAGTAAAATGGGAATACCATCTCAAGAAATGACTCCTGAACTTTTGGTAAAAACACCTGGGGGAAATGTTGAGGCAAAAATAATTTATACGAATCTTCCTATCCTTATCTATGGAAAGAACCTACTTGCGAACCTTATTGTTCTACCTCTAGTAGAGTTTGATGTTATCCTGGGTATGGATTGGCTCTCTATTTACCATGCTAAGATTGACTGTAGAGCTAAAGAAGTTTCTTTTTAGAAAGACTTTTAGTTTGTTTACAAGAATGAACCCTTACTTTTGATAACATATCAAGAGGCCGAGAAACTTGTAAAAGATGGAAATGAATGTTACCTTGCACACATCGTTGAAAATAAAGGAACTGTTCAGATTAATGATGTGCCAGTGGTAAATGAGTATCCTGATGTTTTTCCTGATGAGTTGCCTGGAATAATACCAGATCGGGAAGTTGTGTTTACTGTTGACTTAGTTCATGATGCTAAGCCAATTTCAAAACACCCTTATTGAATGGCACAAACTGAACTTTTAGAGTTGAAGGAGCAATTGCAAGATTTATTAGAGAAAGGATTCATTAGACCTAGCACATCACCATGGGGTGCTCCTGTTTTATTTGTTAAAAAGAAAGATGGTTCTATGAGACTTTGCATTGATTATAGAGCCTTGAATAATATCACTGTTAAGAACAAATATCGTTTGCCTCATATCGATGATTTGTTTGATCAGCTCTAGGGAGCTCAGTTTTTTTCAAAGATTGACCGGAGATCGGGGTACCATCAGCTGAAGGTAAAGGAGGCAGATATTCCGAAGACCGCGTTCCGTACGAGATATGGCCATTATGAATTTGTAGTAATGCCTTTTGGGCTAACCAATGCACCTGCTGTATTCATTGACTTAATGAATAGAATTTTCCATGAGTTCTTGGATAAGTTTGTGGTGGTTTTCATTGATGATATTTTGGTGTTTTCTAAAAGCAAAGAGGAGCATGAAAGACATTTAAGGGTTATTTTTTCAAACCTTAAAAGAAAAGAAACTGTATGGGAAATTCAGCAAGTGTGAGTTTTGGTTGCCACAAATTTCTTTCCTTGGTCACATTGTTTCTAAAGATGGAATAACTGTTGATCCTGCAAAAACAAAAGTTGTGGAAGATTGGCCAAGACCCACAAATGTAACCGAGATTCGTAGCTTCCTTGTTTTGGCGGGCTATTACCGAAGGTTTGTTAGAAATTTTTAACGGTTATCTAGTCCAATGACTAAGCTAACTCGGAAGGGTGTTAAGTTTATCTGGACAAAAGAATGTGATGATTGTTTTCAGTAATTGAAAAGAAGATTGGTGAATGATCCAGTTTTGGCACTACCTTCCAGGAATGGTGAGTTTTTTATATACAGTGATGCTTCATTGAAAGGACTTGGTTGTGTCCTAATGCAGAATGATCAGGTAATTGCTTATGCTTCACGATAGTTGAAAACTCATGAGGTAAATTACCCTACACATGATTTGTAATTAGCTTCTGTTGTTTTTGCTTTAAAAATTTGGAGGCATCATTTGTATGGAGTAAAGTGTGAAATATATACCGATCACAAAAGTTTAAAGTATATATTCACTCAGGAAGAATTGAACATGAGACAGAGGAGATGGCTAGAATTAATCAAGGATTATGATTTTACAATTCATTACCATCCGGGAAAAGCAAATAAAGTGGTTTATGCTTTGAGTTGAAAAAGTAATGCTTCATTAACAATGTTGCGTTTGGAACGTGATCCATTGGTTAAGGATTTGATGAACTTTGTCATAGAAGTTGTTGGTGCAGGAAGTCCTTCTGTTTTGTTTCAGGTATCAGTGAGATCATCTCTATCAAATAGAATCAAGCAAGCACAGAAGCAAGATAGTGAGTTGCAGAAAAAGGTAGAGCTGGTTTAGAAAGGTAAGTTTCCTGAATTCAACATTGATAATGATTGTGTTTTGAGATTTGGGAAGAGATTGTGTGTGCCTTGTGATTCACAGTTGAGGAGAGAGTTTTTATGTGAAGCTCATAGTTCTCCGTTATCAGTTCATCCGGGCAGTACTAAGATGTATAGAGATCTGCGGGAGTATTACTGGTGGGATGGAATGAAATGAGACATTACTGATTTTACTGTGAAGTGTTTGACATGTCAATAGGTTAAATCAGAGTGGCAGTTACTGAAAGGGATGCTTCAGCCTTTACCAGTGCCAGAGTGGAAATGGGAGAATATATCCATGGACTTTGTCATTGGATTACCGAAGACATCTCGAGGTAATAATGCAATCTGGGTTATTGTTGGTCGCTTGACCAAATCTGCTCATTTCCTTGCTACACGAGATACTTTCTCTCTTTATCAACTTTCCCGTTTTTTATCTTAAAGAGATAGTCAGGTTACATGGAGTTCCTCTCTCCATTGTATCGGATCGTGATCCCAGGTTTACTTCTTCCTTTTGGAAAGGCCTTCAGAAGACGTTGGGTATTGAATTAAATTTTAGTACAGCTTTTCATCCTCAATCAGATGGGCAGTCAGAACGAACAATCCAGACATTGGAGGATATGATACGAGCTTGTTCTATGGATATCAGGGAAGTTGGGACCAACATCTTTCTTTGGTTGAATTTTCATATAATAATAGTTTTCATTCCAGTATACAGATGGCACCATTTTAGGCATTATATGAGAAGCGGTGTCGAACTCCAGCTTTCTGGGATGAAGTGGGTGAAAGGAAGTTGATGGGACCAGAATTGGTAGAAGAGATGGCAGAAAAAGATCAGCTGATTCAGAAACACATGAGAACAGCTCAGAGTAGGCAGAAGAGTTATGCGGATAATAGGAGGAAGGATCTCTCTTTTGAGTTAGGTGATCATGTTTTTCTCAAGGTTTCTCCTTGGAAAAGTGTGATGCGATTTGGTAATAAAGGAAAGTTGAGTCCAAGGTTCATTGGACCATACGAAATTCTGGTGAGAGTTGGATCAGTTGCATACCGAGTGGCTTTACCTCTGAGTTTATCTCAAGTACACAATGTTTTTCACGTTTCGATGTTGAGATGGTATATGCCAGATCCATCTCATGTTTTGAGCCCAGAGGTAGTTCAGCTGGAAGAGAACCTATTTTATGAGGAACAACCGGTCCAGATTCTTGACCACAGGGAGCAAGTGTTACGGAATAAGGTGATTCACCAGGTAATGGTTTTGTGGAAAAACCACATGATTGAAGAGGCAACATGGGAATCTGAAAATGCAATGAGGGATAAGTACCCCCATTTATTCAATAAGTAAATAAATTGCGGGGATGCAATTTTCTAAAGGGGGGAAGGATGTAACATCCCAAGTAAGTAATGAATAATAGATATTTTTATCTATGTCTATTAATGATTAAGATAGTGTTTTAGAGGCTTAAAATGAAAATAAATCCAATCTTAAGCATGGAATACACTAATATTCTTAAAAGATTGTTTTACTGCCTTATAATGGAAAACCCTTTTTAAATCTATCTTTTGACAATTTTATAAACTATGTATGTAAAAATATACTTATTCTTTATGAATGTGACATCAAAATTTACTTTGTGTGAATTTTTGGTATTTTTCTGACAATGTTCATTTTTTAATGAATAGTGAAAAATACTGCATTTTACATCAAAACTGCTTTTTAATCTAATTTATTTATATGATTAGATTATCTTTTGAATTGGTCTTAATGTGTAATATGAATATATTTTTACGATTTAATCTAATGGTGGTCATTGGAATCAATTTCACTTTGAAATTGGACTTAAACTAGTGTCAATCTTTTGATACTTATTGTTTCATAAAAACACGATATTTGCTCTGACAGCGGGAATTAATTATTAAATTAATTAATGTGACTTATATTTTTTGAATTTTGTAAAATAGACCTCATTTTTGAATTCATAATATCAAATATAGCTTAGGGTGAATTTTTGGTAATTTTCTGAAAAACTTCAATTTTTGATGAATAGTGAAACCACTAAGTGGTACTTATAAAGACTGATTTTCCGTTTAAATGAAATTTTGCCATCATTGTGTTTTGAATTTCAAAAATCCGACATACATGGTTGTCATGAAGAAGTAAAATGTGGTTCAATGAGATTATAATAATTTTTTGGTGAATAGTAACTTATTAAGTTCTTAATCGCGATTAGTGGTAATTAGTGTAGTTTAAGGTAAAAATAATGCTTTAATAAAATATGATGAGCTTGACACATGTCCTACCCTCATTGGTTGTGTCATGGCCGACCAAGACAAGCCATGGGTCAACTTGGGGACCCCATGGATCCACTTTAGTTGGGAAATGACATAAACAACTTTTTATTTAATGTAAAAGTAAAAATGACACAAACATAATATGTTCTACGAAAACAATTTTTACATGGGTTTATAAAGATCCGATTTTTGATTATAAATAGCCATTGGAAAGATAAAAAGATTTCCTACATCATAGTATTTTTTTATAATTTTTAGACATTAAATAAAGTAATGTATTTATGACATAATAATGATGTAGCGATGACATCATTATTTGACGATTTAAATAAAATGGAAAGATAATGTAAAATATATGAACTAAACATGTCCAAAACCAATTGGATGAGTAGATTTCGAACCCTTATCACCTTATCCACGAAGTATATCAATGTGGGACCTTTTAAAACCGAAACACATTTTCAAATAATGTAATATTTCTTTACTTTCCAAAAGTGCCCCTCCTCTCCTCTTATAAAAGGCCCCCACCTCTACCACATTTCACACACTCCTCAAGCCTTTGGCTCGGACAACCCCTGGCCATTTACTCTCTCCACATCCCTCTCCTAATCCTAGAGGATTCAATTTGCGCAGAATCGTTTCAAAGGAAGCCTTTAGGCTCAAATCAAAAGGAGTTACACTTTTAATGGTAATTCATTCTCTCATGTTCATTTGTTTTATTTTGCTTCTTCAACCCCCTAAACTCTTTTTATTTACTTATTTTGTAACAACACCATTATCTTCAATATACTAGTATTTTTTTATAAGATTTATTCGAGCTACACTCTCACACAACTACATCAAATGGTGAAAGAACATACGGTTTCCATGGATGGCGAAATTCTGCCTCCCGAAACGATGATTGTTCAATACTCATTTAACACCTTCAAAGGTGGACATTATGATGTCACTATTTTTATATATGATATTTAATATGTTTATTCATTCTTTAAGCATCTGTATTTATCATTTATGGAATAACATTATTGTTTCCATTATGGGTAAACACGATATCTTCATTTTAGGAAGTGCGGACTACCACCCCCTGAAAGTGATTTGATTCGTTAATACCATATGTGGGATGTGTAAAGGATAAAGTTAAGGATATTATATATGTTATTATACTGGAATTATAATATAATCTTATATCATTATGATTTAATTCCAGAAAATACGAAATAGAAATGGAAGTAGCGTTCATGCGTACGTACGGCTTACCGTCTCCATGAACAGGGCATTTCATTTCTTACCTCTGAATGTGATGTAATATTATAAATACATGTATATGATGAATATATATGATATATATGTTATCCAAATAATTAATATCATTCTGGATATAACGAACCTTTGACCAAATTAACAACATGAAAGTGTAAGAAGTCTATTTTTGACTTAAGAACCAAATACCGACAAAATGAACATTATTGACTTAAATGATTACATGATGTTCATAACATGGTATAAACGGAATAATGAACTTGATAAAGGTTCATAATCAAGTAGAGATTAACTCAAGTTTATTATTCAGGAGATTAAAGAACGGTCAGGTCAAGTCGGATACGAGGTATGGGACTTTGTCTCAATCTCCTTTCATTGAGGCATATTTTATTTTATACACAACATTCTTTTATATGGTGTATAAACCCCTTTGACTTTTACATTTATTCAAAAGGAATCTTTTTTATACGAAGCATTTACTAAACGACAAAAGGAAATGTTTTTGTCATACGTATGCGGTGACAATGACTTCTCTACCGCCGTGACCATTATTTGATTTTCAGCTTCCTCTACAAGCCATACCTTCTATTTAAAAGAAAAAATAAATACCATGTTTTACTTTTCTTTTATTTTGGTATTGAAAATGGTTTTCACAATGTTTTTTGTGTTGTATTGATATCTTGTGATTGAAATGTGGAACTGTTATGTTTCCTTTATGCATGTTTTATGTGATACGATTATGTTATGGTTCTTGGGTATTATTTTGAAGACGGGTGGTTCCGTGATAAACTAAGGGCGGGTGAGCCCGATATAGCTCTCCAATGCATTGGGTAACACGAAGGAGTGAAACGTTAAGGTTTCTCCAAAGAGATTTAGGGAATATACTATGATGGGTATTCCAAACGTAACCAAGAGGGTTACTCCCTACGTAAAAATGTTATGAATGCCTCAAGTTACCTTTATGTCTTATGATTTCTATGATTTATTCCTGATTTTATGAGGTATGTTAAAGTGCCTATGTTTTATGGGTAAAGTATGATTTCATTCTTATGTATATATGAACTCATGTTTCCTTTCCATGTTTTTATAACCCATACTGAGCTTTTTATGCTCATCCCAAGTTTTTTTGAAATGTTTTTCACAGGTCAAGAGAAAGGTACATGATATGATGATAGTGTCAAGGAAGTGTCAAGAAATAATCCATGTTTTATTTTAAATGTGTTTCCATTGATGGGAATGAAAAATACTATCTTTATGTAACCACTTTGTTTATATGTGGAATGTAATGCAAGTTTTATGATCTAATTCTCTAAAACTCTAAACCCGAAAAGATCCTCAGTGTGTAATCTTGTAATAACTCAAGATTAAGTAAGGTTTAAGGCTAAGGCCTTATACACATCATGTACGTTATCGAACGTTGTGTTTCCTTTTAAAAACATGGGATGCTACAACATTAAATTCAATGTGTAACAAACCGAGATTTTGTGAATTTTTTTTACAAATTAATTTAACATTTTTAATATTTTTCATTTAACCCAACACCATATATATCTTATATTATGTGAATCAATAATTCAAACATTCCATTCACATGTCACTGACATGGCTTGCACTACATATTACATGAAAAATGAGGGAAAATCTCATATACGAGTGAGTATATACATACCAATTAGGATTACACAAATTCCAGAAGGTATCAATATGTAGATACAATTAAATGATTCTCAACCATAATAAAGAAGGAAATGATAACCTAGTATATATATGCCCAATAGAAACTCATACGAGAGAGAAAGGAGAGCTTCGTCTCCACAGCCCAGCCCAGGTTGATGTGTCCGCCTATAACTCCAAAATTTCATCATTGATTCCTATAAACTAATGTTTCTATAAAGGGAAAAATGTGGAGACCCCACATCTTGATACACAATTTCATATTCTAGGGCTCAAAAATCATCAATACAAGATCAATGCCCTAGTGTGATTGGGGGTTCCACTCAATAGGGGGAGGACCAGCTTCCTGGGGTGTCGGGTGGGGGAAACTGAATAGATAGATATATAACCCTCACTCTAGTATTAAAGGGTTTTTATTCATTAGATATATATATTAAATGCACCCTATTATGATTGGGGGTGGTTCCACTATATAGATGTTAGACCACCATCCTAGTGCAACTAGTGGTACCACTCAGTAGATAGATTCCATACACCCTACAACCATAGGGGTACCACTCAGAATATGTTGGATCAATGACTAGTGAATCAGGTAATCCAACATAGCTATTGAAAAGATTATAGGGGACCCATTATCTGGTTCCATAGGGGGGTTTCAAACCCTGACCTTTTTCTGATGATCCTTCCTCATCATTGTTACTAGTACAATCACACCTAAAGACGATTTTCCCTCACAAATCCTCATGTCATAACTCAAAAAACAATATAAAGGATACTATCATGTTTGAAATTGAAAACTAATAAGGATAGGATATATGCAGGAGAAAATATAGGTCCAAAAGAAAGAGGTACAGAAGATGGAACCACTGATAAAAGTATACATTGTGTATATGGGATCACATGGTGTGTGAACACACCTCATTTCCTAGCCATTTTATTCCATATAGAAAACATGGGATGAAATTTCTTACTACACATAATAGACTTGGGTGAAAATTTCTTGTGACCTTACAAGGACACATTTCCATGCCCTCTCTTACACATAGCTTGGATTCCCCTATAGTAGTACACAACGTGTACTGGTACTACACAACATGTCTCATCCACTTGGAACATACCCATGTGCTCCTGGTAATTTCTATTTACATCTCTTTATACCCATGTACTTATGGTTGGGACAATGTACCTAGATATCTAGGTAATTGTGATTGTGTACTAGGTCATTCTTGTGTACACTTGGTTGTGCCTGTGTACATCAGATCATGACCGTGCACATGGTCGGGTCCCTAGTCATGTCCAAGTACCAGTTCATTCCTATGTTACCTGATGTGTACCTTAACATTTATTCCTAGATTAAATTATATGATACAAACATATGGTAACATGGATTCTATGAGGGAATACATTGCGTGTGATATTTTTCTCGCTTGAAACCCTAGCGGCCACAACATGCAGACTGTAAAAAATGTTTTATTCAAAGTATCTTCTATGTAATCAGGTTTTTAAAAGAAAAATAAATTCATTCATAAAGATCCAAGACCGATCATATCTAATAAAAATTCCACACATTGACCACTGAAAATCAAATGGGGTTATCTCGGTCCATTCATTTCTGGCCTTTATTGGACGGAAATCAGAATTCAGCTATCTGCATGGATCCCATAGTTCCTGATGTCACCCCTCCAGATTCCATATCAAAATATGCTTTACTAAAAACTGGAAACCCACCATAATCCATTTTAAATCACAATATCATATGTAATTATAAAAGAACCATGAATCAAATGGTTCAATTGCACTTACACCAACCCCAACAATGTCGAACGATGATCCAGTGGTCCAATGGTAATGTATATGAAACAAATGGGGAGAAATGTACATAAATATTATTAATTAATTTTTGGATACACAATATCAACCATAGGTAAAATAATCATGATTTATAGGGGTTAACTAAAGTGAAATAAAAATATATTAAATTATGGGTTGTGTGATTAATGAATAAATATAAATCATTAATTAGATAATCGAAATCCATTCATATAACATTAAATACTAATTATATAATTAAATAACTTCCCATACATCGATTATGAATTGATCATTGGTGAAAGATAGATCTATTGTGGTGAAGAGGATCTTCTATATTTTCTACCTACCTATCAATCCATGTCAATCTAATCATCAAACTCTGATCCCGACCCACCAATGAAGAAAACCCATTTTTTTACATTAAAATCCTCCCATGTTTATATGGTTAAACCAATTTTTTTTCATAATATGGTGTGAATAAAGATGTCTAGTTTTAGGTCATTTAATTAACATTTTTTGTTAGATTTTATTAAACGCCACCACCAATTATCTTCTCCCATAGAGAACTTGATGCCAACTCGCTTTAAGTTGTTCCTAGGGTATACCCCACACTTTGGAATAAACAATGGTATCAAATTCCACATCCAATGACTCAATCAATGGGAAAGTAAATATATAGTGAAATAATGTGGGTATATACCTTAAAATATATTAATATTTTTAATATATTAATTCAAGGGTCCTGAGACACTCAAACACCATGTGACTCCGATGATAAATCCACATTTATGTACAAAAAATATTAAAAATAAAAATTCAATATTCTTAGAGTCATTAAAAATAATAAACAGAATAAAAAACCCAAAATTAGGCTCTAATACCACTTTTTAAGGGAATGTGCGTTGTATAGAGACATTCCACACAAACCCAAGATTTTAATTTTTGGGTATATTTTTACAATATTTGAATCCAATACCAATAGATTTTTTAATATGAAAAATATTTATGAATTTATAATAGTGTAACATGAGTATTTAACAAGATTATGTCTCTCTAGGTCCTTACATTCATGGAAGGAACTCCATTCACACACATGAATTTTATTAATCTTGAAAAGATGAATTTTTTTTCACAAAATTGAACTTACAATAAAAGAATGATGTTATAATTATTGAAACACAGAAAAATGAGAACAAAAGTACCTAAATATTTTACATATAAAATTTTACATATTGGTATAAATATCCTTTTATCATTAAGCTATCATTGAGAAGTTGGTACAAAACTTTCAGCACATAGTGAAGGGAGGAATTCCATATCTTGTTATAGTCTGTTGTTCTAGGACCAAAAAATAACCACATGTATTTTTAAAGAAGGATATAATCAATAATCCACCATAAGTGGCAAATAATAGGTGTAACTAGAAGAAAATTGCAACACCCAGTGATTCTATGAGAAATATTTTTTTATGTTTTATGTTATATGCAACACAAAAGGAATCTTTCATGACATACAATACTGACTTGGCTTTCATCACACACAATCGCTACCTTCCTCGATAGAGTTTGTAGTACGCAATACCGGGTTTCACTAAACAATAATATATTATTACAGACTAGCCATTATGAATAGTATTACCTAAATTTTGAATTTTATAAAATTATTATTCATCTTACACATTTTCTAGAACATTGTAAGAGAACAAAATAAATTTTTCAGGTAAAATAAGTGTTTTTCAAAAAATGAAATTTTGACGCCTTTTGATGGAGAACCCACATTAAATCTAGTTATTGAAATGTTTATAAGTTCAATTTGACAAAATAAAATTCTTTTTTGGAATCAGGATATAAAAATTTACTCTAGATTAATTTCTGATACTTTTCTGATAACTTTCATATTTTGAGGATTAATAAAAATACGATAATTTTTAATTAAAAAAACATTTTTCATTGAGATAATTTATATAGGTAAATTATAATATTGGATGGTTTTAAAGTATAAATATAATATATTTTTACCATTTCATATAATTTATGTCATTAGCATTAATTTCACATTGAATTTATAGGTAAAAACATTTCAATCTTTGGCAATGTTTTAACTTCTAAAACTCATTTTCTTAACAACAGGATTAATTTTAAATTAATTACTGCAACTTATGTATTTTAAATTTTGAAAAATGGATTCCATATTAGGAATTAGTGGGTCCAAATTATGTTAATAAGCTACTTTTTATATTTGGCCATTATGAATAGTAACTATGGTAAATTTTATTTACCATAGTTAATGGTAAATCAGGTAATTAAGGGTAAATATAAGATTATAGAATTACCCTAAAACCGGGAAAAATACTACTAGAATAATAAAATTAGACCCATATCACCTAAAGTCTAGAATATATTTATTTCATGGACTTTTGACCATGAAATAATATATTTATTATTAAAACCAAGGAAAGTGGCAATATGTCACTCTCTTAAATCTTATAAGTAAAATAATTTTACTTTAGTGATAAACTTCTGAAACTTCAGATATAGATAGTCTCCAAAAATATAATAAAATTATTTACATCATAAGAATTTATTCATAATTTTTAGGGATTAAATAATTATCATTAATTATGACACAATAGTGATGTTGAAATTATTTAATTAATTAAAATATCAAATAAATGGTTTTAAAAATATTAAAATAAATGATATATGAACTATTTAATGTTCTCCACTAATTTTATAGATACATATGACATTTTATGAATCTATTAAAGCTTTTATTTCGAACATATCTTCTGTATATATTTTATTTAAATTCAAATAAATAAATAGTAAAAAAATTGACGCTATTGTTATTTTATAAACATAACATATTATAAAATTGTTTAAAAATCACAAAAATATTTAAAAATTATAAATTATAATTTATATGATCGACAATGTCATTAAGTGTTATATTATGAAAAATTAACAACATATATGTAATTATTTATAATAATTTAAAATTTAGAATATTATTACCCCAAATAAAATTAAATTGATAAATAAGGATAAATCAAGTTTATAATTTTTAAAATCAATTCCTAAAATTTCTAAATTTTATTGGTTGATTATATTGAAACCCTATCTCATCTAAGGATCGTATATGAGTCATTTTGGATGTTTTTATGTGGGGTTGGAATTTAATATAAACTCATATTGTTTATATTTCCAAAGGTGCCCCTCTCCTACCTTATAAAAGGGCACCTCCTCCCTCTCCTCCTCACACCAATTTGAGCCTTCAAACTTGGAAAAACACTGCCCATTTAACTTATCCACTTACTTATAAATCTACTATAGGTACTGGTGTTCTCAAAAGACCAACTCTAGTGCCCTAAGAGAATGTTTAAAGGAGGCACTTCGAGAAAGAGGTAATACCTTCTACCATTTTCTTCATGTTCCATTCTTCTTCTACTCCCTCTTCATTAGTTGCTTCATTATGAAGTAATAACATTAGTATCCCTAATATACTGATATGTTATTATAAATATTAAACAACCCTATTTCACCTCTTATCCATCTTACGGAATACAAAATCACCGCGCGTGCGTACGTACGGAATATCGTCTCCACGCCGTGGCGTAATATGTTTTCCACCACCACCATACTTGGATCTGTATAATGGTGCAAATAAATAACAATATTTGATTATTGTAAAGTGGTATTGATTCTGAAATATTATACATACACTTCAATACAATTCCACGATCATGGGAACGATATCATCGCTCGTGTGTACGTACGGCCCACCGTCTCCACGATGTGATGCGACTCGTTTTATATGATCTTCATTGAATAATGATTATAAAAATGAATTGAATGAATTAATATTATTTATATTATACTAATACCATTTTTAAATGATATATCTATATCCTATAAAGAGTAATAACAATTTATTCGACAAAACACACATAAGAACATAAAGCAATAAACACCCGAATAACAAGTAACAATGAAATATTACTACTAAGAAGATTGAAATATGACCATATATGACATCATAAAAATTAATATGATTCTTTAATAATTCAATTGAAATTATTTAAACCATATTATAGGAGATTCAGATTCATAAGAAGCATATCGGACCTAAGGTAAGGGAAAATCTCACAATCTCGTTTTTATCCGATATTGTTTATACTTCTGAATTTTCTGGGGAATATTTGTCATCCACATCCATGTTTCCTCAATATGTAATATTATTTCAATACTCCTACAATATTTTTAAATCCAATTTTACCCCTTGGTGATTAAAATATACGAAAGGAATATTTTTTCATTTTTAGTACGAGGTACTTTTTGACTTTTCCGTCCAAAGTATGAGAATTTTTTTAACTTATACAGTATTAATGGATTTTTTTTGATTTTCATGAAGATTATTTTACAAGTTCTCAAGTTTATTTTTAATCAACTTCTTTTATAATAAACTTTTATGACATGTTAAGAAAGGAAAAATGTTTTTGAAGTAGAAAGGATATTTTCCTCAAGAATGGAGTTCAAGTGTTTTATCAAAATTATTTTCCATCTAAGATAATATAGGGTTATATTTTTATCCATATTTTTACATTTATTGGATTATTTTATGATGTATTTATTTTTATGATTTCCATTTATCTTATATGGATTATGTTATGATGGCATGACGTTTAAGAATCCCATTTTTTATTACATGGGTTATGCTATGATGTATGATGTGTGATCTTATGGCACAAATAATAATGGTATAATTATGAGATGGGTGGGACCTATATCTCCCTCCAATGCATTGGGTAAAGATTTATATATCATGAGATAAACATGGCTGGAACGACAGGTGAAACCGGATCAGTGAAACAGGACTGAAACGAGAAGTGAACTCGGTTCAGAAATGGACTTTGTCCGCTAAGATAGTCTTGGAAATGAGTCTTGACAACTAGGAAATGATTTAATATGACTATGTGTGTATTCCAAAAAGATTTATGTTTTATGTTATGATTATTGGGATTACATTTCACTTCTATGATTTATCCCATGTTATGACCTCTTTTGGAGGATAAGATTTTCAAAATGGTATGTTCTTATGAATATGATATGTTTGATATTTCGTCTGTTTACCCTTACTGAGCATTTGAGCTCACCCTTTTGTATGTTTTTCTTTTCCCCAGGTCAGAAAGAAGGATATTAAGTAGGATATTCCATAAAGGGACTCAAGATATGATGAAATAAATGGGAGATAATGTAGATGATTTATGAACCAGTTGTTTATGTTTCCTAGTTCCTAAAGTCACTATACCTATAAGATCCTTTCATGGTTTGATATATATTGTAATAAATATGCTTCAATTTTGATGTAATAACCATGTATGTAAAGTATGGGTCATTATAATCGGTATCAAAGGAAAGGTATAGTCAACCTATGGAAACTAGGATGTGAAATCCATAGTAAGAAACCTAAGGATATGTCTAAGCATAGAACACAATATTAGTGTTTTATAAATTCCCATGAACAACCTATGATAAGACCTTAAGTGTGAAATTTTATTCTTGATTATGTGGTTTTCCTATTATAATTAGTGTTTCTCACACTATTATTCTTTGTTTTAGTCAATGGCTTGACCCGAAAGAACCGTGTTAATGCGGAATGTGACGGGCAATGCAATGATTGTCCTCTTGAGCAACCAAATGTTATGGGAGCTGGAATGCAAAATCTTGTAGCCATGATCACACAACTTTCTGAGGTTATGAATCATACAGGACTTCTAAACGAGCAAAGGAAGGAGAAAAATTCTATTGAATCCTTCATGAGGCAGCGTCAACCTTTATTCAACAGGTCTTCTGATCCATTAGTGGATGAACAATGGATCAGTACCACTGAAAAGATATTTTCAGTTCTTCAATGTTATGAACATGATAAAGCCGTATTATTATTATATCATTTGGAAGGTGATGCCGATCAATGGTGGAATCTTATTAAGAATACAGGACAAAGGGATGAAATTGAGTCCATGGAATGGGACGAGTTGAAGAACTTATTTTTCAATAAGTATTTCCCTCGTATTATTCGAACAAAGATGGAGAAGGAGTTTCTTAAACTAAAGCAAAAGGATGATTAATCTGTTGGTACCTACAAAGAAAATTTTACAAGACTTGTAAGGCACACTTCCGGAATTATTATCCAACATGAGAGTAATATCGATCAATTCTTTAGTAGATTAAAACCAAGTCTTTGAAGGGTGTTAGCCATAAGGGACTTCAATAGCTACGAGGAAATTTTTCGATGTTCTCTCAAGGTTGACATGGAGATTGGAGTAACCCATCAGTCACATGGGTTTGATAAGAAGAGGAAAATGGAATTCAAAGGAAAATCTAATGACCTCACTGAAAAGAAGATGAGTTTTACCTTATGCTCAAAGTGTGGAAAGAAACATGGAAGAAATTGTCATAAGGGTACAAGCAATTATTATAAGTGTGGAAAAGAAGGTCATCAGGAAATTGAATGTCGAAATAATGGGAAGAATATGTCTAATAATGCAAACAAAGGAAGGGATACACAAAATGCACCTACTACACTTCAATGTTTAAAGTGCAAGGAGATGGGGAATTAAGCCAAACAATGCCCAAATCCAAGGGTTTATGATGATGATCGACATCAACAAACTCTTAAGGCCAAAGAAAAAGGAATGTCACATGAAATTACTATTAGCGATGTGGAGTACGACAACGAAGTGGTGAGAGGTACACTTACCATCCACTATAAATTAGGAAATTTTTTATTTGATTTTGGATCCACCCTTTCTTTTATTTCTGAAGAATTTTCTAAGGGTATCACCATATTACCTCAACAATTAGATGTTGAGTTGGCATTGACAAATCGTAATGGCACAATGGTTTCATCAAAAGTTCACAATTCTTCTCTGATTGAAGTTTTTGGGAAAGTGCTTCCTGCATATCTTGTGATCCTTCCTATAGTGGAATTTTATGTGATTATTGGCATGGATTGGATTTCTTTATATGGAGCTCATATCAATTTCTAAACAAGGTAAGTCACATTTCATATTCTAGATCAATCTATGATCGTCTATCAATGCAAGGATGAAAATAACCTTCCAGTGTAAATTTCTTCCATCTTATGGGTCTTGATTCCACTAAATGAAGGTTATTTATCTCAAATGGTTGGAGAGGAACTCCGGCTTAATAATACGCCCATTGAATAGGAGTTTGATGATGTCTTTCCGGAGGAATTTCCAAGTCTTCCACCAAGTCGTGAAGTTGAGTTTTCAATAGAACTCGTACCGGGTGCTTTGCCTATTTCAAAGACACCTTATAGAATGGCCCCAATTGAGTTGCAGGAATTGAAGAAGCAACTCCAAGAGAATCTTGATAAAGGATTCATATGCCCTAGTGTGTCACCATGGGGAGCACCTTTTCTGTTTGTTAATAAGAAAGATGGATCAATGAGACTCTGCATTGATTATCGAGAACTTAACAAGATCTATATCAAGAACAAATATCATCTCCCACGCATTGATGACCTATTTGACCAACTACGCAGAGCTCAATAATTTTCCAAGATTGATCTTCATTCAGGGTATCATCAATTAAGGGTCAAAATGGAGGATATACGAAATATGGATTTTCGTACAAGGTATGGACACTATGAATTTATAGTGATGCCATTTGGTCTTACTAATGCCGATGATATCTTCATGGATCTGATGAATTGAGTCTTTAGAGACAATCTTGATCATTTTTTGGTAGTCTTTACAAATGATATTCTTGTCTATTCAAAGAGAAATGAAGAACATGAAGATCAATTGAGAATTGAATTAAGGACCCTATGAAAGGAGAAGCTTTATTCCAATTTTACCAAATGTGAATTTTGGCTTCAAAAAGTTTCATTTTTGGGTCACATAATCTCAAAAGAAGGGATATCTTTGGATCCAAAAAAATAGAGGTTATCAAAATATGGTCGAGACCAACAACAGTAACTGAGATCCGATGTTTTCATGGCTTGGTTGGGTATTACCTACATTTTGTGAAAGATTTTTCAAGTTTATCTTACCCACTCACAAGTTGACTTAGAAAGGAGTTAAGTTAGTTTGGACTAAGGAATGTGAAGAGAATTTCAAAGAGCTAAAAAGAGTGTTAGCTACTGCACCTGTGCTCACACTACCTTGCAGTGGAGAAAGGTTTGTGATCTATAGTGATTCATACAAGAAGGTATTGGGGTGTGTTCTCATGCAAAATTATATGGTGATATCTTATGCCTCATGAAAGTTGAAAATCCATGAGAAAAATTACCCAACTCATGATTTGGAGTTAGATGTGGTAATAATTGCATTATTTATTTGGAGGAATTATCTTTATGGTGAAAGGTGTGATATTTATACTGATCATAAAAGTTTAAAGTATATTTTCACACAAAAGGAGCTGAATATGCGTCAAAGAAGATGGTTGGACCTGATTAAGGTTTTCGACTGCTCAATTCATTATCACCCTGGGAAGGAAAACAAGGTGGAAAACACATTAAGTCGACAAGACCAAGCTAGCTTATCCATGATGAGGATCCCAAAAAATCCAATATTTATGGATTTACAAAGGATGGATCTTGGAATTATAATGGAAGGGGGAAAATCTTATCTTTCTCAAATGAATGTTCAACCATCTATAAACGTGAAGATTAATGAGGCACAAAAATAATATGTAGAGTTACAAAAGAAGGTGAAAAATGTTCCTAAATTCAACCTTGATTGTGATGGGATAATATGGTTCAGGAATCAGGTTTGTGTTCCTCCCATCCCAAAATTAAAGAAGGGCCTACGGGATGAGGCTCATAGTTCTTCATTCTCTATTCATCGTGGAAGCACGAAGATGTATAGGGACCTGAAAGAGTAGTTCTGGTGGGATGGCATGAAAAGAGATGTTGATGAATATGTCTCTCGATGCTTGGTTTGTCAGCAAGTTAAAGCTGAGAGACAAAATTCTAAGGGAATGTTACAACCATTACCCATACCAGAATGGTATTGGGAAAACATTACTATGGACTTTGTCACCAGACTTCCTAAAACATCCAAAGGCAATAATGTTATCTATGTTATAGATGATCTTCTTACGAAGTCGGCACACTTCATTGATATTAGAAAATATTTTTCTCTTGATCTGCTTTCCAGGATATATGTAAAGGAAGTGGTAAGATTGCATGGAGTACCACTTTCCATTATATCTGATCGGGATCTGAGGTTTACCTCGAAATTCTGGTGAAGTCTTCAGCATGCTCTAGATACAGAGATGAGTTTTTGCACTGCTTACCATCCTCAGATAGATGGTCAGTCTAAGAGGAAAATTCAAACTCTAGAAGACATGTTGAGAGCTTGCTCTATGGATTTGAAAGGTTTTTTGGATCAACACCTGTCTTTTTTGGAATTTTTTTATAATAATATCTTTCACTCCAGTATTCAGATGGCTCCTTATGAAGCCCTCTATGGAAAGAAATGCAGAACTCCAACTTGCTGGGATGTAGTTGGGGAAAGAAAGCTATTAGGACCTGATCTTGTTGATGATATGGCAGAAAAGGTCTGATCTATTCAACAATACATAAGAGCATCTCAAAGTCGATAAAAAAGCTATGCCGATAACCGAAGAAAAGACCTATAGTTTGAATTATGTGATAAATTATTCTTACAAATATCTCCTTGGAAGAGGGTAATGAGATTTGGAAAGAAGGGAAAGTTGGGCCCTAGATATATCCGTCCTTTCGAAATACCTGATCGTGTTGGGAAGGTGGCTTACGGAATGACGCTTCCTCTGAATCTCTCTCAAGTTCACGATGTGTTCCATGTATCTCTCCTGAGAAAGTACATACCCAATCCTTCACAGGTACTCAGCTCAGAAGTTGTACCGCTAGAGCAAGATCTTTCTTTTGAAGAATAGCTGATAGAGACTCTGGATCGTAGTGAAAATGTCCTATGGAACAAGACCACTCGCTTTGTGAACGTTTTATGGAGGAACCACCAATTAGAAGAAGATACATGGGAACTTGAGGGTATGATGAGGGAGAGGTATCCTCATCTGTTTGTAATGAAGTGACGAATTTCGAGGGTGAAATTCATTTTAAGGGGGGTAGAATTTAACACCCTAAGATTTTATGAGAAGTATTTTTTTATGTCTTATGTTATACGCAACACCAAAGGAATCTTTCACAACACACAATACTGACTTGGCTTGCATTACATGCAATCACGAACATCCTCGATAGCGTGTGTAGTACGCAATACCGGGTTCCACTAAACATCAATATATTATTATGGACTAGCTATTATGAATATTATTAACTACATTTTTAATTTTATAACATTATTATTCATCTTACACATTTCTAGAACATGGTAAGAGAACAAAATAAATTTTTCGGGTTAAATCAGTATTTTTCAAAAAATGCAGGGTTGCCGCCTTTTGATGACCCACCCACATTTAATCTAGTTTTTGACATTTTTATAAGTTCAATTTGACAAAATAAAATTCTTCTTTGGAATCAGGATATATAAATTTACTTTGGATAAATTTTTGAAACTTTTCTGATAACTTTCATATTTTGATGAATAGTAAAAATACGCCTATTTTTAATTAAAAACAACTTTTCACGTTGAGATAATTTATATGGTTAAATTATAATATTTAATGGTTTTAAAGTATAAAAATAATATATTTTAAATATTTAATATAATTTATATCATTAACATTAATTTTACATTAAATTCATTGATAAAACATTTCAATCTTTGGCAATGTTTTAACTTCTAAAACCCGTTTTCTTAAGAACAGGATTAATTTTTAATTAATTACTGAAACTTACGTGTTTAGAATTTTGAAAAATCGATTCCATATTTGGAATAAGTGGGTGCAAATTATGTTAATAGGATACTTTTTATTTTTGGGCATAATGAATAGTAACTACGGTAAGTTTTATTTACCATAGTTAAAGGTAAATCGTGTAATTAAGGATAAATATATGATTATAAAATTACCCTAACACCTGAAAAAATCATATTGGATGAATAAAAGTCTTCCCATATCACCTAAGGGCCCGACGATATTTATTTCATGGTCTTTTGACAATGAAATAATATAATTATAATTAAAACCAAGGAATGTGACAATATGTCACTCTCTTAAATCTTATTAGTATAATAATTTTAGTTTAGTGATAAACATCATGAAACATCGGATATAAATAGTCTCCAAAAATATAATACAATTATATACATCAGATGAATATATTTAGAATTTTTAGGGATTATATAATTATCAATAATTATGATACAATAGTGATGTTGAAATTATTTTATTAATTAAAATATCAAATAAATGGTTTTAAAAATATGAAAATATATATTATATGAACTATTTAATGTGCTCCACTAATTTTCTAGATACATATGACATTGTATGAATCTATTAAATCTTTTATTTCATACATATCTTCTGTGTATATTTTATTTAAATTTAAATAAATAAATAGGGTCAAAATTGACACTATTGTTAGTTTATAAAAATAACTTATTATAAAATTGTTTAAAAATCACAAAAATATTTAAAAATTATAAATTAAAATTTATATGTTAGAAAATTTCATAAAGTGTAAAATTATGAAAAATTCACAACACATATGATATTATTTATAATAATTTAAAATATAGAATATTACTACCACAAATAAAATTAAATTGAAAAATAAGGATAAATCAAGTTGATAATGTTTAAAATAAATTCCTAACATGTCCAAATTTTATTGGTTGAAGCTATTACAACCCCATATCATCTAATGTTATTATATGAGTCATTTTGGAAGTTTTTATGTGGGGTTGGGATTTAATAAAAACTAATATTTGTTATATTTCCAAAGCTGCCCCTCTCCTCCCTTATAGAAGGGAACCTCCTCCCTCTCCTCCTCACACCAATTTGAGCCTTCAAGATCGCCCAAAACCTACCAATTTCACTTCCCCACTTCCTTATAAACCTACTAAAGGTACTGGTCTTCTCAAAAGACCAACTCTACTGCCCTAAGAGATAGTTTAATGGAGGCACTTCGAGAAAGAGGTAATACCTTCTACCGTTTTCTTCAAGTTCCATTCTTCTTCTACTCCCTCTTCTTTAGTTGTTTCATTATGAAGTAATAACAAATGTATCCCTCAAATACTGATATGTTATAATAAATATGAAACAACCCTATTTCACCTCTTATCCATCCTACGGTAAATAAAATCACCGAACGTGCGTACGTACGGAATATCGTCTCCACGTCATGATGTAATATGTTTTCCACCACCACCGTTCTTGGATGGGTATAATGGTGAAAATAAATAACTATATATAATTATTTTAAAGTGTTATTGATTATGAAATATTATACATAATATTCAATACAATTCCACGATCATGGGGTCGATATCATCGCTCATGCGTACGTACGCCCTACTGTCTCCACAATGTGATGTGACTTGTTTTATATGATCTTCATTGAAGAATGATTATAAAAATGAATTGAATGAATGAATATGATATCTATTACACTAATACCATTCTGTAAATGATATATCTATATAGTATAAAGAGTAATAAGAATTTATTCGATAAAACATGCATAAGAACATAAAGCAATAAACACCCAAATAACAAGTAACAATGAAATATTACTAATAAGAAGATACAAATATGACCATATATGATATCATAACAATGAATATGATTTTTTAATAAGTAAATTGACATTATTTAAACAATATTATAGGAGGTTCAAATTCATACGAAGCATATCAAACCTAAGGTAAGGGAAAATCTCACAATCTAATTTTTATCTAAGATTGTTTATACTTCCGAATTTACTAGGGAATATTTATCATCCACATCCATGTTTCCTCAATATTTAATATTATTCCTATCCTCATGAAATTTTTTAAATCCAATTTTACCCCTTGTGAGTAAAAGATATGAAAATATTCTTTTTTCGTTTTTAGTACGTGGTACTTTTTGACTTTTCCGGCCAAAGTACGAGAAGAATGTTTTTTTTAAATTATACGACATGAATGGATTTTTTGTGATTTCTAAGAAGATTCATTTAAAAGTTCTCAAGTTTATTTTTAATCAAATTTATTTATATTAAAATTGTATGACATGTTATGAAAGAAAAAATGTTTTTGAAGTAGAAAGGATATTTTCCTCAAGAATGGAGTTCAAGTGTTTTATCAAAATTATTTTCCATTTAATATAATATAGGGTTATATTTCTGTCCTTATTTTTATATTGATTGGATTATGTTATGAGGTAATTATTTCTATGATGTCCTTTTATCTTATATGGATTATGTTATGATGGCATGATGTTTAAGAATCCCATTTTTATTACATGGGTTATGCTATGATGTATGATTTATGATCTTGTGGAACAAATAAGAAAGGTATCATTATAAGATGGGTGGGACCTATATCTCCCACTAATGCATTGGTTAAAGATCTATATCTCATGAGATAGACCTGGCCGGAACGGCAGGTTAAACCAGTTCAGTGAAACAGTACTGAAATGAGGAGTGAACTCGGTTTAGAAATGGACTTTGTCTGCGAAGAGAGTCTTGGAAATGAGTCTTGACTACTAAGAAATGATTTTCTATGATTATGTGTATATGAAACAAAGATTTATGTTTTATGTTATGATTATTGGGATTACATTTCACTTCTATGATTTATCCCATGTTATGATCTCTTTTGCAGGATAAGAATTTCAAAAAGTTATGTTCTATGAATATGATATGTTTGATATTTCTTTTGATTACCCTTACTGAGAATTTGAGCTCACTCTTTTGTATGTTTTCTTTTTCCCAGGTCAGGAAGAAGGATATTAAGTAGGATATTCCAAAAAGGGACTCTAAATATGATGAAATAAATGGGAGACAATGTAGATGATTTATGAACCAGTTGTTTATGTTTCCCAGTTTCAAAAGACATTATACCCATATGCTCCTTTCATGGTTTTGTTATATATTGTAATAAGTATCCTTAAATTTTGAAGTAATAACCATGTATGTAAAGTATGGGTCATTATAAAAATAAACAAAAAATATGATAACTGATGAATAAGAACATGCTAATAGAAAGGGTTTCCAGAACCAGAGTGAGAGAAAAACCAAGACAATGAGATAGAATTACCTGAATGTTAAAGGGAAAGAGAACATGGTTCATCTGTCCCAATGACACCTCGTTGAAACTCAAAATGTCCCAACCAACCTTCAGGAACCATAGAGAAGTTTTGATCAAAAAGTAAGTAGCACAGTCGAGAAAAATCGGATAAATGGAGGGATCTAATGCAATATGAGATAATATTAATCAACGACCAAGAGTTAACCCATGGAATATTGGTGAGATAGTAGCTGGTTGATGATGAGAGTAGTATGAAATCTATGCCAATGGCCTAGTACAGGTTCCCATGTAGAAAATAATCATCCCAATGCCCAAAAATTATCTAATATATTAATTGATCAGATTAATAGTCCCAAAATAATTTCTTCCGAATTTATATATAAAAGGAATATAAATAGAAGATTATAAAATAATATCTTTCAATATAAAAAATAGATAATTAAAAAAAAGATAACTGTATAAAATTTTTTAATATAAATTGTGTAATAATAAATAATATAATTGTAAATGAATTATTTAATGATAATGGATAATTTATGAAAACTATCATAGAGTAATTATGAGAATTATCAAATGATATCATTTTAAATTATTAAATATAGATTATAAAGGATTACCACCTGAGTTATAAAAATAATTTATTGATATTTATGATATCAGATGTTGTTTTATAATTATCCATGAAGAGAAAACAATTACCATATTTGTAGCGTAAAATGATAATCTGTAGAATTATTTCGGAGAGAGAAATATTATCATATCTGATATTTTATTTATGATCAAAATAAAACAGTTGGTTTTTATTTTAGTAACACTATACAAAAATTGAGTGAATATTTTCCAAAAAATATCATAATATGGACAAGAGCACGTGTCCTAGGCTATTGTGGTTACCATTCCATATTTCTAACCACACGCAGTAGTTTATACTTACCGTTGACATTGGTGATACTAAGGTATAATGTTCCTTTCAACTTTGATATTTATTTACACATGTTTCCTTGTTATACTTTATTTTTGTTCATAATGTAAAATCATGTTTGAATTGTGATTGCATTTTGGTGTGTGTGTAGCCCTATAGGCCTGCTATGATTTTTTTCTATGATAATTATTAGATTATCTAGGATCAAATAGTATGTGATTATACTGTTGATTTTGGTGCTGTTATTTATCTCATGATTACATACTATGTTTTTTTTACCATGATATGTCTTATTGTGTATCATATTTCAATTTTAGGATTTTTTTTACATGGGGAATTTGACTATCATAGAATGGTTATTCATTAGTTTAGGAGTGTTCTTGATGAGCGATCATGACTATGGTGGAGCATGATAACCTTTTTACTGGACATAACTTGATCTCGTGCTAGTTGTTGGAGTTGGCTCCTTATTACCAAATACACAGTACATATTATTACATATATATTCATATAAGTTAATATAAATTTATATATAAAATCACATATTTATTTTTATTCATAGTAACATTAATGTGAAAATGTCATAGTGCATCTATCGCATTGATTATGTAATAACAGTTCCCCATTATGATGTTAACTGTAATGTTCCAAGATGATGTTGTAAAATAATGTTTTCTGTTCAAGACATGTTCTATGATGGGGAAAATGGTATATAAACTATTAGAAGAACATACACATAAGTTTATTACCCATCCTGTTATGAATTTCATGAATTTTAAACTCCAAGATAATATAATATAAGAATAGATTAACTAGTAGGAATTATTAATGTTTTGTGGTATCGAATATGCATATACGTGAGTAGGTGTAATGTTCTATATGCCTTACGATTATTAATAATGAATTTCATTAATCATATATTCATATATACTAACAAAAATCATCAAACCGAATCTTCATAATAATTATGGTATTTTGGGTGCATAATGAATAACATGTCTTTAATTAATAAGTTGAGTATGGATTTTACCCATCCATTTTCATAGATTTTAACATCTCAAACCTTTGATTTTAATATAACTGTCACATTTATAAGGCCCCATACTTAATGATACATAATCATGAGTAAAGTAAAAAAATTAAAATATAGGATCTGTTATGTTTTATTGTTTTATATAATTAGACCATAACTATTACATCACAACCCAAATATTACAAATTATAAATTTCACGTACTACCCATTTAAAAAAAATAAAAAATTCAAATAAAAAATGATTTATTTTTCTTGATAAAAATATTTATAACATTCATCTTGATTTATTCCTTCCTCGTACACCTCTTTATACCCTATGTAAAACATATCAGAAACATGGGATGATAACAAAAAGCTTAGTAAGGAATATAAAATATGTAATGGCACCGTGAGACAAAGAATAATTTAAAATCATGAAAACATTCTCAAAAAATCATACTTTCCAACCCTAAAATATAAAATATTTAAAATACCACATGAAATCATAAGATTCATGAAAAAAATATTACAGAACATAAATCAAAAAGTTACTTGAGGCATCTATACCATACTAATATTCAAGCTTTCATAGCAACATAGGAAGTAACCTTCATGGTTACATTCTAATTACCCATCACAGTATATTCCCTAAATATCGTAGGAGAAACCCAAATGTTTCGATCCATCTCATTACCCAATCCATTAGAGATCTATCATAGGCTCATGCTCCCTTGGTTTATCATTGCACTACCCATATTCATAAACAATTCCCAAGAACCATGACATAATCATAACACAGAAAACATGCATAAAGTAAAAAAATAATATTTCCACATTACAATCAAAAAAATATAATTTCAGTAATTTTATAAAATAAATTCATTATCAAAACCAATTTCAATACCAAGACACCAAAAAATGGAATATGGTATTCATTTTAATTTTAAAAAATTGACAACTCTTAGTGGAAGTAAAATATCAAATAATGGTCATAGTGGAGGAAAAGTCATTGGTAAAAAGTATGTTAAAAAATAGTTCTTTTGACATTTAGTAAAATTATTCATAGAATAATATTCCTTGAAAAAATCATTGAATTAAATTTAAATTCAAATGGGTTGATTATACACCATATAAAATAAGGTGGTGTATATTACCAAACTATGCCTCAATGAAAGGAGATTGATATGAAGTTCCATACCTTAAGTCTGAATCATCACATAGAATACTTATATTCATGAATAATAAAATTAGATTAATTTATGCTTTCTTCAGATCCATTTTCATGTTTATTATTCATTTTACATCACTTATTACCATGTTATAACAATTACATAATTATTTAAGTTCATGTAGGGAATTTTATCGTTATTCAGAACTAGAGTCGAAAATGAACATTTTTTATGTTAATATTCCATGTGGTTAAAATTTTGTCATTTTAGAATCTTTTTTTTTGAAATTATATTAACTTTTATATATCAATTATACTTTTAAATACATTAATTAAATATGGATATGAAAAATTAACAATGTTGCAATCATTAAGATAGCGTGTCATACGTACGCATTAGTAACATTTATATTTTTCATTGATCATTATTGAAATAAGGTAATTATTATTTTACCATTAAAAAATATAATAATATTATTAAAATTACAAAAATAATTTAAACATATGTATATATATGAAATAAGTTATGTGGGGAATAAAAACAATTCACATTGCTTCGTGGAGGTTAAAGTTCACACGTACACACGAACGATGTTATCATTTTTTTGTACATATAAAATAAGACTTTAATTGTTATATTATTCTCTTATGATGAAAAATATTTCATTATTATCATATATAAACATTAATCCATCATTATGACTTGTCTTGAGAGATGAAATAAAAAATAGACAATATCAGTTCGTGAGGCCGTAGTCTTCCATACACACGAATGAAAAAAATCATTTCCCACTTGATCAAATTGGAGATGGATTTAGCTGATGATATTAATAAAATAATATCTTAGTATGTTTATAATACTGGATTTATTATTTCATCATTATTGAAGGATAATTGAAGGACATTGAAGTAGAAATAAAATAAAAATACTTAAATAAAAACAATACCACTTCCTTCAATAATCACCATTGATGAACAACTTAACACATCTAAGGAGGGTGTTATTTCCAAAATATGGCTTCAATAATGTGTGGATTATTTCTAGTATGGGGTTTGGGAAGATATTAGATCATCCATGTTGTATTGAATGTGAGTTTAATAGAGACGAATTGGTGCCCTTTCTAGGATAGTGGAGGGGCACCCTTGGAATTTTTATTTTTAAAATTAATATAAATTAAATTTCAATTAAAAATGGTCCCAAACTAATTTATTACAAATATAAGATGATTTTGGGTCTAATAAAAATCATAAAATTAAAATTATTCATGTTTGGAATATTTTTTTAATCCTTATCTTTTAGTGTTAATCCTTATTTACCCTTTTTAATCTTACGATGGTATCATGTTATTTTCACTTTTTATGTTGAAATAATTTCCATATCATGACAAAAGACAAAATTATGAGTCATTAGTTACATTTATAGAGTTTCAAAATCCCTTGGGAAGAATATTATGTTTTTATAAATTTTATAACATTATTAAGTATTTTATATTTTAAAATATAAATTATGTTAACATTATTAAGTATTTTATATTTTAAAATATAAATTATGTCAATTTTGATACTATTCATTACCTAATTTTATTAAATTATCATAAAATCTTTATTACTTTGAAAAAAATACAATAAATCAATCCTAACATGTCATAGTCATCTAAAATTTTTTTTGAGGACATCAAAAGTTTCAAATTATATTTATTTTAATATTATTAATATCATTTTTTTTGATTCTTTCTTTAATAAATCTATTACTAAATCATCTTTGTGTCCTAATTAAGTTTAAATATTTAATCAATAAAAATTATAAATAAATTATGATGATGTAGGTAAGAATTATAGTCTTATAATGACTATTAATAGTCAATGATATCACTTATATAACCTTATATTAAAATTGTTTTAACAATAAGAGACATATTTATACAATGTTTGACTTTAATTTAAATTAAATGTTATTAATGTCATAAACACACCGAAGTGGCTTCCAAAGGTAAACATGTCAGGCCAATGATTTTATTGATTGAAATTAACTCATCCAATAATATTCGAACATGTGTTAGGGTAATTTTATAATATTATAATATTATTTTTACCCTTATTTACCGTGGTAAATAACATAATAAAGTCACTATTCACCAAAAAATTATGTTGATCCTATTGGACCGAATTTTTCATACTGATTAAAACCATTTATGTCTATTTTTCAAAATTCAACTCAATTTTGGTAAAATTATGTTTAATACTAATCTCATTGATAGATTGAGAAAACACGTTTTTCAAGTAAATCGTTCAAAAGTTCAGATAGTTTTTCTATTTAATTTTAATTTTAATTTCAAATTTCATCCAAATAACAATGGTGGATTAACTGATAAAAACATAATATAATTATACATTAAAACAATGTAAAACAATAATCTAAAAATATAAATAACTTACACGAAAATGCATTATTGAATTAAAATGCAGTACTTTTCACTATTCATTAAAATATGAATTTTATTATCAAAATACCAAAAAATCAAAAAAAGTAAATTATTATGCCCTATTCCAAATAATAATATTATTATATAAAATAGAGCATATAAAAGTAAAAAAAATATGATTTAAAATGGGTTATCCATCAAACGGACGTAAAACTACATTTTTAGAAAAAAAATCATTTTACCTGTAAAACGATATTTTTTCATATATAATGACTAAAAAACTCATAATATTAATTTTAAACAATATATTGTATTAATATCTCATTAATATAATTCAACAGGGGTGAATTATGTCTCAGGAAAATAGATCCATTATTTTCAATTAGTTTTTATTTTAATTTCAAATTAATTTGGTGACTAATGAATCATTATATAAATATGTGTAGAACATATTTTCATAATTCTGTAAACATAGTTCATTCCATCTATCATAATGGATAGGTGATAACTACTATAATAAATATTAATATTCAGTTGTTCCTTTAAGCTCGATGTAGCTTATCTTGTACTTTATCAAACATTTTGTTTCCTTTTAAAAACTCAGGATTTTACATTCTCCCACCTTTTGGAAATTAAATCCTTGATATTTTAATTTGGGTTTAGTATCTAAGGTATGAATATTCAAAATAATTTTATTGAAATCTCACATCAAAAAATGATTAAAAAAACATCCAATTTAAATGAATGAAACAACAGTACGAAGGTCACCCCAGATAACACATACTAGGATTACATTTAGAAAATCATGGATATGGAAGAAATCTAACCTCCATGTTTTAATTGAGGGTTATAGAAAAGACATTCAAGAAAAAGTTAATAACCATAGATCGTTAAATTTATGAGGGGTTAAACAATCATTAACTTCATAGTAGGAAAAGTAAATAGAAAACATTTTTGTCTTAATATCCTTTTCATAAAGTTGAGTAATTATTTTACTAATTATAATAATAACATAAGTCAATATTCTTACATGACATGTATATTTTCATCCATTAATAAAATTCCACCAAAACACATATTTTTCTACAAATGATGAGTATTTAAGAGGAATGCCTGAAGCACTAGAATAAACATCTATAGAGTCACATAATCAACAAAAATGATTAAATATATTTTTATTCTATCATTAGACATTAAAAATAAACAAAATGGTTAGTACATGATATGATAATTTCCCAAAAATAATAAACCTTATATAAATAAAACCTACTTCAAAATCCAAAATTCAATAGTAATATCCAAATTTAAACAAATATCATTCAGAAAATAAAAAATACGTAAAATTCATCAAAATAAATCAAACTATGATTGAAATCCATCAATTAGAAGGATCTGATATCATATTACCCAAATCACCATAATCCCACAATTAAAATATTCATTGAAATAGCTTAACCATTTTGATAAATTTCCCAAATCACCATAATCCCACAATTAAATCATAGATTATTACAAAATATAATCCAACCATTACTCCTCAGTTAAAATCCCACATTATTTTATGAAAATTAATCATATAAAATTTTCAAAATACTGAACATCTCCCAGATTAACATTTATCAACTAATCCCGATATCATTTTCCAATACCAAGTATATCAATTTTATAAAGAATAAGTTCCCAAAATCATCTAATTTTTATTCCATAAACTCATTTAACTAAAAATAAAAACCCATAATAACCAGGGAATTCATGTAGGCCAGTGGTTGGAAATAAATCGTTGGCGCACTTTGGTTCTGGGTTAGATTCCCACATCCTTGTCCGATGTGATGAGTTGTCACCCTTCCTGTGGGTTTTACTTTTTATAAAACTATATAATTCTAATAAAATTTAAAAAATTATATAACATTTTCAAAAATAACCATATCATATTTTAATCCTCATGTTTTTCCCATTCCGTTTATTTTTTATCCCAAAATGTAATTTCCCATAATTTCCGCAAAATCCAAGATCATGAGAACCCTAAATTTTACTCATACCAATATAATTATGTCAAAAAAAAGATAATTATTATTTGAATTTTTTTTAATATAACAACTTCATGGTTATACATACTAAAAAAATGTCCTCCAATGTAATCCCCTCATCAAAAAAGCACAAATTAATTTAAACATTTCATCATCTATAGATCTAACATAACCATTAAATTCCAAAAATGTAGACATATTAATCATTCCTAGTTATTCATGATCCATTAACCATGATTTTCCATCATATTCTTTAATAAATATTTCATAAAAAACATTAATCATGTTCGAATATTAAAAAATTTCAGAACATGAGTCACAAAATAATCCATAACTTTAATATGTCATTTCGAGTTTCCTCATTTTCTACTATAATTGAATTTGGTATTGTTAAACATATATTTGGGTGGTCCTGATGATCCCATTTTCAAAAATTCTTGAAATTCATTTTTATGATGACCACCCCCCCCCATTTAAAACATTCAATTGATAACTCGAGAAGAATCTCTTTCCCTTTCCTGGATTCAACTGAACGCTTCCCTTTTCCTCAGCAGGATATTGATTTATGACCTTAATTTAGAAATCTATAACAACTTCTTATCCCATTAAACTAATTTCCTTGGTTCTTTTTTCAACATCCTTGATACATATATCGTTTAATATACTTACCTTTATGATCATAATTACATGAACATCCAAAGAGATTCATTTCTATCACATATGGTGTATTAGAAAACTCTCCAAGGTTCAAGTGGTTAATCATATCTCCTAATAGTTTGTTTTGAATAACCACACATGTTCTCATTGCATATCACATTTCGTTTTATTTCTTATTAAGTGAACCACCACATTTTCCTTCACATCCAATGTTACTTCGCTGTCTGTTGAATCAATCCATTTACTAAAACCAAAATATTTTGTGTGATTGTATCAATAAAATCATCATATACTATCTTATGAGGAGGATAAAAACTATAATACACTTATCTGTGTTATCTCAAACTAGTTAAATTTTTCTAAAATAACTACGACTCTTTCTAATATTCTAACCATTGTGTTTATACACAACTTATCATTTATACATGGGTAACACCCTTACCTCTAATTTCATCTAAACCAAAATTTTATACCACCTATAAGTCCCCTGCCCTAATGTTACATAATCATGAGTAATGTTAGTAATTCACATAGAGTATCATTTTAGGTTTAGAGTTTTATAAAATTTTCCCATAACTATTATGTCACAACTCAAATACTACAATATAGACACCTCTACTTACTATCCAATTTTCAAAAAAAAACTTGATTTATTTTTCTTGATAAATTTTTTGATTACATTCATTTTGATTTATTCCTTCATATTACACAGATTTATAACCTCTGGAAAACATTTAAAAAACATGGGATGAACATAAAAATCCTAGTAAGGGATATAAAATATGTAATGAAACAGTTAGTCCATGAATAATTTAAACTCATGAAAACATTTTAAAAAAATCATAATTTAACCCATCAAACATAAACTCTTCATCATAACTTATGAAATCATAAGATACCTAAAAAATTTATTATAAAACATAAATCATAAAAGTAACTTGTGGAATCCAAATCATACTTACATTTTTTTCTTTCACAGTTACAAAGGGACTACCCTTCATGGTTACATTTGGAATACCCATCACATTATATTAACTAAATAAATTTGGAGAAACCCAAACGTTTAACTCTATCTCGTCACCCTATTCACTTGAGAGCTATCACAGGCCCATACAACCTTGGTTTACCACATAACCACCCATATATGTAAACAATTCCCAATAACCATGAAATAATAATAACACATAAAACATACATAAAAGGAAAATAACATTTCCAAATGACAACCCCAAAATATGTTTTAGGAAATTGAAAAAAAATTACTTACCAATAACCATTTTAAATACAAATATACATAAAAATATAATATGGTATTTATTTTACTTTTAAAAATATTATAGCCTGTAGAAGAAGCCAAATATCAAATAATGGTCATGACGACAGAAGATTTGTTGTCACTATGTGCGTTAAAAAACATTCCTTCTGTCTTTTAGTAAAATGATTCGTAGAAAAATATTCATTTCAAAAAACATTGAATAAAAATAAAATTCAAATGGGTTTGTTATACACTGTATAATATAAGGTGGTGTATATTATAAAAATATTCCTCAATGAAAGGACATTGAGACGAAGTCCCTCACCTTGAGTATGACTATTCACGTGAAGTATTTATATTCCTAATTAATACAATTAAATTATTTTACACTTTATTTAGAACCTTTTTCATGTTTATTATTAATTTTATATCCCTTATTTACATTTTTTAATAATTACATTATTATTTATGTTCATGTCGGATGTTTTGTCGATATTCGGTACTTGAGTCGAAAATGAAGTTATTATGATTTTAATAGTCCATGTGGTCATAAGTATATCATATTAGAATAAAATTCATCACATTAACATATCAATTATACCTGTAAATCCATTCATTAAATGTGGATATGAATAATGAATAGTGTTACAATCATTGAGAAAGTAAGTCGTACGTACGCATGTGTAAAGATTCCATTTTCAATGATCATTATGAAAAAATGGTAATTATTATTTTATCCTTACATAATTATAATAATATTAATAAAATCATATTACTCATTTAAAAAACTTATATACAGAGTAAAATTTATGTGGCAAATAAAAACTATTCAAATCACTTCGTGGAGGTGATTGTTCTTATGTACGCACGAACAATGTTATTATTATTATGTGCACAGAAATAAGAATGTAATCAATTTATTATTCTATTATAATGATAAATATATAATTAATATAAAATATAAACATTAATTCCATCATTTTTTCATGTATTGAGATATGATAATGAAAAACACACTATATCGGTTCGCGAGGCGGTAGTCCGCCGTACACACGAACAGAAAGTTTATTTCCCATTTGATGATATTGGAGACGTATTTAGGTGATGATATTAAAATAATAAAATATATGTATATTAATGATACTGGATTTATTATTTCAATATGATTGATGTGTAATTTAAGGATTCTGAATAAGAAAAAAATATAAATACTTAAAAAAATACCTCTTCTTTGGATGATCACCGTTGATGAATCCCTTAAGACCTATAAAGATGGTGTTATGCCTAAATTATGACCTAAAGAATGTGGGGAGAGATTCTAGAAAAGGATGTAGGTAGATCTTGGATGAACCAAATGGTATTGAAATTTTTTTAATAGAGAGGTATTGGTTCCCTTTTATTAGATAAGGGAGGGGCACCCTTAGAAGTATCAAACATATTAAATTAATATAAATTAAATTTCAATTTGAAATGGTCCAAAACTAGTTTATTTATAATATAAGAGGATTTTATTTCTAATACCAATAATATAATTAAAATCATACATGTTTTAAATATATTTTAATCATTATCTTTTTGTTTTAACCCTTATTTTACTCTTTTTAATCTTCACGTGATATCATGTTATTTACACTTTGTGGGTTAAAACAATTAAAAAATCCGGCCAAAAGACTAATTAATGAGTCCTTAATAAAATATTTAGATTTATTGAAACTTTTTCTCTGAATAATATATTTTTAGAAATTTATATCATTTAATTACATATTTTATATTTTAAAATATTAATTATGTCAATTATGACACCATTCATTACATAAATTTTATAAAATATCATAAAAACATGATTACTTTGAGAAAAATACATTACAGAAATCCTAAAAAGTCCTATTCATCCATAAAATATTTTTATGGAATCAATTAGTTAAAATTATTTTATTTTAATATTATTAAAATCATTTATTTGATTCGTTCTTTAATAAAGCTATTAATTAATCGTTATTGTGTCATGATTAAATTAAAATATTTAATTCCTAAATTTTAAAAATAAATTATGATTATGTAAGTAATATTTTTATTTTTATTATTCCTAAACATAGTCAAATATATAACTTATATAACCAAATATTAAAATTGGTTTACCTAGAACAGACATATTTAAGACATATTTTCTTTTTACTATAAATTATATGTTATAAATGTCATAATCACACCCAAGTGGATTGAAAAGGCCAACATTTCTTCCCAAGGATTTTATTGGTTGCAAATAACTCATACAATAATATTATGACAAGTGATAGGGTAATTTTATAATAATATAATATTAATTTTATCCTTATTTAAGGTAAAAAAATAATAAAGTTACTATTCACCAAAAAATATTTTGATCCTATTGGACAACATTTTTCATAATGGTTACAACCATTTACGTGAATTTTTTAAAATTAAATTCATAGGAGTGGTTAAATTTGGTTAAACACAAATCCTACCGACGAATTGAGAACACAGGTTTTTAAGTAAAACGTTCAAAAGTACACTTAGTTTTTCTAATTAATGTTAATTTGAAATTTCATCTAATTAACTACTTTGGATTAATTAATAAAACATAATATAATTATAACTTAATATAATTTATAAGTATAATCTAAAAATATAAATAAATCAAATGAAACGTCAATTTCGAATTACAATGCAGTACTTTTAACTATTCATTAAAATATGAATTTTATTAGAAAAATAAAAAATTTAAAAAAATGTAAATTTTGATGTCCAAATTAAAAATAATAAGTTTATATCATCAAATATAATAAATAAAATTGATAAAAACTATATTTAAAAAGGGTTCTCCATCAAAAGGCAGTAAAACTGTATTAAAAAAACAATCATTTTATCCGTAAAACTATATTTGTTCTTATATAATGTCTTGAAGCAAATAATATGAATATTAAACAGTAGATTGAAATATTATTTCATTAATATAATCTAACAAGGGAGGTTCTATTATTTTTTTAAAAAAAATTTATAGTTAAATATTTTCCAATAAAAAGACATCATTTATATTCAATTAGTTTTTATTTTCATTTCTAATTAATTTGGTAACAAATGAATCATTATATAAACATGTGTAGACCATAGTTTTATAATTGAGTTAATACTGTTCATTATCTCTATTCTAATGGCTAGGCAATAAAACTTATATTAAATAAAAATATATAGTAGTTCATTTATGCTCGATGTGGCATGTCATGTACATTATCAAACATTGTGTTTCCTTTTAAAAACATGGGATGGTATAACATTTAATTCAATGTGTAACACACCGAGATTTTGTGAATTGTTTATCAATTTAATTTATCGTTTTTTATATTTGTCATTTAACACAACACCCGATATATCTTATATTATGTGAATGCAATAATTCAAACATTCCATTCACATGTCACTGACATGGCTTGCACTACATGCAACCCCTACTTGGTTTATGTTACATGCAACACCGAGTTTCTACAAAGCATCATTTTATTCTTATAATTATTTAAATGAGATAAATCTAACATATACATTAATCCTAGTAATATAAATAGTATTAACTACTTTTAAAATATTATTTATAATATTTTTATATAAATAATATTTATTCATAATGGAATATATAATTTATGGTATATACTTTATGTGTTTAAAAATAGTATTTCCTCAAACGAATCGCTTTTTTATGTCCTTATATAGACAATAATAAAATTAATTTTAGACACTTATTGAAATTTAAATTGACAAAATAAACACAACTTTTGAATTTATAATGTTTACATTATCTTTCCATGAAATTTGGGGATTTTTCTAAGAAACATCATTTTTTGATGAATAGTGAAAATAATACATTTAGTTAAAAACTTCCTATTTGTTTAAATAATTTTTAATGTTGAATTATATTTTATTTTTTTTATTATTTCAATAGATCAATTATACATCTAGTAATACAATTTATGTCATTATAATCAATTTCACATTGAAAATGAATATAACAACATAATAATGTTTTAAAAGTTTTTTCTATTTTAAAAAACTATTATTTCATCTCATTTATGGGATTAGAATTCATATTAATATTTCAACTTTTTTGAGTTAAATTTAGAAACAAGGATAATGTTTTTTAATATTTATAATATTTAGTGTCTAATAATATTATATTATTTTTTGACCAAAAATATTAGTAAAAGTGATTAAAATTAATTACAGAGATTAAGGTCAAAATAAGCGTAATTATTGACTAAACCATAAAATTATGGGAAAAATGAATTTTATGAACTATTTTATTTCCATATATAGACCATATCCTCCCTTGTATCAAATTTGGATCCATATGACATGTGAAAAATATGTATGGAATTCCTTTGTCAAAATATTACAAGCGTGCCACTCCTTCTCCACTATAAAATGCATCATCTCCTCCCAATTCATCACACCTCTAAAACCACATAGTTTAAGCCATTATATTCCAAATACACTTCCCAAAATACATTATTTCATCATTTAATCCTCCCTTTTGGAAAAATTATTCCAAAGAATCTGTTTGGCGAAAACCGAAAGTATTTACACGATTAAGAGGTAACACCATTCCTCAATCTTATTTTTATTTTCTTTCTCCACTACCGAAATTCATATTATTCGATGATTATATAAAAAACATTATCTTAAATATATTAGTAATTTTTATGATTATATTTAAACAAAAACATACACAACAACCATCTAATTGGTAAAAAACATACCATGTATGTGAATGGAGAACTACCATGTCACAAAATGGTGATTGTTTGTTCATATGTTTCTACAACTCCTGGTGAGAGTTATGATGGGGAAATTATATATATATATTAAATATGATATTTATAATGTATTTAATATGATTTCATTTTTTAAAAATATATATATTTATACTCTACATTTGGATTAAGTGTGATAATTTAATTTGAGAACGTGTGGACTACCACCCCATCAAAGAGATGTGATTCATTCACACACTATAAGGAATGTATTAAGAATGGGTGTAGTGAAATTATATGATATATTTTACATGATAAAATTAATTTAATTATATTATATACATATATACATATATTTCATTTTCTTTATTTCTTTCAATACGATATAAAAAATGTAAATAGCGTTAATGCATACATGCGACATACCCTCTCCACGAATGTTGTATTCTATTTCATACTTCTATATCCTATAGATTATTATAATACAAATATACTAAAAATAAATTATATTTATATCATTTTTTACATTATGGAAATTATTATATAAATATAAGGAGAAAAAATATAACAAATTAAGACACAAGCGAAGAACAAAGAAGATATTATCGAAAATGAAACCTTAACGTGGAATTGTTAACAAGAAGGTAATATAATGATGTAATGAAAACATATTTGGTATTAAATATAATAATATTATTCATTTATAGATATAAATGAAGTTATATTTATTATAAATTAATATTTAATTAGTATGAAGTGAGTCAAGACATAATGTAATTGAAATTTATCTCACTTTTTATATCTATGAGAAACATACCATGATCACTGTTTGTTTCTTTTCTATGGTATATATACTAAAAATGAATGTATTATATGATTCTAATTCTTAAATATATGGTTATTTACATATCCATTCTATGATATTTAATTCCTAAGGTTTATGTATCAAACCCTACAAAAAATGCATGATTGTTTTGTATCAATTTACCTTCTTTGAGACACATGCCATGTTATGAACATTTATTTTTATATGAGGTATAAATACTGAATTTGTTATGTTAAATCATGAATACCCTTACATTAATGATATTTTAAGATTAATCTATTTTCATTTTCTTAGATGGGGAGTATGGTTTATAGTTACGATTTAATAGATGATTATTCAAATAATCTCATTGCTTTTTGAGAATTTTTATGATTATGCTTCCTTTGTCAAAATTTACTGATCAATCTCTTGAGAACACTCATAAATTATTATAGCCACTAGTTTCACATGATATATTTTTTTATCAGTACCATTTTTCCACTTTTTGTTACTTTTGATAACTTAGAGAATGTTTTTATGAAAGTTTGACTTAAATTCTCTCTTCATTACGAAATATGTATTCTTTCAAATCCATGATTTATAAAAGTGTTTTAATTTTTTTACTATTATAATATAATGATAAAGGAAATTATTTACCATATTTTACCTTTTAAAACAAAATGGCTCTCAAAAAAGAATTTTATTTTCATTTTATTATTGAGGCACTTTTCTAAACCTTTTACTGTGAAAAAAAGAATGTTCCTCTTGTACAGATTTACCCTCCTTCATGAACACCATTACCTTGAAGATTTATTTACACTATTATGATGTTATTTTATTTTTCAAAAAAAATCCATAATATTCTACAAATTCATTTTTTAAGGTGATTTTATATTAAACTAATGTTCAAAATGATTTCAAATTCTAATTCTATGTTTTCAAAGTATTTTCAATGAAATTATTTTTAAAAAATAAAGATTTTTTTATATGTTTTAATTGCAAATGGTTTTCAATATAATTTTCAATACTTATTTATAATCTTTCAAAGTCCTTTCAAAGAAATTATTTTCAAATAATTTTCAATCTACTTTTATAAATTTTCATGGTAAATGGTTTTCAAAAAGATTTCAAGCTCCACATAAAAGGTTTTAATGGAAATTGTTTTCAAAAGGATTTTAAAGCCTTATTTATATGTTTTAAAGTCATTTCATGGAAAAAAAATTCAAAAAGATTTCAAGATCCTTTTTATAATTTTTAAAGGGTAATTATTTTCAAAATTATTTTCAAGACATATTAATAATCTTGAAAAGTTTTTTTAATGAAATGGGATTCAAAACATTTTCCTGATTTAATTATATTTTTTGAATGGAAATGTTTTTAAAAAGTTTTCATTCTATTATTATATGTTTTTAATGGAAAAGGTTTTCATTTTTTTCAAATATTTCTATATAACCTTTCATGCTTATTTTCAAGAATATGGTTCTCAAAAAAAATTGTTTTGAAGAGTTTTTTTTCTATAAATAAAGGGTACCTTCTTCTATAAATCATATCAAAATATCATTCAAAGTCATTTTCTATCTATTATGAAATATATTGATGTCACTCATTACCTTCTAGTAAATTAGCCCAATGTTCCATTTAAATTATTTCTTTAATGGTTTCTATTTTCACAGAATAATGGTTTTAAAACCATTTCTATTTTATAAGTTATATGCTTATGAAACTCACTTCCCAGCATAGGTTATTCTATGATGAAATTATTATGAAACCAATATTTTTTCTAGAGTTTTTTACATGATTAAATGTTTATGATACTAATTTCATTTCATGGGTTATGATATGATTTATAATGATCTTGTGGAACATGTATGTATTATTTAATTATTAGATGTTTGGGACCTATATCTCCCTCCAATGCATTTAGTAAATATTTTTATCTCATGAGATACACTAATATGGACTTGGGAGTAAACATTGATTACTAAGATAGCCATGTGAGTGAACCATGACTTACAAAATGATATAAAGAGTGAAATCCTGCTACTAATATGGCTATGGTAGTGAACCATGTCGACCAATATAGTATGGGGAGTAAACCCATAATACCATGATGGGCTTGGCAGCGATTCCCTGACTAATATGTAAATCATTATATATGCTTATGTTTTTTCCACAATTAAGTGTTTTGTTACTATGTTATTCTTTTATGGATTACAATAATTATTTAATTATAATTAATATCTTATAAACTACCATGATTTATGAAATGATTCATGTTTATGATTTCATGATATGTAGGGTATTATCTTCCAGTGTTTTGATCATGTTCTCATACCACTATACTTATGATTATTCTTACATGTTTCCTTTATCTTACCTTATGTATAATTTGATCTCAGCCCTTTCTTATTTTTCCACTCCCCAATATATGAAGAAAGGTTTTATGTATGATTACTAAATGGGAATATCTTGATAAAAGATTGTGAATATCTTTCACCATACCAATAGAATCTGTTCCATGTTTCTAATGAAACTAAACTATTATGGTCCTCAGGTATGACTTTTTGTAATATGTTGAATATTCATAAAAAATGATGTAATATCTATGTATGTTAATCCTGGGGTTCTATAGTTGGCATCAAAAGAAAGGTTTATTCGACCTTTGGAAACTAGCATTAGAAATCATTAGTGAGATCCCTAGGAATAATTATAAGGATATTTCTAGGGAGGAATCTAAGGATAATTATTAGGACAATTTATTGTTTAGTAAAATATCCTATAATTTGGCAAAAGGATAGTTTGGGTGGTTTCGTTGAAATGAATACTGGTCTGGATACTACAAGTGGATATGGTTATGAAATAGATATACCTAGGCGTAATAACTCCAAGATGAATTTCCGATCTTATCTTGGGGTAATCTCGTACCCAAAATGAGGCATTTCTGCACACCTGGTTTGACAATCTCAGAGGAAATGTTTTTAAAATTAAAACACTTTTCATAAAATATTTTAAAGGAATGAGAAATAAGTTTTCTATGAATAACCTTGGATGATCCTAGGGTGTCATAGATTAAAGAAGGTTTCATCAGTCATAAATCATATAAGTAATTATTTTCATGACTACACGGTTTTTCACTATGATAAATAATTATCACACCATGATTTATAGTTTTAGTCAATGGTAGGAACCAGAAGGAACTTGATTAATGTTGAATCTAATGAAAGATTTTATGATGATTAGTAATGTGGGATGATCACTGGAATAAAATCTATTTTTATCATGCCAAATCATTTTTCCAAGAATATGGATAACAATTTTCACATTAACCAACTCTCAGACTCACCAAAGAAGAGAAGGAAGGAGTTCAATGGGAGTTCAGGTAATAGGGACCATCGAGGAAAGAAGATTCAGTTCCTATATGGTAATAATGTGGAACGAAGAACCCAAGTTAATGTGTTAGAGGGACATTAATATTTTTTTGTCTATTTTAATGAAGGACACCAACCATGAAACTGGAAAAGTAAAATGAAGTGATCAATTAAAAGAATATATTGGAATATTGGACTCCTAAAGGAATCATCGATGTTTAAATGTTTTTAGTGTAGAATGAATGGACACTATAAAAAATGATGTCCCATGTGGAATTCTTAATAAGATAATCAGCAAGGTGGCATGTTTAATGGTTATATTGATGCTGATGACGAAACTAAAGATAAAATGTGAATGTAATGAGGTATTATGTTATAAAATGTGGTATCCTTATTAATGGCTTAAGAATTCAGGGGAATAATAAAAGTTTTTATGTATTTAGAATAAATAATTATGAAAGGTGAAATATATAATGATTGTCTATTTAATATTTTTTCACAAATGATTTACAAGAATATGGTGAATGGATATAATGTAATAGAAGAGTGACTTAATGGGAAGGTTATTTTCCTGGAAAACATATTAGTAAGGGAACGATAACCCATAATATGTTCTTTATGTTATGATAATGTTGTTTGAATAAAGATCTATTAGATATAATTAAACTTGACGATGCTGATTACCTTGGATATGACGAAGGATTTGTTGAAAAATATTTTTTTTCTATTATGTATGAAGTTTACCACTTCTTGGATTTATGTAATATATCACTAATCTTTTTAATAAGGAATCATTCATGTTTTCAAAAAATATTTTTGGTAATTCATGTTATTATCATATTTCCGGAGAATATATGATGAGGTTATTCACATGTTTGGAATATAACAATGAAGGGATACTTTGTGATATATTTGGGTTCAATGTTAAGCTAATTTCATGACTTTATTTCTAATTTTTTAATATTTTCAACTTTATTAAGGGTTATAAGGTTAACCATTCATGAAAATTTTAAGTTAAACATCAGATGATGTATTTAGTTATTGAAATTATATTGAAAATCATTGTTAAAATTGAATTTACTAAATAACCTTATATTAAGGATTTATATCATAATTGTTTAGGAAATTATATTTTTGTAATTTAAAAAATAACATCATGTATGTTAGGTGATAACTATTCAAGTATGACAAATCCATAGGACTTGAACCCATGACCGAAGGACAATAAGGGTTTCATGCCTACCACTGGCCTATGTGACTTCCTAGTTAATGTGTAATTATTTATTAAAAATAAATATAAATGATGAACTTATAGAGTTAATTTTTATTATCAGAGATTAATCTATTAACCATATTTATTTTTATTTATATTTATTGGAAAATAGTTATACATCTCATTCTTTTATGGGACTCTATATTTTATAAATCTTTATTTTACTTCTTCTGGCATTAATGTTAATTTCAGGACTTCCATTTCTTGAAGTAATGCATTAATTAGAAATTGATAAAATCAAAACCCAATAATACAATCTGTTTGTAGAAATATATCAAGTATTTACATTTCCTCATGTTTTTGGTCAATAAAATAATTACTCAAACAAAATATCATGATGAAAAAATGGGTTTTCGTAATACTTTAATTTTTGTGGAATTAGTGGCCTTATAAATAATCATATATTTATAAAATTGGGGTCCTCAACTTTTCATTGATCTTTCAAATTTTTTTTATTGATGACCTCAATCACTCCCTATAAATATTTACGTTATTCCTCTATCCCCAATCTTCACTCCCAACCAATGTTCTTCTATGTGGAAACCTTCTATGTGTTACTTTCGATAATTGTTATGTTTCCAAATTTCCATTTTTAAGGAATGGTTTAGTATTCAATTTAAATATGTGGGTTTCTATGAATTAACCTTTAAATTATTAATCCTTTAATAACTGAGATGAATTTCTAGGGATAAATTCATTTTAAGGGGGTAGAATATGACACGCCGATATTTTGTGAAATTTATTTAGAATTAATTGAATATTTTTAAGATTTTACATATAATGAAATACCATATAAAACTTATATTATGTGAATTAAATTATTAAAACATTACATTCAAATATAACAATCCTTTCTTGTGCTTCACAGAACACTAACTTGTCATATGTTACATGCAACACATAGTTTCTACAAAGCATCATTTTATTGATTAATTTTTTAAATGATAAAATAATTACCTAGCCCTTAAACATAGTAATAAGAATATTAATAAATACTTTTAAAATATTATTTATAATGGTTTTATATAAATAATACATATTTATAATGGAATGTGTTATTTTTTGAAAAGCCTTTATATGATTCAAAATACTATTTTCATAAAGGAAATGCTTTTAAGTACCTCTTTAAAGAATAATATTATTAATTTTAGAGACACATAGATATATAATATTATTAAATAATCATCCTTTTAAATTTATACTGTCTAAATTATCTTAGGGTAATTTTTTTATATTTTTCCAAGAAAAATAATTTTTTATGAATAGTTAAAAATACTGCATTTTAGTTAAAAATTCCATTTAATTTAAATAATTAATAATGTTAAACTGTATTTAAAATTTGTTTTAAGATGAAATTTTATCAATTAAACATATATTAATACAATTTAGTTCATTATAATCAATCAAACTTTGAAATTGAATATTAAATCTTAAAAAATGTTTGATCAATTTTTCGTCATTAAGAACCCGTTATTTCATCTTATCTACGAGATAATCATTAATAATATTTTTTTGATTATGTTAGTAGAATATTAAAAAATGGAAATAATATATTGTAATAAGTATAAAATTTGGATTCCAGTATGATGAAATTAATTTTTGACCAAAAAAATTTGTAAAAGTTATTAAAATTACTTAAAGTGATTATAGTCAAATTAAGATTAATTAGGGACTAAACCTTACAATTAGGGCCCCAAATGACCTAGAAACATGTCAAAGATACATTTTATAGAAATATTTATACACTATACACCATTTTATTAATTTTTATCCACATGACATGTGAAAATCATGTATGTAATTTCTTTTTCAAAATATTATAAGTGTGCCACTCCTCCACTATAAAATGGTCTGCTCTCCTCCCAATTCATCACTCCTCTCAAAAAAATTATATTAGGTGAAAATATGACCAAAACACATCCCAACATCCCTCCCTTAATCATTTAATCATACATTTGGGAATAAATTCTTCCATGGGATCCTTTTTGTGAATACCAAAAGGACTTACCTGATTAAGAGGGAACGCCCTCCCTAAAACTCTTTTATTTTATTTTCATTCTCCAATCCCAAAAACCTTTTCATTCCATGTTTTAATAACAAAAAAAGAATATTAAATATAATATTACGTAATTATTCTAATTTTTATACCTAAACATACACACACCACCATCTAATGGGTAATGAACATACTGTTTTTCTGAATGACGAACTATCTCCAAACAAAACGATGATTGTTTGTTCTTCGTTCACAACCTATCATGGTGGGAATTAGGATGTGATATCAAATTAGATATATTATATATTATATATTATATTTATAATTCATTTAATCTTATTTAATTATTTTACAACACATATCATTGTACTTTCCCTTTGGTTATATAAGTTTGTTTGAGGAAGTGTGGACTACCACCCCTTCAAAGAGATGTGATTAATTTCACAATAAATAGAATTTATTAAGGATGGGTGTGGGGAATTTATATGATATATATAAAATGATAATGATAATTTAATAATTTTATATAAATATTTATATAAATATCATTTTCATTATTTCATTCAATACAACAATAAAAACTTAAACATCGTTCATGTGTGCATATGATTTACTATCTCCATGAACAGTCTGTTATATATCATAGTTCTCTATAATATAGATAATAATAATAAACTTGTAAATAATATAAATGAGGGGCTTTTGGACATGGGATTCCAAGGTCCCCAATTTACTCGGTGTAATAATCGACGAGGTGGTAGTCGTATATAGTGCAGATTGGATAGGTGTTTGACAAACCTTCAAGGCCTTGAATATTTCTATAGTATTGTGGTCACCCATATATCTCGGGGTATTTCGGATCACTCGCCTTTTCCCATGGATCTGAAGGTTGGAAGTGTAGATAGTAAGGCTTTTTTTATTCTGTAAACTAGAATAGTAAGGAGGGGTTTATACAAATGTTAAAAGATTCATGGAAGTAGGAAATTGAGGGTAGAGACTGGGTGGCATTGTCTAGACATTTGAGAGACTCAAAATGATATTATCAAGTGGTCTAGAGATGCTTCTGATTTGGATAGCTCAGTTGAGTCTCTACAGGAGGAGGTCGACTGTTCAGAAAGGCTGCTGCTTCAAAACTGGGATGATTCAATATGTCTCAGACTTTGTGATAAGAGAACTTTCTCGTTCAAAGACTTCTAGAGGTGGAAAGTGGCCTTAGGAAGAGGGCCAGGGTAAAATGGCTCAAGGAAAGAGATAGGAATAACTGATTCATCCATGATTGTTTGAAGGAATGTATCAATTCTAAGGTTAATATAAGATTATAGGATGGCTCATTATCCTCTGATTTGGATGTTGCTGGTAATATTGCTCTAGAACACTTTAATCTTCTTTTAGCAGATGGTCAGGAAGGGCTGTCCGGAGAGGGGGATTACAATGTTGAGCAGGAGGAGTTATTTCGAAATATATCCAATAGGGTTTTCAAAGGGAACAATGAGTTTCTGAAGGCTGTCTCGTCCATGGAGGTGGTTAGGGGGTGGTTCGTAGCTTGTCCTCATAGAGTGCTCCCAGTCTTGATGGGTTACCTGGGGATTTTTATGTGGTGGCTTGGGGATTTCTGGGCAGGATTTCACTAAGGCAGTTCAGGATTTTTTTAGGGGGGGTGCCCTCAACCAGGGTACATGTGCTTCTAGAATGGTGCTTGTTCTAAAGTAAAATACCCTTCTTCTATTTTGCAGTATTGAACAATTTGTCTACGAAACGTCTCATACAAGATCTTGGAGAGTCAATTGGCGAGGAGGCTTAATAAGTTAATTCCCAGTATCATTTCTCCTGAACAACATGGATTTGTTCAAGGTAGAGGCATCGAGGGAGCAATGGGTGTAGCCCAAGAGATGCTAGAGGATTTGAACAAGAAAGTGGTGGCTTCCAATTTTATTCTGCAGGTTGATATGGAGAAGGGGTATGAAAATCTAGAATGGAGTTTTATAATTTGAGTCATGAGGGAACTCGGTTTCCATGAATGGGTTTTGGATTTATGCTTTCATTGTTTTCCTCTACATGTATTTCCATTTCTCTCCTTGGAAAAGGATTTGGTATTTTCAAGAATGTGAGAGGGGTGATGAAATTGGACCCCCTCTCTCCTTCCATGTTCTTTATTTCCCAGGAAGCTTTATCTCAAAACCTTTATAGAGGGATACAGGAACGGAGGATTCTGCCTTATAGCTCACAAAACTCGGACGGATCCCTTTTTCACCTGTTGTTTACGGAAGATATTTTGATTTTTCTTACTGGCAGGAGATAGTCTTTGACTAATCTTATGCGGATCATGGGAGACTATGGTACTATGAGTTTCCAGCAGATTAACAGCAGAAAAAGAAATGTTTTTATCTCTACAAAAAGTCCAAGGAGGAGGGTCTAGAGTATATAGAAAATTATGGGCGTAAAATATAAGCAACTGCCAATATTGTATCTGGGGGCTCCTATCTTTACTGGCAGGGTGAAAAAGGCCTTCATTTAGGATCTGATCAATATGTTTATTGGGAGGATCTTCAAATGGAAAAACAAGTTTCTCTCCTTTGGTGGCCAGGTGACTTTGATAAATAGTGTGATCTCGTCGATGCTGATGCATGTGTTATTTATCATTACCCCTCCTTAGGGGACCATTTCTACCATGGAAATGATTATGAATAGATTCTTGTGGGACACTAATGACTCTGGAAAGGCTCATTGGTCCTCAAGGGCTCGGTTGGCGAAACCAGTTGAGGAAGGAGGTGTAGGGCTAAGAGATTTAAATATTTCCATACAATCGATGCAGGCACGGTTAGCATGGGATTTACTAATGGGAAAGTCGTTGTGGGAAAAAAATATGAGAATTAAATATGGAAATAATTGGGAGGATTGGAACAGGAGGAAATTTTCTAGGATGGGGAGAGCAGTTGTGTTTCATTTGTAAATTTTTTAGCACTTGTCTCGCTAGGTGGTTGGTTGTAGAGAGGTGAACCTTTAGATGGATAACTGGCTCTGAGAGAAGCTATTTTTCTCGGGTTATCCTGGTCTGGATTTTTCTGTGACAGAGTCGTGGTACCATCCCAAGTTATTGGAGTCCATTACCAGCCATGATCAGAAGAAGCTAGTTAAAGATATTATTCATTCGGATGATGAGGATAGGTTATGTTTCCCCAAGGTGAAATCAGGGGTATTTAGCAGCTATGATTATAGATGCCAGATTTCCCAACAGGGAAGCCAGGATGAATGTGGTGAGTGGCTGTGGTGCAAAGAGCTTCCCTCAAAGATGAATTTTCTGGTTTGGTGAGATAGATATCAGGCCTTTCCGATGGCTGATAACATCCAAAAAAAGATATTTCCTTGGAGTCCAGGTGTGTATGTTGTGGTAGTCCCAAGAGGGAATCGGTTTTTCACCTTTTTCTCAGATGCAAATGGGAAGGTATTCTCTGGAGCAGTTTGGATAGTAGGATATATTTCAGGTCTTTCTTTAATTCTATACTGTAGTTTCTAGGAAGGTGGTTCATGGGAGCCGGGCCTAACAGAATAGTGTCCGAGTTTCGGTGCTTCATTTTAACCTCAATTTGCTGGACAATTTGGGAGGCGTGGAACAAAGCTAGATGGGAGGTCAGACCCTCATATTTTCTTCGTATAATGCATTCTAATGGGATTCTATGTGAGGTAATTTCTCTAATTAAGAGGGGACCGAACTATTCTGGGGGTTCTAATCATGTGTATGGTTCGGTGTGCCATTCGAAGATGCAGGGGGGTTGGGTAAGATGGTAGCCCCTATAATTGGCCTTAAACTGAATGTTGACAGGTCATTCATGAATGGATTTATGTAAGGCGGTCTGGTTTGGGACAACATTGGATCTATGTTAATGGCATTTATCAGCTTCCACGGTCCGGGGAACTTGATGGGGGTGGAGGTATGGGCGTTATATACTGGTGTTATGCCATGCGAAAGGTTATCGTTTCTGATCATGGAAGTGGAGTCGGACTCTGAGGTGCTGATTTAGGCTCTCTAAGGGAGAGTTTATGTCCCTTGTTGTTGGACATACTTGGTTCGTGCATGTGGAGTAGAGATTTTTAATGATTGTTTTGTCTGTCTTATCCCTAGAGAGGTCAACTTTTCCACAGACGATATTTCTCGTGGATGTAGTCTTGACAACCGATTAGTGATCTTCTCTACACTGGGTTCTCTACCTCAGGAATTTATAATCTTTGTGCTATGGGATGATTTGGGGATCCATCATTTTAGACCTCCGTGATCTTGTAATGTAATGTTCCTCTCTTTGAAAAAAAAAATCAAAGTTCATATATTACCCGAAGTGAAATGTTAACAATGAATTTCTAATAAGAGTGTTATATAATTTTATAATAAAAACATATATGGTATTACATATAATAACATTATTATGTAAAATATTTATAATAAAATTATATTTATTATACATTAATCTATAATTTTTATGAATATTGTCAAGAAATAATGTAATGGAAATTCATCTCACTTTTTAAATCTGTGAGATGCATTCCATGTTCACCACTCTTTTCATTTTTGTGGTGTATATACTTAAAAATAAATTTAATATATGATTATTATTCTAAAATTTATGGGTATTTACACATACATTCAATTATCTTTCATTGATGGGTTTTATGGTTCAAAAGATACCAAATTGGTAAGATAGTTTTGCCTGAATGTACCTTCTTTGAGATACAATCCATGTTATGAACCTATATTTTTATATGCGGTGTACATACATCATTTGAAATGTTATATAATGAAACTAAATCCTTTAATTATATTTTAAGTATTATATAATTTTATTTTCATAAATGGGGAGTATGGTTCAAATTTACATACTAATAAGAGTTTATAGAATCTATCTCATCACTTTTCAAGATTGTTTAAGAAAATTCTTCATTTAATGAAATCTATCAATCCATCTCACAAGAAAACTCTTGAATTATATTATCCTATGGTTTTAAATGATATATTTATATATTATTATCATTTTTATACTCATTGGTACTTAATATTACTAAGAAAATGTTTTTATGAAATTCTTACATTAATTCTCCCTTCGGTCAGAAATCTGAGATGTTTCAAAACCACAACATCAATAAGAATTTTCAATTTTTTTAATATTATCCTATGATATAAAAAAAATTACCCATGTTTTTCCTTTTTAATATAAATATTTTCTAAAAATGAATCTTCTTTTTATTTTCTAGTTAAGGATCTTTTCAAAACATTTTACAGTGTAAAGGAATGTTCAACATAAACATATTTACACACCAACATGTTCCTCACTCCATTAAATCCTTCTTTACAATATTACAACGTTATTTTTTAAAATATAAATTTTTCCTAATATTTTCCAAATTGATTGGTTTAAAGTGGTTTTTAATGAAAAATGTTTTCATATTTATTTCAAGTCCCCTTTCTATGATTACAAATTATTTTCAAGGAAATGGTTTTTAAAGAGTTTCCATGATTATTTTATAAGTTTTCAATGAAAATTATTTTCATAATTATATAAAATAATTTTTTTATGTTATAAAATTATTTTAAAAAAATGGGGTTTAAATCTCTTTCAAGCCCCTTTTATATGTTTTCATGGAAAATGATTTTCAAAATGAATTTACATCCTCATTTATAATGATGAAAACACTTTTTAATGAAATAGTTTTTGAAATGTTTTCTAGATACATTTTTTTGATTTCTAGGAAATTGATTTTCAAAAATATTCTAAATCCATATTTATATGTTTTTAATGTATTTTATATGAAATGGTTTTCAAAAAAATTTCATGCTATATTTTTAATTTTTCAAGGAAAATGGTTTTAAAATTGATTTTCAAGATTTATTTATTAATTATAAAATTAAATTAAATGAATTGGTTTTCAAAATTTCATCAATATTTATTTATAATCATCCAAGGAAAATGGCTTTAAAAAATTCTTCAATATCTCTATATATGTTTTTAATGGAAAATATTTCTAAAAGGATTTCAATTTTTTAATAATTTTACATATTTATTTTCAAGAAAATAGTTTTCGAAAAATTAATGTTTTATAGATCCCTTTTCAAATATGAAAGTAAATTTTCTTCAAGAAATATTTTCAAAATATCATTCCAAGTTATTTTCTATCTAAGATGACATCTTATGATCTTACTAATGCCCATAATGAAAATTACCCAAAGGTTACATCAATATAATTTCTTGAATGGTTGATGTTTTGACGCAATGATATTTATGGAACACATTTCTCTTTAATGGGTTATATGTTTATGAAATCGGATTCCTTTCAGGGTTACTCTTTCATAAAATGATTATGAAACCTATATGTTTTTCCTATGGTTATGACATGATTACAAGTTTAGGATACCCATTTAATTTCGTGGGTTATGATATGATTTTTAATGATATTGTGAAATATGTATGTATGATTTCAGAATGATATGGGTGGGATTTATTTCTCCCTCCAATGCATTGGGTAAAGATTTATATATAATGAGATAGAAAAATAATGTCTTTGAAGTAAACCTTGACTAATAATATGGCCATAGTAGGGAACCATGACTACCAAGGTGGTATGAGGAGTGAACTCATGTTATTAATATTTTTATTGGAGTGAACCTTGACTACCAAGATGTTATGGGTAGTGAACCCATAATACCAAGATGGCCATGGAAACAATGCCTTGACTACTATTGAAATCATTATATATGATTATGTGTTTTCTATAATTCCATGTTTTATTCCTATGTTATGATTTCATGGCTTATTTTCTTTAGTTCTTTAGGATTTACATCTTATAAACGACCATGATTTATACCATGATTTATGTTTATGATCTTATGATATTCATGGTATGATCTTCAAATGTTATGATCATATTATTATTCCCATATGATAATGCGTATTCTTACGTGTTTCTTTTATTTACCCATATTGAGAAATCAAGATCACCCCTTTATTATGTTTACATTCCCTAGGTTATGAATAAAGGTTTTAAGTATGACTACTAAATGGTAATATCTTTACGTAAGATGATGAAGATCATTCACTATACTTGAAGAATGTGTTCCATGTTTCCAGGGATACTAAACTTTTATGGTCCTCAGAAATGTATTTTTGTACTATTCTGAATATTTTTCTAAAATGATGTAATATTAATTTATGTTAAGCCTCGGTTGCTATACCATGTCCATGGTGTAGCGATATTTATTTCAGATAGTCAGTGAAATACATATCAAGAATATAGGTAGATGACATAGATGTTAAACCTTTATGATGATATACTGTGATATATTTGTTATATTACATTGTTTGCATTCATATGTGGTTATAACTACCAAAATCATGATGTAGATGGAAATTACATTACTTTTGTGGAATACTTAATACATGAAAAAAACAGACACCCAAAGACTGTATTAGTTTAGTGTCTTTGGAAACTCAAAACATAATCTTCTAATCATGGTGAAAGATCTTTAATATCTCCTACAAAGATATTCTCTTTTTGTTTTCTTACCTAAAACCTTTCATTATATCCTATGGAAAAGGAAACATAGAGAGTGTGAGCTCAAATGCTCATTATGGGTAAACATGGAGAACATAAAACAATCCATAAACATTTGAACGTAAAAACATGAACATGACATAAATCTTAGCAGTACATAATGTATAGATCATAAATTAACATTAATCATGATAAATTAGCATGTCAATAAAGCATGTAATTATGGAAAACCATTAAGCACATGATATGATTTCCATGGTAGCCAAGGAATTGTTTCCAAGACCATCATAGTGGACAAAGTCCGTTACTGAACTGGGTTTACATGTCGTTCCAGCCCTGTATTACTGAACCGGATATTCTTTCCATTTCAGCCATGTCTATCTCATGAGATATAAATCTTTACCCAATAAATTGTAGTGAGATATAGGTCCCACACATCAAAAATTATACCATTCTTATGTGTGCCATAAAATAATAATTCATACATCATTGCATAACCCATGTAATGAAAATGGGATTCTTAAACATCATGCCATCATTACATAATCCATATAAGATAATGGAATTCATGAAAATAATTCCATCATAACATAGTCAAATCAATTTAATAATGGGGATATAAATAGAACCCTATATTATCTTATATGGAAAATAAATTTTATAAAACACTTGTACTCCATTCCTGAAGAAAATATCATCTCTTCATAAAAAACATTTTTTCATTTCTCAATATATCATAAAATTTTAAACTAAAAGAAGTTAATTGAAAATAAACATGAAAACTTGTAAAGGGAGATTATTGGAAATAATTTTCTATGAAAGCATAAAAATCCATTCATGCCGTATAAGTTAAAAAAATCATTCTTCTTGTACTTTGGCCGGAAAAGTCAAAAGGTAGCTCACATGGTAAACAAAAGAAAAATTCCTTCCATACCATGTGGTAAAAGTCAAAAAAGGGTGAACATGACTTTAAACATACATGGAATAGTAGTAAACATTTTATGATAGCATTTTTAGAATCCATTTTCATGGATGATAAATATAATCCCAATAAATACTTACGAATAAACAATCTTGGATAAAATAATATTGCAAAATTATCCCTTACCATATGTCTGATTTCTTTCGTATGTGTCTGAAACTCCTGTATAGTGGGTTAGAACATATTATTAACTTGTAACAGAACCAAAATAATGTTTAAAACATCATATATGATTCACTTAGGTCATTATATTACCCGTTCATTTGTCAATTCCATGTTAAAGCAATGTTTTGGGTACTATTCGTTTCATTTATCGTACGTATTTGGACTTGTCATTCTTGATATTATTATTACATATATCATGATTTACTTACTTCAAGAATTTAAAACATGATTTATATATGATATATTTTAAGTATATGTATATATATATATAATAGATTTATAAATGAAATGAAACACACCGTTCCTAGAGACGGTAGACCGTACGTACGCATGAACGATGTTTTCACTTCCTTATTGAATTGAATGGATGTAAGTAAATAACATATACATAAATAAAATATCATTATTATGTCATATATTTCATTATTATTTATTATATATACTTTATAATCATTCTTGAATGGTTTACATGGAGAATGAATCTCATCATGTCGTGGAGACGGTAATCCGTACGTACGCACGATCGATGATATCGTTCCCATATTTATTGAATGGAATTGGAATGGATGATATAATATCTCAGAATTATTATTATGTTATAATAATCATATATAGTTATTTTTCCCACCATTATACCCATACAATTAAGGTGGTGGTGGAAAATAGATTACACCACGGCGTGGAGATGGTATTCTGTGCGTACGCACGCGCGGTAATTTCGTTTTCTGTAGGATGGATAGAAGGTGAAATAGGGATGTTTCATTTTTATAATAATATATTAGTATATGATTAATACTTATTTTATTACTTTATAATGAAACAAATAAAGAAGTGGAAGTAGAAGAAGAAATAAATTTTAAAGAATCGGTAAAGGATATTACCTCTTCTTCGACGCGCCTCTTAGAACCCACCTCTTAGGGCACTAAAGTTGGTCTTTGAAGATGACCAGAACCTCTAGTAGTTTTCTAGGGAGGTGGAGAAGATAAACAGACTGGTTTTGGCCGATCTTGAATGCTCAAAATGTTGTGAATAGGAGAGGGAGGTGCACTTTTATAAGGGGGAGAGGGGCACTTTTGGAAACCTCAAAAATATTAATTTATAATAAATTCAAACCACACTTAAAAACCGACACAAAATGACTAAATTAGAATATGAGATGAGATAATGTTGTAATATCATCAACCAATACAATTTTGAAATGTTTTATGTTTATTTTATACATTATCATTTTGAGTTATCTTTATTTAATCCATTTAATTTTATTTGTGGTAATAATATCCTAAATTTAAAATTGTTATATCAATTACTTATGTGTTGTGAATTGTCCTTAATTGGATAATTTGTGAAATTTTAGACCATATAAATATAAATTTATAATTTTTAAATATTTTTGTGAATTTTAAGTAATTTAATAATATTTTATTTTTATAAAATATCAATATTGTCAATTTTGACAATATTCAATTATTTGAATATAAATAAAATCTATACAGAATATATGTTCGAATAAAAATATTTAATAGATTTATAACATTTCATATTTTTCTAGAATATTCATGGAGCACATTAATTAGTTCATATAATATTTTTAATACCATTTATTTGATATTTCTCTTAATAAAATAATCACAACATCATTTCTGTATAATTATTTAATATACCTATTTGTTACATAAAAAGTAAAAAATATATTATGATGAATAAAAATATAATATATTTCATAATAATACTTTTACGCGAATTTATCATCTAAAAAACCCAACATTTAAATTGTTATAGTTATTAAATTATGAAGGTGAAAACTTTGACATCATTTAAAATAAAATAATATAAGTGCCATAATCAATTTTATAAGGCTCCAAATGGTCAGAAAGTCTACCCTTGGATTCTTGGATTCTTATGGTTTATATATACTCCAATAAGAATGTGTGTTAAGGTTTTTGGGCCTCTTGATGGGTATTAGTATGGTAATTAAAACTATGTTATTGATTTTTTTACTAAAAGCTAATTTTAGCATCATTAATGTATAAGCTATTGAACTAATTCAATAGTTTTTAAAAATTAAAAATAAATTACCATGATAAATAAAAACATGTCACCTTTAAAATGAGTATGTATAATTTAATTTATATAATGTATAACCTTATATTAAAAATAAATAAATTATTAAAGTTTGAGTAAGATATATTTCACATTTCATTAAATAAAATAAAATAAATTTCTTTATCACTTCCAAGTGGGATATAATAGATTCCATTTTGACCCAAGTATGTTTTCAGACTAAATATAATCATACAATTATATTATTACAAGTTTTAGGGCAATTTTATAATATTATATTTACCCTTAATTACCCGATTTACCTTTAACTATAGTAAATAAAATTTACAGTAGTTACTATTCATAATGATGAAAACCAAAATTAGCATATTAAAATAATTTGAACCCACTGATTCCAAATATGGAATCCATTTTTCAAAATTCAATGCACAAAATTTGTAGTAATTAATTTTAAATTTATCCCATTGTTAGGAAAACGTGTTTTAATAGTTAAAACATTGCAAAAGATTGAAATGATTTTACATATGAATTCAATGTAAAATTAATGTTAATGACATAAATTATATTAAATGGTAACAATATATTCTATTTGTATTTTAAAACCATTCAATATTATTATTTTCAATATAAATTATCACAATGAAAAAAGTTGTTTTTAATTAAAATATAGCGCATTTTTACTATTCATTAAAATATGAAAGTTATCAGAATAATATGAAAAAATTTTCCAATGTAACTTTTTTTATCCTGATTAAAAATAAGAATTTTATTTTGTCAAATTGAACTTATAAACTTGTCAAAAACTATATTTAAAATTGGTGCACCATCAAAAGGCGGAAAAACTCCATTTTTGAAAAATACTTATTTTACTTGAAAATTTTATTTTGTTCACATACCATGATCTAGAAAATGTGTAAGATGAATGATAATGTTATAAAATTCAAAATTTAATTAATAATATTCATAACATCTAGTTCATAATAATATTATAATAATATATCAATTAGTGAAACTCGGTATTGTGTACAACACACTCTATCAAGGAAGGTTTCTCCTACGTGTAAAGAAAGCCAGGTCAGGGTTGCATGAAGTGAAAGCTTCCTTTTCTGTTAGATTTTATAACATAAAAAGAACTTATTTCATTTATACATTGAATAATATCTATACTCAATGTTGCATTGAATAATTTCTACCAAACAAACATGAAATTGTGTGTTACAAGCCAAGAATAGTGTTGTGTATACTACAAGATAATACGGTGTTGCGTATAGAACAAGCTAATCTTGGTGAAGAGTACAAAAAAGCCATTAAAGAAATTAAAAAGAATACTTCTTATAAAATCTCGGGGTGTTACATTCTACCCACCTTAAAATGAATTTTACCCTCGAAATTCGTGGGAGTTATTAATGTTTTTATACATGAAAGATTCTTTCATAGAAACCCACATCGTAAAAAGGAATACTATAACTTAATTTTAAAAAGTAAAAGTTAGAAACATAACTATGACCCAATGTAACTTAGCACTGGGTTTCCACATAGGAGAATATAGGTGAAAATATGGATATGGAGGAGAAATCTAACGATCATGTTTTGATTAAGAGTGGTAGAGAACATGGCTATGAAATATCCAACAATCAGAAATCCATAAATTTGTAATGATCTAAGGTACCATCTAGTTCATCTTATATGAGAGTTCATAGATAACATTTTTAGTTTTCAAGATCATTTCCCTTATGTTGATGACTTTTTGAATTAAAAGAAACTCTTACTTGATTTTGGTACAATCTCACCATTGTTCGTGCCTTGAAAAATTTCCACTTCATCTCTTAAAGAAATGAAGTTTAATTTGTCTTTTTTGAAGTGTTAGCAGATCATGCGATAGAATGATAGGTCATTCCGTATGTATCAAACATATGGTTAGAAAAAGTTATTAAATATACATAAGTACATCTATATGGATCCAAAAATGGACTTATAGTCCATCTATCATACTAGTTAATAAAATAAAACTAGTTTCTACTAACCAAGGACTTCATGTAGATAAGTGGTAGGCGATAAAGGCATGTAGCAGTTTAGTTGTGGGTTCGATTCCTGCATCCTTGTCCGACTTGATGGGGTGTCGGCCATCCTGCAGGTTGTCCCTTTTCTAAAACTATACTATTATAATATTCAGAAATAAAATTTAAAAAATGTGTAGCCTTAATCAATACTATCTTATTTCCAACTTAATCAATTCCAACCTTAAGACTTATCCAAAATACTTCTTTCAATACTCATAGTATAAAGAAAACGATTACTATAAAGGCCATATAAGAAGAACATGAATATATCATAAGATATATTGTTTTGGTCACATTATAAACATGTAAATATCTTAATCATGTATTCTCTTGAAACATGAATTACCATATAACCTTAATGAAAACATGAATGCTGTCAAAAGTTAATTCATTCTACATACCAACATCACACAATTTTTATATACTCAAACCATGATATCACTTTGTCCTTATATCAGTCATGAGATCATGAATACTATCAAACATATTATTTTCTCCTTATCCCTTCATTATAATCTTATCATCTTCCTTCCAAAAATATTCCAATCACTTTTCATGGTTACCAGTACCATATAATTATTGAAAACTAGAACAAACCAATACCTAAATATTTTAATATTACATAATACTATAAATGATATTCCATAATACTATTTTGAAATCACATTACATAGAAACTTAATCATTCCACAACATCATGGTCATACTCAACATCACAAATGGTGATTGCATTTGACTTCCCTTTGTACTTTTCCTTAAGAGTATGTTGATATCGATCATCATTAACACATGGATTAGGTCATTGGTTAGCATAATTACCCATTTACTTTCACTTGTAGAATTGAAGTGTTGATGGTGCTTTCTCTGTAGTCTTTTCTTTATTCACATCATTAGCTACCCTTTTTCCATTACTTCGACACTCAGCTTCTTGATGACCTTCTTTTCCACACTTAAAACATTTTCTACTCCCTTTATGACAATCTCCACCATGCTTATTTCCACACTTTGAGCATAAAGAAACATTCATCTTCATTTCACCATTGTTTTGAGATTTTTCCTTAAACTCCATCTTTTATTTCTTGTAAAACCATGAGATGGATATGTAACACCAACTTCCAGTTCTACCTTGAATGCAAAATGCACAATTTCTTCATAGCTACTGAAGTATGTAAGAGCAAATTCCCTTCGAAGACTTGGTTTAAGCCACTGAAGAATCGATCAACATTACTTTCAGGTTGGATGATAAAGCCAGATGTATACCTTGCAAGCCTTGTAAAATTCACCTCATATATACCAACAGATTCATCATCCTTTTTCTTAAGCTCAACGAAGTCCTTTTCCAACTTTTTTCGAAGAATACGAGTGATGTACTTATTGAAAAAGAAATTCTTAAACTCGTCCCATTTCATGGATTCAATTTCATCTTGGGGCATTGTATTTTTAATTAGAGTCCACCAATGGTCTGCATCACATTCTAAATGGTAAACAACCAAAATGAGTTTTTCATGTTCTGAATAGCAAAGTATGGAAAATAACTTTTCAATGGTACTTATCAATTGTTCAGAAATAAGTGGATCAAAAGACCCATTGAAAGAAGGTGGGCGATGACTCATGAATGACTCAATATGATAATGTTCCCTTCTCTTCTCATTTGGAAGTCCGGAATGATTCGTAGATTGTATAAGTATAATAATAATATTTTTCACTCTATCTCCCATAGCATTTGTTTTTTCAGGAGTACAACCATTGCATTTTCCATTACATTGATCAACACGGTTTTTTCGGGTTCCATCCATCATCTAAAACCCAAAAATAACAGTGTGAGAGGCAAAAGTCATGATAAAAACAAAATAATAAAGGGGGATTACCTCTAATATCTAACAACTTTGGTATAATTCTATGATCATTACCATATTTATAGGACTATAACCTATACTTATACTTAACCTTAGGGAAATCCCTAGACAGACCTTAGAAATATCTCTAGGGATCTCACTAAAGCTTTCACATCCTAGTTTCCAAAGATTAACTAAACCTTCTCTCCAATACCAACTGTAGAGACCCAAAGCTTGACGTAGAAGGAAATTACATTACTTTTTAGGAATACTTAATAATGACAAAAACAGACACCCAAAGACCGTATTAGTTTAGTGTCTTTGGAAACTCAGAACATAATCTTATAATAAGGGTGAATGATCTTCAACATCTCCCATATAGATATTCACTTTTAGTTTTCTTACCTAAAAAATTTCTTTATATCCTGGGGAAAAGGCAACATAGAATGGGTGAGATCAAATGCTCAGTAAGGGTAAAATTGGAGAACATAAAACAATCCATAAACATTTGAACGTAAAAACATAAACATGACATAAATCATAGCAGAACATAAGGAATAGATCATAAAGAAACATTAATCATGATAAATTTGCATGGAAATAATGCATGTAATTTTTGAAAACCTTTAAGCACATGATATGATTTCCATAATATCCAAGGAATTGTTTCCAAGACCATCATATTGGAGAAAGTCCATTACTAAACTGGGTTTACTTGCCGTTCCAGCCCTATAATACTGAACCAGATTTACTTTTCGTTTCAGCCATTTCTATCTCATGAGATATAAATCTTTAACCAATGCATTGGATGGAGATATAGGTCCCACCCATCTCATAATAAAACCATTCTTATGTTTTCCACAAAATTATAAATAATACATCATAGTATAACCCATGTAATAAAAATGGGATTCTTAAACATCATTCCATCATAACATAATCCATATACGATAAAGGACTTCATAAAAATAATTACATCATCACATATTCAAATAAATTTAATAATAGGGATAGAAACAGAACCCTATATTATCTTAGATGGAAAATAATTTTGATAAAACACTTGAACTCCATTGCTAAGGAAAATATCCTCTCTTCATCAAAAACATTGTTTCCTTTCTCAATATGTCATAAAATTTTAAACTAAAAGAAGTTAATTGAAAATAAACTTGATAAATTTTAATGGAAGCTTCATGGAAATAATTTTCTATGAATGAATAAAAATCCATTCATGCCGTATAAGTTAAAAAACATTCTTCTCGTACTTTGGCCGAAAAAGTCAAAAAGTACCTCATATGGTAAAGAAAAGAAAGATTCCTTCCATACCATGTTTTAAAAGTCAAAAAAGGGTAAACATGACATTAAACATACATGGTAGAATATTAAACATTTTATGACATCATTTTTATAACCCATGGGCATGGATGGTAAACATAACCCCAGTAAATACTTATGAATAAACAATCTCGGATAAAATGCGATTGCAAAATTAACCCTCACCTTATGTCCAATTTCTGTTGTATGTGTCTGAAACTCCTATATAGTGGTTTTAAACATATTATGAACTTGTAACAAAACCACAATAATATTTATGTCATCATATATGACTCACTTAGGTCTTTATATTACCTTTTCATTTGTCAATTCCATGTTAAATCAATGTTTTGGGTAATACTCATTTCATTTATCATACGTGTTTGGACATGTTGTTCTTGATATTATTATTACTTATATAATAATGTACTTACATCCATAATGTAAAAAATGATTTATATATCATATATATTCCATATATACATATATATAATAGATAGATAAATGAAATGAAACACACCGTTCATAGAGACGGTAGACTGTACGTACGCATGAACGATGTTTTCATTTCTTATTGAATTGAATGGAAGTAAGTAAGTAACATATACATAAATCCATTATCATTATTATGTCATATATTTCACGATTATTTATTATATATACATTATAATAATTCTTTAATGGTTAACATGGATAATGAATCTCATCGCATCGTGGAGATGGTATTCCGTACATATGCTCGAGCGATGATATCGTTCCCATATTTATTGAATGGAATTGGAGTGGATGATATAATATCTCAGAATTAGTATGATGTTATAATAATCATATAATTTTATTATTTACACCATTATACCTATCCAAGTAAGGTGGTGGTGGAAAACAGATTACACCACGGTGTGGAGACGATATTCTGTACGTACGCACGAGCGGTAATTTTGTTTTCTGTAGGATGGATAGAAGGTGAAATAGGTTTGTTTCATATTTATAATAATATATTATTATATGAGTAATACTTATGTTATTACTTTGTAATGAAACAAATAAATAAGAGGAAGTAGAGGAACAAATAAATTTCAAAGAATTGGTAAAGGATATTACCTCTTCTTCGACGCACCTCTTCTAACTCTCCACTTAGGGCACTAAAGATGGTCTTTGAAGAAGACCAGAACATCTAGTTGGTTTCTAGGGAAGTGGAAAATATAAATGGATAGGTTTTCGCTGATCTTGAAGGATCAAAAGTTTTTGAAGAGGAGAGGGAGGAGGTGCCCTTTTATAAGGGTGGAGAGGGGCACTTTTGGAAACCTCAAACATATTAATTTATAATTAATTCAAACCCCACTTAAAAACCTCAAAAAATGACTAAATTAGAATATTAAATGAGATAGGGTTGTAATCTCATCAACAAATAAAGTTTATACATGTTTTAAGTTTATTTTAAACATTATAATTTTGAGTTATCCTTATTTAATCCATTTAATTTTATTTTTCGTAATAATATTCTAAATTTTAAATTGTTATAATTATTACTTCTGTGTTGTGAATTGTCTATAATTGGATAATTTATGAAATTTTTTACAATATAAATTTCAATTTATAATTTTTAAATATATTTCTCTTCATAAAATAATCACTACACCATTTTCGTAAAATTATTTAATATACCTGTTTGCTGCATAAAAATTAAAAATAAAATATTATGATGTAGATAAATATAATATATTTTATAAGAATACTTTTACTTGAATATATCATCTAAAAAACACAACATTTAAATTGATATATTTATTAAATTATGAAGGTGATAACTTTGACATCATCTAAAATAAAATTATATAAGTGTCATAATCACTTTTATAAGGCTCCAAATGGTCAGAAAGTGGACCCATGGATAATTATGGTTTATATATACTTGACCAACAAGTTTTGGTCAAGTTTTTGGGCCTCTTTATGGGTAATAGTATTGTAAGGAAAACTATATTATTGATTTTTTTACTAAAAACTAATTTCGTCTTCATTAATTTATAAGGGATTAAAGTAATTATATTGTTCTTAAAAATTAAAAATAAATTACCATGATAAAGAAAAAAAATTTATCTTTCAGATGAGTATTTATAATTGAATTTATACCCTGTATAACCTTATATTAAAAATAATTTAATTTATAATGTTTGAGTGAGACATATTTCACTTTTCGTTGAATAAAATAAATTAAATGTCTTTATCACATCCAAGTGGGTTATAATAGATTCCATTTCAACCCAAGTATGTTTTAGGACGAAATATAATCATACAGTTATATTAATACAAGTGTTATGTTAATTTTATAATATTATATTTACTCTTAATGAACTGATTTACCTTTAACTATGGTAAATAAAACTTACCATAGTTACAATTCATAATGCCCAAGAATAAAAGTATCATATTAAAATAATATGGACCCACTGATTCCAAATATGGAATCCATTTTTCAAAATTCAAAACACAGAAGTTGCAGTAATTAATTTAAAATTAATCCCACTGTTAAGAAAACGGGTTTTAGAAGTTAAAACATTGTAAAAGATTGAAATGATTTTACCTATGAATTCAATGTAAAATTAATGATAATGACATAAATTATATTAAATGGTAAAAATATATTCAATTTATAATTTAAAACCATTCAATATTATAATTTAACCATATAACGTATCACAATGAAAAAAGTTTTTTTTAAGGAAAATATATCGTGTTTTTTACTATTCATTAAAATATGAAAGTTATCATAATAATTTGAAAATGGTATCCAAAGTAATTTTTTATATCCTAATTAAAAAAAATCATATTTTGTCAAATTGAACTTATAAGCATGTTAAAATTTAGATTTAAAATTGGTGGCCATCAAAAGTCGGAAAAACTGAATTTTTGAAAAATACTTATTTTTACTGAAAATTTATTTTGTTCACATACCATGATCTAAAAAATGTGTAAGATGAATGATAATGTTATAAAATTTAAAATTTAGTTAATACTTTTTCATAAAGGATAGTTCATAATAATATTATAATGATATGTCATTTAGTGAAACTCAATATTGCGTACGAAACACGCTATCGAGGAAGGTCTCTCTTGCGTGTAATGCAAGCCAAGTCAGGGTTGCGTGTAGTGAAAGCTTCTTTTGGTGCTGATTTGTATAAAATAATCAAAAATTATTTCATTTATACATTGAATAACGTCTATACTCAATGTTGCGTAGAATAATTTCTACCAAACAAACATGAAATTATGTGTAACAAGCCAAGAATAGTGTTACATATACAACAAGCTAATATGGTGTTGCATATAGCGCAAGATAATCATGTTGATGTGTACAAAAAAATACATCAAAAAAGTTAAAAAGAATACATCTCATAAAATCTCATGTTGTTACAGTAGTTGTCAACCTAATGATATTATATATTTTCTCTTGGGTGTCGTGACCCGTTTCTAGATAGTAATTTTGAACAATAGAGAATCCATCAAAATTCTAATGAGAATGAATTCTATAGGTTCACATACTAAGTTTTTTTTTGATATCGATTAAATTATATTTCGATCTAATTGTTGGAATAAATATTATTCATTACATGGATAAAATAATTTTAACCATGTTTTATTGATCGCAAATATTGATATGGTAATAAATAAATATTTATTCATCAAATCAAATTATTTAATTATATACATATTCAATAAATATTTATTTTACTTATAGTGGATAAAACATATATTTTATTTATCGAATATTTGATAAATACTTATTCTCTACATTGTGAACAAAATATTTATTTTTGACTACAATGTTTAATTAATTATTATTTTGTGTATTAAATAAATACAGATTAGTTAGAGAGGACCAAGATCATGTCCTATGATATATATTATTTTTCAATATTTTATGAAAATTTCATTGAGAAAGTTAGCACACAGAATAAAATAATAATATTTGTTATTATTATTATAAAACATGGGGGTTTATAGTGATTATTATATTATATAAAGGTTGATATAAAATTATTTAATTTCTTAATATAAACCATAGATCTATAAATGGATGGTTATGTCTACTATATAGGTTTATTCAAGAATTGGGAAACTTTATGCACAATGGACTTATATCATGAATTTCTCCTTCCCTCCCCATCACAAGAATGACAAGAACTCCTTCATGACCAATAGATCTTTTAGTTTTTGAGATGAAAATCATAAGATGATTTAACTACTTCTCTAGCACCCAACGTTCTATTAATGATTGTTCAAAGGTAAAATAAGTACGTATTGATCACCATTAGGGGGAATTTACACATGGAACCAACAAGAACAACAATGATAATAAAAAATGGTCATTCAGTAGATCAATAACACCATCAAAGAAAGAACCTAATATTATTAAATAATTTTCATTAGATCTAAATAAATTAGTTATAAATAAAATAAGAAACAACCCACCTCAGGTTCTAGGTTTTTATTATGTCATTATTTTTTTGAAAAAATTTAATTGGTCATGGAAGACATGTCATGTATAATATTACAAATGATCCATTAGATATGAAACAAACCAATATTTTTTATTACCAAACATGACACATCTATTGTGCCTAGAACCTACAGGTAGTATCAGAGTGGTAAGGTTTTAAATTTATTATTTTTTATTTGATTGTTTATTATTCACAAAAGTGGTTATATATTTCATTTAAAGAATATTGATTATTTAATACGTTTTTATTTTACATGTTTTTGAAAAAATTAATTATCTTTTTTATGGGTTTAATTTTCATAGAGGTCTAATAAAACATGATGTAAGACCAAATATTTCATCGGGAAGTTCCATGAATCTTCAAAGATAAGACTATGATTCATGGCATGTAACTAGAGAAAACATTATGTATCCATGTTCACTATATCTGTCCATGATGTAGGATACATGTCATACTATGAAGTAACTACATGCGATGCATTTATTAAACATTCCATATAGACCAGGCCAACATGGAACATGAAATAATAGATTACATTATATGTATCTAGAATACACATCATGTAGTCTATATAATTTAGTTGATAAAGTCAAAGAAAACTTGTTCTCAAATACAAAATTAAACTCCGCAGGTGGCTGATAGCTCAAAGAATTAATAAAATACATGATGGGTAGATGACATATGTGATATGTAGTTCATTATTTGATGAATCTAAAATACACATTGATTCATTCGACATGTAGCATTCATAGATAGCCAACAGAAAAAATTATACATATCTGGAATACATAGTGTGTAGTCTCATGTCTAAAGAATAATTCAAGTCCTTCGGTGGGTTGTTTGGACAAACAATATACAGATTACACGATGTGTATCCATTTTGGACATGAATTATAATTCGGTCAAGAGAAACATAAAAACACTTTGATTATATCTCGGGAACATGATATACAGAATACATGACATGTAGTTGGTTAGTACATATTGCGTAGTTCATACATGGTACACATTGGTTCCCTATAATTTCACCTCAAATACATGAAAATTAAGATACATAGTGTGTATCCCAAAAGTACACATTGTGATGTCTTTAAATAAATGAATTAATGAAAATACAATAAATTACAAATTGCAGAATTACATCTTTATTATATTGATTGAAAACTAGTGTTTTTAATTTTTAATAATGGTTTTTGAATAATTTAAAATGAGAAATTTATTTATTAATGTTATCTAAAATTATTAGTCATGACATTTTTTTGCATGTATTCCAAAAGGATGGGTATCTCGAAGAGAAAATGGATGGTGGTTAAGATAATGGGAATTTGTTTATTAATTAATTAATTAATTAATTAATTAATTAATTCAAAAAGTATTATCATAATATTAAATATAGAATATAAATTAATTTTATATTTTGTACATTTGTGTATTCTTTGAATGTGTGTGACTGCTCATGAGCTTGTCCAAGACCCTCGTATATGTTTGTTTTATTTTATTTTATTTATTTCATGAATTTAATATAATTAATTAAAAAATTAAATAGGATTTTATAAAATTCATCCCTCCATTATTTTTAGTACATTTATGTCCAAGGTTATTTATGAAATTTCATTAAACCATTCACTTCATTTATCCCACCAATCTGTGAGTTATAAATGCATGCAATAAATGGAGTATCCTAATGTGTGTGACTATGGTTGAAGATGAAACTGACACATTACCATCCATGGTGATAAACATTTGGATAGGTATAATATTTTAAGTAATGATAATTACAATACATGGAGTTATTTTCCTAGCTCATATGCTAATTTATTATCAATTCAATAAATCAAATATTATATAATCTCATGATCATGTAATTTAGTTTGTTTATTTACTTATATCTTATGAATTATATATTTTATGGATCAAATAAATCGACTATATAAATAAATTAACTAATGTGAAAATATTGAATATAACAGAATCGGTTGTGGATAAATGTATCATCAAATTATAGTTGACCATTTAATTAAAATTCACTTAATATTAACAAGACATTTAAAAGAAAAATCAATAAAATTTTATGCATGATTTACAAAATCTCACAACTAATTATTATGTCAGAATTGTCCATCCATTACTAAATTGGTAATTAAATTCATAGAACTAAGTGTTTGATCAACCCTCATTGGTACACTTAAATTTATTGTGGCATTCTTATAATGGTTTTGGGTTAAATCCACCATATTACATCAAGAGAAGTGGCCCTCACATGGAATCATATAGCTTAGTGGAAAGTGTTGAGGAAATCGAAGTCAGTATTGTGGATTCGAATCAATTGATCAAGGAGATACATTCTCCTAGTTGGAAAAGTCCTTCTAACTAAAATACCTTTACGTATCTTGACTGACCCTCATTGGGGTTATATGAATGGCCATATGGATACTTCCCAAAATAATTTCCAAGGTTTTAGACATTCTGAGACCAATGTTGAGGGATATAGGGACATGATTAAATAGTGGGATAATTAATAAAATTTAGTAAAAGTATTTCTCACATTATTGTAATCAATTCAAGTGATACTAATATAGTCTTTCAATTATTTTACAAAATGTAATGGAAAACCATGAAAATCATGAAACTAGTTTTTATCTTAGGGAATGTCCTTAAAAATATTTTTTAAAATTGTAAAATAATTTATGTGGAGATTTATTTCCATATTAAATGTATTATGTACTGGAATCCACTATTCATGTTTTATCACCCTCAGAATGAGGGGGAAGGGGATAAGGATTCCTACTAGAGATATGTGTAGGATTCTTCCTATATTTGGTGTGTTTTATTTTCAACTATGTATCGATAGTTGATAATACTACATAAGGACATTGATGATTACACCATAATATTTCATCTTATTTCAATAAAAATTGGCAGGGAATGGCTCGAAATAGATAATATTGTCAATATATCATTGTAAACTAGATTTTGGTAATCTAGCTACAGATCATGCTTTCAAAATATATGGTATATTGATCAGTTGAGAAAATTGAAATTAAACATGTGAAAAAATTATCCATTAATCTTATCTAATTATATTTTCCCCAATATTATAATTATTTTCTATAAAATGGCCGAAAAAATGGATAAGTTTCTCATAAAACATTTTTCCATACTTCACTAAGTGGATAAAGATTGGTGGAAACCTACTTATCCATCTATTACGGTGAAAATTTTGAAAGGAAAGGATAAATATCCCATGGATAATCTTTATATAAAATATATTTTACAACATCCTTCAAGGAGACAAAGGATAAAAAAGGTAGAAGAGTGAACATGATGATATTTTCTTCTTACGTGAAATGAATGAATATTTTAAAAAAATTGAATAAATTAAGGAACCAAGCATTAGTATCCACATCATCTGTATTTATCAAGTTTATATTCACCACTTGTGTATTTAATAAAATATTCTAACAAAAAAATGGATTTAAATATATGTAATGAGAAATAATAGAATGGATACAAAGTGAACTCAAACTGATATGATAAAGACAGATTCTGATGTCATCTAAGGGGATATCACAACTTTTCATTTATAAATGGATTCAATCATGTTTGTAATAATCCTACCAAATCATTTATCTTATTTTCCAACTTCACATAAAAAGATATTATATCTCATTTTGAAAAAAATGTTGTTATTATACATTAAAAAATAAATTATTGGTTCAATAACACTTTAAACAAAGATACCCATAAAATTACCCATGTATCAATTTTACCAAGATACCAAACCTATAAACAAACTAATTATCATATTTTAGATAAGGAATTTTTTTAAATAAAGTCATTTCACAAATCCTTATAGATTTATTTCAACATGGACTCACTAACTATACAAAAAGAAAAATATAACTTCATATATTTCATGTGATTACTTTAATGTTATTTATAAATATTCAATGAAGTAAATGATTTCACTTGGTAATGATTGAGGAATCGCTAAGTCTGATTTTCATAGAACATATTATCTAAGTAATAATATATCATCCATATGAAGTAAAGTTAAACCCATACTCACATTTATTTATACACTTCAATTTCAAGATGGTAGTAAAAGGATGATCATTGATGAGTCTTATGTATAATTCTAATCATCCCTTATTTCTTATGAGATATGTTTGTGAAATAAAATTTTTACCCCTAACCATGCACTAAATATATTGTCTAATGGATATCCTATATATTGTGATATGATAAGAATTTACTAGGATACTAAAAAATTGGTTTTTTGAAAATTGTTTGTTGACTTCCAGATTTATCTAGAAATAAAAATAAAACACTAAGATTCATTTGATTTAAAATTCCTATAACGATTGATGATTTTAGTGGTTAGTCAATATCAGGAATATTTCAATAAAGGAATATTATCACATTAAATATAGTATGTGTTTTTAATTTTCTGTCATGACACATCAAATTTATTATTATTTAAAGATTATTTTATAGTCTAGGTTAGACCCAAGGCCATCACTCAAGGAGAATTAATAGGTTTAATGTGTATATTTTTAATATAAATTGAAAAAACAGGGGTTGGTTTTGAAAATAGATTTCAAAGTAAAATTAATTCTTTAGAGAGTTTAATAGTTGATAAATAATGGTGGAATGTTTAATTATTATAGAAGGAGGTAATTTCATCTTCACTACACATCTTGGATAGTTCATTATTCTAAAATTTTCATATGGTTTAATGATATTATTTGGTCGAGTGTTGTCGAGATCTTTATATACCTCTTTCCTAATAAAATGATGCACAAATAATAATCCCTCGACTAAAAAATCATCTTTCCACGATTTAGAACTCATGAAAACAACAAGGGAAACGAAATCATACTAAAATGTCTTGTATGTTTAAAAGAAGAAGCATGCTTTTTTTCCAATCGAAATAACCCAATATTCCCACTGGAAATCTCACTCCAATCAGTGTTGAAATGAAAAGTGTTTCACTTAGTTATACCCAATCAAGGAATTTAATGGATAAGGCTGTTAAGATAAAACATATGTGAAATATCTAACAAAAAAATTATTGAAAACTAGTAGAAGAAAATCTATTGTAACTCCCTCCCAAGTGTGTGTATCTTCCTCTAAATGATCATCCACTATTTATCTCATCATCAAGGGTAGGATAAATATTAATTCGATCTCCTTCTTCATATGTGATCAACCTGTGAGGGTAGGGGTCTCTAGAACATTTAGGATGAGTAAAGGACTCCTATGGAACTCCAAAATGGTAGCACTTCACTTTTTGGTTGAACATTAAAGTGGGGTACCCAATGTTCTATTTTATAGGGGAAGTGGAAGGTGCTTTTGGGAAACCATATTTCAGGAAAATACTTAGACCATGGTATTGGGTAGTTAGATAAACCTATCCCACTTTGAATAAAACTAAAACCATGTTACCCTACCTCTTGAATATTGACAATAAAAATTTGGAATAATTTTACGACCTACAGTTCTATATATGGATGAATTACAGAAAAACACTTTTTATATTGTGTAAATTTGATTCCCTATACATATCAGTTTATATGGTCCCATTTTTGGATGAATTGGTATTTTTTTCAGAAGAGTTTTCTCACAGTGTATTTTTTATTGGAAAACAAAAGTTAATCCCAATTGTATGTAAGGATTAACTAAAGTTTTCAGATGAGTGCACATATGTTTTTGGCTTCTTGGGAAGTTTGGATAATTTATATTTAACTTCATCCTGGGCCTTCCAAATCACCTCCAACATAAATAAAACCAACTAGAAAAGTGAAATATTCTTTTTTAATATTGAATAAAAAAATTGATTAAAAAATTATGCGAAATTTGTTATTAAATTTTGAATTTATGATACAAAATCTATTTAAAACTATTATATAAGGGTGGAAATTTATAGTGAATCACTACAAGATCAAGTATACTTAACTTATCTTGGTAAAGGACCTAGATACACATAATCTAGAAAATGAATATTGGCCTCCACTAACCATAGTGGGTGGAAGAGTTCTAGAGACACACACATAAAAGGAAGTAAAAATGAAATTTGTGTTTTATATTCAGTATGGTAGTCAATATATATATACATATATTATTCTTTAAAAATAGATACCATAGAAAGGGATCAACAAATCGATATGTTCCTTGATTGGAAAATAGGTATTAATTCATTTAATAGACTCCACGTATCAGGATTTGGGGAGTCTATATTTTTAATGTTTTTAGACTTCATATTGTTGGTAATTGTTCACAAGAATCATAACATGAATGGTAAAATAAGGTGATAATAATGAATTATTGATTATTTATATTTATATTATATGAAAAAACCATCACAATAATTATCATGACTAAAATATTTTTTTAATTTACTTGTCAAAGCATGTTTCTATGATCATTAATCTATGATATTGATAGTCAAGGGCACCTCAATGGAGGAATACTAAAATAAGATATCTATAAGATGTATCCAATATGAGAACCTATGGTATATGTCTATAATTAATAACTAGAAGGGGTTGGTGATGTCAAAAAATTCAAATAATATATTTATATTGCATAAATTCATTTATGAGTAAATGCTACATATTAATTGTAAAATATTCTTTCTGAATAGAATGAGTGAAATATGTATCCATCTTGTAAGTGGGAGGGATATATTTTATCATGATAGATATGTTTGAAATATAGGGACAAAAATTGTTCTGTATTACTATTTTTTTATACTATATAAATTTTTTCTCTAAATATGACAAAAAGATTCAACCATGTTCTAGGGAAGAAAATATGATACATAGATCATTAAGTATGCTAAATCTGAACATGGTATATATATTAATAACGTATTAATAACTAAAATCTAAAACAATTCGATGATTAGTTATTTCAAGTATATAATCCTTCTAGTTGACTATTTTTGTCGATAGGAAGAGGTTATTGGGGATAAATGAATTTCACAATATTAAGTGATATAAATTTAACACATATTCCATGATATATACTGATGTTAGATGTTTTTGAAGCATAATGAATTATAGTTTAATATCAATAAGATTCAACATATCTACATCTAATTTTGATTATAAATATCTGATAGTAAATTGAAAATTATAACTGGATAAGTTAATAACGTTTAGAGAAGTGATAATATTATTGGTCAAGAGAATATAACACTTTTATTCATGTAGTTTAATTTGATTTAATATTATATAAGAGTCTAAGGTAGTATGAAAGAAAAACATATCAGTAAAAATTGTAGACATATCTACAATATCTGTGTACGTTGCGGCTTCTGATGAATCTTAAGGAGTGGTTTAAAAAATCATGTTCTAATTTTGGTTTATATGGATATAAATTGTTTTATCATTTTTATGATAAGATTTTACTATGGAACTTTCCAAGATTTAAAAATATTTACATTCAAACAAAAGTTTGTTAATCAGTTATCTCACTAATTGAGGGATTTTCTCAAGGTAGAAATTTTGAAGTAAGGATAATCACTACACAAACATGTTGCTTTACCAACCCTATCCAAACAAAGATGGTAGGATCAGAAATTGTATCCATACATACCAGAGGAATGTTTAATATGTGATAACTAATTAGTATTTAGAAATTATCTCTAGAAAAAGTGGAATTTATCTGGACTTGGTGCTGTATAAAAAAATAATTTTTACTTATAATTACATATATAATAAAATAAGTGAACCTTAATTTAAATACATTATCAAATATTTATTATTATTCTATATAACAATGATTTGATAATGTCTTAGGGTAACTTTTATATTTATAAGATTATAACATTTTCGTACGTTGATGGGAAAATTGAGGTGCCATGATAACATTCTTAAATATATTTATATTATTTAGAAACACTATATTATGTTTCCCAAAAGTATATAATATTCTAGTCTTGAGTACTCATATGTATACAAGACTTCTTCTTATGAAGATCGCACTTTGTAATATCCATGATAGAAGATTATGAGAAAAGAACCACCAGTAGTAATTATGCATTTTTTTCAATGAATACTCCAATATATGTTCATGTGTAATGGTACATAGAAATTAAGAGTATTATTCATTCATGATTTTACTCTCACAAAATGATTTACTGACCAAAATCATGACAAAAAATATTCCCAATAAGTATGGAACATTGAGTATATCATAGGTTAAAGGTCAATAAATAATAAGTCGAGGAAGGTTTTCGACCTTCACTCATCAAGGATGTTGTTATATAATCCCTATGATTGTAATATAATTGTTTCATTAAATTTAATGTCCTCATTTTGATTAAATTATTTTTAGATAGTCAAATAAAGATTTATCGAGCATTCAGGTGGATGAGAAGGATATGCAACATGCTTTCTGAGATATTTTGACAAAGGGATTTAATTATAGATTGAACATTCTTATGTGATTTTTGAATTTACGAAATTAGGTTCTTTCTCTTGGGTTCCATTACCCATTATTACTCTATAATATTGAAAAATAGGCAAACCCACCTAATGCTAATGAGAAATAATCCTAGATTGTTACACACTAAGTGTTTTCGTTTATCATGGCCAAATTCTATTTGAAAACAATTATTTCATTACATATTTTTTTCATGAAAAATATATAATTTTATTTATGTTTTATTGATTTCTAATACTCACATGGTAATAAATAATTATTATTTTGTTATAAATAATTTGTTTAATTGTTTTAATTTTTAATAAATATTTACTCGATGGATTTGGGATAAATTGTTTATTTTATTTATTGAGTATTTAATTAATATATATTCACTCATTTTTGAATGAAATATTTATTTCAGAATAAAATATTTAACTAAATATTGATTCATGTATTTAAAAAATAATGATGTGTTCGAGCAGACCAAAATCATATCTAGAGAAAAATATTAATTCTAATATTGAAAAAATAATTTTATCATTGCAGAAGTTAGAATACATCATAAAATAATAATTATTATTCTGTTATTATATGACATGTGGTTTGAAAATTATTATTATATTTTTTAAGGGATGGTTTTTAATTAAATAATATTTTAATATAAACCCTAGATCTATAAAAATATGGTTATGTTTATTGTCTATAGTTAATCAGGAATTGTGAATCGTTGCACACAAGGAACTTCTCTCTCAAGTTCCTCCTTATTTCATCTTCTCATGAATTAGAAGAACACCATAAATATGGAAGTATATTTTAGTGATGTATACAAATGTTATAAGAATATTGATCTATCATGTTAGCACCCAACATTCCATCAATGACTGTTTATAGGTAAAAGGAGAATGTGTGGATCAATGATAGAGGGATTATACACTTTCAATTGAACAAGCATGAAAACTGAAATCCTAATATGGTCACGTGGAAGATAAAAAATTCCCTTGATGAAATAACAAAATACGAGGTAATCATTTTATTTAAGTAAAACTAAATTAATTAAAAAATTAAATGTGAGATGATTAACTATGGGTTTTGGGTTTTTCTTATGTCAATATCCAATAAGAAATAAATTCATTGGTCATAGAATCCAAATCATGTAGAATATTGAAAATGATCCATTATATATGAAAACCCCTATTTTGGTTTATGTCTTACCAATACAATTTCATTGCTCCTAAAACCTTCAAGGATTCTACAGAATATGTCAAAACATGATTCCTTATATATTCATTGTATTATGTCAACTTTTTACCTTTTGGACTCCTAATAGGATGTCCACTCTATGCCTTATGGATACTGAGTGACATATCAACTTCCTTGTGTGTAGTTTTAATCTTTAATAAAATCATCTTTATACTTACATCTTTGAGCCAAAGTAGGTAAAACAAGGGGTTTTATGGAATTTTTGTTAGTAGTAAACTACTTGGGTTAGGATTTTATGAAGTTATTTTTGTTATTAATTTATTATATTCATGGAATTCACGTATTAAAATTGATCAATCAATGTTAATAAATAATATGGGGAGAGTTACAATGTCTTGTACACACACCATACTCTTGAATTTAATGCTCTTATAGATATAATTACAGGAGATCTAGAAAAGGTAAACATCTCTATCGTGGAATGGTGAGCAAAAGAGTATATAGCTACTAGAGGAAAATGATAGAATATAGAAGAGAGTTTTTTATGTTTTTTATTTATCGATACTTATTACAGTGGTTTGGATTTTATCTTTATGATCCCATTTATTGTATGATATATATGACATTGTTAAGTTTCTTCATGTTCACTATAGTTTTTTGTTTTATCTTTTATTCTTTTTTATTGACCATTTTACTTGATACTAATGGAATATTATCCCCACTGATTAACTAAGACCATAGATTCTATTTGAAAACCTGTTCCATATGAGGAGGCACACATGAGGCCATTTGACCTTCTAGGTCAGACCACATGGTTTGAGTAAATATAGTACAAAACCTAATCAGATAAAATTATTCACTAACTTGTTTCATTAATTTTCTTTTATTTAGGACATGGTAGATAAGATATATTATGGTTGGGACTTAGGCTAGTGAACTATGACCGTGCCTAGCCAAAAAAAATTATAGTGGACCTATGAGTTTCCATAAAATGGGGAAATTATGCTTTGTTGGTACCTATAATTAAAATAACCATGGATGATTCACGTGATGTGGATATGTCATTTTTAAGATTATGGGTGCATTAATGAATCATGAATAGGAACATAGGTTCAAATTTGATATATATAAATTTTTTTGTATTATAAAAAGGTTATATAATTAAATAACTAATTAGTGATATCTATTTAGGATAGATTAACATTGTGTGATATATCCATGATTCAATACTATTGTGATATATTCTTATTATAATTAATTATATGAGATGATCATACAATTTTTAGTATATATATTCCCACTCATACTAACATGCATTGATAGATACCAGGGTTATTTCATGGAGTGATATAGCTTGGTAGGAGGGTAGACTCCATGGAGAAACCTTGTTTGATCCCATTGACTGATTCAGGTATATCATACGAACTCTATTTTTTTAAAGTGTTTCCCTCAACTTATTGATGATGTCACCTCAACATAGTCATATGGGAATACATTGGAAGTAAGCCAAAATAATCCCACAAGGGATAGTGTTTCTGCTTTCCCACTATACATTTAAGATCATATTCTTGAGCATTCTCTTACACCTTCTTTGGGGTTTAGGTAGTAGGGTTGCTTCGACTAGGAGTCTTTATCTATGATCATGTCCTAGGAATGGGAGTTCAAAACTATAGTCAAATATTTCCTAACATCATATTCATAATTCATCATCCTTCTATGATTTTGAGCGCCCTTATAATTCTCAATAAGGGGTTGAAATATTTTTAGGATTCCTTGACCTAGTAAAGGCTCTAATGGATCAAAAATGAAAGAGTATATTGATACCATGTTAGGTGTGCCACGAAGTTTTATTCCCCATGATCATATGAATCCAATTAATATGAAAGAGTTCAAGGTGAATCATAAGGACATCGAGTGGATAGGATTTATTAGACTGAGTACATCACTATAATGTTTACACATATTGTTTTAGGAAAAGGAAGGTGGTGGTTAGGCCAATGAGCTCGTACCAGAGTGGTAAGGGCTCCTACTTGGCATTCAAGAGACCCAAGTTCAAAACCAGGTGGAGGTGAATTTTTGGGTTACTGTAGTAGTACTACAGCAGTTATTATTTTGTACTGGATGAGCCAGAACTATTCACCCAGTTCGGGCCTTCGGGCCACCAGTTTGGGCCTTCGAGTCTCAGGGAATTCGGGGAATCAATGGGATTTTGGCATCAGGGCCTTTGGGCCACATAGACCATGAAGTAACCCACTTCACATAGAGCGGTCTCCAGAAGAGCATCCAAGAATAAAGATTAGATGTCACTAGATGCATAGCTAACCGAATTGTAAGAATTAGAGGAAATGGAAACCACCATCGGGACCGGGCACCATACAGCTTTGTATGTGGCAATGCGAGCCGATCAAAAATTCAAGGTGGGGAGCTAGATGACCAATGCTGTAGAAGATAGAGAGGGGTATTTCTAGTGGCTTGGGCCTACGAGTCATGTAATGGGAATAGTATTCCTCTAGGCCTTTGGGTCATGGTTTGTCCTTCGGGTCGTGTCGGGCCTTGTGCCTTTGGCCTACATGTCATGCAAGGGTTCCCATTCAAACCTTAAGAGGAGGATTATCCAGAATAAAATAAAAATAAGGAATTTTTTCCATTCAGGGGAAGGTGGTGGTTAGTTTCCCTACAACAATTACCAAAAGATGAAACATGTGAGGATAAAGAACAGATATTCCATATATATGATTTAAGATATTTCAATAAGTTATGGGAGCCCAATGGTAATCCAAACCTTGACATCAATTGGGGAACCTCTAGTTTCTAAATAGAGGGGTGTATATTCAATTTCATAATTTTAAAGACGGTATGGGTTGTATAAGTACTTGGTGATGTATTTGAAACTAAGAAATTCACAAATTGTTTTCAAATATCTCATATAGACGATCTTATAATCATACATGGACTCACTCATCATAGTGGTTGTCAAAACCATCCTCATATACTCATTTAAACTAAAGAAGCATGATAAGAACATAAAGATAGTACTAAAAATGATTCTGGTATATTTTTTATGCCATGTTGTTTATGTGTAATTTCATGTTATGTGAGATGATGTTCTGAGGACATGTGGTGACTAAGACGAGTATATCCATAGACCAACATATTAGAGAACATGAGTTTTATGAGTTTAATAGGGAATTACCAATAGCTTATCTAGGAATTATCTTGACAGTTAGGACAAATGAAAATTATAATGAGTAAGGGAGTGAAAATACAATGGTCAAACTAATGTGAAGAAGCATTCCTTCAGTTGAAGATAATGTTTATGAAAAATCTGTTACTAACATTCCGTGAGCCTGGGATTGGTTATATAGTGTATAGTGATGCATCAAGAATTAGTCTGGGAGTGGTTCTATTTTAGAGAGATATGATAGTAAACTATATGCCTCATCACATATGGACCCATGAGCAGAACTACCCTACCCATGACCTAGATTTTTTAGTTCTGGTTCAGGTTCTGAAGTGTTGGTGACACTATATGCTTGATGATGCATTATTTTTCTACATATATTACAAGATCCTTTATTATATATTCACATAGTAGAACCTCAATATGTGGCCAAGGAATAGCGTATAGTATCTTTAAATGTTCTAATTTTAGATGGAAAAAATACCGTGGAATAGTAAATTCATTGTGTATTCACTTAGACAAAAGCCATAGGATGAGAATGTGCTTAGTGATAGGACTTCAAATAAGGAAGATATATTGATGAATTTATTAGACAACTAGAGGGTGGATTATACTATGGATCTAGGATTGATGATTTTATTTACCTTGGACGTTAAATTTCATTGGTATATTAGGTAAATGAAAGAACATATTCATACCTATAGTGTGTTGTGATGTGGGAAAAGATAAATGGATGTATTCAGATACTTCAATATACTTTGGGTGATAAAAAAAGTGATCTGTTTGAATGGGTGAGTGGTAATCCCTATTATCATTTTGGAGGATTTGATGATTGAATTACTAACCTCAAGATGGTTAATACATCATTGTATGAGTAAGATATACCATCACAACATGTTACAGTTCAAGTGGCCATGTATTATAGGGGACATTGTGGGTTTTGTGTCTTGATGACATACCTTCCAATGGGTAAACACTGGGAACTAGCATCCCTGTGGTATACTCAAGACACTTATAGTCCCATTAGAAAAGTGGGACTATGTTAAAATGGATTTTTTCATAGGGTTTTTAGGACCTCGTGGAGTTCTGACATTATCTGGGTGATTTTCGGTCAGCTAAAGAAGTTTCCCACTTTTTACTGATCCAATAGACTCAATCAGTGGATGATATCGAATGATGTATTTTCATGTGATTATAATATCACATGGAGTAGTTTAGGTTCATATCATGTCTCATGTGTAGATAAAAAAATTATAAATTTGGGGTTCAAAATTTTGAAACCTAAAATGGTGTCACATTGTATCAAAATAATGAAACATTATTCTTATTCCATCAATATTTTGGAGTGTAAATTATTGTGAAATTGTCTTGTTTTGTGATTTTGAGTGCATATAAAATATATAATCATGGGTTTATTTTACATTGAGAAAAAAATTAGAATATATATTGTGAGTCTCATCACAATGAGCAGATATGTGGGTGATGGTTCCTTTGCAACATTAGAAGTGATAATTAGTTAATCGGATTGGTAAATGACATACTTGATGTGATGAAGTGATGTCCCATGATGGTTTTTAATATTTGAGAGGATATGTTTTTTCGTTGGTGATTATCAGGGAAAATGTGGCAGCATATCATGGAGTGTTTTTATATAGTTTTCTTTATTCCCTCATTGTAATTCATGCTCATAAATTACATGAAATTTGTCCTCTCAAATTCTCAGAGTCGAATTTCTTAGAGTTACCAAATATTTTTTATAATCCTCAAGATTTGAGGGTTATTCAATGTTAAAATATCCATCTCAATTTATTTGTAGATATTTATTTTTTTTCTTACAATTTCATTGTAGATTCATAGAATATTTTGTTGGAATCATTTTATTGTCATGGGACTGATCTGTTTCCTCCCCAACAACTGGTATCAAATGAAGGTTATCTATTTTTCTCACTGATTGTATATGGTTGATTCAATAAATGTTTTTCTACCCATATCAAAATATATAGTGAGGAAAATGAATTTACTCAATTGTAGAAACATGTAAAAAATATTATGGTTCATGAGACGTTAGTGAAGTTGTTGAATAAAAAATCAACAAAGAAAAATAATATGAGAGATGTTGATTGGTATGATAAGAGAGTGCTAGTAACAAGAATTATTTTGATGTATTTTTCTGATAATACTCTATAAGAGGTGATTAATATGAGAGACCTTGAGTATATGAATGTGATTCTTGAAAGAAAAAATAATTTAAAATTCCTCACAAATAATTTATATCTTATAAAATAATTAAATAGTTTATGAATTGTAGAGAAGGAAGATTTAGGTAACCATATGGATAAGTTCACCAAAATTGTGATGGATCCATCTTTTGTAGTAGTCAAGATCAATGATAAAGGAAACATGTTACTTGTTGAAATTGAATAAGAATATAAATCTTTACTTTTGTTGGGGTCTTTATGAGATTCATATGATAATTTCATCACCACAATGTTGTTCAGGAAATATACTTTTAATTTCAATTATATTATTTCACATTTTTTATGAATGAGACTATTAAAAAAACAATTATGTTGGTTCATCATGTAATTGTGGTATTCTAGCTATGAAAAATGGATACAGTGCAATAGCTTGAGTTTCTAAAATGAAAAACTGTGTTTGATACCTTATGTGACATGAAATAATAAACCCATACAAACCATGATAACATAATTATAAACTATCCATTATGATTATGGTTATGAATTTCATTAACCAATTTATGATATATATATATATATTATCTAATAAAAATAAATTTACTAATAAAATCTTAATAAATAAAAACATATTTTATTATTAAACCATTTATTTTCAAAAATGATATTTATTTATTTTTTTGATAAAATATTTTAACTAATTTTTTTACCTTCTATAAATGTGATATTATAACCTTACAAATATTTTTTTGACTCCATATTGATATAAGTTCTTGTAAAATTTAGAGATTTTTTTAAAGATTAATTTTTCAATGAATGGTGAATAATACTAGTTTTTATTTTAAACTACCTTTTCATTTAAAGAATTTATAAAGATAAATATTTCATTAAAATTGTTCTAAAAGTAAAATTTATTTATTTTTATATTCATTGTTATAATTACTATAATTTGAGTAAATCTTATATTAATCTTTGATGTTAAATATTTCTCTACATATAATAACTCTATTTGGAAACCCTATTTTTCTTCATGCTCATGGATTAGTATTAAAAACATTCATCCACATATTTGAGGTGAATATGGAAAAACAGATTCCATATTTTGTGTCATAATGATTTTTATTATCTAATTAAGATGAAATAATTTTTTAAACTTATGTATACTGAAAATAGGAAAAATTATTTTCCACAATTAAGGTAAAAATGGATTTATTGGGTGTTAAACCAAAACTATAAGGGTTCATCATGACAAAAAACATGTAAAATTACTATTTTTCGGTAATATTCAGACATTATATATATATATATATAAACATTTTTTAAAATGTGGATCCCTATGACATGCTAACAACATGAGTATCAGTTTTTAAAAAAATACCAAGTGTGTCCTCTCCCCAATATAAAAAGGCTACTAGTCTCTTCTCCAATTCAATCTTTAATGTCCCAATGTTTCATCCCATACATTTTCAAATGACATCCCAACATAACCACCATAATATTAGAAGGATTTTATTTTTCATAAATAAATTCTAAGATGATTTTAGATATAATCTTAATGAGGTGTTCAAGGAAGCGGTAAAACTCATAACCGACTATTTTTATATCATTTCTTCATCCACCTATACAAAAAAATATTAAATAAGGGTGATATAATAAAAATAGTTTATTACATATATAATTATATTTTTTATGTTAATGGAATGTCGTATATCCATCTCCACCTACCTAAAATGGTGGAAAACTATGTAACATGTGTATGTCGGGCAACCACCTCACAAACTGATGTAATTAAGTTTCCATTGACTCTTATTATGATTGAATAAAATAAAGTATATAAGGATTATATATAATATTTACTATATAATTAAACATTTTAAATTATAATATCACATATACATTATTACATTCTATTCCATAGAGAATAAAATAATGTAATCCATGTGTACGGAAAACTACTACATCACAAAGTGATGTGATTCATTTTTTAAAAATGATTTACATTTATGGTAATTAAGATTAATTTCACATGAAAATATTATACTTGTAATTAACCAAGTATTTATACTGTAATACTTTTTCATTTGTATTAATATTTATGAATATGATATTATTTTTACTTTAAATGGGATGCTTTTTTCAATAGTGTACTCAATACGCAACAATGAGTTTCTTTAAAATCTTAAATTTCACAAAACATTAGGCTATACCAAAACAATAATATGATAATATTATTATTTTAAATGGTTGTCAATGTCTATTATTTTTATTGGATGAATGATGATATGTAACTAAAATATGATTATATATGATTGTTAAATATCTTTTCATTTATCCAATAAATTTTAGAGGCTTCAAATAAGAATGACTCTGATTTTAAGCATGAAATACTCATTTTTTTGGAAAAGGACGTTTTACTACCTTTTGATGGCGAACCCTTTTTAAATCTTATTATTGTAAATTTTATATGTTATATTTGAGAAATTTAATCTTCTTATATTGTAGAGGGACATGAAAATTTACTTTCGATAATTTATTGGTAATTTTTTGATAATGTATATTTTTTAATGCAAAATGAAAAATACAACATTTTAAGTCAAAACTTATTTTTCACCTAATTAATTTATATATTTAAATAAAAAAAATTTTATGGTTTAAATTATAAACAGAATATATTTTTATCATTTACTCCAATTTTGGTCATTAGAAGTAATTTCTCTTTGAAATTTGACATAATCAAATGTCAATATTTTGATAGTTGTTACTTATTAAAACCCTGGTTTTTTGTTTTGACAACGAGAATTATTTTTAAATTAATTACTGAACATTCTGTGATTTTAATATGTAAAAATTTATTCCATATTTGGAATAATATGTTTAAAATTGTGTAAAATTGTAACTTTTATTTTTGGACATTATGAATAGTAACTTCAAAAATTATTTTATTTGCCATAGTTTAAGGGTAAATCTGGAAAATAAGGGTAAAAAGTAACATTATAATAATATTAAACTACCCCAACACATGTACTAATCCTATTGGATAATATATTTACTTACATGGGCATCCTTATATCGATTTTTTAACCCCATGGATCCACTTAAGAGTGATAATGACATTCCATAAGAATTAATTTAATGTAAATAGAAAAATAACCTAAACATGTATCTTTTACTAAAAATATTTATATTTGGGGTTATATAACTGATTTATTTGAATATAAATAGTTATTAGAAATATAAAATTATTTCCTACAGCAGAGTATTTTATTTATAATGTTTATACATTAAAGAAATAAATTTAATTATGATATAATGATGATGTGTTGATTGGTTCATTAATGATGGATTGAAATAATTGATATTATAAATGTTAAAATAAATGAAATATATTATTTTTATTCCATAAAAGAATTTTATAGATTCTATTGAATATTATATTTTAGTAATTGCTTTTGGTTCTATGTAATCAAGTTATTATGACATAAAAAATCAATTACCAAATAGTTTCAAAATTGACCTAAAGGAGTTTAAAAAAATACTATATTATTAAATAATATAATAGACCCAAAAATAAAATATTTCACAAAATAACTTTCATAATGTTAACATTTTAATAAATTATCCACTTATGGTTCGCTTGGCATTTTATAGCAATTATAGTAACCATTAATTATGAAAATGCAGGAAGACATGGTAAGAGTTAATGTTTTTAACTAATGGTTAAAGATAAAAGATAAGATTATATTTGTGATATAAACTTTTCTAAAACCTATGGGATGAGATTTTTTCAACCCAATATCATATTATCTTGGAAATAAATTAGTTTGGGACCGTTTGAAACCGAAATAAGTTTATAATAAAATAATATTTCAAAACGTTCCTAAATGGCACCTCCTCCCTCTTATAAAAGGCCACCAACTCTACCCATATAACAAAAACCTTTCAATCCCCTTGGATCATCAAAATGATACTATGAAAACCATAAAAAATCCCTCACATCCTTATAGAATCCATAATATGGGTATAATTAAATTCAAGAAATCATTTTGGCTCAAATCAAAAGAAGTTACCCCATTTAGAGATAATGTCTTATCTCAAGTTCTTTTTTTTATTTTCCATCCTAACTCCATATTATATTCTTATTCATTTATAACCAAAAAAAATATTATCCTATATATACTATGATTTTTTTGAGATTTATTCTAACTACACTTACACACACCACCATCTAATGGACACAAACATATTTTTTTTGTGTACGGCGAACTACTACCTCATGAAATGATGATTGTTCAATTTTCCACTACCACCTCTCATGGTGCCATTATTACGGAACTGTATTAATATATGATATATATTATATTTATATTGTATTTATTATTCTCTATTTTTTTACTACATACTTCTATTCTTTCCATAATGTGTAAATATGATAATTTCATTTGAGGAAGTGCAGACAACCTCCCCCTCAAAGTGATATGACTCGTTATTCCATACATGGAACGTATAAAGGATAGAGTTAATTAACTTATGTAACATATATAAAATATGATATTATACTGGAATTATAATATATCAATTTATTATTTAGTTTTTATTCCATTAAATATTAAAAATAAATGAAGGTAACATTCATGCGTACATACAGATTACCATCTCCATGAACAGTGCATTTCATTTCATATCTCAAAATGTTATGTACTATTATAAATACATATATATAATGGATATATATTATTTTTAAATCATAAATATCATTATAGAGATTTTTTACTTTTGACTACATAGAAAATTTACCTCCAAACAAGTTCATTTTCGACTCAAGTACAAAATATATACAAAACGACCGATATGAACCTAAATTATTATATATTTTTTATAAAATTATGATAAGTAATATAAAATGAATAATAAAAAGGAAAAGGTTCTGAATAAAGTATAAATTAACCAAATTTTATTATTCATAAATATAAATAATGAACGAGACAAGTCAGACACCAAGTAAGGGAACTTCTTAACCCAATATACATTCTTTGGGTTAATCTTCTAAATTTGAATTATGTCATCCTAAAATTATGTGAGGAATAAAGTTTGATGTAATATCATGTATTTTTTTACTTTATTTATGTTTAATTATATTTAATACACATATTTGATCTATTTTATTTATAATATGATCTTTGTAAGGGAATTTATAAACTCAATTTCCACTCTACGGGTTTTACGCATGCTTTATATTATGCCAAGATTATATGTGGACTCACTGTTTGTTTAATTATGTTGTAATTTACAATTCATTTTGTGTGAATATACTATTTCTAGACATAATCACCCCATTGATAAATTCTAACATCATTTATATGAACTTTGTAAGGGAAATATTAACTCAATCTCTATTCATTGAGTCAAATATCCAGGTCGTTGGTTTTGTTTTTTCCAAGAATATGTGTGAATAAACTCTGATTGTTTTACACATAATATCCACTAATATTGGGTGTATTTATATTTTTCACATATAATTATTTCATTTATTTATCCTTAATATAATTATGTGATCTTTTTAAGGGAATTAGTCTCAATATCCTTTCATTGAGTCATATTTTGATGTTATACACTACCTTATTTTATACAATGTATAATTATACCCTTTTTATTTTAATTCACTTCAATGGTTTTCAAAAGGATTCTTTTCATAAAAAGTGATTTACTAGATGAAAAAATTAATGTTTCCACTTAATGTACATGGAGAAAATGGCCTTTACACCATCCCAAATATTATTTGATATTTGGATTCCTTAACAAGCCGCAATGTTTTTAAAATGAAAATAAATACCAAATACTCTTTTTAAATATTTTGGTATTGAAAATGGTTTTTAAAAAGCATTGATTATGTCAATATAATGAAATGATATATTTTGATTTCAATTCTGAAATGTTATTTTAACTTTGTTCTTGTTTCATGTGTCACGATAATGTTATGGTTCTTGGGAATTGTTTGCGTATATGGGTGGATCCATGATAAACCGAAGGAACGTGAGCCCGAGAGATCTCTCCAATACATTGGGTAACGTGATAGAGGTAAATTTTAATGTTTCTCATAAGATATTTAGGCAATATACTATGATGAGTATTCCAAACATAACTCCCTGTATAGATGTGGAAGCTACGATGTAATTATTTTATGGATGCCACAACTAAACTTTATGATTAATGATTTATATGTGTTATTCATAAATCTTATGATTTCATGAGGAATGTTAAAGAGATTATATTTCATGATTGAAAAGAATGATTTCTTTGATTTGTATATATTCATGGACTAATGTTTTCCATCTTTATTTTATATCATTTACTAATATTTTTATGCTCAACCCATGTTTTTTGAAATATTTTTCACGGGGTATAAGGAAGGGCAAGAGAAAGGATTAATTGTAGAATATTTTTATCATGAAAATAATTTTTGTTTAATTTAATGAGTTTTATTGTTGTGAAAAAATTGGTTAGAGTATATGTGTCTACATTGCAATATTTTAGATTTAATTTAATATTTATGTCCAAATTCTCGAAAAATATACACCTTAAAAGATCTCCAATGTGAATTCTCGAGTTAACTCAATATTATGAAATGTTTTAGGTTGGGGCCTTATTGTTGGTATCAAAGTAAAGGATTAAACAAAATTGGAGATTGGTATGTTTTGTTAAGGGTTAGGGATATGATCATGGGTTTATAACTTTAAGGTAGATCATATGTTAATTGTCATAGAAACCCCTTTTGAGTCTTTTTGTTGTGAAATATTATGGTGACTAATTGTATTTTTTGAGACATTCACCTTTGAGGAAATTATTGGTTATTAGCTTTTGGGATTCCAAATGTGAGGTATGAAATAACGTTTTAGGTTAAAACATGTTATGGTTATTTTGTAGGATTTAATCTCATTTAGTTAATGTTATTAAAATTATACAATTTTTGAAAAGGGACAATACAAAGACCATGTGACAACATGTCGCGTCAGAAAAAGCTGCAGGAATCAAACCGAAAACTGAAGTGTGACAATGATTTCTCACCTACAATTGGACTACATGAAGTCCCTGGTTAGTATGAGTTATTCATTGTAGTTAAATGTGTTTTTATATTTATTTGGGAACTTATGTTTTATAAAATGGATATTCTTAGTATAAGAAAATTATTTCGTGATTAAGTGATGAATGTGATTTTGGAAGATGTTCTCTCTCGAAATGTTATATGATTAAGGTAAATATAATACTACTGGATTTATTTGAAGAGTTATTGTTTTTCTATATTTTGGGAATAATCTATTATTTTAACTATGATCTTATGGTGAATTAGATTATTTATGAAGATGATTAAACTATCATGGGAAATATTTGATTAGGTTAATTACTTTTGGTATGAGACATGAAGAGTGGTTTATTATATCTTGGAAAACTATGTGATCAAATACATCATAGTTTTATGTTTCAATATTATTTGTATTATTTTTAGGAATTTTAAGGAATTTGTTTTGTTGAATGATATATGTAGAAATTGGGTATTACTGTTAAATTTTGGAGGTTAAAAGTATTCCCTCCCCTTATAAAGGATTTTTATTTTGGGGGGATTATCTGATCTTGTACTAACCGTTTTGGTTTTGGTAAATGTCTAAAGATAGGGGAAATATATTGTTTATATTTTATGGATTATGTTATTCTCTAGAAGTTTATTCTTGCACTTGAGGTGTGACCAAGTCATCTTGAATACACATAATTTGGAGAAAAGATGATTTTTGGTAGAAATTTATTTATAGATGAAACTCTGCTTGAAAATTATGTATATTTTATTATGTTATTAGTCAATATCATAAATAAATTCCCCAAATTTATTAAAAATAGTATTAAAACAAAAACGTTTTCCATTTAGTTTTCCTACCAAGAAATCAAATACTGTTTAACCCATCACAAATTTGTGGTTTTTTTGTAGTTAACATTCTCCTGATCATGTTTTCTATCACTCTCTATCATAACTTGATAGTTATTTTTTCTTCCATATCCATGTTTTCCAATATGGAATCCTAGTATGTATTATCACATGTGACCTTTATTCTTCTCTTTATTTCTTTTAAAGTTATATTTTTATTAAATCTTTTTCTAATGTGGAATATTCAATGAAGTTTTTGAGCCTAATTTTAAAATTATGAGGACACAATTTCCAAAAGGGGGGAATGATGTAATGACCCAGGTATTTATATAATTATATGTTTTCTTTATATTAATATTTATTAATAATATATTATTTTTACTAAAAATGGGATGCTTTTTTTGATAGCGTACTCAACACCCAACAACAGGTTTCTTTGAAGTATTTCATTGCACACAACTTTGAGCTATACCGAAATATAATATATTATTATTATTTTAAATGGTTGTTAACGCATAGCCATTTTATTGGAGGGAATGAAAAAAATTTACTATAATAAGATTATACACGTTTTTTAAATATCTTTACATTTATCCAATAAATTTTTTATGCTTAAAATAAGAATGAATCTGATTTTAAGAATGAAATACTTTAATATTTTTAAAGGTTGTTTACCCACCCTTTGAAGGAAAACCCCTTTTAAATCTCGTTTTATCACTTTTATATGTTCTAATTTACCAAATAATATTATTCTATAGAAGAGTGACAATAAAAGTTTCCTTGGATTAATTACTTGTAATTTTTTGATAATGTTATTTTTTTAATGAATAATGGAAAATACCGCATTTTAAGTCAAAAATTCCTTTTCATATAAATAATTTAGATAGTTAGATTGTCCTTTTAATTGGTTTTAAAGAATAAATGAAATATATTTTTATCACGTAAAACAATATTGGTCATTGGAAGTAATTTCCCATTGAAATTGGACATAAACACATGCCAATTTTTTGATAGTTATTACTTCTTAAAAACCCGATTTTTGGTTTTGACAATGGGAATTATTTTTAAATTAATTAATAAAATTCTATTTTTTGAATTTGAAAAAATGGATTCCATATTTTAAATCATAAGTTTTTAATTTTTCAAATATGTACATTTTATTTTCGAACGTTATGAATAGTAACTTCACTAATTATTTTATTTACCATGATTAAAGTGTAAATCTTGTAAGTAAGGGTAAGAAAAAATATTATAATAATAATAAACTACCATAACATATGTTATAATCCTATTGGATGAGATATTTCCTACCATGTGCATCAATGGGTTGATTTTGGGACCCCATTGATCCAGTTGGAGTAATAATGACATTTTATAGGAATTAATTTAAAGTACAGAGAAAAATAATATAAGCATGTATCTTTTTATAAAACAATTTTTATATGTGGTTATATAAATGATATTTTTGAATATAAATATTCATTAGATAGATAATAATATTTCCTACATAATGTTATTTTTTATACATTAATTGAATAAATTTAATTATGACACAATGATGATGCATTGATTGCTTAATTAATTAAGTAATCAAATAAATGATACTATAAATGTTAAAATAAATAAAATTTGGAAATTTTCATTCGATACATGAATTTTATGGATGATATTGACATATTATATCTCAGTTAATGTATTTTTTAGACGGAATAATGTTGTTATGACTTTAACAAAAATCAATTAATAAATAGTGTCAAAGATGACATAAATGAGTTTTGAAAAAAAATAATATTTTTTTAAAAGATATAACAATACGACAAATCTAATATTAGGACAACTAAATGTTATAATGTGATAGTTTTAATTAATTATCCATTTATGGTTTGATTGGAACTTTATAGTTACTATAGTAACCATAAATTATGAAAATGTAGGAAGACATAGTAAGAGTTAATGTTTTAAACTAAGTGTTAAAGCTAAAAGATAAGGTTAAATTTGTTATATAAACTTGTCTAAGACCTATTGGTTGAGAGTTTTTCAAACAAAGGAAATTTATCTTTTAAATAAATGAGTTTTTGACCATTTGAAATCGAAAATTATTTTAAAATAAAATAATACTTCAAAACAATCCTAATGGACCCCTCCTCCCTCTTATAAAAGGCCACCACCTCTACCCACAAAACACACACCTATAAAGCCACATGGATCATCCAAATTCTGATAAAATAACCACGAAAATTCCCTAGAAACCTCCCAGAATCCTCACCATGGGTAGAAGGTAATTCAATGAATTCATTTTGGCACAAATCAAAAGAATCTACCCTATTTATTGGTGACGTCTTCTCTCAAGTTATTTTCCTTCATTTTCCTTCTCCACTCCCAATTTTATTATTTTTCTTTGATAACATAAAATTTTTTTATCCTAGATATACAATGAATTTTTTATGATATGTATTTGAACTAAAAATACACACACCTCCCTTTAATGGATACAAACATACTGTTTTTGTGTATGGAGAACTACTGCATTTTGAAACGATGATTCTTCAATTTTCCCCTACCACCACTTGTGGTGGCCATTATGATGGAAGTAAAATTATATTATATATATATATTATATTTATATTTTCTATATGCTTCTCTATTTTTATTTAAAACATACCTTTATTCTTTCCATAATGTGTAAATACAATAATTTAATTTAAGGAAGTGCGTACTACCTCCCCCTCAAATTGACATGACTCGTTCATGCCATAAATGGAATGTATAAAGGATAGAATTAATGAACATAGGTAACATATATAAAATATGGAGTATTAATGGAATATAATATATTTATATATCATTTATTTTTCATTCTTTTAAATATGATGAAAATTAAAGTAGCGTTCATGTGTACGTACCACTTACCATCTCCATGAAAGGTGTATTTCATTTCATATCTCCAAATGTTATGTAATATTATAAATAAATAAATATAATATATGTAGATGATATTTAATTCAATAATATAATTCTGGATATGATTTTATTTTTTCAACATGGACGATTTACCTCAAAACAAGTTCATTTTCGACTCAAGTACCGAATATCGACAAAATGACAGATATGAACATAAATAATTATGAAATTTTTATAAAATAATGATAAGTAATGTAAAATGAATAATAAAATTTAAAAATGTTCGGAATCTAGGAAAAATAAACATAAGCTTATTATTCATGAATATAAATAACGAACGAGATAAGTCGAATGCAAGGTAATGAAACATCTTAACCCAATATCCATTATTTGGGTTAATCATATAATTATTTATTATGTTGTGCTACGATTATGTGAGAAATAAATTTTTATATCATATCTTTTACTTATACATTATTTATTTTTAATTATATTGAATACACATAATCAATATGTTTTATTTAAAAAATGATATTTGTAAGGGAATTTCTAAACTCAATTTTCACTATTTGGGATTTACTCATACATTGTTAATTATATTATGCCATGTTTATGTGCGGAATTATTATTTGTTTATTTATTTTGTAATTTCCAATTATTTTTGGGTGGATATACTATTGATACACATAATTACCCCATTGACAAATTGTTTCGTCATTTATATGATCTTTGTAAGCTAAATCTTAACTCAATGTCTATTCATTGAGTTAAATAACCATTCCATTGGGGTTTTTTACCAAGAATACATGTGAATGAACTACGATTGTTTTACCCTTAATATACAATTATACTGGATGTATTTATAATTTTCACAAATAATTATTTCATTTATTTATCCTTAATCTAATGATGTGATCTTTATTAGGGACTTCGTCTCACTCTCCTTTCATTGAGGCATCTTTTGATGTTATACACCACCTTCTCTTACACGGTGTATAATTATACCCTTTTTCTTTTAATTAAATCCATTGGTTTTAAAAAGGAATCCTTTTCTATGATGCATTTTACTAAACAAAAAAAAGGAATGTTTCTTTTTATCATATGTGGTGACAATGACCTTTCTGCTGATGCAAGTATTATTTGATATTTGGATCCCTTAACAAGTTTTAATGTTTTTAAAAAGAAAATAAATATCATTTAATCATTTTAATATTTCAGTATTGAAAATGGATTTTGGAAAGCATTGATTATTTCAATATCCTGAAATGATATTTTTTTATTACAATTTGGAAATGTAATCTTTACTTAGTTCTTGTTTTATTTGTTATGATTATGTTATGGTTCTTGGGATTTTTTTACGTATATAGGTGGTTCCAGGATTAACCGAGGGTGGGTGATCCTGAGATATCTCTCCAATTAATTGGGTAACATGATGGATTTAAATGTTAGTGTTTTCTTAATATATTTAAGGAATGTACAATGACATGTATTCCAAACATAACTCCCTATGTAGCTGTGAAATCAATAATGTAAGTATGTTATAGATTGCACAAGTTACCTTTATGTTTTTTTGATTTTTTTGTTATTCATAAATCGTATGATTTCATAATGTATGTTAAAGATCTTATGTTTTATGATTGAAAAGTATGATTTCTTTGATTTGTATGTATTCATGGACAAATGTTTTCTTTCATTATTTTATATCCCTTACTAAGATTTTTAGGGTCATCCCACGTTTTTTGAAATGTTTTTTACATGGTATAAGGAAGGGTAAGAGAAATGAAAAATTCAATAATATTTTTATCCGAAAAATAATAATTTTATTAATTAGTCTTATTACTGTGAAAAAATGGGTTAGAGTATAAGTGTCTACATTTCGATATTTGATATTTTATGTAATAGTTATGTCATAATTCTCCAAAACTCTTAACCTAAAAATATCCTCAATGTGAATTATTTACATAACTTAGAATAATGTATTATTTAAGGCAAGGGACATATAATATTAATGAAATATTGAAAATTATATTAAATTAAAATATCATATAATTTCCTACCTTACTATCCATTGAATAGATTATATTGTTTCTTGTGTGTAAGAAAGAGTACCGCATAGCGAAGTGATATGATTCTTTTTTTTACTACATCACATGGACGGTTTATGTATTATTATTCAAGAAATAATATGATATTTAAGATATAATTATCCTTATTAATAGATAATATAACACTTTATTTCCATCTTGATCATTGAAATATGGGAATGTTACTAATGTATACGTAAAACTTTTCACCTCCATGATTGTGACGTTGTACATTTTTCATAACCATAATTAATTACATGCCTAAAAATATAATTACTATAAAAAATTACAATTATGTCGTGATTATTTTTCTAGAGTTTATTAATAATAAAAAATGTATTAATCCCTAATGAAACAATACGTGATATACAATGTCGTTATCACCAAGTGTGATTATATTTAACAAAGAATTGTTATTAAACGAGTGGTAAAATGATATAAGAAAATGATATATGGTGTAATATATGAATGTATGGTTCAATAATATATGTATAATAAATATATTTTAATTTTATTTTATATTATAAAATATATGAAGAAATAGACTGGAGATAAGGGATCTTTCTCACCCACCCTTTTCTCTAGGTTTTGACAGTTATCTCTCTAAAATAACATTCTATATCTTTAATGTTATGGAATTCTTCTAAATTATATATATATATGTCACTCACATGTACAACTAGTTTATTATACCAATATTTTAATGTATAATACATGATTTATGAGAATTTTTCAAATTAATTATTTAATGAATAACTTGAAATTCTTTTATAAGGAAATATTATACAACCCATTTCCTTATTTAGGGAATTCATATGTTTATTCATTATGAATTATATCCTTAAATGGAACACATATGAAGGTACGTTAAATTAATATGATATTGGGGCCCATAATTATATATCCCTATAATTCCTTGTGAAATTCTTTATCCTCAGGAGACTACATTTATATTATTTTGTAGTGAACCTCATCCCTTATGGGACTCCATCCACCTTGTGATATTGTCTTGGTAGTTATACTTGACTAATGTTTATGTCATGTTTTATATTTTTTCCACTTTACCATGATTCCATGAATTTATGATACCATGATAATTATGGAATTGTTCCCCATGATACCTTCTGTACACTCTCTTTTGTGATATCATGTTATTTCTTTGACTAACATGTTATGCTTCCTAATCATGTTAATTATCATACTCTGATTTTTAGCACACCATTTTAATTTATATATTTCCCAAGTTATCCTATGAAAATTTATAATCAGAAATGAATATTTGGAGATCACATTAGAAAATAAAATAACCATTCCACATTTTTGTTTCCTCTTATGTATTAAAAACCAAGTTTCCCAATGACCCTAGGGATTTAAAACCCTTGTGTGTTATTAATTGAAATATGTTTAAGAATCATGTAATAATATGTATAAAATGTTTTAGTCACTAATGTTGGTATTAGAGTAAATTATTATTTAACCTTTATAACTTGGATGATATGAAACTAATGAGAACCACAAGGATATATCTAAGGATAACACCAAGGATATATCTAACAGTAAGACTATGTATAGAAAAATATCCTAGAATCGTGGTGGAGTATTAAGTGAGTTTTTGATGACAAATTACATCCCTATAAGGATGCTAAAATTGGATGTGGTTCTGGAATGGAGGTACCTACTGGTAATAAAATTGAAAAAGGGGTGTAGGTATTGACTCAAGAGTAACCTTGTACATGAAAATGTTCCATTCTATTGATATCATTTGACACTACCGGGGGTTATGATTTATAAATTCACAAACTCATTATGAACCATGATGAAGAACATGAACAAATTATTGTATAAGAAAAACAAAGATGAATCATTACCACGAAATACATTGAATTTAATAGGTTAATGATTATATTCAATTTATTTATTATCTAATTTATTTTCATAGTTTCCCAATTGGATTTTAAGATTTCAAAAATAATCTTACCTAATTTCCCATTTTTTAATCACTAGATGGATATGGGAGAAATTGAGTCAAGATCCATTGTAAGGGTCAATGTTATGGCTATAAAAATGTTATGTGAAACTTTATGGAAAAAGGATTTAGAAACATTGTGATATATTATCAAATATAAATCAATTATTGAATTGAAACATGAATTAGGAGGAATGAACAGATCCTCCCATGAAGGAGAAAGCGCGAATTGAAACCTTTATTTGAAAAAGGACCCCAACATTCTATGGATCCTATAATGCTTTAATTTCGGATGAATGAACCAAGTGCATTTAAAATAACTTCCCTATCATTCAATTCTTCGATCAAGAGAATGATTTATTTCCCATTTATAATATGGAGGGAGAATCCAATCAATGGTGGACGTTGATAATGAATATGAAGTTAGAGGAAGATATCAATCTGATTGAGTGGAAGGAATTATGGAAAATTTATTTTCAAAAGTTATCTTTGTATACTCATTGAATAAATATTTTCCTGGATCTCCTTATTCTAAATAAAAAGGATAATGAATCCATTGGGGTGTATGAATAAAACCTACAAATAAATTCACGATAAACATAATACATTTTTATCTCCCATAAAAGTAATTTTGAAAACTTATTTTGTGGGATAAATCCTAGTCTAATAAAAATTTAAATTCAAGACTTTGATAGCTAAAAGGAAATTGTATGATGTTCTCTTATAGTTGAAATAGATATTTCTAAATCTCAGAAAACTCACTATGATATGAAGAGGAGAATAGATTTTAACTCTTGTGGTATGAAGGATAAATCTATCTATGGAAATAATGTCCAATATAAAACTCTTAAAATGTGTTGGACGAAGAATCCAAGAAATCATCTAAAAGGGACTGGGATGTGTATTGGGTTTGGGAGTAAAATTCACCTAGCTATTAATTGGGGATGGGAGAAAACCACCAATATGGTGGAATTAAAGAATTCTCCATCCAAAACTCATCATATTTTACAATGTTACAACTATAATGTACAAGGAATCTATGTGAACTAATGTAGTAATCCAAGGGGTTGAATTGGGTTTGGGAGTAAAATTCACCTAGTGAGTAATTGTGGATGGGAGAAAACCACCAACATGGTGGAATTAAGGAATTATCCATCCAAACCTCATCATATTTTACAACGATACAACTATAATGTACAAGGAATCTATGTGAACTAATGTAGTAAGCCAAGGGGTTGAAATGAAAAATGATGAAAACAAAATCTATGGCCTTGAGGGGAATAGAGAGATTATAAAATCACAAATTTGGATATGGATACTGATAATGAAGTTGTAAAATATATGCTAGTTATTAATTCAAGAATTGTGAGCATTATTTCGGATTATATTTCAATGCATTATTTCAAATCAAGGATGTTTAGTAGAACTATTCATGAACAAACTAAAAACATAGAAGTCGAGTTTCTATTGAGGATGGATAATTGGTCAATTGTAGAAGCCCAAGTATATAAACCATTTTTTATATATGTATGAATGATGAAAATCCCAAAAGAACTTATGATTTTTCCATTAGTGGAATTTTATGCAATTATGGGCATGGATTTAATATCCATATATAGAGCCACAATAATATGCTGATAGAAGGAAATCAGCATTCATATCCGGAGTCACCCTCAGAGTCTTATCAAGAGCATGGAGGATGATGAATATTATTTTATATTATCATCTAAGGAATGCATATTTTTTACTTTTGAGAAACCATATAATTCATAAATGGTTGAGACTAAGGAAAAATTATTCTTTATTAAACTAAAATTGTGAAGTATTATACTGTTGTATTCCTAAAATACTTTATTATTCATCCTCCCAAATGATAGGTTGAATTTTAAATCGAACATATACATATAAATTTTCCAACATCAAGGACTCCATAAAGAATGGACATTGTTGAACCTAAGGATATGATGAAAAAACTAAAGGTAAATATAGATAAAGGTTTTATATTCCCATGTTCTTCTTCAATGGGTGCACAAGTCCTCTTAATTAAGAATAAGTATTGTTCAATGGGCCTCTTCCTTTATTATCATGATATAAACAAGATCATGATAATGAAATTCTATCCCCTATAATGTATTGACAACTTGTTATATCAACTATGTGGGGCCTTGTGTTTTTCTAAGGTGTACCTTCGATCAAGATATCACCTGATGAGGGTAAATAATGAAGTTTTTTCCAACACTTCTTTTCGAAAAAATAATGGACACTATGAGTTCATAATGATGCCTTTCAAACTCACTAATGTTATTGAACTATTTATGGATAGAACGAATATATTCCTCAAAGATTAACTAAAAATATTTTTTAATTCTTTTATAGATGACAGTATGATTTTCTAAAACAAAATGGAAGGTCGTGAGGAGAATTTGGAAATGTTTCTTGTGGAATTGTGAAAGGAGAAGCTATATGCAATGTATATTAAATGAGAGTTCTGTATGAAGGAATTATCATTCTTAGTATATATTATCACCAAAAAATGGATATTTTTAGATCCTTATTCGAAAAAGGATGTCAAGGAATTTCCTAAACTAGAATATATAATAAATATCTGTAGTTTCATTGGATTATTTATGTATTACTGATGATTTGTGTAACACCCCTAAATTCTAAAGTACAAATTTTTATTCAATGGTTTTTATGAAATAAAATAGTAAGTGTAAAAAGTGGTGTATAATAAATCTATAATTATAATTTATTTACTATAATAAATAAATAAGATATATTATATGGATTTTAATGAAGTTCAAACAGTTTTATCTTTCATTTCACATAAGAGAGACTTTCCTCGATAGCTTGTGTCACTCCAAAGGATTAATTTCACCAAATAACAGTGTATTATTAAAATATTATTACTAAATAAATTAATATATAATATATCTATTATACTAGATGTTATAAATATGATAAACGAAATAATGAAAAATTATAATTTATATAAACATAAAATGAATTCATTGGTTTCCAATCAACGAGAAACGAAAAAAATATCCAATTAAATATAAACAGATTTTTTTTATTTTTTTATTCCAAAGAATTTTTTTCTGAATAAAAATAATTAATTACAATTATTTAATGATTTTTATGAAATATTTATTATATATATTAAATAAAATATTTTTTATATTCATCTATTAGGATTTATATGCATAGGAGGAGAACAAACCCAATTTTATACATAAAAACCTATATTTTTACAAAGGCAATTTTTCCTCCTAAAAATGGAAAACCCATTTTCAATATAAATTTTGACACTTTAATATATTTAATATTTCAAAATAATCTTCATATTTCAAAATTAACATAATAATAAGGTTACATTGATTTTTTGTAAATTTTCTATGATGTTTAATTTTTTAGTGAATAGTTAATAATACTGAATATTAATTCAAAATCGATTTTTCATCTAATTTAATTATAGTGTTAAGTTATGTTATTAATTGTTTTTAAAGTATAATAATGTCAAATATAAATAACACAATCCAATTCAGGTAATTGGTATCAATTTCACTTTGAAATTGAATGTAAAACCTTATAAAACGTTTAGACATTTTTTTATATTAAAACCATGCGTTGTTGTCCCGTCTGTAGGATTAAATTTAAATATATTTATTACATATTTATGATTTAAATTTATAAAAATGGATTCAATATTTTGAATCAAAATAATTTATAATTTCTATTAAGGGCATATTTTTTTGGACAAAAATAAAATCATGAAAATTATTAAAAATAATTAGAATGATTAAGGTTAAATTTATCTTAGTAAGAGACTAAACCATAACATTACAGTGCAAAAAGACCTGTAGAATTTACCAAGAGAAATTTTATTGAAATATATAGACCGTATTCTCTTTTTATCAAATTGGGTATATTATTGGATCAACTCTCATCTTGAAAATGTGAGAAGAATTCCTTCTTCATAATATTACCAAAGTGAAACTCCGCCTTCACTATAAAAGGAAACCACTTCTCCCCATTATTCACACATTTATAACCTAACAGGTTTAGAGAAGATCTACCCAAATACACTCAAAAATCACTCCCCAAAACCATGAATACTTCATTTTGGAAAAAAACCATCAATTGAATCCATTTGTTATAAACTAAATGGAGTTACCGGATTATTAAGGTAATGCTTCAAACTGATCACTTTTCATTCATTTACTCCTCCAAAACCTAATGTATTATTCTGCCATGTTAATATAATAACAAAATTTTCATAAATATACTCTTATTTTGTTATATTATGGGTTTTTCATATAGTGACACACACTTCCATCAAATGTGTAACGAACATACCGTTCGTGTATAGTGGACTAAAACCTTGCAAAACAATGATTATTCATTTTTCCATGACCACCGTTCATGTTTAGAAATTATGATGAACAATTTTTTAATATATTATATTTATTATGTATTTGTACTTATTTAATCCATATAACACATACATTTAATACATTCCATTTTTTTAATACGATAACATCATTTGAGGATGTGTGGACTACTCCCCCCTCAAAGCGATTCGAATCATTCACAGTAAACATAGAACATATTAAGAATAATTTTACTAAAAATATACTAAATATATTACATAAATAGGGAAATATAATAATAATATAAATTAAGTAAATATTATTTACTTTTTATTCTTTTAAAATACAACAATGAAATTAAATTAGTGTTCATGTGTACGTACAGACTATCATCTCCATAAAAAAGGTTCCTTTAATTTCATATATCGAAACATTATATATTATTATGGATATATATATAATTTATATTTATGATATTAAAATCATGTTTTAAATACATTATATGATTAAACTATTATATATTTAATAAGAATAACAAATAACATGTCAAAACTTACCTGAGAAACAAGGCAATTAACACCCAAAATAGATAAAATAATGAAAGGTTATAAACAAACAATCAAAAATTTATTATAAGAGGATCATATATGTTATCTAAAATATAAATATGGTCATTTTATAATTTTTTAACAAGTTTAAACCCCTTATATATAATGTTAAAGATGTTCACCTGAAAAAAACAATGTAAGGGATTCTGGTCTCATATTCTTTCTATAAGGCATACATAATTTTTCTGCACCTAATTTATTTTATATGGTTTATATACCGACCATTTTAATATTTTATATCATTAAAAATTATATCTTCATGTTATATTCTGGTTCAAAATGAATTATTTCTTTTATGGTGATTTTTGTTAAAATTTACCACGTGGAATAGAATTTCAAAACCAAATTTATTTTCATTGAGTTATATTACTTACTCATTGTCATTAACATTCTATGAATTTATGATTAATACCTTTTTACTATTTTTTTTAGTTCAACTTAACTTATTATGATTTATAGTTGATACACATAATATTCTAATTGATAGATTCTAACATAGATGTTATAACCTTTTTAGGGGTTTATTTCAGAATATTTTTTTTATTCAAGATTGTTAGTACTTGAATTTACATTCGAGGAAATTATTGGATAATTATTCAACAAACCCTTAAATTTAATATAATATAGTTCTTAATTATCTTTATTGAGTATTAGTGCCATTTTCCCACTCATTGGTAATCAAATTTTTTAGAAAATGTTTTTATGAAAATTCGATTTCATTTCTTCATTTAGTCAGAGAACCTATTTTTATCTAAAAATAATGCCTTCAAAAAATGTTCTCAAAAGCTGTTTTTAACCTTAAAAATCATTTTTAAATACATTTTACCCCATTTTTCATTTATTACTTATTTGGAAGGATTTTATTTTCTTTCTGAACAAATAACTTTTATAACACTTTTTACCTTATAAAGGGAATGTTAGTTTTTACCTCATAAGAAATTTATGGATTTATTCACTGACATTTAATTGATGTTTCCTTTTCATAATTGAAAGGTTTATTTTCAATGATTATTTTGATGTTATTTTAAATTTAAAAAATTTTATGAAGTTTTTTCTAATAAAATTATATTTTAATCAAGAATAGTTTTTAAAGGTATTATTTTATTTCATCAATTACTACAACCCTCTATTTTTCCTTCACATAGGATGTTTTAATACCATATATATTCTTTTTCCAAATAATTTTCAATTGATTTTTCCAAGGAAAATATTTATATTCACTTACTTGGTTTCCCTGTTAGTCCCCATGAAATATACAATTTCATATAGTATTGAATTTCCCCAGATTATTCAAATCATTAACCATGGATATTACTATTTCCTAAACCTTATACCATTTTATAAATTGTATTTACTTTGAATGTTATTTGGTTAACAAGGGAATTATTGATAAATCCATATTTTTCATTATATGTGGTATTTGATAAGGCATATTATTAATTTTCATTATTCAATAAGAGGAATGCTTTGGATCGGAAATAATGGGTGGGCCCATACATTATATATCCCCTCAATGAATTTAAATGTTCTCATGAGAAAAAATAATTTGTAAAAATTAAATGGGTTTTTAATGTTATTTTATACCATTTTGTGAAAGGTCTTGAAGGTATAAGATTTCTTGTGCCTTAGACATGACATCCAATAATTAATTATTTCCCTCATTTAGAATCAGTTATTATTATCTATGATATTTTTCATCGACATATCTTTGGATGCATTTCATACTGAGTGAATTGATTAATGGAATATATTTTAGTTTTATAACATTATAAATTTATTATGCCTTTTCTAGTTATATGAATGGAATTTGTTTCCATTTATTACCTTAAAAAATTATTTATCATTTATATTTATTAATTAGATGGAATTTTTGCTTAGTTATTTACCTTATTATATTGATAATTCTCTTGTATTCATTATTGCTTCCTATATGTTTTACTTAACCTTACTGAGCATTTGATATCACTCTTAGTTTTTTTCCTATCCCCTTAAATCCAAGATCTATGGAATGAATTCTTTGAAAGGATATGCTAGATGGAATAATGTTATTATCCTTGAAGTTATTTAGGGAAAAAATTATGTTGTAAATAGTTGCTTCTTTTATAATAAATGTCTGTTGTATTTATCTAGATTACTAAGAGTACTAAAATATTAATTCCTCTAGGGATTGATTCCTTGGAATCAGGCCAATGTAATTAGTATAAGACACTAGTTCTTGGCTTATGGGGTTAGGTCACTATAGTTGGTATCGATAGATGTTTAGTAGAAACCTTGGGAACAAAATTTAGGAAAATATAGTTTATAAAACACAACCCTAATGTATAATTTGAGGATAATTATAAAATAAAAACTGATAATTTTGGAATGGTAAAGATTATATGGACTTTCCTATAAATACATCCATGTATAAATACTACAATTAGATATTGTTCTAGAACATCTGTACCTAGGATTAATAACTCTGACAATCTATTCGGAGCCTATGTAGATACATGAAAATGGGCCTTACTACACATCTTGTTTAACACTCATGGGGGATATTCTTATGATAATACACATTTCATTTACAAACCATTATGATGAAAATGAATAGATAATTACAACGAATGAAAAAAGATAATACTAAGGTGTTTTAGTTTTAAAAATAGGTTTTCTTGATTTAGATAACTTATAAATGATTATACAATTTTCTAACTATGTCCATTTTTTCTCAAACTATTCATTATGGTTATATTTATTAGATAGAACCCAAAGGATTCAAGTTAACATTAAACATGAAGTAAAAGTTTGTGAAAATGGTCAGACATATGAGTTGTTGACATGAGTGATGGATATAATGTATATGAAAAAATATTTTTTTTCCAAAACATGATTAAACATATATACCTTTACCAACTATTGAACACACAATAGAAGAGAAGGATATTGGTTTCTAAGTTCTTGAGTGAGGGAGATCGTAATGAAAATAAGGCTTGATTCCCAAAATGTGAAGAATTGTGGAAGGAGACACCCTTGAAAGTGTACCAATGGAACAAGGAAATTCTTTATGTGTGGGAAAGAATTACATAAAGACAATTATTGTAAAAGAAAAATTAAGAGTGCAATGGAAGGAAATGAAACACATCCTAAGGATCCATTTATGGTTTGTTTCCTTAAATGTGGGGAACTAGGGCATTACTCGATTTAATCCCCCTATTAATTGATAATCCATGGATAATGGAAGGATGTGCATAGCAAATTAATGGGTGGATTATTATGTATTGGCGACTTATTTAAAACCATAGTTAATAGTATACTTAATAATTAAATTTCATTGATTTCCATTATATTTATATTATAAATTATATTCATATGGTTTTAGAAAGTGAAAACATGTATGTTGGGTGAAAACCTATCATATCCTGCAATATTGTGGGTCTTGAACCCATTAATGAAGGATGATAAGGGTTTCATTCCAACCAAAGATGTACTCAAGGTCCTGGTTAATTTTTCATTATTTTTAGTTATAGAAATCAAAAAATAAAAATTTAAAATTAATCAATGCTATAACTTTTTAGGATTATAGATTTATCTATTAACCATATTTGGTTGGGAATATAGTTAAATATATAGAGTTATACTATTGACTTTTTTATAGGCCTTAAAATACATTAAATGTATATTTAGGGGTATTAATAATTAAAAAATATCAATCAATAATTAATTTCTTGGAGTAATTGGATGAATTAGAATTTGACCAAAGAACAAAAAAAAGTTATTATATTTCATCTGAAATTGAAACATATCATGTATGAATATTTCCTTATATTATATTTAGTAAAACAATTACCCAACAATAGGGAAATTACATGGAAATAAAATTTTGTCTTAATACATCAATTTCTGTTGAACCAATGGTCTCTTAAACCATCCATGATTTATGGATTTGACGCCCAAAACATTCCATCAATCAATCACTTTTCTATAATTGATTTCCTCATTCACTCCCAATAAATATTTACTCTTTTCTTCTAAGAATTTATCTTCAATTACCACTTATGTTATCTTACATAGATAACTAGTTACATGGAAGTCCATGTTCCCTTCATACTTCTAACTCTCTCTTTTCAAGATGATATTTTACAAACCCTTCATGTGATGTGGGATTTAATCATAGGAATCATCAAACAATATATTTTCACAATCTAGTTTAAATTGAGAGGACATGATTTAATTAAGGTGATGGGAATGTACCACCCTCAAATTATAATTTACAACTTTGTATTCAATAGTGTTTATGACACGCAATGCCAACTGTAAAAAGGGGGTATAAAAACTTGATACATTAAAATATATTTCCTATATTAAATAAAAATTATTTATTATATGGCTTGTAATGCATGACACACCATGTTACATGTAGGAACAACATTCCTCGATAGCTTGCATTACACGCAAGACTGAGTTTCACCAAATAACAATGTACTATTAAAATATTATTATTTATTACAGTACTATTTAACATAGACATTATAATAGCAGTTTTGAATAATAATAACTAACATATGAAAATTTATGTTTTATATAAACATAAAATGAATTTATTGGTTACCAATTAATGAGAAATGAAAATAAGAACCAAATGTATAGAAAAAAAATATATAATTTTTTATGCTTCCAAAGTTGTTTTCTCTAAAAAACATAATTACATAAAATGTGTTCATGCTTTTAATGAAATATATTATATATATATTCAATAAATAAATTCTATTCATCCATTAGGTTTTAAATGCATAAGATGTGAACAAACCAAATTTCACACATAAAAACCTATATTTTAATAAATACAATTTTACCACCATTTTATGGATAAACCATTATAAATCTGAATTTTTACACTTTAATTGATTTAATATGTCAATTTAAACTTCATATTTAAAATAGAAACATATGAACTATTTAAGGGTTAATTTTTTTATTTTCCATGAAGTTTCTTTTTTTAATGAATAGTTAAAAATACTGAATTTTAAATCAAAAATAATTTTTCAACTAATTTATATACAGCATTAAATTAGATTTTCAATTGGTTTTAATGTAAAATTATGTAAAATATAAAATAAATTATCCAATGTAAGTAAATTTTATCAATTTCACTTTGAACTTGATGGTAAAAATTTATCATAATTTTGGATATTTTGTTCTTTAAAAACATCCATTGTCATCCAACCTCCATGATTAAATTTAATTTAATTTTATCCATATATATGATTTTAATTTAGAACAATGGATTCATTATTTTGATTTAGAATATTTATAATTTCTAATAATAACCACATTTTTTATGACAAAAAATATTAGTGAAAGTGATTATATCGAATTTCAACGATTAATGTTAAATTAAGCTTAATAAAAGTCTAAACCTTAACCTTACAGCCCAAAAAGACCTATAAACATTTCCATTACCTATTTTATTGCAATATATCAGCCCTATCCACTCATTCATAAATTGTTTTTTATTATTGGATCCAATTGAAACATGAAAAATGTGAGATGAATTATTTGTCAAAATATTATAATAGTACCATCCCTCCTCCACTATAAAAGGCCACCACTTCTCCCCATTATTCACACCTCTCAAAACAATAATTTTCAGAAGTTATATGCCAAAATAAAATACCAAAATCCATCCACTTGACCTTTAATCACCCCATTGGGAATAAATCCTTCCAGGGTAGCCCTTTGGTATTGTCCAAAAGGAGTTTCCTGATTTTTAAGGTAATGTTTTCCAACGATCAATTTTAATTCATTTACTTCTCCACCACCTCAAATAATCTTCTTCCATTTTTTTAATAAAACCTGTATCCTAAATATAATTTGATTTATCTTTATTAAGGGTCAACCTACAGTAATACACACTCTTATCTAATGGGTAACTAACTTACCATTGGTGTACGATGGACTACCACCTCGCGAAATGACCATTGTTCATTTTTCCTTTTCCACAGTTAATGGTAGGAAATTAATATTGAAACTATGTTTATATATATAATATATATTATATTCATTATTTCCTCATATATACGTAATCATTTCATATCACATTCATTTATTAAATTCCATTTTTTGTTTATACGATAACATCATTTGAGGAAGTGTGGACTACCGCACCCTCAAAGTGATGTGATTACTTCACACTAAACATGGAATGTATTAAAGATAATTCTAATAAAAATATATGAAATATATAACATAAATAGGGTACTTTAATTATAATATATATGTATATATAAATCATTTACTTTTCATTCTTTTAAAATATGATAATGAAATTAAGGTGGCGTTCATGCATACGCACAGACTACCATTTCCATGAATGTTGAATTTCATTTATTACCTCAAAAATTTATATATTATTATATATATATCAGTTATATATGATATTAAAATCAGGTTTTACATTTTTTTGATGATTAAACTATGATATATTTAATAATAACAACAAATAAGAAATCGAAATTTACATAGGAAAAAAGGTAGTTAACACCCAAAATAATTAAAATAATGAATGGTTATTAAAAAATGGGTAATTAGATATTAAAAGATGATGTTATATGATATAATAAATAATAATATGGTTTTTATAAGTTATTAACATGTTTTAACCCCTTATAAAATATTTTAAAAGATTTTCACCTGAAACAAAACACAAGGTAAGGGATTCTTGTCTCATATTCTTTCAATGAGGCATACATAATTTTTTTTATAAATATTATACATTATATGGTGTATATAATAATAATTTTTATATGAAATATTATGAATAAATATATATTCAGGGTATTTTTTGTTTCAACTTGAATTATTTCCTTTAATGGGATTTGAGTTACAATTTTCTAAGTAGAATAGAATTTCATAACTCAATTTCTTTTCACTATGTTATATTAAATACTTATTGCCATTAATATTTTAAGATTATAATTTTAATCACTTTTTAACATATTTTATTTTATTTTTACTTCATTTATGTGGTTTTAATTTATATAAACATAATCTACTTATTGATTGATTCTCACTTGGATGTTACTTTAATTTCAAGGGTTTATTTCACAATCTCATTTTATTTGAGAATTTTAGTTCATGAGTTTCAATTCAAGGTAATTATTAATTAATTTTTCAATAATCCATTTAAATTTAATGTCATATATTTAATGACACCCTTTATCAAGTATTTGTATAATTTTCCCACTCATTGGTACTCAAATGTTTTAGAAAATGTTTTAATGGAAACCCAAATTCATTTCTCTATTTAGTTAGAGAACCAATTTCTTCTAAAAATATTTTCTTTCAAAAGGTTATAAGAAAATGTTTTTTACATTAATAAAATGATTTATTGAAGACATTATTACCCCTTTTTGTTATTTATTAATGTTTTCAATGTAATTGTCTCATCTATTTTCAAAAAATGCAATAATCTAACCCTTTTACCTTACAAAATGAATGTTTCCTTTTACCTCGTAAAACATGTAAATATTTATCCATAGTCATTACTTTGAAGATTCAATTGAAATATTAAAGGGTTTGTTTTTAAATTAAATATTTACAAAAAGAGATATTCTATGAAAAATATTTTCAAAAGGTTTTTAAAATCCAATGTTTTTTTCCTCCAGAATATTTTTAACGGTGTTCTTTTATTTCATCAATGACAATAACCCTGTATTTTTAATCCACATGGGCTAATTTGATAACTTATATAACCTTTCTTTATATGGTTTTATATTTATTTGGCCAAGTAATGTATTTATATTCACTTAAATGATTTCTTTATTAGTCCCGTTGAAATATTAAATTTCATATAGCATTAATTTCCCCTGATTATACATATCATTTATCATGGATATTACTATTGTTTATAGTGTATACTATTTAATAAATGGTGTTTACATTGGAATTTATTCGATTAACTGTGTAATTATTTGTAAACAATATTTCTCATTCAATATGGTCATTTGATAAGGAATTTTTTTTTTATTTTTATTTCTCAATATGATGAATTATTTTGAATAAAAATTATGGTGGGGTTATAAAGTTTATATATCTTGTCGATACATCGACATGTTCTCATGTGAAAAATAAGTTTCATAAATTTAATTAGTATCTACAATTAATTTAAATAGTCTTTTGAAAGGTATTTATTGTATAGGATTACATGTGGCTGAGACATGATGTCCAATAAATAAGAATTTATCTCATTTAGACTCAGATATTATTATCCATGACATTTTGCATTAACATATCTATGGATACATTTCATACTTAGTGTATTGATTAATGGAATGTGTTTTAGTATCTTAGAATTCCATATTGATTATTCCTTATCTAGTTAATTCAATGAAAAGTGTTTTCATTTATTATATTTTCATGTTCTTTATCATTTATGTTTATTTGTTAAATGGAATGTGTGTTTAGTTCAATTAATTTTTTTATGAAATCACTTTTAAGAGAATGTGAGAAACCCAAAAATATTACATATAACACCCAATTAATACGTCACAATAAATTACTATCCTATTCGAGAAAAACATTAAAACATTTGAATTAGTCACCCTATGTAATATCTCGGTGATAAATTCCACCTCTGTATCTGGATCGTCTTTGATGAGATCCTAGAAGTGTTAGGCCAACCAGTCAAAAGTCTAAATGTTTTCTTCCAGATTTATTTTCCCCTCGTTAATTCCACGAGCCAAAATCTGGTCTTGCTTTTCTATCCAATCAGATTTATCTTCATAAATATCATATTGAATTGATATCTTTTACATTTTATTAACTTCCAGATTTAAAATGTTAATATCAATATATCCATCCTCCATCTTTTTCTGAGAGTGCAGGAGAAGCTTCAGGTAAGCATTCTCCTTCCCTTCCTCCTTCTGGACAACATCGAATTCCACCATATCAACCAACTAGTTAGGACCCTCAATCTTATCACCTTTAGACTCTATGACCTTTTTACAAGATATATACCTCTCATATTCATCTTGAGTATGTTGAATGGGATCCCTAAATTTAATACCCATTCCAACTGATCGTGTAGTCATCAGTTTTGGAATGAATGAATAATATTTATGAGTCATGACTTTTCTCATAGCATTAACTGGATATTCTCTAACATCGATAAGCTCTATATTTCCTTTTGAAATTATATTATGTGATAAACACTTGAGTTTCTCATCTTCCTCATTCTCTGAGGGAGACTTTGGGACTCATCTAATAGTGCCTCATTTTCTGAATATTGTTCAATAAGGGATATATACATCTTATTTTCCTTTATATAACTCACCATTGTCCACCCCCCTTCATCTTATGCCTCATCCAATCCATTTTTCAGACATAAAAAGTTGTTATGAAGGATTATTGGTTCGATATATATAGGATGTGGAAGCAATTTCAGTTTCATAGATTCGGGAGATCCAGGTTTCATTCTCAGAGGGATTGAACTAGTGATCTGGAAACCAGATTTAGTCCTTAAATTTGGTATCTTAGACCATGAATATCTGATCCCCTAGATGGATAATCCATGAACACAAGAAATCCTTGAGGACCCCTTTACACATTTTTTAGAGGAAATTATGTTAACACCATCAACATCAGTTAAACCTGGTCTATTACATATAGGTAGAGACATCACAACCACGTATAAATTTACATTTTTAATACCCGACCCTCAACATAATGAACTAAGGCTTTGGGAACTAATCAATGTCTGACTATAGAACTCTTGTAAGCCAAATATAGATTACCCAAATGACCACTATATGAGCAGAATTGAATCCAAAAATAAAAAACAAACCCTATATTTGATCTGATATACATTTTCAATTTCAATCCACATAAATTCAACCAGTAGATTGAAAATATATATTTTCACATAGATGCTTGGAGAAATTGGATGGAAAAGTGATCATGATCAGTTGTCAAAATATAAGAACCATTCAACTAGGTTTCCAAGCATTGAGAGCACTAGGGGGTTTTGAAACGGAAGTGGAAGACTGGGAAAACATACCCAGATTGGTGTTGTCAAAGGATCACTCCACAAATAGAAGTCGAAGGAACATCAAAAGGGGAAGAATCATATACCATTGTAGGACTAATTTTTTATGGCTAGGCAGTGATGAGGTCATCCTGAGACTCAAAATGGATGAGAATATGTCTAAGTCTCATAGCCCAAAAACAAGTGATGTTTCAGACCCCATGAATCAAAGATGCATTGGTCGAAGGACTCTACGAATGGTCAATTCCGAAAAAAGAGGACAGCCTGAGAGTTCCTATATAGGTCTGATGAATTAGTGTACTCCTTACCAGATAGCGATATATTAGGGATGCCCTTGAAAAAATAGGGGACTTTGGGGAAAATATTGTTTGAAGGGAAGGGTGGAAGTATCACTTGATCTGTAATGGGAGAGAACGAAAGGGTGGAACCCATGCCTGAGCGACCCCTCCCCCACTATAAAGGGGGAGGGATGGAGCTAGATGCTTTTTCCTTCATTCCATAGAAGACCTAGGATACAAGAGAATCACCATCTTAATGGTACATACATTCATGTGTGTGAAGTTATTTACTTTTCCATATTAACTATTCTCATTGAGTCATTCTTTATTTATCTATGTTTTAATTAAACTTAATGAGAATTTGTATCACTTTAATTTTTTCCTCTCCCCATTAATCCAATAATTGTTCTATGAAATATTTTCAAGGATATTATATTTGTAATAAAGATAATATCCTCAATGTTTTTTATAAAAACAATTATATTAGAATTAGTGTATTCTTTTGTAATAAAAGACTCATGTATGTATCCAGTTTTCCAAGACTACTAAACTCTGCAATCCGTAGAGGCTCTATTCCTTGTAATCATACTAATGTAAATATTAGTAGACACCGGATCTTGGCTTCTGGGGTCGGATCGCTACAATTTTTTAAAAATGATTCACAATTTTCAAGCCCAATAACAATGATAAAATAGAACGGAGAAGATATTGTTTAGAAAAATTAATTTAAATAGATATTTAAGGACATAAAGAAAAGTATTATCAATACACCAGTACTCATTCTTCCCTCATGTGGAGAAATTTTTTTGGTATACAAGAATTCTTTAAATAAGGTTTTGGTATGTGTACTAATGGAGAATGATAATGTGAATGCATGTGCCTTGGTAGTTAAAAGTCAATTAGTATAAATTTTTGATACATGATTTAGATTTTGATGTAGTGATATTTTCATTTATGATATGGAATAATTACCTATATGGGTAAAAGTGTGAAATAGATATAGATCACAAGAGCCTTAAATATATATTCACCTAGAAATAGTCAAACATGCACCAGAGAAGATGGTTTGGGATAATCATGGAATATGACTTCTCAATCCATTACCATCCATGGAAATCGAAAATGTGTATATTCTCTCATTATTAAGGTTCTTAAAATTTAAAATATAATAATCATTGATAAGGATCCAATTTTTATATACCTTCAATGTATAGGCATGTGGACCTTGAAAGAAGAAACATCAATATCTTTTTTCAAATTATTTCTCAAACATAAAATATGAAGAGATGAAAGAATTATCAAAGAGATGACATGAATTTATAAAAGAAATTGGGATTCATATGGAAAGGAATCCTAAGGGAGATAAAATTGTTGAAGAAGGAACAATATGATTTTGGTTATGAATATGTGATCCCTCAAATCCTGATATGAATAAGTATTTGTTAAATGATTCTCATAGATCAACCTCCTCCATGCACCCACGGAGAATGAAAATGTATCATGGTCTCTAATTTCACTATTTGTGGGCCAATATGAATAATTCAATCACATAATCATCATAGTGTTTGTATGTAAACAAGAGAAGGCTGAAAGGAAAAAAAATCCCAAGGTAATGATATAACCATTGTCTATGCCAATATGAAAATGAGAAAACCTTACCATGGACATTGTCACTTGTCTTCCCTGGGAGGCACTGGGGAAGCATTCTTTATGGGTAGAGGTAGACTGTATTTCCAATATATAACACATCATTGAAATTTGAGTGTAATTATCCCTTGATTATCTTGAAAAAATATGCATCAGATAGGTCGTGAGGCTTCATGGAATACTGCTATCAATTGTATTTGACCGAGACCAAAGATTTAACATAAAGTTATGAAATATTTAATCAAATTATATAATCACATAGTTGAACATCAGTACAGATTACCATCCTCAAATTTATGGCCAATCTCAGTGGACTATTCAAGATGTAGAAGACTTTTCGGGGGTATGTTCGATGATCATTGAAGGAGAATGGTATTAATATATATCTTATTTAGTTCTAATACAAAAAAATATTCAATTAATCAATAAAAATGGATCCTTATAATTCATTTTATGGGATGAAATGTAGAACACCAGCATGATGGGATGAAGTCAATGATTAAAATCTATTGGGACCCAATATGGTTGAGGATGTGGTGGAAAAGATTAAGACCATTTGGAAACAGATCAGGACTGTTTAGAGTCGACAAAAGAGCTATGCTAACAACCATCAACAAGAACTAGATTTTGAGGTTAGAGTTACTGTGTTTCTCTATATATCACATTGGAATAAATTAATGAAGTTCAATAATAATGGAATTCTTTGTTCATGATATATCATCCCCTATGAGATCCTTGATCGCATTTGAGTGGTAGCTTATCAATAGAAACTCCCACGAATCCTATATCATATACACAATATGATTCATTTAGTCCATATTATTACATACATAATAGATCCATCACATATAATAAATCCTATGTTTCTACCATTGTAAAATTTCATTTCATTTTAGGATCATCCAATGTAGATCTTTGATCGTAGAGATAATGTTGAACGATTAAATACAACTCACCTAGATAAAGTTATGTGGTGAATTCACATGTTTGAGGAAGAAACTATGGAAATAGAAGAGGATATAAAGACAAATTATCCTAACATATTTTCACCATATTATCTAGAATCAAATGTTGAGGGAGATATTTTTTTAAAGTTTGAAGAATGTAACACCCCTTGTTTTTAAAAGGGAAAACTTTGTTCGATAGTGTTTGTAAAACGAAACAGTGAACCCAACTAAACCATGGTACAGCCATTATAACCTATACATTAATTAAATTTGTATGAATATTATTTATTACTTTATGAAATATATACATGTGTTCTGATAAATATAAATTTAATTATAAACACATGGTAAATAATCACTAGAATTATTATAATAACATTTAACATCAAAAATGATTTTGATTGGTTTTTGTGAGAAAATATTATAATTAATTTTTTTCCTTATAAAATTGTTATATTATAAAATTAATATTATTTTTCAAGTCATCATATTGATATTTACATAGTGTTAAATTTTTATTTATTCTAAAAATATTATTTTTTTCAATGAATAGTGAAAAATACAAGTTTTTATTTAAGACTATGTCTTCATTTAAAGAATTTATAAGGATAAATTTCGTTTTAAAATGGTTTTAGAATTTATTTATCTCAATAATATATTTATTAATAAAATTTCATTGGAATCAATATAATTTTCATCATTTATATTAAATCATTCCCTACTTATGAAATGTTTTCTTTAGAATCCTTCTTTTTAATCAGGCCTACGAGTTTTATTTTAAATTAAATTATACCAATTATGTAAGATGAATTTTTAAAAAAACATTAAAATATTTTGAATAAGAATATTATTTACTATTTGATAATTTCAACATAATGTTTTACCAAAAGGAATTTTAAAAACTGATTGAATAATGTTTCATTTTTAAGGTAAAAACAGGAAAACCGAGTGGCTAAACTAAAAATGAAACTGTTAAAAATGACCAAAATTTTACAAAATCCAATATTATATCACAATTTAAAACTTATATATTTTAATATTATAATTTTATAAAAACTTTATCCTTGTGAAATTTGAAAAAACTTTTGTAGCATTTTTTTATTTTCAAAAATACCAAGTGTGTCATTTCCCCAACTTATAAAAGGCCACCACCTATTCACTCGGCTTCACACATTAAAAGCCCCTTAGTTCAGAATTACCTACCAATATGACTAACTAAATTCCATAACCTCATCCAATAATACTTGTATTTTTAGAAATCAATTGTAGTAAAGATTTGGGTATATTATTAAAGAGGTGGTCCATGAAGAGGTAAAATTCATAACTGAACATTTTATTATCATTACTTGTTCCACCTCCTTCAAATATTATTAAATAATGATGATATAAAAACCTTAGTAACATTGATATAATGATTTTTCTTTTTTTATTTTAATTACCTACATCCATATCTTCCACCCTCAAATGAAAAACAAACCCATTGATCATGTGTACGTTGGACTGCCGCCTCACGAACCGACACAATTCATTTTCCATCACCGGTCCGTAATACTATATATAATGTGTAATTTATTATTTATATATTATATTTATGATATAGTTATACTTATTAAATTATAATATCTCATATAACTTCTTTAATTTCATTCCATAGAGAATTCGACACTATCTCTCATCTATACGACATACTACCTTCTCGCGAAGTGAACAAATTCTCTTCAATTATGCTTTATAAAGAAGATAATAAGGATATATTTTTAAAATGAAATAATTTATGGATGAAATATTAATAATTATAGAAAATTAATATATAAAATAATTTCTCACCATGACATCCATTGAAAATAAAACAATGTCAATCGTGTGTATGGTGGAATACCACATCTCCAATGGATATGATTCATTTTTATTATCACATCAGATCGATGGTTTGTGTAAGTGAATTTAAGAAATAATATGATATTTAAGATATATTTATATTTCAATAAAGTTAATATTTCACATAACTTATTTCCATCTTGGTCCTCAAGGAACATAAATGTTACTGAACTGTACGTAAAACTTACAATCTATATGATCGTAACGTCGTTCGTTTTCATAACCACACCTCATAAATTGTTTTAAATTTCTAATTGATAAATTAAAATTATAATTTTATCATGATTAAAATTATTGATATGATAAACTATGACCATTTTATAATTCATAAACCAAATAATACATGAAGAATGATATTTTTATCACTAGTAAAGTTAATTTTTAATAAAAAGTTATTATTAATAAGGTGGTAAAATGTTTTCATGAAATGAAATATGGTATAATATATATGAGTATGGTTCATCCAAAAAAGTACAGTTATTATATATTAGTATATATGATATTATAATATTTACAATGAATGTATTTGTAAAGGTAATGGATCTTTCTATCCAACCATATTCTGTAGGTTATTACCATTCTCCCTCTCATTCATTTTATCTCTCATAAACATTATAGAATCCTTATGAATTTTTTATAAACTGATTTAAAATATATATCTATATATTATCCCTCGATTGTATTGGTAAATACATTACTTATGACCATTTATCAAATGAATTATTTAAACAATCTCATTTGATTATGTTTTGAGACAAGATAATGCAACACATTTCCTTTCATGGTTAATTATTATGTTTATGAATTTTGGTTGATATCCATGATGTGAATGAATATTAATGTACATAAAATGATTTATATGGGAGTAATTGGAATTATATATCCCACCAATTCATTTGGAAAAGTTTCTTTCACATGTGACATCTTGTAAAATATTAGATATTGAACCCAATCAAGTACAGTACTCTACCCACCATGTGGTGTTGTCTTGGTAGCTACCCTTGACATATGATGATATCATGTTTTATGTTTTTGCTTCACTTTACCATGTTCCATTCCCTTATTATAGCATTATACTTATAGAATTATTCCAAATGATTACTCATACACCACCTCATTTATGATATCATGTTGTACCTTTAACTCACATATTTTTCCTTATTATCATGTTTAATCCATTAGTAAGATTTTAGATCACCCCATTCATTCAAGTATTCCCTAGTTTATCCTATATAGATTTAGGATTTCAAATTGATATTAAAATATCAATACAAAGAATAAAATATAGATTTCATTTTTTAAATTCCATTTAGGTATTAAAAACCTAGTTTCCAAAAGACACTAGGCCATTATGATCCTTGTGTTGAATTAATTTGTTTTTATGACAAAGAATCATATAAAATTATATTTCAAAGTCTTTGGTCAATATAAAAAGAAATAATACAGGTATGTTGAATATAAGAAGAAAATTTAAGTGCTTATTTTGTGAAAAATAGTGGCATGTGAAGATAATGTGTTCTTCTTTGGAAAATCATAAATAAGTAAAAAAGATGTCTGACATTGATTCAGAGGATTCTAGTTTATATTTTTTATAGGGTGACAGTGATTTTATTTCGTTCATTTGTGATTTTAAAATTTTAGATCTGATCAATGAATTGGTTATTAATCTATAATCTTCGTACCATAATACTCCAAATAAAACACTATTTTTTCATATAATGAAGCTTACTTTAGTTTGTTGATAATGTGAAGAATATATTCTACTTGTATCATTAAGGATGGTGATGTTTGTATCACTATGAATACAGGTTCGACGCTGATGTTGATGGATGTTGGAATTGTACTAGGTATACATCCTAATTTATTTTATCTTATTTCACCCTTGATAATTATGGGTTTATTAGTTTAATTTTCAATTTAAGATGAAAAGTTTTCATACGATATAACGTATATGAGTGATAAAAAAATGTTTTTCATGATTTATAGGACTAATGTAAAGGTGTGCATTAAAAATGAGTGTATGGATGAAGATCCAACTTCAATATCCATTCACAGTGCATGGTGTTTTAGACTCCACACCACGTGATTTTTTAATTTTCTATTTCTCTCATTTAAATGACCTCTCACATATTTATCATATAAATCTAGATAAATCAATGATATTTTTACCTTATTGAGAGTTTGAGTTAACTAATTCCACATATTTACCAACACAACATATTTTATAAACATAATCCCTCCCCCAATTGTATCTTTTGACCAATTTCTGTTATTCAAAACCTATTTATTTATGTTAATATTGTTACTATATCTATTTTATAATTTCTATAGAGTTATTTTTGTGCTCTTTATTCTTCCACTTAATCTAATTTTTATATTATTATAAAATTTTTTTCTTCAAAAATCATGATCACATTTTATATACTGGTATATAAATATTAATAAAAATATAATTTTTAGAATTAGAGAGGTTTCAATTACCATATCAACTCAATGAATTAGTTGTCTATTTTCTTATGACTCTAATGCACTCAAATTAAAAAATACCAAGAAGGAGGAGAGTGAAAAATTATTTCGCTACGGTGACTATGAAATTCATATTCATGAATCTCACACTCAAATAATTAATTTAAAAATCCGATATAGTGGTGTAAAAAATTATCATAAACCTAAATTTTATCATCTTTCTACAAGGTAATTTCATTTACATGTACTACTGTATTCCCTTTACAAAATATTATTCCCTAAAAACGGAAACAAATTGTAAATATATATGTATAAGAATATATTGAAAAATATGAAATTTAGTATCAATTGTCTATGATTAATAATTTTTAATAAAATTGATTTTTTCAGATGATGGACAATATTTTCAACATCATAGAATAGACTATTTTATAAGAGTTTCTTCTAGTGGAAAAATTATTAAGTGATCTATAACTATGACTAAATTTATAAAAGTTGAACCAAATATCATTTATCATACTATTTTCTAGGAGTTTCTCCATCTATTTATTCATCATATGATTTACGATGGTAACCTTTATTAAAAATAATTTAATTAAAATTGGAAAAAAGATCATGGGGTTGGGATGATAATTTAGTATGGCCTTTTACTAATTTTGAAGGGGGTTTGAATTTAAAATAGATATGGTCTCCTCTCATTATAGTTGTCCAATGAAATAAAAATCCTCTAGAGGTTCCTCCTATAATTCAGGAGTATTAGAGGATAGTGGGTCTATAGGATCAAAAATAGGCCAACCCCTTGAGCATTTTTTGTATTTGAATTGGATAAATTTTTTATGAATAATGATGTTATTATAAATAAAGTATAAATCAGAAATTATAAATATGAAAATATTTTAATTTTTGAATCAAAATTCCATAGTTAACATGGTACCCACTTTTACACTCCTTACATTCTTCCTTTTCATTTTCTCCATCGATGTTGGTTTTGGTGAAGTTTAACTTGTTTTTAATCGAAATATAATCATTATATGATTTTGATTTATGAACATTATGTTTTAGGGTTATGGATTGTAATTTATTTATTAATGATGAGAATAATTTTATAGTTATTAATTATAGAGTTTTGTAATTTCAATGTTCAATACTTCATGGTATTGAGGAAAATGAATAGGCCAACAAACAGTTATGCTTTAGTCTGTGATAATACCATTATGAAATTTTGGAATTATTATTAATCTAGAAATTGGGATAACTCATTAAATCTATTTCACCCATTTCTATATCATAATAGTTATTAATATTTCATTATAAAATATTCAATATATATTGTTTTTTATTTAACGCATTCATTTTACACATTCCCCTTGTTAAATTTGTGGGGTTGTAATAGTTAAAGATGAAGAAGAAAATATTAAAATATTTTTTTATAATTATTTTTAAAAAATATAAATAAAATTATTTTATACAATAAATAAAAATATAAAAAAATATTAAAAAAATATATGGGATGGTATAATAGTGTTTATAGATAGCCACATTAAAAAATTAGACAATTTAAAGGAATTATCCTTGATTAATGATTAGTTATTGTCTGGCCTATACCTTTCCATAAAATCCAAAGGTACTGGGCCATGAAATTACATGAATGTTCAATATAAATACAAAATTAAAATATATATATATATATATCAGTGAAAAACATATGGGTAACTCTACACATTATCATCAATAGGAATTTTAATTTTTTAGCATGCACCACAATTCCCTTATGCTAGAATTTTCTACACATATAATGGTTTTTAATTTAAAAATATATAGGTAGAGGAATACATAGAAAAACATGTGATTTAACATCATGTGTTAGCAATGAAGAATCTTAAAAATTGGTGTTTCTAAGTGGTGGAACTCCATCATCAATAATATGAATCAGAAAAATTATTTTAGTTTTACTTATTCAACATTTAAAATTCGATGGGTTCCATTATGCAAGGACACTTTTATGTACACATAGAACTAATAATACATTAAATCTAGAAAATAATCTAAGATTATGGGCCTGGGTTTCTCCTTAACATTTTTTTTGTAAGGATAATACTTGAATTGAAAGGAGAATGAGAAATCATCATGGAAGAGTTGGTGAATTTTGAAAAATAACCAAGAGATATTCTAGAGAATCCACTCTGAAGTGAACATATGCTTACATGATAAGGAATAACACCATTTTATATCTATCAATTTGGTAATCTCAGTCACTATCTACACAACTCAAGCACTATGAAATTATACAGGCATTCATCCCATATTATCTATCATTGAATTGATTTCTAATTCACTATTACACATTTCACATTAAATACCATATGAATGAGTTAATCATGTATGAATAGTGACACTACTAGTAAAATCAATTAAAATATAGTGGGGACTATTCATAAAACATATAATCATATATGTGTTCTAAATGATTTATAAAGGATTTATTAATAATGTTAGAAAATACTTTTATATCAAACATGGTGTTTATGATTTCCTCAATCCACATTCGACTCTATATTCCCTGACACATGTCTCCTGAACATCTAGGATACTAGTATTTTTGGAAACTACATTTATGGATATATTAATATTATAGTTCAGTCATATCAGTGTTTGTTACTCTAATACAATGTATCCTTCAAATACTCACAATCAACCTTTTACTGGGAATTCCATACAAAATCCTAAAACTTCTAGGTTATTTTTATTATAGGAGTCGTATTATGAGTGAATTTTGGTTTTAACCACTTCAAATGGCCTAAAAGGTGAAGGTAACTACCCACCTTTACTAAATTATTGAGGGATACTTGAGAACAAGTTTTCACTATATTATATCCACTATTATTTTTATTAATTCTAATAATATTAAATAAATTTCTTAAACATTCAATTGGGATAATATGTCAAAATGTGAATGATAGTGTTTCACGAAGATTTTGTTGGATGAAATTGATGGATTAGAGGGTTCTTTTTGTATCACTGTGTATCTATTTATTGTTGTGTACGGATTAGTGTTTCATTCTGATGGTTATTACATTATATTTTGGTGTAGAGATATTGAGATATGGATACTTCAATATGGTATAGTCTTATAATTTGTATTATAAAGAGTCTCATTGTGTTATTTTGTGTGATAAATGTTTTCTTTAGTGATCTAATTGAAAAATTGTTATTGAATTTATTGATGAAAATATATTATATTCTAAATTAATGGACGAACATGAAGTGATTTTTAGAAGATCTATAACTACCAATGTAACACCCCTAGAAAAGTGAGGCTTAAAAGACTAGATATTACTACCCATTGTAACATGGTGAACCATTCTATTTGGGATCCTACTTGATTAAAGCCACCAAATTATTTGAGCATGACCTTGAGTACTGTCATTATGGGAAAGCTAATGGAAGTATTCCCAAGGTGTGTGTGTGTGAGGAAAAAGAACAATAATAGAACATATGTTGTCATGTGAGAGAAATCATTAGTCAGATTGGTGACATTGGTGGGTATTGTATTATGGTGTGCTAAAATGGTATCCATGTTATTAAAAGTGACCAATGTGGTTATATAAAAAGTGTTTTGGTATGGGGATGTTAGTTCGTTACAAAATGTTATCAGGTCTAGTACCTAATTGAGAATTCATATTCACTACCTGGGTTTGAGGTTAGTGGTCCATAATGAGGGTATTGTTCTATAAATGGGAGAGAGAGAATATACTACCCATTAAAATATGAGACATAAATGAATAAATGTTATAACCCATTCAACAAGTCAAATATTTTTTACAAGTGATTACCTAATTAGAACTTTATAGTGATGTGAGTTTGTCCTAGAGTACTGTTAGGATGGGTAACCTCTTGGAATGTATCCTAATATGTCTGTGAGTGTTGTAAAATCTATAACATCCCCCAATATTTTCATAAGGTACACACCACATTAAAATTTTCTAATATCCTTTTATTTATTCTATAGTGGAGTATCCAAGTTTGTGGAGGAGGTCATATGAGTTTACATGGAGCATGGGGCTTAAAATGATAAGTTTTGGGGTGGATAAAATGGATGTATAGTAATAACATGGTTTGTACGAATCATGAACCAAATCATGAGGATTTTTAAATGGAGGGTCATGGTTTGTTAAACATTGTAAAGGGTATGGGGGAAATTTAAAATTCTATCAATTATTTCATATCCATCTCACAAGGGTTTCACAAGGTCGGCCTAAGTGCACCAAACCATTAGAGTGTGGTATTTATGGGTAGCGTCATTTTCATGGTTGGAACAAATGTAGGCCAACTATATAACCAAAACAAAATTTCTGATAAAATTTTGAACATTTACCAAATTTATCTTATGATCCTTAACCCTTTAATCTCAAATATTCACCTCCTATTATCCTATTTACAGTGACATGAAGCTCTCCCCTTCCTTCTTGAGTTCTTGATTGGTTTTCCTTCATCCAAACATTGATTTAACTTTATTATATACATTATAATGATCATGGTAGGGATATAACTAAATTATCTTACATTATTCTTCCCAAATTCCTTCTATATCTCTCTAACCATGTTTGATATAATTCTATATTTTAAGGCTTTTTTCTAGTTTCTTTATATTTTCCATTGTTTCTCGAACTGATGGCCAATAATTAAATATTAGAGCTCCCTAAACATAAGTTATGTTGTATTCAATCTATCCCTCAATGTTTTTTATTTTATATTATGTGATATGTTTGTTGCTATGTTAGTTTTTTATGAATTTAACCTTGAACATTAATTCTATTGTTATAATCCCTAAACTGAGAATATATCACTTCTAAAATCATGATTTAACCCTTGGTTATTTTAAATGGAAACATTGGGCACTCCTTAGGGGTGATAAAAAATTATATATTCATCTTTTATTTTTAAATGGGAATAATAAATATGTTATAAACATGGGATTTGACAATTTTTATAAGGGAACGGTTATTATGAGGCATGTTTGGCCCCTTCGATATTGTTAAGCACAAGGACCCCTGAACAAGCATAAAATGAGTTGGTTGTTTTTGACTATGTGAATAAATCGGATTTTTTGGATCCTTTCACTTTAATATTAAATGATTTTCCTTAAAATGGAAATTAATAGAGTTTTTAATGACTTTTTTCCTTGGGACAAAATATAACTAAACGAAATAAATGGTCATGTATTATATTGACTAGATAAATGGGAATGTTAGGATAGTCTTCTTGGAATCTGAGTGAAATAGAATATTAAATCCAGGGGAATTTTGAGAAGATATCCTTGGATTCTATGTGATATATATGATGTCAAATGAAATAGAATGTCGTTATAATTTTTTGAATTCTTATTTTATTCAAAAATATCCCAGGTAATTTATGTGTTCATGATATCAAATACCCTTCATTTATAAATATTGTTTTATATTTTAATTGTGTTCATCATGTTTTATAATTTATAAATTTATTCAGAAAATAAAGTTTCATTTTCAGAAAATTAACTAAATGTTTCATTAGTCTAGAAAAACAGCTACATGAACTGTTTTCCTATGAGTAGAAATTACTACATAATAATTCAGATATTTAAATACCTTACATGAAGGATACACATATGTGAAATTACTATATTTTACATCAATCAATCACCTACATGAGCAACCAACCACATAGATCATATTGGTACGTAAATCTGTTACGTGGAAGAAATAGCTACATGATTGGAATATATGTTAAATTATTCTATGAGGATTCAAATGGAAATATAATTTTATTCAGTTATGTTGATTTTGAATACATTAGAGGGAATTCTATGTGAATAAAATATTCTAACTAAAGAATGCATATAAAAATTTACTACACGGATAATTCTCCTACATGTAGTAGAACTACATGGATCATGTTTTATTCAAGAATTATAATTTTTGAAATTTTATAAGTGTTGATCTAAAATCCTCTATGTCATCTAGTGACCCAGTATTTATTACTATTGTTGTACTTTCAGGGTGAGTAAATGTTGTCATAGATTCATTAAATGGTGTATTACCTTGTTATGGTAATAATGATTAAAATAATATTCTTGTACTGATAAAGTAAAAAAGTACAAGTATAACATAATAGATAGTATTGTTTCTGATGTCTTTCCAAGAAAAGGATGAGTGTTTTAAAATCAATTTTCATGGATTTTGTAGGGAGTGTGTTCTCTGAAAAAAGAATATATTTTTCATGTGTCAATATAAATACAAAAAATGGTGAATAATATATCAAGTTGATAGGAATATAAGTTTACATAAATATATCCATCTTAATGATCCTTGTATGATTCTATGATTTACTTGAAAATAAGAAGATTATTCTTGATCTAGAGTTGTGTTATCTCAACTTTCTTTTCTAATATTTGAATACCATATTATGTATTATATATTTCTTATTACCTGTCACATAGATTTATTATCTTCTAATAGTTATACATTACAATTATTTTCTTAATATGTAGACTCTTTATTTATCCCCTCATTCATTGTAAAGGTTCATGGAAAATGAATCTGGAAGGCTGTTGTTTCTAAATAATTGTTGGTTCCCGGTCGAAAGATCATGTGATTTTGAACCAAGTTTCAAATACATTCCCTCGGTCGTACAATCCCTAAAAAGGGTATGTAAGCATCCTATTGAAGGACTAATCAATTTATAATCAAAAAACTCTTGGAGAAAAGTGTTGGTGGAGAGGACATGGGGTTTCTTTTCCCGAAACCACTACAAATAATTCTAGATAATCTCATTACACTATTATTTTATTTACACTGTGTTCATGAAATATGGAGAGATTTAGAACAAATATTATCATTAAAGAAGGGTTCTATTCTAAGAAAAAAAATTCCATGAAGTTAATTCACCCCTCTGGATTCGTAATGTAGTCTTCTTCCAATAACAATTCGTATCAATGGTTTTAACTCTTGAGTTATCAGATGTCAAATGATGAAGCCTCTAGATTAACTAAAATATGGCTTCTATTACTCAAAATAGATAATGTATGTATATGGTTATAGGTACATATTTCAATGATGTAAATTACGATTTTTAATGTCAAGATGACAAATCATTTGAAGAACCTTGGTCTCAAGGATTATCTTAAAGCCATGATGCATTATCGTATTCCAATGACACAACTAGAGACATTGGATACTGATACTGAAATCACATATTATTTTAACACTAAATTGATGAATTATAAAATTTGGGGATTAGTTCAATATTAATTAAATAGATTTAAATATTTGAAACAACTAATGAAATATCAACTACCATTTATATATATTATGAAGAAATAGATAATGTCTGATCTCTATGATATACTACATCCAAGATGAAATTTAAAACATTCATAATGATGGATATAGAAAGAATCACCCTGATAAATACAAGACTCAATTAGATTGTAATCGATGTCAATAATTTAGGAACACTCATTCCATTACTAGATCAAACTATGAAAATTATCCATATTCTACTACCTAGATGTAGTGAAGTCTTGTCCACTATTAGGAAATAAATAGAGGTTAATAATTTTAAAATGAAAGAAACTATTGGTACTCTAATGATATATGGTGTTGAAATGTAAGTTGAAGTGGGAGGGAATAGAATGGTTAAGAAGTAAAATGCATATTTAAAATCCTCACCTTCAAAGGATGACATGAAATGTAAGGGGATTCAAATTTCATACCCACATGATGAGGATACTTCATGAAATTCTACATCATATAGTGATCTTTCTTACATTGCTATAAAATTACCAAAAATTATAATAACAATCGAGGATTTAAAATTTCCTTCAAAAATTGCAATAATTTTAATGGAAATAATAATTATTTAAGGTGTTATAAATGAAATAATGTTGGATATATCAAGACAAATTGTCTCTTACTACATGATATAATGAAATCATAGAAAAAGTAGTTCACGAAGAATGGATATAACAACAAAGATAATAAATCCATGCATATAACATGGAGTGGATAAAATATTCTAGTCATGCCATATCTTTATAATTAGAAGCTAGAAATTATAATTAATTAGATTACATGTTGTTTATAAGACACATAGATGATGATAAATCACATTATTCATCTTGGCATAAACTAGAATCAGAAGATAAAAAATTCTCTTATGAATAATTAAATGAAATTTTATAATGTTATAAAAAAAATTAATCATAGAATAAATACTCTTAATACTTCATATGATATTACTATAAATTAATAATATTATGGAACTGGATATATTTTAGATTTAAAAGCTAAGAAAATATTCTAACATATATTCTTTTGAACATGGTTATAATATATAAATATTGAAGAAAAGAATTTCACGAATTCAAATATTCTTAATGTTTTTTCACTTAAGATTACATTTTTCTAAATAAAATTCCTATAAAAAATAAAACACATAAAAATGAATTTTTATAGTTATTCAAGGTGAAAATCCAATCTTTTATCAACGTTTCTTAGTTCCTAGTATAAACAACAAAACTCTTTCTTAAATAACATTTTTTATCATTACGGAGAATTATAAAACAATTAAAATATTTTTAGATTGAGAAATAAAAAATCATATGGATTCAAACAAGAATATATTTCAAAATGTTATTCAGATTGTATTTATGGAATTTATAGACAGAACCAACAAATCAAGTATCCCAAATCATTAATTTCCAACCATATTGGACCTATGAAAATATGGGTACCAAAAAAGTTAAGATTTAATTTTTACTTGTAGGTAAACTTTTATAATGGAATCCATGAAACATTTTATATCAATAGTGTGTTCTCATGGAATATGAGTGTTTATGTACCTAATTTACCTTCCATACCAAAAATTGAAGGAGGTCGGGTCACTTTTGGTGACCATTATAAAGTCAATATTAATGGATTAAAATATCTTTTATATCCTAAATCATTTATCATCAATAATTTCTATATAGGGGAGTAATGAATAAAAATATAATAATTATTTCATTAAATTGTGATAAATGTAATTTTTTTTAAACTCTAAATATTTTATTTTTAAAGGTAAAATTCTTAATTTTAGGGCACATAAAACAAAAATTTTCAATACTCAAGATCTTAATTCATTAATTAGGAAACAAGTGAATTATTTTAATATTGAAATAAATGAATATAGTAATTTTCGTAGAATTCTAGTAAATTTTCATGTTTACACTTTGAGAAAATTATCTATAAAAAATTAGAAACTTTTTTCATCAATATAATTTGAACAAAAATAAAATATGTGATGCATGCCAAATGGGAAAGAAACAAAAGTAATTTATTAAAATAATTAAATATGATTATACTTCTAGACCATATAAAATAATAATATAGATTTTTTTGGACTGTCTAGAATAGTATGTCAAGATGGAAAATGTTTTGATTTTTTTAGTTAATGACTTTTCTAGATTTACATGATTTTTTATTTTTGAGTGTCAAATGTTTTGATTTTATATTTTTATTAGTTTTTTGTAAATTGGTTCATAATGTGGAATAAAATAATAAAAATTTCATTAAAATGTGACCATTAATAATATTTTTAAAACCATTAGTCGAATTCATATTTTTCTAAACATGGTATCAATTAATCTTTTATTCCACTAGGACACCTCAACACAATGGTGTTGTTTAGAGGATATATAAGACTTTGTACAAAATTTAATGAAAAATGAAATGTGAATATTACGTTCCTACACATGTTTGGGTTGAATCCATGAATACAACATTTTATTTCATAAAAAGAGTTCTAATTAGTCATATTTTAACAAAAACACCCTATGAGTTATGGAATAATAAAAACCCAATAGTTGTATACATTAAGGTTTTCATATGAACACATTATATTCAAAACACCAAGGATAGTTATGTCAAATTTTATTCAAATTTTTATTAATAAATATATTATGGATATTATACTACTTATAATTAATATTGTGTTTTCATAATAAAGGTGTACGGTTGATAAAGAAATAACTAATGAAAAATTTGATTAAATTAGTCTTATTTATCACAATATAAGTCATGATGATAGGATAAAGGATTAATTTGAGTTAATGAGCCCTGAACTACTCTATGAAAAAAGAATGAAGAGTTGGAAGAAGATTTTATAGAATAAAACCCTTAAAGGATGGATTCCAAATAACCAAAAAATGTTCTTTTTAGAAATCCTAGAACCCTTCAGAACCTCTACGTAGAAATTGTGATATGATTTGTAGATATGGGGAATATGACTATATGGGGTGTAAGGAATATTTTAGTGCTTTATTCATTTTTAACTTAGCTATAACATAAATCTATACAAGAAGACGTGGTATATAAGAGATATGTTTTTCTATTCCATAAGAATTCAACATGTACAGGCAGAAAAATTTATGGGAATTAAATAATAGCTGCCCTAATTATCCTATTATATGATTGAAATGGGTATTTATAAATAATCAGCATGGGCATGTTGTAATCACTAGGAATAATATATACTATTTGATAAATGTTATAATCACAAATAAGGTGTATATTATGAAGAGACCATTACACATGTAGCTAGATTAGAATCTATTAGGAATATCCTAGCCTACCTATCATATATGAATTTCAAATTATATCCAATGGATGTAAAATCGTATTTATTAAATGGATTTCTTACAGAGGATATTTATGTGGATAATCCTCTTGGGATTTAAAATAATAACATTACAAATTCAATTTTCAATCTTACCGAATCAAATTTTGAGCTAAAACAAACACCAATAGCCTTGTTTTAATGTTTATGCATTTCTCTATTTTGAAATGGATTTTTAGTATGAATGGATGATACTAATCTTTTCATGATAAATCCATATTCCGATTTTTTAGTTAAAATATATATTGAAGTTGTGATTTTTGGAACTACAAATAAAAAATTGGGTAATTATTTTTCAAGACTAATGCAAAGTGATTTTATAATTTTGAAATATGTGAATTAAATAATATTTTATATTTTCAAATTTATAAACAATAATCTTGGAATGTGATAAATCAAATAAAATACAAACTATACTTACTTAAAAATATATGGACACAAAAATGGTAAAGTAAATACAACACCTATTAGTTCAAATGAAAATCTATACATGGATGATTTTAGAAAACTAGTAGACAATAAGATATATAGTGGAATAATTTTGAGACTATTTTATTTGACTCATAGTAGATCAGTCATTATTTTTTGGGTATACTTATGTGATGGATTTCATTAAAATCCTATGGTATATCATTTAAAATCTACCAAAATAATTTTTAGGTTTTTATTCATGGTCATTACATTTTCTAAAAACGTATGATTTAAATCAAACAAAATATTTGGACGCCAACATTGGTGTTTATAGAATAAATAAGTAGAGTACATTAAAAACCATCCATTTCCATGTAAATCCCTTGTATCCTGGTATGGTATTAAAAAACACTCGGTTTCATTATATACTAGTAAATATGAATATATAGTTCTAGTTAGTTGTTTTGAAAATGTATTGTGGATGAAATAGTAGATTTTGGATTCAATTATAATACAATATAAATTAAATTTTAAAACACTTGTGGTATCAACATTTCAAATGATGTGATAAATCCTTATTGAAAAAATAATATATACTTAATGCCTCATTTTTGGGAGATCACAGTCAAATAGGTGATATTACACATGATTTTATCACTACTGAGAATCATATAGAAGATATCTTTACTATAACCCTTTAATCTAATCATTTTGATTTTATTAAAAGATAACTGGGTTTATTTGAAGTTAATTTAATTTAATTTACCGTATTTTTTAATGAATATGTTTTATGTAATATTTTATTAACATTTAATTTAAATGGTTTTTGGAAACTAATTTAATTTATTAGGTTTCATATTTTAAATATATTGGTTTTAGAACATAAAAATAATTATTTTAATCTATATATTACTTTTTATTTTATATGATTATTGTTAGTCAGAATTTACCAAAACCCAATTTGGTATGAATGCATTTTAGGAATCAAGACAATTCCCTGAAATTGAATCAACAATCAACTGTTACTTTCATGTGAATATCATCCCTTTCCCATGAAGATGATTCCTAACCATGAACCTCTATCTTCTCTTTAAAATAAACTAAATTTTCTACCATGGGAAAGGCTAAGCATGGTGGTGATGGAATCTATAGTTTATCCATGAGAAAATATATGGTGGGGTGCCTCACATTGTTAATTCTAGGGAGGAAATTGATGTGATCTAGATGAATTCAACCAAGATTATATTGAGGTTGGATTTTTTTATCAATGTTAGTATTTATATTTTTAAGATAAAAAATATGGGTACTAGTTTGGACAAGTAGAGGATGTTCATTACTCGGGTGTGAATTGGAATGTAGTCCTCGTTTCATCTATAGAGTTGGGAGAGATCATTCATTGTCACCAGGAGGGGGAGTTAAATTTTTTCCAGACTTTAGTTTGAACCAGTTTAGGCAGACCAATTTAGGTGTTGAGATTCCTGTTTCAAACCATTGCCTTTGAGAAGAATTGAGTGATAGATTTATGAGTCAGATTGAATGTCATATGCATGTTTGTCCAGATTATAATTTCCAAGACAGATGGTGATATAGAAAAAGTATTGTTTTAGGACATGTATGTCTTATACATCCAAAAAAATATTATAATGCAAAATCTTCCAAGATACATGATGTGTTTCATGCACTATTGTCTCAAAGGAAAATGTATGTTAAACTATTATCCTTTAATATGATAATCTAAATAGTTTTAAATGAAAAGAAGTTGATTTTAAATGAATCCGAAGCATATAAATATCATAAGAGTAATGCTTTCTATGCAATGAAATTGAATACAATTGGATATTAATGGGAATATATTTCATGTTCATCAAAACTTGTTGGTTAGGATAGTATATGTAACGACCCAAAATTTCTTTAATGGAAAATCAATCTTGATCCAGTTAAGGGTTTCATTATGAAAAAAAAATGTTTTTATAAGATGTCAACTTCTTTACTTTTATGTTAAGATTTGTGACCGTTACTTTTATAGCCGTTGAACAGTGATCATCTGAGTAGTATAAATATAAGGCTTTAACGAAACCATTTCTACTCAGACAAAGGAAGCGATGGCCTCATCTAGTAGAATTTCCCCTTACGAATCCCATTTGTCGGAGCTCGGAAAGGAGGTGGCGTCTTTGGGCTTTGCCCTTGACCAAGCCCAAGCTGAGCTTCATCAAGTCAAGCTCGAACGTGATCGTCTACGGGAAAAATGGAAGTTGATAGAGATTACCACTCGAGCAATGTTATCCGAGCAACCCCAAGAGTCTGTCACCATCGCACACCTTACCCTTAGGTCTTATGCGGCTATTTTAAGGGGTTATGTAACAAATAAGTAGCACCATGTTCATGTACATTATTTTTGTATATAATAATGAATATAATTTCTAGTCATTTTTTATACATTGTAATTAGTTTTTAAAGTACAAACGGTGTTTTTAGTTATTATTTAATTAAGAATTATATTTTATTAAATTAAAGGATTTTTGAATTAAATAATATTTTAATAAAATATTATTATTAATATTAAATTAATTTTTATTAAATATAAATGATCTTATAATTTTATGAATGCAATTAAAATTTTTATTAAGGTTTGAAAGCCATTTCTGTCAAAACCCGTGAATTTTTTATAAATGTAGGTTTTTATTTTAAAAGTAAAAATTCACATATTTAGAAAATTATTTAGATAAAATAAATATTATTTTTGGAATCAGGACGTCGAAATTATCCAACGGTGAATTTTTCATAATTTTCTGAGACAGTCAAATTTTTGGGTAAAAATTAAATACCATTTAAATATATAATGTGTTTTATGACATCATAATGACCCATTGGTGATGTAATAAAATACCATAATCCTTATGTTCGGCCAATATGTGTTTTATCATTAAAATAAGGAGGTTTTGGGTTTGTTTGACTCACTTTTCAAAGCATTAATGGAGCCCTCAAGACTTATTCAACACTTTGCCTTTTTAAATTAATTTCCATGGGAGTGTGACTCACCTCCACATAAGAAACCCTAATTTTTTAATAAGTTCGGACCTTGGCCTTGTAAAATATTGTTTTCCTCTTTCCTTTTCCAGAAACCATGGGCAAATACCATGGGATGGTTTGTGGTTTGGATTATTTTAATATAAGGGGTCCCAAACCTAAATAATAAAGAATTCTCTCACCTTTCCTATATAAACCCACCCAAGCTCCTACTTCCTCCTCACCCAAAGCCCTTGAAGTTCGTCCAACCTCTGCCCTACTCTCTCTATAATCCTCTCAAGGTGCCCCAAGCTCCCAAGAAGCCTCTCACAAGCCTCTCTCTAGCCTTTGGAAGCACACTTCCAAGTAAGGGTTTTTTCTTCCTTTCTCATTTTTTGTCAATTTTCTTTAAGTTGTATTTCCCTTTTTATTTCAATTATGAATGTTGGGGTATGGTTTTTCACCTCCCCCATACTTCCCTCTTATTTTTTGAATGATGGGAGAACCCTTTCTCTCTCATTAAATGCCTCCCATGTACACCCGTTACTATGCCGAAATTCCGAAAGGAACTTCTCTCTCTTCTTTTACATTCAAGCAATACTTTTGTATCATGAATCTAAATTCCATTTCAATTGTTGGGACATGTATATATATGACCTCCTTACTGTCCATTACATGTAAATATGATGAGGAACCCCTTTCTCTCTCATCAACTTTTTTTATGAATTCTTATGTCTCGCCGTTATGCTGCCGAAATCGCACCGATTTTCTAAGCCAATGTCTTTGTGTAGTGAATACCATGCCCATTTCTCCATCAAGGGTATTCACCTTTATGCACATTTACATATTGATTGTAAAGTTTCATGTATGAATTCCACATTCCTTTATCGTGGAATAAATGATTATGTTTTATGAATCCATGTTTTATGATCCATGTGGCACACTTATGCATGAAATGAAATGTTTAAGAAGGGTGCGCCCTTATAGCGCTCCAATGCATTGGGTAAAGTATAGTATCATGATACGTCATGTGCAATGAGTGTTTACTCATTCTAATTCAAGTGCAACGAGGGTTTACTCGTGCTTCAAGTGCAATGATGGTTTACTCATGCTCCATGTGCAATGAGCCTTGGCTCATGCTAATTCAATGTTAAGTGTTGTTACCACATTTCCATGTTATGATTATCATGCTTTATCATGCCTTTATGTTCATGTCTCTCTTATGCTCTATTGATATGCCTATTGCCTAACATGTATTGTACTCCTCATGTTATTCATTGTGTACTCCCTTACTGGGCTTTATAGCTCACCCTTTTCTTATGCATGTCCTCAGGTTATCCCATGCAATGCTAAGTACGAAGGAATGTAGTGGTCATGTAAAGGGAGTTTTCAATAAAGATGTTGTATTTCAAGTTTAAAGTTTTTATGTAATGATCCTAAGCCCCAAAGACACTAAACCTCTCTATCTTCTTTGTTGTATCAAGTGAAGTTTTATGTAATAAAGCATGTTTATGTTGTAATAAAAAGCAGGGTTGTCATAGTATAGGTCAGGGGGATTCATCGCAAACTACACCACCTAGTGATGTATCACCTACATTTATGGTTCTTGTTATGGAGGTGCAAGGGAAAATGGAAACTAGAATAGTGAAACTATTTCTAGATGTTAGTATAGCTGTGGGATTGGATATTCATATTTGAGTTTTGGAATATGTTGTAGTAGTTTATCCTAATAAGCCTATTCCATAGACAATTGTTGTAACTCCTAATTATGGGAAATTAGATTTTGTCTCTAGTGTATCTACTATTTAATAAATGATATATGTTGTAATGTAAGGAACTATAGTTGATCCCATTGTTCTCAGATCACATATTAATGAAGATAGAGTTGGTGTTGTGGATATAGGTACTATTTATCATTCTCATACACCACTAATACCATAAACACCTCAAATGCATGGGGATTCACCCTCAGTTAGTATGATTTTAGATAATTCTAAAACGAAATCCTATTATTATAATCTATTATATATGTTTGATAATCACTAATAGGATTATATTGATGTGAAATAGGATATAATTTTATCTAAGGATAAGATCAATGAACTCATGGAATCTTCTTTTTCAAAAGATTATTTTTATAAATTGGTTAGGATAATGGATTCTGAGGCATATATAACCCAGAATATTCAATTATTCCCTATGGAATAGAATATTGCTTCAATGGTAAGTGAAAAAGAGATTCAGGGGATGAAATATATTCTAAGTGGATTAAAAGGTCTTTTCCATACCACTATAGTGTTTATGATCTTACCATGATGGTTGAATCTCATAGATATATGATTCAAAACCTTCATGTGGCTCAAACATTCATGTCTCGTAATATATTTGATGATTTTAAGGATTTTTAATTAAAATGAAAGAATTATTGCACATTTTGAGAAGTGTTGTCATAAAAAATATTTATTTCATCAAGAAGTTTCAAATATCTAAAACTTACATATCAAATTCATCATTTGTTCCATATTTTCAATGTGGGTTTGAAAAAATTATTTTAGATATGAATTCTATATATTCTAAAATTCAATGTCTTCAGTGTGACTTTCTCACAATAGTTATTCAGTAAGAGTTGAAAATATATAGGTCTATAGGGTTTCAAGATACCAAATAAGTTTCAATGAATAATGGAATAAGAACTGATTTGTCCATAAATATAAAAGTACAATTTCATTGTTAATCTGATGAGGGGTTGAAATAACTTATATAATATTTTCAAGATATTAATGGAATGGCCTTTAGGTCACTTGATCTAGTGTCTAGAAATAATCCGTAGATAATAGATCTATTGGAGAAGGTTTATAAATAAGTGTAAGGATCATAATCTGAGGAGGATTCATGTTCCTTAGAGTGTTTATAAACCTTAACTACGCTAGTTACAGTTAGAGGAAAATATCAAATTTTCTATGAGCCTAAATCTTTTACTGATTCTGTGGCTTTTATTGTATCACCTACCCCTGTCTCACCTCTTTTAGTTACATTTAAGCCTATGGATTCTTCTTTTGGTCATGTTCTAGAACCCCTTATTAATGCTTCTGAAGTAGTGGTTCAATATTAAGATGAAAAACAAGTTCAGTTGGAAGAAATAGAATCTATGAATTTGAGACTGATCGAAGTGAAATTTTGTTTTGGAAGAGTTATGAAGAAGATCTATTTTGTTCTTCCTGATTGTACCTATACTCCTTAGCCTACTCCATTGGTTCATGATCTAAAGATATTATCAACTAGCCATATTTAATCGATCAAGGAAATTTGGAATAGTCTTTTTTCCTCAGTTACTCAAATTTATAAATTGGCTTCTACCATTCTTCATGAGTTATATAGAACATATATCATCAAAAGGATTGACATGTATATAGATGCTCTGTTTTACCTAGGATAAAGATGGTTTCTTGTCCCTACAACTTCATACACTTTCAAAACTACAATGATTATAGTAGATAAGGTTCATGATATATCTTAATCTATAGGAAAGTGAAATTGAAGGTGGATTCTTCCTTAGATTTTAATAAATCATCTTTTAGTGTTACTTATTTAGGCCCTCAAAGGAAGTAGGCTTTTCTAGTAGGTGTATGTGTGAATTATCTTTTGAGGAAGGTCATCCTAAAAATATCCTTTGTGCTCCCATTCAACATTATAGAGATAAATTTATTGTTGGATCTAAAACTGGTACAAACATATAGATAAGGAAGGAAGTGTTTTATACTGAAATATACCCTCTAACTACCTATATATCCACTCCCACATTAATGTTACCTACCCCTAACCACATTATTAGTTTAATCAAATACATATTCCTAGGTCATTTTACTAGAGTTTTATTTCTATTTTTTCAGTGTTTATTGGATTTATTTTGTATACTTGTCTATATTAAGTGAAATTCATCATTAAAAACTCATTATTTTTTATTAGAATTTTTTTAATATTTCTAATATCATTATTTTGTTTATGTAACACCATTGTTTTCCTAAATCCATGTTTAGTATTAGGACTATAAATAAATAGATCATTACTCTAAGTGATAAACTAAATGTGTCTTACTTCTCTATTCCAGTCCATTTTAATGTCATGAATGTGGGAGAAGTTTTCACCATTAATAAAAGGGAATTATATTTATAAAAGTTTTGGAGAAGAATCACTATAATGGGGTGATGTATTGGATTACAAAAAAATAAAATCTATATATATATATATTATTTATTTTTTAAAATAATTCTATCAAATCATTTTAAAACTTTATGTTTAATATCTTATGGGTTTTTATCATAAAAAAGGGAAATATTATTGGATTACTAATGATGACTGAACAAATCTCATGCAATATAGGTTTTTATTTTATCAAATACCATTCATTATGACCTATGATTTTTTATATTAAGTGTGTTCATTTAGTTTTAAAACAATAGAAGTCATTTAACAATTAAATATTTATGTACTCAAAATTTTCTAAAATTTTCCTAATTCCAAAAAATAAGCTACATGAAACATTTTCATATATATAGAAACAACTATGTGAGAATTTATTTATATAAGACATCTATGTGAAGTATTCAATTACCAGAAATGGATATGCTTTGGAATATTCTACATGAAAATCTCCTAATACATGTAATCACCTTTTTGAGTAATCACTTATGTTGATTATATGTATACATAGAGTATTTTCATGGAATAATTGATGATTTCCTTTGTATATGTTTTAAATTTGGCAATGTGGATCCAAATGGATACATTATTTAGTTTGGTAATGTCAAATTTGGATACATGAGAATGAATTCTACATAATGAAAATTAGATACATGAAGAACACCAATTAAAATTAGGTATGAGGATAATTAAACTACATGAATAACAACAACATTGATCTATTTGGTTATGTGAATTCAAATTGGTGAAATCATCTATATGGTATTCTTCAATAGACAATATCATTCTCAAACCCAGTATTAAATACCATCGGTATACTTTTAGTGTGATTTAATGATTTGGTGAATTCATTAAATTTTATCTTACCTCCCTATGGAAAAACTATTATACTAAGAGGCTGGTACTGAGAAAGGAAAAAAGTACAAGGATAATTTAATGAACAATAATATTTCCAAGGTATTACCAAAGGATGTGTTTTTTTAAATTAGGAGATTTGGATTTCATGGTTTGTTCATTCTATGAGAAAAAAATTCATACATGTGATAAAAATTTATAACTATAATAGTTACTAATATATCAGATATAGAAGAATAAAAGTGATAATAAATTTATCGCACTTTATGCACCTAATACAATGCTCTACTTTACTCGAAAAGAAAAATAGATTCAATATATATAGTCTTGTTATCTTAACCATTGTTTTTCTATTTAGAAGACACTCCCTATGTTTTATATAATTTTTATTATCTCTCAAATAGATTTATTCTCTTCTTTTACTTGTATTTTACAACTATATGATAAATCTGTAAACTCAATGTTTATCCACTCATTCATTTCATTTTTTCCTGAAAAAATAATTTTAAATCGTGTTGTTTGTAATTCCTTATTGGAGCCAGATTTAATGTTCTAGTGATATTTTACCATGTGTCGAATTCATTCATTGAGCAATTCAGTCCCTAGAAAATTTATTGGTAGTCCTTAGTATACAGATATGTATTCTATAAATCACTAAAATCATGTAGAAGAGTGTTGGTGGAGTGGACTATATGATTTCTATTACTTCAACCACTATAAATATCAATGTCTGGTCTTATTCCTTATTATTTTAATTTATACTATGTTTAAGTGTTAATGAGAAATTAAGAACTAATATTTTCATCAAGGTGGTTAATTTTCAAAGAGAAGTAAATTCTAAGAGCTCAATTCACCCACCTCTTGAGACTTAGTATTTTCAATCTCCGAGAACAATTAGGTTATTGGATTCCATTTGATTTATAATTTAAACTGGAATAAAATATGCGTATAATATAATTGGATCCAATATGATGAATTCTCCTAAATTAATTGGATGGTCGAGATGACCTCTTTAAATTCATGAAAGCATATGACCATATATTATTAGAAATCGTGCTATTAGATCCTTATATTTCAAATGGTACATGAGTTATGAATTCCAGGATATTATCTATGGATTCCTTGTGATACTAGACACTTGGAAATTGCTTAATGATTACATTGATTCTATATGATACATGATATTTCTAATATCCAGATAAATGGAAGGATTTTCAATGGTGACTATAGTTTTCAAGATCATTAAGTCATGCTAAGAGTCATCTGGAACAATCTAATGAATGTATATTCGACTCGAGTTTTACTATGGAGCCTATGTATTGAGGTTTCTTTATCAGATTAATTTAATTTCATTATTAACAATCATAAGACATACATATTCAAGAACTATTTGGCTTAAACATGGTATTAATTTAGACCCCATTGGTGGTGTCCTACTAAGTCAAACTCAAACCCTGCTTCGACGACTAGTCTATAACAATGTAGATTTTATGGATACATGATTTGATAAGTGAAATAATCCTATGGTAGTTTCTTGTTATGTAAAGGGACAAAGTATATATATATGGTGTCTGAGTTATTACTTGGTCCGCTTTGAGTGTTGATTTTTTGGATACTTTTTCTATTTTGTTAATTCTAGTAATTATATATATATGACTCTAACATGCATGATTCCCTGATGGTAATAGGGTTAATTTTATTATTTCATGGGTTTTATATTTACCTATTACCATATTTTCAACTTGATTTTCCTATTTATGCGTGGATTAATAAGATTTAATTTCTTATTTTCCATGATTCACGATTTAAAAAAGCAGGAGTAGACTCAAAACATTTACATTATAATACCTCATTGCAATTCATTTCCCAATAGTGTACAAGGATGTGTTCATGAGGCCACATAGTGCATCAACCCATGGTATAATTTTTGTAGCTTCTAGGGCAAGGAATTACAAAGTTGTGTTAGTGTATTTTGTTACACTATTTTTTAGGGAGGGTTACCGATGATAATAGGTTGTTTTTTTACTTGGTATTTATCTCATTCATGGTGGTATATAGCCTTGTAATGGGTAAAAATACAATTCACCATGAATGGGAATGACGTTACTGGTCTGTGATTTTACAGTTGACTGATTTCCACATAGATTGTTGCACATGGTTTTGATGTCATTGATTTTTGGTTTCTTCACTCTTATCATTGTATTGTAAAAGGTTCATTTTCATGACTCATTCAGGAATAAATGGATTCAATATATTAATTTTATACCTTGAAATAATTTTTATTTAAATGGTACTAGAGTTAGTTATTTAAAACTTTTTCATCAATTTATATTGTATTTTTAGATATATTGTTATTTTTATTTAATTTATATGATCCTATATGTGGGTAATATTCATACATTGAGTACTAAAATTCATTTATTAATTATTATTTATATTTAAATAGGCTTAAAATCACACTATATAAATTGATTTCCCTTATTACATGTGGTTGACACTCCATATTACTACACCTTGGTTGTGAGAATATCTAAAACATTTAAAGTAAAATTTAAATTGGTGAAAAAATAGATGGATTAATGAATTTAATCTACCTATGTTTCCTTAACCTTATCATCACATGACTGGGTTAGAGAAAATACCAAGTTACATGTGTTTGATGATGTTTGGCATATACACTTATAGGGAGTTATTTCATTTTACTTCTTCAATTCAACTATAACACTATGAAAGGCACACCCATGCCATCTGTTTTAGTTATGGATGATTAGATCCAAGAAACTATATTATGTGCAATATAGGAGTTTCTAAGGGAGGCTCCTCACACTGTTAATTCTATGGCATAGTTGTCTAGGGAATTTTCCTCCCACATGCACAAGTGTCTTTGTGGGAGGTTTTCCCCATGGAAGTTGAGTACTGGATTGAGTCTGTTCGGAATATATTTAAACATATTAGGAAGCCTTGATATAGGTGGGTTAATTTTGTGTTTAATATTCTATGAGGATCAATAGTACATTAGTGGGATATCTTAGTGAACAATGATCGATACAAGGGAATATCCAGGAAGGACATTCAGTACCACTTCATTGACAATTTCATCCATAGAACCTGAATATCAGATTGATCTGGGGAGTTCTTATGTCCAAAGCATGAAATTATATCTATTATGGTGTATTCTAATTACTATATAGACTTAAAGATGATTTACCCTTTGATATTATAATATAAGGATGATTGATAGAGATATTTCTAGGGTAAAAGGTGGTATGTGATTCACGTTCTGTTGATTATCTTCTAAGTTACCCATTTTTATACTGTGGTGAACATGGAACTTCCCATTGAGTGGTAATTTTGTGAGGGAAAGGGCCTCGCATATGTTCCACCCACTGGGACAAGCAGTGGGATATCTTATAGTTAAAAGAATCAATTTTAGAATGATGAATTTCCTCATATGGTGGGTTAATTAATTGATGTTTTTCTAGAGAAATCCATGATATTACCACCGGAGAGGGTAATCGTGTTAACAATTATACACATATCAGTCATAGAGCCTATTTACCTTAAATTATTGATGATATATCTATTAAATCTACAAGAACATAATGATCATATAGAATACATGAAATCTAGGTTGTTCATCCATCCAAGAATCTCCACTTGGGGATCTCAATTCCATTTTTTGAAACATATTGATGGTTCCCTAGGATTGTGTCAGGATTATAGGAATATTAACTAAAATATGGTAAAGAACCTGTACTAACTTCATATAATTGATAGTTTTCATGAAAAATTTAGAGAATAAGTGTTTCTATAATTTACCAAAATTCAGGCCATCACCATATTAGGGTGATACCATTGGACATTCCTCTTATATATTTCAGAAGTACATATGGTTTGTATGAGAACAATGTTTAGAAATCCATCATAACAAACATGGAAGGTGTGTTTATGTGCATAATGAATTTGATCATTCAACCATTTTTGGATTCATTGTGGTTTTATTAATTGATAATATCCTTCTTTATTACTTGTAAATGGATAAAAATATTCATTACTTAAAGGTTATATTTATAATTATAATGTATAATCACATTTATACCTAACTCTCTAAGTGTTTATCATAAATATACTATGTACACTTTTTGGGGAATATTATCTGTAAGGTCAATTTTATTATTGAACCAGATAAGGATAGATCTATGGTAGTGTTGGAGTGTCTTAAAAATACTTTGATAAAAATAGCTCCTCATGTTTATAAGGATGACACCTGAGATTTATATAGGAATTATTCCACCTGAAATACACTTTTATGGTCATGACTAGGAAAGGGATGATGTTTGTATGATCCGAATCATGAAAGGATGTATTATAGGAGTTGAAGAAGTGATAGACCATGGAACTGATCATGTCAGTTATCATTCCAGGTAGGGAAAATATTGTATATATTGATGCATCGTGGATTGTTCTTTGAGGAGTTCTCATACAGGGAGGTCATGTTGTGGAAAATGGGTCCCTGAAGTTGAGACCACATGAATGAAACTAGCCTAAATGTGACTATTAACTAGTATTATTAGTTCATTCCCTAGTATAATAGTAGCATTATCTATTGGGTAAGACGTTTGTATAAAATACATACTATATAATACAACTATATATATATATCCTCAGAGAATGATTTTAACCTTCAAGAATGATGGTGGATGGAATACCTACAATATTTCATTCTGAATTATCATATCACCCAAAAAAGAAAAACAGAGATATTTTTTATTTCAGAAATAATTATCATGTTTTGGTTGTTCAATAGTTTAGCAATTAATATTGGTTGATGAAATTATTCACTAATAATATTTTTTGGGTGAAGGAGTATTAGGGTAATAATACCCACACAACATTGTCTATTGATCATTCAATTATAAATCATATTATTAGGGTACTATTATCTAATATAGAGTAATTGGATTTAAGGGTTGTCATTAAGGGTTGGAAGTCACCGCCTGAATGGTTTCCTGATGATGATGAGATCCTTTACATTAATGGGAATGTTTTTTTTTCAAAAGGCTTGTGTGAAAAGACAAAAAAGGTATTTCCATACATATATATGGGAATTAAATCCAAGGATAAATAAAATGTATTGGGATCTATGTTGAAGGTATTCATGTCTAGGAATGAGGGAGGAGATAACATGTGTCATCATGAGGTTTCCTATCTATCAGCAAGTGAAGGCCAAAAATTAGTGACCAAAAGGTCTTATGCATTCCGTTCACATTCATATGTGAAACTGGTATAATATTACTATTCATTTTGTGAGTGGTATGCTAGGGAAAACCTAATTCAATGACATCATGTGTGTATTTCTTGATCTCTTAACCAAATTATCAAATTTTATGATCAACCTAGAGACATTCTCAATTGATCCCATAGGGAAAACTTGCATACATGACGATGTGTGGTTACAAGGGGTTATTTATATAATAGTCTTGGATAGGGATTCTTGTTTCACATTTCAATTTTGGACAAGGTTGTATAATGATCTATGTATTCCTATTCTTGTGAGCACTATCTCCCATCCTTAGTCTAATGAGAAGTTAGAGAAAAATATACAGATCAACGATGACATTCTAAGGTCATGTGCCTTAGTGTTTGTGGGCTATTGGGAGAATCACCTATCCATGCTATATGTTTTCTATAATAACATTTACATGGTGACATTAAGATGGTTATTTAAAGTATTTATATGGGAGACCATGTCATTCATTCTTATACTATATAGAGATCAGTGAAGTGGAAATTATTGGACTGACCCTTATACACAAGATGGTAGAGAATGCCTACTTGATTTTTAATTGAATGGTGATGGAACAGAGTATGAAGAATCCTTATACATATTCTTGTCACTAACATATCATGTTATAAACATTTGAGTAGATAATGTTTTGTCTTTCACCTAGATTTGGAGTTCATTTCTTTTTGAGGAATGGAAAATTGATTCCCAGGTAAATGGGATAGTTTGATATTAACGAAACAATCAGCTCATTTTCATACAATCTGGTTTATCCATTGAATTATAGTGACATGAAAAGTTGGTAATTATCTTTTATGGTAATTTCCTGATACATTCCATTATATTTATTTTGCTGATATAAATCTTAAGACAAATACATTATTTATAGAAAATTTTGTTTTTATTATGATTCGTGGTGATAAGACACTGTAATGAAAAAAATTTCCATCAATCCTCATGTTTTGGAAATATGGGATCATGAATCAGATATCCGAGATCAATTTCTATATTATTATTTCAAGGATAATGGTGGAATGTAGTATTATTACTTGAGGAGTCATTCTAATATAGTGGGTAGATTATAAGAACTTGATATTCTCTCTTGATATGACACCAAATTAAAATTTTCATAAATTCTATAGTTATATCCTTAATGAATTGTAAAAGGGAGTAGGGGATATATTATGAGTGTCCCAATGGTTTAGGTCTCGTAATTTCATGTTTGTGGAATATAGGAGTGTTTACTATTAATTCAAGGTTTATGCTATCTGTACACCCCCAACTACGTGGTTTGAAAGAGTGGGGATACCTGTTTGATAAACCAAGTGAAGGGGATGAGGAAACCATGAAAATAATATAGTTTATTACCATTCCCTCACATTATTTTTTATGATTATTCAAATATTGTTCCTAATCATAGGATATGTGGTGTTTCAATGTATTGGGGTTGACACTGATGGCACATGGTTTGGCAAACCACGTGGCTAAATATTGAATCCTGGTAAAAATTTCAAAATTTAACAAATTAACTTTATGAACCTTAATCTTTTAAACTCATATTATGGAATATTTTTATTCTATTCATAGTAGAAAGAATCCCTCCCCTTACTCCCTGAGATAATGGGTGGTTATCCATTGTCCAACCTCGGATTATACATACATATGTTAAATGGGAAGGCTCTTGCTAAGGCTATAACTCCATATTCATTCAATCTCTCTTCTAATTTTCTTATATATCTCTCATAGGATTGTTACCATAAATAAACTCTTTTCCTGAATTTTTTTGTTTAATAACATTCTTATATTTCCACACAAACTAATGACTAATACATGACTAGTGGGGCTCCCCTAACCTACAGTAGGTGGTCTTTGAGATATCAATAAATGTTACTAAATTTTATCATATATGATACATATTTCATTATGATAGTTTTCTATTTTTCATCCTAGAACCTAAATATAACTATAATGTTCACTAATGAGAGACTATATCCATTTCAAGACCATGATTTCAATCATGTTAACTCAAATAGAAACTGTATACAGCCTTTTAGGGTGTGTATAACTTATAAATTGTTTGTTTAGTATTTAAAATTCACCTAAATGGTGTTATAAACATTATAATTGACCTTTGGTAAAAGGGAATGGTTCTCCAGAGGTTATTTAGGCCCCTGTGCTAATTTTATGAATGATAAACCATGTAAATGCATAAAATGAGTTAGTTGGATTATGATTCCTTGATTAAATGATATTCATGGAATACCTATAAATAAATTACCATAAATAGAAATTAATGGTGGTTTTTTTTGTATTTGGACTTAGGCCTAAATATACCTAAATAAAATATAGGCTTACTTGTAAACATAAATAAATAAAAGAAAATTCCATGATGATATCGTTCAATTATGATAGATACATGATGATAAATGAATGGGAATTCCAAGATGAGTTCCTTGGATTCCATGCGATAAATAAAATGAAAAAATAAGAAGAATATGTATATAATCCCTTTATATTTCGTACGATATGTTATGATAAATGAAATATAATGTCAAGATGAGAACCATATATTCTATATGATAAATGTTTCTAAATGAATGCGAATTTCTGGATGAGCTTCATGGATTCCAAATGTCAAATGTTTCGACATTAATAGAGGTATTGGGATGATCTCCTTGGATTTCATATAGTACATGAGTTAAAAATTCTAGGACTATCTACTTGGATTTCACATGATACTAATCAAATGGAAATTTCAAAACTATTACATAGATTTTATACGATACATGTTATTTGGAATAACTCTTTGTGTGTCATAATTATATGTGGTTACTATAGTCGGCACATTCCTTGAGACATGCATAAATAAATCCAACCATGGATCAAGCAGGAATGTTCTACCTAGGGTTCATCATGGATCCTAAGATTTGCAGTTATTTTATATTTTTTATTTAGTTGATTTATCTTCTTACATAATGCATTCATCATTATACATTATTTTAATCAAAATTGATATGATTTCGTGACACATTGGGTGGTGTCTTATTAATTCATTCTCACGCCATTCTTGGGTTGTTGGTTGGTACCCAAGAAGACTTCATTGATGTGGGATATGATAAGGGAAATAACCCTATGGAAAATGATTAATATGATATGGGATGTAGCTTCAACATGGGGTAAGGGATTGTACTCAAACCTCTTAGTGGTGTTAGGATACTTTTTCCTCTTTCATTATGATGGTAATATTGGAAATTTTATTTATATGACGTTAACATGTATGACCTGTTGATGTAGGTAAATTACATTTTGTTTTAGATTGGGTTATTTTTTTACTTGCTACCTTTTTTATTACTTTCTTTATCTATTTTTGTATGGAGGGAATATATCTCATTTATTTTCATTCATGATGTAGACTTTGATAATGAAGGAATGATCTCCCTATAGTGAACTCACCAGCCCTCGGTGTTAGTCAGAAACCTCTACTGTATGGGGAGGCGCAATGTAGGATATGTAGTGAACTGAAACAAGGCATTGGTTTAGGGGCTTTTGAGACCGGGTGTTACAAAAAATACCTAAATAACATGTCTTTTACTATGAACATAGCCACTCGTCTAATATTTAACCATGGTGAGTAATTTCATGTCGTTCATTTGGAAGGAAACCAATGTATTAAAGGACACCAATGGGGTCAAATAACTAGGTTCAGGACTAGGATTGGATGGGTCATCATTGTAGAAACTACAAGAACATGAGGAGTAAAATATTTTCAATCTCAACATTGAGATGGTGTCTGGGAGAGAAGATAAATCGAATAATGTATCACATGAGTTAAATGGGGTTTCACATGAATAATACATATTATGTATCGTACAAACAATTATGTAACAAAAATATTGGTATAGTAATATGGAAATTAGAATTTATACCACTATTGAGCAGAACAGTGAAGAAGAAATGTGTACTTCATGTATGGGATTATGAGGAAGAAAGATTGAAGAGATTCTTGGTTTTGAGAATATATAAATATGTCGAATAATTAAACCAATTTATCAACATGTGTAGATAAATTATGAATAATTAGTTAAAAAATAATTTATATTATCATTCTTCATTTTAAAAAAATTGTTTTTTAGTGTTTTTTATCATTTATACTGATTTTTTAGAACTAACATTGGGAATGAGTAAATAAATATTTTTTAGTAGTTCAGATATTCTATATCTTAGTACAGTAGTATTACAAATATAAAACACCTTAAATTTTGAAATATATATAGTGAGGTATAAAAATCCCTTATATACAAATAAAAAAATTAAATAATTAATATATAATACAATTTCGTTTAGAAGTGATTGATAACATTCTCATGAGATGAAATGGATGTGTGATTCTATTATTTTTACATTTGAGTGGTTGATTTTTCATGAATTGGATTGAATGGTGATATTTTATTAGTAAATAAACAGACTAGGCTGTAAAACATCATAAGAGTCAAAATTGTCATTTGAAAAATCTCTCTAAATCAAGCATTAAATTGGGCTGACAATTTCATTAATCTGCTATTTAGGATGAGCCCTTATCTTTTATTAGGGCCTAAAAATATTCTTTTCTAAATGAAATAAATTTCAATCCACTCTTTCAATCATATGAATCAAATAGGAGACCAATATGAGGTCACAGTCATATAAAATGATAAATGGACATCTATAAGAAAAAACTCCATAGAGAAAGTGGTAGCCTAAAGAAAAAAATGAGTTTTCATAGAATAATTAGTGATGAAAACAAGAAATAAATAGCGATAATTCAAACGAATCAGAAATAAGATAATAGGTGTATCGTGATCCTTTGTGAGGAAGATGTAAAACTATAAAAATGATGAACCAATTACTAGTGACTTTTGAAAACCATAAAAATCATGAGATATATTCTAAACCAAATAATAATAATTATTCATTTTTAATGTATTTTAACAAACCCAAAGGATTAAATTACAATAAAATCTAATGAATAAATATCTCATAGCAGGTGCATGCCATGTGAAAAAATATGACTATAAAAAGTAATATTTTGTTATCGCTCATTAAAAATTAAGTAAATACATGTATAAACTATAAAAAATATATTTTCTAGAACCATCATGGACACTGACCAAATTGAATAAAAGATTATGTGGTAAAGAGGTAAAAGATAGTTCATGATCCTTCCAATAAAAAATATCCTTGCTAGTGGAGTTTTCAAATTATTGATTATACAAGGATGCATATGTATTAATTTGAGAAAATATTTACTTAAATCTAAATGAATGGTTTCTTGTTATTCTGAATTCATTGAAAAAAAGGGAGTTAAATTGGTGAAATCAGGGATCAACTGAAACATATTTGGAATGTAACTTCTACTTAATGAATAATTTAAAAGAAATTCCCAGAAATAACCCATATATTTAATTACATATATGTAACTAAAATTTTAAAAAATGTAAACAAGATATTATATATTAAGATAAAAAATATAGTATTAAATTAAATATCATAAAATTGATGATCCATTAAAATAAAATTATAGTTAATTTTTATGAATATAATGAAAATAATAAAAGTTTATAATTATTCTATCAACCTAATGGATGAAAATGAGACTTAACCTTCATAACAAAGAAGGGTATGAAAAATTAAACGGAAAATTCTCTCCATATAATTGTTTTTTCAAATAAGAACCCAAAAAACAAGCATGATATAAAAGTTCATGGGGGATGTAAATATGATAAAGGATGAAGAGAAATCAGTAGAAAATTTGTTGAAAAAATTAAGGCATCAAGATTCAAATAAATAATAGAACCAAAAGAATCACCATTCATAACTTGAGACACGAGGATCAGAAAACGCAACTAATGATTCCAGTTGTGATATATTTTATACACCACATATCCATGGGATATGTGTATCAAGATATGGAATAAATGGGATATGGGGCATTTTATTATGTAGTTTTCCCTCCTGGAATTTGTCACCGATTTAAACATTCTAAAATGAGTAAAACTAATTTTTTTCTATAAAAACTAAAAATATATAGATAGTGAAAGAAAATATATAATGATATATGACAAGATATATTATTACATATCATTTTAATTGTATATATGTAAAGTAGTATAAACAATTTCAAATATAAAAATATATTTCAGTGAAATTTCGTGAAAAATCATTGGAATAAGTTAATAAATACATCATATAAAACATTAATTTCATGATTGAGATTATACATGGATATGTTTTATTTTATAATACAGATATGGATCATTAATTTCCTGGAAAAAATATATATAACATGTAAAAAATGAATTCTTCATAATTTTACACTCATGAAAAAAATATAAAAATAAGAATAATTTAATAAATAGTTCTAGGTATATATATATATATCTGGAAATACATATGAATGAGAGGTGACATATTAACATATAGGGACGATCATGTTAAATATTTCATGACTTTATACATGTGGAAAATTATAGTATTTATTTTTATTTCAAATACAAATTAAATATATTCTATAGATAAATAACATTAAGAAATTGAAAATTTACAACTTTGATGAATATATCATTATATAAAAAGTTTATATCAAGAACATTGATGAATATATCATTTAGTTATGTTAATCCATATATGTGTATAATATTTGGTGATTTATCATATTTAAGAAAAAAAATTAAATTTATACATGGAGTTATAAAAATATATATTAAATAAAATTAAATGACAGAGAAAAAAATTAATATAATTAAGGAATTATGAAGGGGGAAAAGAGTCATTTAAAAATATGAGATTTCATAAACACCCTTATTATAGACTATTTATTTCACTTATCACATATTATAATAACTTTGAGGAAATATGTCATGGAATTACCATTATATAAAATTAGTTATACAAAGTAGTTATATTTAAGTCTGATTGGTCGACAGTTGTGTAAAATTGTTCATAACCTTTATCACTATTTTAAGTAGTTTGAAAGAAGCATATATATAAGGGTATTGTTTCGTTAAATAATTACTTCCACGTAAATTTTAAAACTAGTCACATATAATTGGTTGGAAAATAGTTTTTTCAGTAATACAGAATGTCTAACTAATACATAAATATTATCATAAAAGTTATAATATTTTTTCAAACTGTGTATTTAAATAAATATAATTTTTTTAAAAACATAAATAGTTAGAAAAAAATCAATGAGGTATTATTTTATATAAAAGTTTGATAATTTCTTATATTTTATACACTTACATAAAAAAGATCAAAAGAAAAAATATTTTTTATATTTTTAAATAACACTTATTCTTGAATTTATTAAAACAACCACTTAATTATGTTATATAAAATAAATATTTAATTTTTAAATGAAATATCTACAATTTATACTAAAAAAATTTAAATAAATAATATCATAAAATATAATTTCAACACATATTTTTCAAAACATTTCATCAAATAGAACATTATTCTCTTCATTTGTATATGGAAATGTCATCTTGCAAAAAATCAATAAAATTATTTCCCAAATTTTACAAAGAATTTCAAAAATAATGATTTCCTAAAATATATGTTTACTATAATAACCATCAGGAATCCATGAAAATGTTTCTATGAATAAAAATTTCCCATCTCATAGCCCATCCTTGATATATCATCAAACTATGCTTCAAAATATAGTATGATAAGACCCTATGAGAATTATTGGTAACCACAAACTAGTGAATAGAACATGGGAATCCAACAATTAAAAGAGGGAATGATTTAACTCAACCTAAAATAAGATACCAGACATATACATAAATGAGGAAACTAGAAAGGGAATATTACATAAACAATAGTAGCAATGATAGTGATACAACTCAACAGTATATATATAAAAACACAAAGAACATGCCCTCAAATTACCAATGAATAGTCAAAAAAGACTATCCACTACTACTCAATGTTTTATTTGTGTAACACCCCACCATATCACCAAAAGTTATATCTAACATGTAGATGTAAACCATACCACCTCACTATGGAAATAATTCCTTTATTACATTACATATTTCATGGTGTAGACAACCCCAAGAGAGTGTTTATGGTGTCAGATAAATAGAATCATAAGTTTCCCATCCATGTGTTAAATAAAATGTCCCTGAGAAATGATCCTAATATACTCGATTTAATGAAAATAATGTAATGATAATAATTAAATATTTTTATATCAAATTCATGGTGAACTTATCCCTTTTTCCAAAATCATTAATAAACTCTATAAAATACATTCAAATCATAATTCCATATAACCATTTCATTAGTCAAATCATGTATCATTCCATATCAAACTGTGATGTTCAAATAAAACAAAAAAATGATAAACATGTCGAGGATTGCATCATGTTAGGATAGCATGAAAACTAACAACTCAATATCAATCCACAAATTGTGCACAATAAAAGTTCCTATAACTCATGAATTGTTTTTACCAAATAGAGGAACAACCCCAAAATTGTACCACAATCCATGTTATACAAGTCCCTAGATCTCATTAATATACAAAAAATTAATGGAAAACACTCTAGAAAGTATGCCCCTCACAATAAAATTGGATAACGTCGAGTACTGCACATGCCACCTTAGTACCCAAGGAACTTATTTGAGGTATATTCCAAATAAATTTCAAAGGGATTTCATGTTTCAAAAATATCACCAAACACCATTTTTTTCTTCAAAAACATTCATGAAAACCAATTTCATTATAAATTTCACAATACAATCAAATTACAAATTATTTATCCAAAATGATTGGAAACTAGTATTTTCCCAAAAACATGTTTACTCAAATGTAAATAAATCAATATTTCCAATTAATTTTGAAAACCATTTTACAATTCAATAGAATTCATGGTTCAAAAAATTTATGCTAGATATGAAATAACCTATATGAAGCCCATGTCGCACACCAACAAAATTGTGATCCACACACAAAGAGAATAGATGAAACATAAGCGAAATTGTCATACCCCTTAACAACGATTATTACACATTATAATCAAAAACCATATAAAAAGGATTGGTGGGGAAGCTAGATCAACAAATACCCCCATAAACTCACATGCCACATCATAAACAATACAAGATCTGTCCTCTCAAAGATGAACATAGAATAGATCTAGAATAGGATGAATATTCATAATAACATGATCAAATGTTCTCAAACATTCTCTCAAACACAACTTAAAATTCTTATATAAATTCATGAAATGGAAAGAGAACTAATTCAAATACCAAGAGAAGAAAAAATTACATGTTTAAAGATCAAAGCCCCAAATGAAGATGATCAAAAGATTATAACAAACCCAAAATCACTTGAAGTATCCCAAGGGTTTGATAAGATGATTTTAAAACCATATGAGAGGGGAAAAGGTGTGAATCACAAAAACAAAATCTAGGAAGAAACAATTCACTTTTTGATTCATCAATTAATGATGTGAATCACTTTTATTTCATATAAGGAAAATGTGGTTTTCCTTAATTAATAAAACCAGGACATAAAATTAATGATGTGAATGAAATTCACATCATGTATGCTTTTCACATAATTTTTAATATTTATGGAATTTTGTTGAAACATGTTCACATACTGAATGAACCATTCATGATGTGAATTGGTTCTATCGCTCAAACATTTCCATGTTCAATTTAAAAAACTATTGGATCCCATTTGAAACACCCTAATCCCAAATTAAAACATCAGAAAATTAAAATGAGAGTGTTCCTTAACCATGATTTTATAATTATCCCCACTAATGAACTTCTAATGACAATGAAGTCATGCAGATGAACCGTGATATGAAAAGAGGTTAGTCTGTTACTCCCTCTCCACTCAATCAAAATCAATATTATAATGAGAATAATATATACATCAATAAAACTTTTCACAATGGAACACACTTCCCACACAAAACATTCATGAGATAATAATCTTTATCCACTGGTTTAACCATAACAGAAAAATTTGGCCCCAACTCAATCTGTTTCCAACATAGAAAATATGAATGGTAAGGATGGTACTTCTTAAGCTATGATATGTGGAAGAATTATGAATAAATATAAGTTGAGGAAGTAATTTCAACTATTTACAATAATAAATAATCAGGGTCCTAACTCAATCTATTTCCAAATTATAACATGGGAAGGATTAGGATTCTAATTCTTAAGCTATGATGTGTATAATACACCATGAACACCTGTAAAATGATCTAATAATGAAAACTAATAAATAACCAGACTAATATTCATAGTGATATCAAATTTTACAATATATATTGAATCCATATTCTATTATTTAAAAAGTTAGCAATAACCCAACATTGGAGAAACTATCATGAAACCATGTCATCAAGGTAAACCTCCAAAGGATAGAATCATTGATCCATATATGATTTCTGCATGCTCTGAACTGTAAACAAGAAAAAAAATATTTCTAGAATACTCACTGAAGTATCTGAAAGGATACATGGTCATAAAAAAGAAGCCTTAACCTCTGATGACCATCAATGAGTTTACCTGGATGGGAAACCATACATATCATCGAATAGATCTAATATGATCAATCGTATATAACTGTTTGTATAAGAAAAAAAATCAGGTTCCAAAAGGCTATCCCAAGATCCAATAAAATACAATATGTAGGCATAAATCACATCCTACATGATCTAAATATCATGCTATATCTAACCATTCATATGTGGATGGTAATAAGTTATACTCAATCTCACAAAATCCTTTATTTTCTTCAGGAGAACCTTACAAAATCATGATTTAAACATAGGATCCTTGATTAATACAATGGTAGATAAAACCGATGAAACCTAATAATCTCCTACATATACAGCATACCCTGATCTTCAACTATTATTGGGTACTTAACTTGAATAATTTGAGAATATTTATTCAATCGATAAATCACCACATAGATATAATTATTTCCCCATGGATTCTATGGTAATCCAACAATGATGTCTATAGACACCATGTGATGTTTCTAAAATGAAAATGGAAGAGGTTGGAAGGAACCTAAACGATTCAGTTTCTCTTCCATTATCTTGTCAAAACATTAACAATGGGGCACATAATCAGTAAGGTCATGTATCACATGCATAATGGGATGAGAAAAAAAGATTCCATAAATTTATGAATCCATTAGATGGAGAGACCATCCAAAAATGGTTTCCCTGCCATATAATGTTTCCCTGATCACTATGAACATGAAATCATACTTTTGGTCCTATATAATAGAGTCAAGGAGAGATAATGGTAACTAAACACTACTCAAAACCATATCTGAATCATCCTCCTACACCTCCATATAAAACTTATTGAGAATCACCATAAGGTTCCACTATTCCATTGATTCTAAAATATCATGTTGTGGGACATTTCAACTAAAATAATCATCAATTATTTCCTATTAACTAGGGTTTAGGTCGTGTAAAAGTAAACTATCTATAGATATTCCACCCATAATATCTATATAAGATTTATTTCCTTTAGCGAAAATATATATCTTAGATTCTTATGATTATATATCAATGTGAATCACTCCCTAAAAAGATAGTGTTTCCAAAATTTAAGAAAATGAACAACTACAGTGAGATCTAAGACATGAGTGGGGTAATTTTTATCACATGGATAAAGATGATGAGATCTATAAGGAAAACTGTGATCATAATTCATATGATCACAACCCAAATTAGCCTTTGAAGAATTACAGTATACCACATACCCCTTACAAAGGTATAAAAAAGATCAAAATAAGATTTTATGTTAGACGACGCATCAATTACTCACAATACGTCTAAAACGTAGCTTCTAAATATAATTTCACCCAATTAATTTTAATAGTAGTCAAAGGTGAAAATGAATTTGATAAATCTTTGAAGAACCACCACTAGTATTTACCCATAACTAGGAAGATCAGTATCTTAAAGGAACTTTGTGGCTCCTCCCATGAAAAAAGCATTCACCTTCTTAGGATTGACTAAAATTTCATCCTTTGAAATTTTGTGACACCAAAGATTCAATTATTGGGTCCAAAAAATCATTTGGAAGCTTCCCATAATGGTAATGAATCCTAGGGATATCCAAAACCAGATTTTGAGGGCTCTCATTATCACACTTAGATGTCGAATATACCAAGATATTATCAAAAACATCAATTACAGATGATTTTAAGAACTAATGAAATATATATTTCATCATTTCTGTAAAACTATATGAGTTTTATTTACCCCAAAAGGCATCGTAATATATTAATAATGGCCATTCCAAATCCTAAAAGAAGTCTTTAGGATATCAGTCTCGTGAACTAGGAGATGAGTATAAGTTGAACGAATATGGATTTTTAAAAGAACCACTGCATACCCTTTATCTGATAAAAAAATCCTCCAAATTCGAAAAATGATCCATATTCATAACATTCACTTCTTTCAACTTCCAATAATTGATGAAGAAAATGAATTGATCAATCATCCTTCTTATAAATGTGAATTGGGCTTCCTATAGTAAAGCACTAGGGTGGAAAAAACCTTTATCAATCAGATCATACAACTAGATCATGAGCACTTCTGGATCCACCAGTTCCATGAAATAATTGGGTATATAAATAATATATATACCATGAACCAGATCAGTAGATAAATCTACCTCCCACTCTAGAGGAAGAACAAAAATTATTACTATGAAAACATTAGGGAATTCCTGAACAACCATAGGAAGATCAATATGCGAGGAAATATCCCCAGGATTGACTGTAATGAAAGAAAATAAAATGCAATACTGTTAGTCGGAAGTTTAAGCATGTCTAGACCTTTTCTATGAATCTCCCTAAAACATTCAAGATTCTTTATCGGTAGTAAATAATGAGACACACTAATGTTATCAATCAATATCATCATGATGGGACACTATTGAATCTATCCAGATGATGACTTCAAATAGATCCATATTGAGAACCAAGAAATCCTTGACTAACTCCAATTCTGATATCGATAATGAACATGAAGGAAAAAATCTCTACATCTTCATCACTCTATGTGGTGTCATTATCTCCAAAATAAAAGGAAATACCTTTGTTGGTTTTATTTTCACTAAAAATGAGTAGATGTAAATGAGTGTGTGGAACTTTTTTCAAACAGATTAGTTTCTAATGAAGATGAACCAAAGATAGAACTTCTAACTAATGACATCCCTATTTTATCATCCTCTAAAAATCATCAATTGTGTAATGGTTCATTGATTTTGAGGCATGTGGTAAGATCCATGTCACCTTTAAAGCATCTGAATATGTCATAGTTAAACATGAATCTATATATCCTTTACTATAATGCTGAATAGATAATTATTTTTATAAACTCTACAGATTACCTTGATTTCCACAATCCTTAAAAATCATTTTTGTTTCAGGACAATTATTTAAGGTGTCCCCTTCCTTTCCAAACTAATAAAAATTTAGGTGGGGGGATCTAATAGCCACTCTTCATGGTGTATAGGAGGCTCTCTACTGAGAACCTCCTCCACCACCCTTACTATAATTGTGCCACTTTATCTTCCTACCCTACATGAAACTAAAAATCAAACTTGGTGGAATATAAGTGTATAATTTTCCAATCATACGCTTCATATCTATTTATTCCATCCTTTTCATATCTATTATCTCGATATATATGGATGAATTAGCATATATACCTATGATTAGATGTATGGACACAAACACTGTAGGTATTTCTGATCTTTGAACTAAAAATTCTTCACCACCTCTAGAAAAAAATAAACTATCTCTTCAAAACAAGTTTTGTTTTCCATTGAAAATCACTCTTCATGTTTTAATGATAGTAAATCTAGAGACTTTACTATCATCCAAGATTCTGTATAGAAATATTGAAATAAGAGGATCTAAAGTCCCATACAATCCAAGCCCATGTTTCTGGTTTCCTATTATATATAATCCCATCACTGCTTAATGGGAACCATGGTCTTGAACATTTACCATTTTACCTTGATAGAATACGGTGTATCTAATAAGTTTAACACCTAATAAATCTTTTCCATCAAGTACTCCACCACAGGAATCTAATTAATATATTTTAAGGATGGTGGATTCTCATGTAGGAACTCTCATGATCAATCCCTATGTCCCCTATTTCCTGGTTGTGCCACAACAGGTCGGTTCTATGAACTTAGACCATTTTCGTCTATGGTAAGATTTTTTTGAAAGGTAGCATCTAAAATATTATTATCTAAAGGAGGATTACCATGAGGAGTATCTATTGTTACACCCTCCTTTGAAACACCCATGAGTGGTCTTAGATTCATTCTATAACATTCTAAAAATATGAAAAATGATAACAAAAAATAGAATCTCATTTCAAACTAGAAGATCATAATAAGAAACATAGATCAATGTCAAAAACCTTCCATAAGAGACACCCATTCTCAATGTCTTATAGAAAGATACGACTCATCACAATATAATCCATCCATCCACTCACCATAACCTACCTCTATATTATATTAAATAAAATATACTATCTACCAACATCCCAATACAAATCATAACCTTTTGATAATACCAAACTGGAATAACCCATCAAACACGCCTTCTAGTAGGAATGTGATAGGATCTGAGGAAAAATTATGACCCCCACTTGTTGGGAATTAGAACTCAAAAATTGAACAATCATAATATGAAATGAAATAACCCAACATGAAAAATGATTCAAGGAATATAAAAAATCTAGTAACAAAAAAGGAGTATTACATAAAAAAGAGTACCAAGAGTAGTGATACAACTCAAAAGAAGAGAGAAAAAAACCCAAAGAACATATACTCAAACAACCAATGATAAGACATCGACGACTATACACTTATACTTAATTTAATACATGGAAATTCCCTACCATATCCTCACTAGGTAATAGTTCTTAGTAGACATAAACCACCCCTCTTCACTATGATTCCTTACACATTCCTGCATTAGATAAAATATGTTATACACACCCCCAGAGTATTGTTAAGGTTGTGAGCAAAAAAAATCTCAGTAAGATCCGATCCAAGTGTTCTATAAAATGGTTATGAAAATAATTTAAATATTCTCAATTTATAGATCAAATGGAATTATGTGTGTTAAATAGTTTCATTTCAAAATCTGGTAAACAGTTACCCTTTGTTAATCTCTCAAATACTAGGTAGAATAGATTTAATGCATAATTCTATACAACCATTTTAGTCAGTCAATGATTGTATTATTTCATAAAAATCTTGAAATTTGATGAAAAAACACAAATTATAGATAATACATGGATAACATCACATATGGATAGCTATACAACTGATGCCTCAATCTCAATCAATGACTTCTACATAAAACACATCTGTATAACTCATTCATCAGCTTTTGTGAATATAGAAACATCCCATAAAGTGAACAGTTTACCATGTCTTACATTTTCATATATTATATACATCCACACTATATGAATGGAAGAAAAAAAACAAATTAACCCCCCCCCCATAATACAAATGGATGAGGCAGAATACTGAACTACCCACCTCGGCACCCAGTCCCCCATGTGCAGCACCTTTCAATTAAATTTCAAAGGGATTTCATATTTCAAAAGAAATTCCAAATCACTATTTGGTCATAAAAAAATATTTTTAAAACTAATTTCATAATCTATTTTTACATTGCCTTGAAAATACATATTATATCACCAAAAAACATGAAAATCCATATTTTGTCAAAACCCTTTTTAAACACAAAAATTAATTATTTATGAAATGTTATTTAAAAAATCATTTACCAATTCAAGAGAATTAAAGGTTCATACAATTAAAAAAATAAACAAAACCAATTACCTCAAACATAGGTTTCATGACAACCATGTTGTTGTCCATAAACCAATAGTAGAGGGAGAAAACAAGACAAACAAATAGAGGACCTTAATATGAATATCATATCTTTGAATCAAATATTATAACCAAAAGGGTCACTAGAGATTATTGATCAACACATACCTAAAGAAACTCATGAAATGAAAAAAAAAATATGATTTAAAATCTAGAAGATGATCCCAAAACATATATATAAGGATCTGAATAATGATCATAACATGATAAATGGTCCAAAAAAATAGCAACACCGCTTCCAATTCCCTAAAAAAGAAAGGTAACTTAAAGGTAATGATCGTACATAGCAATGGAGGAAAACCCAAATAATATGGAGATAAAATAACCAAAATTATTATAGAAGATAAAAATAGAAATTAAATCACATGGATCATCCCTAGGGTTTAATAGGAAGAGTTGGAATCCAAAATACAATGTGGTTGGGTTTGAAGGATAAAAACAAGTTGTGTAGAAACAATTCATGATGTGATTCATACATCCACGATGTGAATATCCATGATTATATGTATTATAAAAAAGGAATGACCTAGGATAATAAAACTCAGAAAATAAATTAATGACTTTAATGAAATTCATATCATGTACGCTTTTCACATCATCAATAAGATTCATGGATTAATTCTAGAAGTAATTTCACATTGTGAATAAACCTATAATGGTGTGAACTAATTTTACAGCTAATGATGATCCATGATCATTAGAATAAATCTTATATCACCTATAACAATTTATTTCCCCATATAAAAAACTCTCAAAAATTTATTAGTGAGAGTAACATAACCATGATTTTATATCATGTTACCACATTTTGGAACATCTAACCCTTTGTTTTGATTTTCATTTTTTATCCTATTTCAGGTACTTTTTTTGGTGTCAATTGGAATTTTTTTGAATCTTAAGAGACTATGAATGATTGGAGAATGGTTAGGTAAAAACATGTAGGTTTTCTTAGGAAATAAATTTATTTGTTATTTATTTTAGGTGGGGTGTAAACAATTAGTACATATAATGTTGCATACCCCGCAAACTAGGTGGTTTGTGATAGTGGGGAAAATAGTTAGTGCAATTGTTTTCAAAATTTTGCATCTAAATCATGGATCCTATTCCAATATCCATGGAGGGGGCACACAATTGGAACACTATTTTTCAAACTATATATTGAAACCAATAAACACTCTCTAGAAACCTAGTTAGGATTAATATTTAGGAATGTGGTTAGTAAAAACAATGTAGCCTATGCAAGAAAACTTTTTAAAGGGATTTTATTTCTCCAATTTTAATAATTAAAATATAAAAACTCCCTATATAAAGTTAACATACTACCCCCAGACCATTCAAACTAAATAAAATCTTGTAGTTTTTTAGGCTATCTAGAGGGAATTTTGTATCTTAAACATCTTTTCATCTAAGATCAATGTGTTGGTGTAGGAGTATGATTTCTTCTAGTATCTGTAATATCATTGGTTTTGGGTTATTATTTATACTTATCTGACCTTATTTGAGAACAAAATATCCTTATTTCATTAAATGATATATATTTCTAATTATTTATTTGTGGAACTGTGATTCTCTGTTGAACATTTCAACCCTCTACACTCTATGTAGATACCTTGTTGGTTATTGGTGATTGTTATTTGAGTTAGGTGAATTAATAAGGAGATCACATTCAATTAAAAATCCTTATGGTATATTATTTCAATTAGGCCTTCCAATTGATTTATCAATCTTTAATTGAGACCCTTAATGAATAGTTAAAGTAATATTGTGTGTGTGATAGATAAATTCCACTAAAAGTGGATTCTAAATCAAAGATCCAATTTTGGAAAAAATCATCTTGATTTTAACTGAATTAGGTGATCATGATTTTTAATGTGATAAATTGACCGTAATGAATTATGATTTGAAATGAGATGATTTAAAATTAACGATATGTTTTCTATTAGAACCATTTATTTACTTTTATTTTGAATGGAAAGAAATTTTTTTGAAACACGGACATTAGGATAATTGTAATGATTATTTGAAATTATTGATATTGATTGAATCAAATGATAATAACATAATTTATTTATTAACCTTTATGAAATTGTGAGCCTATATAGTTTTGTGGGAATAAAACACACTATTAATGTATTAGCTCAACATTGAAGTGTATTTATGATGATAATTCTAACTAAACTATATTGAGGGTGGTCAGATTTTTCTATAGGATTCTCTAATAACATGCCTAGGATTTTGGAACCAGGTAGTGTGTACACAACTGTATATGTACTTCACTATGATGTGTGAGAATACATATCCTAATCTAACATCGAGTAACTTAACCATGTTAATATGAATGAGAATGATTATATATGTTTATGTGTGATTTAAAAGGATTTAATAATATCTATTTTGATAGAAATTCTTAATAATTTGTGTTGTAATTACAATGGTTATATATTATTGAGTTGATAATAATACACTTTTAAACTTATTTTATAATAGCCATATAATGTTTTTTATAAATCATTATTTTTTTATGAATTGTGAAAAGATATTCATTCCATGTTTTATTTTAAATTGATAAATGTTATTATAATTATCATATTTTACTTATAAAAATATTATTGAGTTCCTATAAGGATGTATTTCTCACATATTACATTGTCATTCCAAGATTATCAAATTTTCTTATGAAATTTTCCTAAAATTCGAAGACACCACTAAAATGTGGGGGAATGTCATGATTAATAGACATTTGGATTTGGTGGTCAAAGGTAGAGAATATTATCCACTTATAATATGGACACATTCTTTATTAGTTTATCTGATGTAGTTTATGTTATGTACCAGATTTTGAGACTTGAATCTATTCACTTTTTGTTTTACCCATTATGGAATTTTGTCATGATAACTATTTATCAATTTTTATATGATTCATTGTATTAATAAGTTATTTTTGTACCATAATTAATCCTATTGGTTTATCTTGATTCCCAGGAAATAGTTTCTTGCTTGTGGGGATTGAGAATTCACTTTGGGCCATGTCAGAATTGATTTATATACCATATAGGTGGGTTATAAATGTTGGTTGTTGAAAAAAATAGTATCAAATGAGTTCATTCATCTTCATTGATATTGATATTTGGTTTAGGATGTCATGATAGAAATGATATTGGATTTTTGAGACATAAGGGGTATGGTATAAATTAGTACCTGGATAGTTAACATCCTAATGAGACTTAATGTACAATGTGATATTAGGAAAATGTATTTGTGTTAATTTTTTTGATAGAATCATTTAATTTTTTCAAATAATGGTTTTGATATTTTGTTTATAATTTAATTATTATTGACATCAGTTATGATATCATTTCTCTTGATTAATTTCACTCTTATCATATAATAATGTTGTATAGTACAATACCCCTACTAATATGTTTGAATAGATATCGGGAGGAGCTATCAATGAAGAATGGTTAGAGAACCCTTAATTTTTTAAGAACCTTCAAGAATGTTTTTGGTGTGTAGTATATACTTTCGATCGAGTATCTATAATTTTATTTATATATGTTATAGAGGTTATTCCCTGGAGGAAAGATATTATATATTATGCAATGGGAATTCATTGTCTAATGAAACCATCATTCCAAGGTACCAATGATCGTTCAGTTGTAGAGGATTGGTTAAGGATTTTTGGGAAATGATTTGAGATTTTAGTGATTCTAGATTTAGTTAAAGTGAAATGTGATTTCTTCAAATAGTAAGGTCATAGTAGAAGGTTTCAAGACTTGATATTTAACATTGGAAAGAATGTGGTATTTGAGTATAAAGACATCATGGATATTATCACAGACTTGTTCCACCTTGAATCAATGGTCTTTTCTTTATATATAGAGTTACATTAACTCAAGAATCGTGATTGAATAGTGACCTAGTTTTCTAACCATTTTACTAATATTCTTCATTTCTCACCTAAGGTAGTGTTGAATGATAATTTCAATGTTCATATGTTTGATATGGGTCTTAGCAAACATATTTAATACTAGATTTTCCTATTAAAACTGACCTCATATGTGTATTTTCTTTATAGATAATTGATGGAGTAACATGACTTGGATTATAAGATAGGTCTGATAGGATTTCCTGAAAATCCTAGGGGTGGATTTAGTGGTCACTTTAATGGGTAGAGGAATAAGGATGATAATTCAGTGTGATCCATGGTGGTGAATCTTGGTAGTATACTTTTACTAAATCTTCTACTATATCTTGTATGACACCACATACTTATTTCCAATGTGGAAAATTCAAGAACCCAAAATCCTGCTTTGTCAATGAAATAAATGATATATAGCTCTTGTGGGTGATTTGGTCACTTGAAACGTTGTTCAATGCATTTAATACTCCATGTATTGGTATGGGATTGACAATTCTTGGAGGATCTATGGAACAATAAGATATTTCTAGATTAGAATGGTTTCTTCCAAAGTTATCAGGAATGAATATTCATCTTATAGTGGATGTGTCTCTGATAGATACTGATGAATTCCCCATAACAGTGAGGGGTAGAATTACTATATCTCTTAATTTAATGTCTTCTTTATTTTGTACTATTTCCTATCATTTCTTTATATTTACCCATGTTTTATATTTGATAAATATTCCTATAAATCTCATGCCTTAATTGATGGAAATTGCAATGTCCCTTATGATGAAGGTAAATCAGGGTCTCTAACGTTATTCTTCTACTTTATCTTTATCAGAACTCATTATTTCTTGGGAATACTTAGTTATGGATATGAAACCTCTAAATGTTATTCTCATGATGGATTGGCTCATTGATCATATATCTTTCACCATTTTTTACCTTCAATGTGTCTCACTTACTACCCCTGATGAGGTGTGTCCTATTTTTTTGAAGAATGGGACCAGTGGTTGAGTGGTGGTATACCTCACCTTTTGGAACCAGGTGGAATGATATCCATGTTTTCATTTGAACTAGCGTGGGTTTTAGAAAGTTTTTCTTCATCATGTTGTATATTAGTTTCCATATGTGTTTACATATGAATTTTTGGTATTTCCATCAGTGAGGGAAGTGGATATTTCTATTGACTCAGTACAAGGTACCAATCCAACATTCATTCTCTCTTGCCAAATGGAACCATATAAAATGAATGAGTCAATGAAAAAGTTGTATGAATTGATATCCAAGGGTATTATTTTTCCTAATTTTTCTCCATGGTAAGAATAGATTCATTTTTATATGAATTAAAATAGAACCCTTCACCTTTGTGTTTATAATCACATGTTAAATTGGATCATAGTTAATAAAAAATATAGGTCTCACCAAATTGATGATTTTTTTACCAGCTGAATGGTGAGAACTATTTATCATAAATTAATATTTTTCATGGTTTTCAATATCTTTGGATCAAGGTTTTTGATTTCCCTATTACATCCTGAAGACAAATTATAAACATTATGGGTACCTTTTAAGGCCCTTTATTTTGAAAAAAATAAATTTTTTTATTCTTCTAACTAATGAAAAAGATTCTCTATTAATACCATGATTATTTTCTATTCGTATTCATGGATGAAATTTTTTTTTACTTTAATAAAAAGGTGAGTCATGTGTGTCTCTTTTGATAAGTTCCTATAATCTTGAGAAACCCTAAAATTTATTCAAATATTTCTGAATATAATTATTGGATTCGAAAAGTAATGTTCGTGTGACAAATTATTTCTAAATATGGTATTTCAATTGATCATGATAAGGTGAAATATGATATGAACTTGGAAATACCAGAGAATGTCTTTGAGACTCAAGTCATTTTGGACTTGGTATGATATTAAAATAGGTTTTTAAAGTCCTTTTAAATTTTTTATTCTTCAATGACTACTATTACTCGGAATTGAGTGATGTTTAAATGTGATTTGAAAATTCAGACACCCTTTTATGAGTTGAAGCAACTATGGACTTCCTCTCATATTTTTAATCTTCAAGTATCCATATAAGGATATGTGTTCTTTTTTGATACATCAATTTTGGGTTTTGATTTTATTTTATGCATATGTTACTGAAACATTCATCAGGGTTCACAGCTATGAATTAATTTCCACTAACATGCATTGTTACCCCATATTACCTCTTCCCAAATGCAGTCAACTTACATTATATTCATCTATGATTTATACTCCTTGATCGAAATAGGATGATGAGATGTTGGTTCCTCTTTCCATGGATTCCTCCCTGTAACTCATCTCCTAGTCTACGTCACCCACATAGAGTTAATTCATGTTTGTGGAACTCATTTTTGGTGCCATATATTTGTGGATTCAGGTAAATTACAATGCTTTTATATAGAAATTCTAATCCTTCTTTAGATGGAATAAACCATATATCATAAGAGTAGTCATATTGGAAATACCTGGCATGTCCGGATGCAAGGAAAAATTCTCCCCTATATTCTTCCTTAGTTGATGAAATCTCATGGATGTATCATAGGCATGGAAACCAAGGAATAATGTGTTATTAATGAGTTATCTGATTTTGAAATCATATATCTTATAATTATTTCACCTCATCAGTCCCATGTTTTTCATGGAATAGTTGATTCCATGTTCACATATTTTATAAGGATTTCACATCCGAAATCCCTTTATTTTCATGAGGTGTGTTTCTGGGATCACACGTTTAATGTATTGTAGAGATGAAGTTGATTGATCAAAACACCCCCACAGAGGCAGATCAAGAAGTCACATCCTTAAGAGAGAGAACATACATAATTTACAAATGGTTGGATCAGAATTCCCCATGGATGTGGATTTGAGAGGTGTGTCCTATAAATGGATGATGTCACATCATGAAGGAGGATGGATCATAAAGCATTATAGAGGTGGGTCTGGGAGGTATGTCCCATAAAGGGAAGATGTGACACCATGAAGGTAGACGGATCAAAATTCCCAATGTAAGCATATCCATGAGGTCTGTGACATAAATGGATTATGTCACACCATTAAGGTAGATTGGGACACCCACTGAGGACAATCAAGGAGCTAAATCCGTATGAGGATCCACCTTAGTTTACCATTGTTCAGGATTAAACCTCAAAGTGTCATCCTATGAACCATATTTAGTGGAAAAATATCAAAACCTATGTAGTTTGATGTTGAAGTTTAAGTTAATGTGACCTGAAAGGTCCAACAAATTTAGCACCATGTGGTAAGGATGCTCGCATCATGAAATGAGTGACGATGAGGGATAGTGTGTGGATAATTCATGTATGATTCCATTTAAAAGATTATTTATCTTGGTTGTTCTTGTGTGAGTATTACTCATTGAGTTTCCAGGTGGACCTAGAGGATGTGTGGTCTTCCAATTGATTGACATGATCTTATCAGGGATGTGGCCTAGAGAAGATTAGGACATATGCAGATGATTGGTTTTGACCACTAGGAGGCCTCCTACATATCCCAGTTAGTTGGGAATAAAATCACACATATTTAGGAATGGTAAATGGATTATGACTAAGGATGAGTCCCATAAGAAGATGATATTTGGGATTATTTGTGAAAGAACCCCTTTAGTTTTTTAGGAGGATTTCAAGGTCACCTATAACCTCTATTCCCACATGATTCATGATCATTGTGAGAAATATGATGAAGAAGTAGACCTCATGATCATGTTTCAAAAGAAGTGCCAATGAGAGACGTTGTGGGGATTATGCATGTAATGGGCCTAATGAGTATGTCATTCTATGCGAGGAAGATCTCATTACATGTGTGATGTAACTCATTACCTATGATCCATACATGTAGCATCATGTTCTTGTGAGGCAGGGTGTGGGGGATTACACATTGAACATAGAATCCACATTTGAAAGCACAGTCATCTGACGGTGTGGGAGATTGTTTGGGTCTTACTCTTTGGATAATACTAAGTGTAATGGATTGATACCCAGTAGTGGAGAAGGTAGAATCCCATGGTGTCCATACATGGTGAATCCCATAAGCATTTCATGGGGTAATACTCATGTTTTACGTCATGTACTAAGGAATTTTTCATGTAGTTGGACATCATATGACACCAACATTGTACTGGGTGGTGTTACGTCATACAGATCATATGTTGGGAATCACAACTAAACCTTTAGTCTTAAATTATAATAAATCATACACCTCTACTAGGGGAATTTATTTAGAACATCCATGGTGTAACGATGGGGGAAAATGTCCAATCATGACGTCCATCTTTGTTTCAACATTCCATGAAGAAACCATGGTTAGAGTACCCATGATTATATTTAGGTACTGTGGAGTAACATGTGACATCATGTAGGGGACACAGAAGTTCTTGTGGGCATGTTTGTGATGTTTTATACAATAATTTCATGAGTCGTTGGATATAGAACAGGGGTAGGCCATTGAGGGAAAAGTGGTAGGTACCTCAAGATTGGATGTTGTCCACAAATCTTTGGTTTCATAGAATATTAAACCTTGTGTTCATCCAAAATGGGATAGAAAAGGGTTGGAGGAGTATTACCCTACTATGGGCCCTATTAGTGGTGGACCCAATGGGAACCTTTCATGTATGATTTTCTACCTTAGGGGATCCATGATTTCTTGATGTCGCTGAATATCAGTCTTATGCACAACAAATAGATGCTTTATCTTTTGAAGAATCACCCCGAAAGGGGGGTCTTTTATTTATAGATAAAACTTTCGGTAATGGGCATGCATGATTTTTGTCATGGAGGAGGTCTTCCTCATAGCTCCATCCTTTTTTCATGGAGGTTGTCCATGGAAGTAAGTGATTTGATATCTTCATTGATCTAAAAGAGGTTTTCTCATGGATTGGGTTTCTTTCATGAAGAATCAATATATTCTAAGAGGTTTACTTGGCCATTGGAGCGGCCTATGATGATGGAAAATAATGTCAGAACCTCTGGTGTTGAAGAAATTTTTGAGCATAATTCGAACCTCATATAACATTCTAAAACATACATGGGATTCCCTTTTGTTAAAGTAATGCTTCATTAAAGTCGATGATGGATTTATTTTTCCCAAAGTTTCTTATGTGAATATTTACATGATATTTTGGTGCCAAAAAATCCCCCACATTAAATATAATTTGAAAGGGGTCCAGACCATCATGTTCTGCAAAAATCAATGAAGAGAGGGATTCCCTTTCATGGTTGCACAAAAAATTCACAGTTTGGAATATATAGTCCATATAGAAACACAGAATCCCTTGGTCCATGCCAATAAGTTGAAAGAGGGGTCCCTTGTACAGAATATTGACATTCTATGTGATAATAAACTTCACTCTCATGAGTTAATATTCTTCTTTTTTGTGAAAAATTTGAGCTTTGGATGCTTCTTTTCACATAATTCTTCATTTTCGTATCATCCATTTTCACCAAATGAGAATTTTTCACACCCATATCCACGTTTTCATGAAGATACAGATATTATGTTATGATAACTACTTCTTACGCGCACCTCCCATGGTTTCTATAAACTCTTTCAAAATGATAGACAAATATATCCCTTCTGATATTGAAGCCACTACCGCTACTTATAAGAGAAATAACTTGAAATATTTTTCCACCTTGATCTCTGAGGGCCATGTTTGAAAATAATATTCTGGTTTCCACACTAACATAAGAACAAAAAAACTATCCACTAAGAGTCTATCTCCCACTATGGAATTTTTGGTTGTTGGATCCAGTCATCATCCAAGCTTTTAGTGTTAACACAAGTTGGTCATGTTTCACACACAACCCTAACCTCAATCAATGGAATATAACTATTCAATGATATCCATCTATGGAGAACAAGGATATTTCTATATATGCAATAAACACGTGGAGTGGGATAGTCCCAAGGGAACATATAGATGAAAAGGAATTCCCCAATCACCATACCACCATGTTCTAAATCATCATGTAAACCCATATTTTGGGTTAGAAAAAGGATTGGGACATGTAATCATGTAGAAATTTCAATAATGATTATGTCTGGGCCTAATAAGTATGTTACGCCTGACTAGAATCACTACAACAAAAACTGATTCTAGCGGCGGTTCTGGGAACCCCCGCTAAACCTTTTTTAAAAATGGTTTCCCAAAGGTTTATAATAAACCGCCACGAAACATGTTTTTTTACAACGCCAGCCCTTCCCCCCCACCCCGACCACACCCCGCAACCCTGCTTCCCCCACGACCCCGGCCCCCCGCAACCCCAGGAACCCCGCGACCCCAACGACCCCGGGATCCCGCGACTTCAACGACCCTGTGACCCCGGTGACCCGGTGACCCCGACGACCCCCCTTCCCCCAGCCCCCCGCGACCCCGACGACCTATACGAACCCTACGGTTTGAAATAAGTTTTTTTGAATATTTTTAAAACTCAATTTCATTGCCAACCCAGGTTGGGTTCTTGAAGAATCGAGTCATGATAGAGGTATTAGAGTTAATTAATAATAATATTTTGGTTGTTTTCCTACAACATGGCTAGTGGCGTTAGAGGTATTAGAGTTTAGCCTTATAGGCTAGATAATCTAATATATGTTATGATATTTGATTCATTCCTACGTAAAGACACTAATTATATATTTTCTAACATTAGTACCTATATCATTAAATATAGAATACTATTTGATTAGTGAAAGCATTATATAGTGATCATGATTTGATTTATATGCTTGTTTTCATGTGATAAATGAACTACCACGAGATGGATAGTCTTGGAATTTCAATGATATATTCTAAATGATTTTCTTTATTCTATTTTGAACATATTGATATTTTTTTCTTCTTTTATATTTGATATTTTATCTTGTAGAAAACTTCAATGTGAATTTATGACTTGAACACGACTAGGTTTACACCTATCTAAGTGCAACTCTGGATTCATCATGAAGATGATGAGAAATATTTCTAGGTAAATGAGTTTGAGGAGCCTCTACTTATTTAAAATTTAATAATTTATCTCTATGTAGATTCAATTTCTAAGACATAGATGATAATTTAAGATAATGTTTTTACACATCATCATAATAAATTCTTGTATTCTAAAAAATTTCCTTATATAAGTGTAGGTTTGTTAAATCACACTACCTACTTTCCTATCAATCTATATTCATCAATTTTCCTAGAAGGATATTTATTTTGTTACTCACTATAGGATAAATATTTTAAGTGATGCATTAATGATAAATAAATGTGATATTGAAAAATTGTTTCAATATTATATTGGAATTTTGTGACTTTTCAGGGATCACATGGAGATGTTTTGAGTTGTGAATATGGTTGTGACTTTTTTTGTGAAATTTTATTGTGAGATAGTTAAGCTAGGCTTATTTTGCATTTAAATTTTATTTGTATTCTCTTTCTCTATATGTTATCCAAAGTAGAAGATTTTTCATTAATATGTGTAGTCTTGGATGAATGTAATCTCTTTGATTGAATATGTATCTTTGTATTCTTCATTATTTTTTGAAATGGATAACCTATTTATTTATAAGGCCTACTTGACTATAATTAATTATGACACTTAGGTATGGATTTCCTTATAATTTTGATACTAGATCATGGAGTCCATGAAACATGTGTTACTCAAGAATAACATCCCTTTACATTGAATAAATTTCTTTTGTGGGTTGAATTGAATGGTATTGAATTCATTCTAACATATTGTAGTGGATCGGATGAATATAATTCTTTCAAGTTCCCAAATATAATGTTTAGAGAGAATTTCTTCTTGGATCTATTTCCCCCTATGTGATTATGATTATCTTATTATGTTGTCTTGGATGATAGTACCAACATCCCACATTTCATCTCAAAATTCCTAACATGATTCTACTGCGAAACTCCAAACACCAAGCCCAGACACATCAACTATTCTTAAAATACCCAAGTTTGATCCCCAAACCACATTAGCCGCATCTTGAATGCCATTTCTGATTTGTTCTATACCTTACCACATCAATTTTTATGAAACAACACTATTATGTCCTTAATTAGATGAATTATGCCAAACAAGCTCAATCCCACCCACCAATGCGCTATCATATCCCAACCACGATGCCTTAAATCTCAAGGAATAACAAAAATGTTCAATGCCCACACCGAAGTCTGAATCTGACTCTTATTTCAACACCATGGTAAGATCCTAGATTGTCCTATTTAACCATAATTCTCCACTCATGAGCACTAACACATATATGATCCAAATCACCCTCAAGTCACACCACAACTCTTTTCTATGTGAATACACCAAAGAGAGGTCTAGGAATTAAATCCAACCAAGGTTCGTAGAACCTCAATACCTAATCTCCCAAGTTATTTCATCATGCATTTCCATGAACACCACCATTTATCATGCCTCAAGACTATTATCCCTCACGTGGTTCTTGTCACTCCAAATTAACAATGTGTTGAGTTTTTTAAGCATCATAAGGTTTTCCCTAAACATTATTTATTATATATTTATTCGATATTAGAGTTTTATATGAAGAATCTATAGAGAACATAGGTTGGGGTTATTCCAAATTAATAATGTGCTTTGGTTTTCATGGTAAAGTAGCTACCACATTGTTAGAAAACTATTTCTCTTTACCAAAGAAACTTCCCCTATCCCAAACACTAGAGGGTTCATATCTGACTCGGGGGATCAACTTTATTATATTATGTTTTTGTAATCTTATACTATCGTATATGTGAATCTATTTCTCTATTTAGTCGTAACATTGTGTTTTAATTTTTTTTATTGTGTAGGCACATTGTGATATAGATGGATAAAATCTGGATCACATTACCAAGGAACACACCTTAGTCTGTTAAGGGATTGAATGATTTTTTAGATTTTGCATTTTCTAATCAATCCATTGAAGGGAGAATAAAGTTTCCATGTCCTAAATGTAAATTTAAAACATGGTTGAAGAGAGACAATGTTTATGAACATATAATAATGAAGAAATTCCTTGGTCAATATTTGTGTTGGATTTGGCATGGAGAATTGAACGTTATAGAAATATTGACCACTGATGTTAATCCATAGAATGAGGTCCCAATTTTGTCGACAATGGAAAATGAAATTCAAAACCTCATATATGATGTATTCGGCACTGCAAGACACCGCTATCAACATCAAAACATATCAGAATAACCAGTAGAGGGTGCAACAAATTACAACATGAAAAGTCATGTTTTTGAGACTGTAACATAGGCAGAACAAGATTGTAACATATCATTGCATCCTCCTCTTGATTATGTGGAGACAAATGTAAGAGAAAACTTCACTAAGGAAAATGTGTTTCATGATTTAGTTGACGTTGGAAGTCAAGAGTTGTATAGTGGGTGTTTGAAATATTCAAAGCTTTCATTTCTGCTGAAGTTGTACCTTATCAAATGTCTATGTGGAATTACAAATAGTTCAATGTACATGATATTGGAATTGATTCGTGATTCATTTCCTGAAGCAAAAATCCCAGAATATTTTTATGATATGGAAACAGTTGTTAACAAGCTTGGTCTGAATTATACAAAAATACATGCATGTCTCAATGATTGTATGCTTTATTGGGGAGAGGATTAAAGTAGAAAAAATTGCAAGAAATATTATTCTTCTAGATGGAATGAAAAGGGTGATGTTGGAAGTCTGAATGAACATAATTTTATGGCGAAGATGAAAAGGAACACACCTGCAAAAGTTTTTCATTACTTTCCATTGAAGCGTCGATTGCAAAGATTTTTCATGTCATTGAAAACCATTGAATACATGAAGTGGCATTCTGTAGATAATAATAATGATGGGTTAATGAGACATCCATGAGATTCAAAATCGTGGAAGACATTTGATTCATTACATCAAGATTTCTCAGCTGATCCTTGGAACGTTCGATTGAGATTAGCTGCCTGAGGATTCAACCCATTTGGGACATTGACTACCAGTTATAGCATTTGGCCAGTTGTTTTGATCCCTTATAATCTACCTCCATGGATGTGTATGCAAAAAACATCTTTTATCTTTTTGATTATTATTCCTTGAAAAAAGATGCCTGAAAATGATATTGATGTATACTTACAGCATTTGATTGACAAATTGCAAAAGTTATGGAGAAACGGGGTTGAGACATTTGATTCTTCTTCTAAAACAATGTTCAAAATGCATGCTTCTTTAATTTGGACCATTAGTGACTTCCCTAGTCTTGGGAATTTATCTGGTTGGAACACTTACACGGGTTTGTATTTTCCTATTTGTAACATTGATTTTGAACCCAAATGGCTACCTCACAGTAAAATATGGTGCTTCTTGTGTCATCAATGATTTATCGATTCATCTCATATATTTCAGCTGAACATATCAAAATTTAATGGTTCCATTGATCGTAGACCACATACAATATTGTTAACTAGTTCTGAAATATTGACACAGCTTGAAAATGTTGAAACAAAATTTGGGAAGGTTCATCATTTGAATGATAGTAGAAAATAGGTCTGAAGTGCATCGTCAAGCAAAATCGGAACGCAACAATGGATGTAAAAAATTACATTCTTCAAACTTCCTTATTGGAAATTTAATTTGTTGTAGCATAATCATGATGTGATGCATATTGAGAAGAATTTCTGTGACAAATTGATTTTCACATTTCTTAATGAGCATGGAAAAATGAAGGATCATCTCAATGCTCGCAAAAACTTACAAGCATTGAACATAAAACGTGATCTCTGGCCAAATGAGAATGAAAATATCCTTTGGAAATTTTTGCAATGAAAAATAGGGATAAAGATACATTCCATATAATTATAAATAATTTTAAGGTATCTAATGGTAATTCAAGTAACATCTCGAGGTGTGTTGACTAGATGAATCGTAAGTTACATGGATTGAAAAGTCACGATTCACATATTTTGTTAAAACAGTTACTATCATTAGCATTGAGTACATTATTACCTGAAACAATTATTGTTGTTTTAATCCAATTCTGTATATTTTTTAGACAACTATTTGAGAAATATATACATCCATTTTAGCTTGAAAACCTATAGGAGAGGTTTTTATTGAACCTTTTTTCAATGGAGATGATCTTTCCTCCGTCATTTTATACTGTAATGATGCATTTAAATGTACATTTGGCCGAGGAAGATAAATTAGGAGGCCTCGTTCATTATCAATGGATGTATCCAATTGATAGGTACATTACATATATGTTTTCCAGTTATATAAACAATTTTTGGTACTTAATTAAATGTATAATTATATTTATTTTATTTCACATATATCTGGGGAATTTGAAATCATACGTGAGAAATAAAGCTCAACCAGAAGGCTCTATTGCAGAAGGCTATTTGGATGAGGAGTGTCTTACCTTTTGTTCTCGATACTTGGATGATATTGAGACTGGATTAAATTGAGTTGGACATGTTGACGACATATCAAATCAATATAAAATACATCAGAAATCAAAAATATTTCCTACTATTAGCCGATCAGTTGGGAGGACCTCAAATGTGACACTGACTGAATTGGAATTATTATAGGCACATAGAAATGTGCTGCTGAATAGTGAACTTGCATATCCATTTATTGAAGAGTTGTGGATACAAACAAAGAGACGAATGGGAGGCCGAAAACAAAATGTGAAAGATATAAATAAAATCTATTAATAAAGAGCTTTTAGAATGGTTTGCACGATGTGTATGTTCATAAATATTTCAATAAATATGAATATTAGTTTGACCCATAAATTTTGTAAATCTAATAAAGTATATTTATTTTTTTAGATCATGAATACTGATACTTGAGAAGAGTTGTAAGAAGATTTGAATTTTCTTGCTAGAGGTCCTCTAAAAAAAGTTAGAAAGTTCGACGCTTATAATGTGAATGGCTTTATATTTCATACAGTCGATCAAGAAGTGGGTTTAAAAACACAAAATAGTTGTATATTTACATTTTCTGAAGTGGAATACTATGTAAAGATGCATGATATTATTTAATTAAAGTATCACGGACATTTTTATGTTGTTTTATTCAAATTCAAATGGGTCGATATTATCAGAGGTGTTATAAGAGATTCCTTGCAATTTACTTTTGTGAACATCTCTCACTTCATGGATGTTTGTGATTGTGAACTGCATGATCCATTTATCTTAGAATCGCAAGAAAAAATTGTATATTATGTGAATGATGTTTTCGATGAAGGGTGGAGTGTAGTTGCTCACGTAATACAAATAGATTTTAATGATATGGGTGATGAAGTGGAAAATTTGACCTCTGAAATTGAATTTAATCAACAACATGAATTAGAATTATTTGTCCATCATGATATTGAAAATATTAGTCTAGAAAGGATGAATTAAGTGGATGAAGAAATGGAGTAGGAAACTGACATGATTGAAGGGGAAAATTATTGTATGTATAATTATTTATTTATTCGGCAACCACATGTTTCATTTTTGCAGTCATTCATTATCATTGTTATATATTTTTTTTCTATTAGTACTGGGCATCTATTATCATTTTTAATTTTTTTTTCTTCATAATGTTTTTGAAATATATATGATGAACTTTATTTTATTTTATTAAATGACAGGAATTCCACAGAGGAAGTAGTACACTATTTCATCTAGTTCTGTGACATATGACGATCCATCTGGCTCCCTCCCCATGAAATCTGAGGCACCAGCTGCCTACACCCCTGCACCATCTCCACCTGGACCATCTCTTACACCATTTATGGATGTCCCATTAGAGGCTGAGTGGTCGAATCCCCCTTCAGGAGCCTCAGCATTAGGGCAACGACATGCCCCTTCCAGTTCATCACATGCATACTTGAGTGTCACTGTCAATGGTAAAAATTTTAATTAAATAAATTTAGTGCATTTTGTTTATTATAATTGTTTGCTAATTGCAGATGAAAAAATGAAATCATGGAGAAAAAAATAAAATGTTCAGATATTTGGAATATGACTGATGAGAAGATAGTCATTCCATTTGATTCTTATGGGGTCCCTACAGATGACATCGTAGGGTAACAATGCCTGATTCTAGGCCAGATGGTAGCGGAGTCCATTTCCCTTCCTATTTTATATGATGATTGGAGACATATTCCTCCAAGCTAGAAAAATGATGTTTTTTATTCTCAAATAATGGTAAATTTATTACATTATGGTTTAATTGAATGTCATGTTACTAATACGTTCCAGATAAATTTTTGTATATAGATGTTCTTCCACTTTTCAGTAGCTGATGTGAATGCATGAAAGTGGACGTTGAAAAATCTAGGTAAGAAATGGAAAGATTTCAAATGGAGATTGTGGTTTGATATCAACAATACTTCATTGAATGTGAAATAAATGTATGTTAAGCTACCCAGTGGGGTACCGAATGAACATTGTAATGTTTTTGTTTACAGACATCATGATGAGAAGTGGGTGGTATTGAAATATATATTATTATATTATCCTCCTTTTAAATTTTTACATGTATATAAAGAGGACATGAAATTGAATACATTACTATTGAATTTCATTTTATTTATTTTAGGATCTCTCAAGACAAAATGCATCAAACCGGGCTAAGAAATTCATCCCTCACACTACGGGCTCAAAAAAAATTTCTAGAAGTTGAACGACATTGGTAATCTTTTAATTAGTTTAAAATTTTATAAGTTAATATTATCTATTTATATATTGAATTGTTGTTTTATCTTTGCTTAATGCAGTCACAGAGTTTAGGGCATGAAGCATCCCGAACTGAACTGTGGTTGGTTGTTCACAAAAAAATCAGATGGAAGTTTTGTTAATGATCCTGCTAAAGAAGCTGGGGTATAAAGTCAATTTTTTATTATAATAACTTATTATCTGTTTTTAATATGTTAATATATATTGATATTAGATTTATAGGTAAAACTTAATGAACTATGGGATGTTAATCCTGCGCAGTCCTACTCAGTCTCCCATGATGACCTGGTTGCTAATGTTCTTGGGAAGGAGCATCTTGGAAGAGTGTGCGGGATGGGTTTGGGACCCATACCATCTGAGGTTTTTAGCAGGCCACTAGGGATTCCAGCTGCATCTACTCCTGGCTTTAGTCATCCCATTCTCATCGATGCTCATAAAGGTATTATTTCTCTATGAAACACAGTTCACTAGCAGGGGGATCAGATAACTGCTTTTCAGAAAGAGTTGACTGAAATATGTCAGCATATGAGCATATATGACCCCAGTGGTAGTGCATCGACTGGTGGTATGTGGGTAAATCACATAAAATAAAAATCATTTAGTTTTCTAAGTTTCATTGGTTTTATGTTTTAATATAAATATGCAACCGTATTTAATTATCAATATAATGTTCTTACAGGTGACAACAGAAAGTGGATATGAAGGTGGAGAGGGTGACGATGCATCATCAGACTGTGATAAGTTGTATTATTGATGTGTTGAACAAATATGGAAACATTTGGTTTGTATATGTAACATTCTTGGCACATAGTTTACACCAAACATTTTCATTTCATAAAATTTCCTTGATTTCTCATGTTTCCTTTTATGCATTTTATTGATTTCTGATGTTTCTTTTTTGTGTCATGATTTCTCGAGTGTGGTATACATAATTCTATTTAGGCCTGTGTTTGAATTGGTAGTCGAGATTTTGGATGACTCGGAGTTAAACTATATATACCCCAAACTTGACGTACATAGACATTACATTACCTTTGCGGAATACTTAACACATAACAAAAACCAACAGTCAAGGACCGTAACAGTTTAGTGTCTTCGAAAACTTGTAACATAATCTTCTAATCATGTTTAAAGATCTTCAACATCTCCCATAAAGATCTTCCCCTTTTTTAATCTTACATAAAACCTTTATTTATATCTTGGGGAAAAGAAAACATATAAAGGGTGGGCTCAAATGCTCAGAAAGGGTAAGCATGGAGAAAATAAAACAAACCATATACATTTGAACTTTAAAACATGAACATAATGGTTATCCATCATAATCCTGAGCAATGACATAAATCATGTCAGTACATATGGAATAGATCATAACGGAATAGAAATAATGATAAAATAGCATGGGAATATAACATGTAATTGTGGAAAACCATTAATCACATGATAATATTTCCATAGTAGCCAAGGCATTGCTTCCAAGATCATCTTATTAGACAAATTCCCTTTCTGAATCGAGTTCACTCCTCGTTCCAATCCTGTAACACTGAAATGGATTAAATTACCATTCCAGTCATGTCTATCTCATGAGATATAAATCTTTACCCAATGCATTGGAGGGACATATAGGTCCCACCCATCTCATAATGAAATCATTCTTACTTATGGAAAAAAATAAACATAAATCATTCATCATAACCCAAAGAATAAAATGTGTTTCATAAACATCATTCCATTATAACGTAATCCATATAAAACAAATGGATATCATTTTATCATAAAAAGAATCAAAACTTGTAAATAATAGAGACATTATACTTGAAACATACACATATGAAATAATTTCATCTTAGATTGAAAATGGTTTTGATAAAATACTTGAAATGAATTCTTGAGGAAAATATCCTTTCTTCTTCAAAATCATTTTATTTTCACAAAATTCCATGAAATATTAAAAGAAAATTATTTTGTTGAAAATAGCCATGAAATATTGTAGAGTAAGATTCATGAAAATAAGGTGTTATAAAACCGTAAAAATCCATTCATGCCATATAAGTTAAAAAACATTATCCTCGTACTTTTGTGGAAAAGTCATAAAGTCTCTCGTACTGAAAACGAAAAAAGATTCCTTCCATATATTTTACTCCAAATTCACCAATAGGTAAAATTGGATTTAAAAAAATGTAGTATGATAGAAATAATATTACATATTGAGGAAACATGTATCTGGATGACAAATATTCCCCAGTAAATTCTGAATTATAAACAATCTCGGATAAACATGAGATTGTGAGATTTTCCCTTACCTTATCTCTGATATGCTTTGTACGTATCCGAACCTCCTGTATAATGTTTTAAATAATTTCATGACTTATTACAGAATCATATTCATTGTTATGATATCATATATGTTTCAATTATGACTTTATATTACCCGTTCTTTTGTAAATTCCATGTTAAAGCAGCGTTTTGGGTAAAATCATTTCAATTATCGTACGTGTTTCGACATGTTGTTCTTGATATTATTACTTATATCCTGATGTACATAATTCTAGAATGTAAAACATGATTTATATATAATATATATTAAGCATGTAAATATATATATGATAGATCGTTAAATGGAATGAAATACACCGTTCATGGAGACGGTAGGCCGTACGTACGCATGAACGATGTTTTCGTTTCCTTATTGAATTATATGGAATTAAGTAAATGAAACATAAATGTAAATAAATCCAGTATCATTATTATGTAATATATTTAATGATTATTTATTATATATACTTTATAATCATACTTGAATGGTTAATCATGGAAAATGAATCTCATCACGTTCATGGAGACGGTAATCTGTACGTACGCACGAGTGATGATATCATTCCCATATTTGTTGAATGGAATTTGAGTGGATGATATAATATATTATTATCAGTATGATGTTATTATAATCATATATAGTTATTCTTTACACCATTATAACCATCCAAGTAAGGTGGTGGTGGGAAATAGATTACACCACAGCGTGGAGACGGTATTCCGTACGTACACAAGCGCGGTGATTTCGATTTCTGTAGGATGGATAGAAAGTGAAATAGGGTTGTTTCATATTTATAATAACATATCAGTATATGAGTGATACTGGTGTTATTAATTTATGGTGAAACTAATAAATAATAATAATTAGAAGAAGAAATAAATTGGAAAGAATAGGTAAAAGATATTACCTCTTCTTTGACACGCCTCTTCTTAACCTCCTCTTAAGGCACTAGAGTTGGTCTTTTGAGGGGACCAGAACCTCTATGATATAAATATAGTGGTTTTTAAGAGTAATTTTCTGGGGTTGGCCGAGCTTCAAGGCTCAAAAGGGTGTTAAGAGAAGAGGGAGGAGGTTCCATTTTATAAGGGAGGAGAGGGGCACCTTTGGTAACATAAGAAATATTAATTTATAATAAATCCAACCTCACATAAAAACCTCCAAAAATGACTCAAATAATAATATTAGATGAGATATAATTTTAATCTCATCAACCAATAAAATTTAGACATGTTGGGGATTTATTTTAAACATTATCAACTTGATTTATCCTTATTTAATCTATTTAATTTTATTTGTGTTAATAAGATTCAAATTTTTAAATTGTTATAAATAATTACTTATGTGTTGTGAATTTTACATAATTGGATAATTTATGACCTTTTAAACCATATAAATTTCAATTTATAATTTTTAAATATTTTTGTGATATTTAAACAATTTTATAATATGTTATTTTTATAAAATAACGATAGTGTCAATTTTGACACAATTCATTTATTTAAATAAAATCCACACAGAGGATATATTCTAACCAAAATATATAATAGATTCTAAACATGTTAAATTAGTCTATAAAATTCTTGGATCACATTAAATCATTCATATAATATTTATTTTAATATTTTTTAAACCATTTGTTTGGTATATCTCTTAATAAAATAATTAGTACCACATTTTTGTATAATTATTTAATATACATATTTGCTGCATAAAAAATAAAAATAAAATCCTATGATGAAGATAAATCTCATAGATTTTATAATTATATTTTTACTCGAATTTATCATCTTTAAATTACAACATTTAATTTGTTATATTTATTAAATTATGAAGGTGACAACTTTGGATTCATTTATAATAAAATAATATAAGTGTCATAATCTTCTTCATAAGGATCCAAACAATCACCAATTCAGCCATTGAATTATTAGGGTTTATATATACACTACCAATAAGTATTGGTCAGGTTTTTGGGCCCTTTAATGTGTATTATTATTTCAATAATAACTATATTATTGATTTTTCACTAAATAAGTAATTTCTGCATCATTAATGTATAAGCTAATAAGGTAAATAAATAACACTTAAAAATTAAAAAAAAATTATCATGAGAAAGAAAAAAAATTAGCTTTCAAATGAGTATTTATAACATAATTTAAATTCTTTATAACCTTATATTGAAAAAAGTTAAATTATTAAAGTTTTAGTGAGACATATTTCACTTTCATTTAAATAAAATAAATTAATGGTCTTAATCACATCCATGTTGGTTACAATGGATTCCATTTCGACCGAAATATTTGATAGGACGAAATATAATCATCCAATCATATTAAGACAAGTATTAGGGTAATTTTATAATATTATATTTACCCTCAATTACCCGATTTACCTTTAACTATGCTAAATAAAATTTACCTTAGTTACTATTCATAGTGCCCAAAAATAAAAAGTAGCCTATTAACATAATTTGGACCTAATGATTCCAAGTATGGAATCCATTTTTTCTAATTCAAATTACTGGAGTTGCATAAATTAAATTAAAATTAATCCCTTTGTTAAGAAAATGAGTTTTAAAAGTTAAAACATTACAAAAGATTGAAATTATATTAACTAGGAATTCAAGGTCAAATCAATGATAATTACATAAATTATATTTAATGTTAAAAATATATTCTACTTTTACTTTAAAACCATTCAATATTATAATTTATTCGTATAAATTATTATGATGAAAAAATATGTATTTAATTAAAATATAGCGTGTTTTTACTATTTATTAAAGTATGAAAGTTATCAGAATAATATAAAAAATTTATCCAAAGTAAATTTTTATATCCTTATTCAAAATAATAATTTTATTTTGTCAAATTGAACTTATAAACATGTCAAAAACTAAATTTAATGTGTGTGTTCCATCAAAATGCGGCAGAACTGTATTTTTTGAAAAATACTTATTTTACCCGAAAAGTTTATTTTGTTCTCATACCATGTTCTAGAAAATGATTAAGATGAATAATAATTATATAAAATTAAAAATTTATTTTGTACTATTCATAACGGCTATTTCATAATAATATTATAACAATATATCATGGTTTAGTGAAACCCGGTATTGCGTACAACACACGCTATCGAGGAAGGCCGTGATTGCGTGTAATGCAAGCTAAGAATAGTGTTGTGTATACTTCAAGCTAATACAATGTTGCGTATAGTAAATGCTAATATTGGTGTATCATACAACACAATACATCAATGAAATTTAAAAAAATAATAACTTTTTCTCATAAATCACTGGGTGTTACATTCTACCCCACTTAAAATGAATTTCTCCCTCGATATTAGTCGGGGTTATAAATGGTTTTATACTTGAAATTTTCTTTTATATAAACCCTCATCATAAAAGGGAATACTAAAACATAATTTTAAAACATAAAGTAAGAACCATAACAGTTACCCAAATTAACTCATCACTGGGTTTCCACATAGGAGAACATTGGTGAAAATATAGATTATGGAAGAGAAACCTAACCATTAAATTCTGATAGAGTGTGGTAGAGAACATGGCTATGAAAAATCCAACAATCACAAAGCTGTAGATTTGTCATGATCTAAGGTACCATCTGATTCATCGGATATGAAGACACTAGGACAACATGTTTGGTTTTCAAGATCATTTCCCTAAAGTTGAAGAATTAGAATTCGAAGAAATACTTACATTATTTTGGTAAAATCTCACCATTGTTCATGCCTTGGAAAATTTACACTTTATCTCTTAAAGAAATGAAGTTGAATTTTTCATTCGTGAAGTGTTAGCAGATCATGTGATAGAATTATGGGTCATTCCATCTGTCTCAAACAAAAGGTTATCAAAAGTTATCAAATATACATAAGTCCATCTATAGTGAGGTTAATCTTATATGATTCTAAAATTGGTCTTATACTTCATCTATCATACCTCTTAATTTAATAAAACAAGTTTCTACTGACCAGGGACTTCCTATAGGCCAGTGGTAAGTGATAAAGGCATGTCTTACTTCGGTTGTGGGTTCGATTCCCACAGCCTTATCCGACACGATTAGTTGTCGCCCGTCCTGCAGGTTGTCCTATTTTCTAAAAATACATTTTTATAACATCCCATCAATAATATCGAAAAATGTTCTAGCCTTATACAATAATAACTTATTTCCAACATAATCCATTCTAATCTTTAGGCTTATCCAAAATACTTCAGTCCAAGCTCATAGTATGAAGAAAACAATTACTAGAAATGTCATCTACCGATCATGTGAATACCATCATTTATCCCAGATATATTCTGTTGATCACATTCCAAACATGTGAATACCTTAATCATGTATTCTCTTGAAACATAAACTACCAAAGAACCTTAGTGAAAAAATGAATGATGTCAAAAGGAAACTCTTTCCACATACCAAAATCCCAAAATTTCTATATACTCAAACCATGATATAACATTGTCCTTATATCAGTCATGAGCTCATGAATACTATCAAACATATTATTTTCTCTTTATACCTTCATGATGCGCATATGATCTGCTTTTGAAAAATCTTTCAATCACTTTTCATGGTTACCGATGCCATATTCTTATATAAAACCACAATGGACCAATACATAGATATTCCAATATACAATAAAATTACCTCAAAAACATTATTCTTGAATAAAAACTGTAATCCATCCTCTTCAATGATTGACATGGAATAAGTCCTTCCTTGATTTAGAAGTAACCTCTTAGGTCAAGGCATTGAGTTGGGTAATGCCCATGTTCTCCACAGATAATACATTGAACTCCATAACAGTCTGTCACCCTATAACCGTACACTCCACACAGATAATATCTTCCCCTCCATTTGATGTATTCATCAAGGTTCCTCTTCCCTTCTATATAAATATCAATCTTCCTTTCTCTATGATCATCAACATGAAAACCTGAATTAAAGGGCATCTTCCTCTTATTTGATGAATTAGGAATGCTACTAAAGTTCACCTTGTTAATCATATATCGCGATGACTAATTCGGTATAATCACAAAATGTTTCTTTCTATGCATTACGCAATTACATTGCAAATAGTCACCAATTTTCCCATTGAATGCAATTTTGACCCAATTCCTTCTGGTTCCCTCCATTGACTAAAACCAAAATCCATGGTGTATGAAAGAGTTAAAATAATGGGGAAACACGAAATCATAAAAAGTCACTTATGGGATGTCTAACTTATCACACAATCATTAATCTAGGACACCTTAGGTTAACCCTGGGTTATTCATGATCATTAACAAAATTATAAGACTGTAAAGTATAGTTATACTAAACCATAGGGACATCCTTAGACATACCTTAGAAATATATCTAGGGATATCACTAAAGTTTTCGCATCCTAGTTTCCATAGTATAACTAAACCTTTCCTCTGATACCAACTGTAGAGATCCCAAACATGACGTACATGGACATTACATTAATTTTTCAGAATATTTAATACATTTAAAAACCAACACTCAAGGACCGTAATAGTTTATTGTCTTTGGAAACTCAGAACTTAATCTTCTAATCATGGTGAAAGATCTACAACATCTCCCATAAAGATCTTCCCCTTTTGGTTTCCTACCTAAAACCTTTCTTTATATCATGGGGAAAAGAAAACATATAAATGGTGATCTCAAGTGCTCAGTAAGGGTAGGCATGGAGGAAATAAAACAAACCGTATACATTTGAACTTAAAAACATGAACATAATGTTTAAACATCAAAATCTGGAGCAATGACATAAAGCATGGAAGTACATAAGGAATATATCATAATGGAACATCAATCATGATAAAATTGAATGGGAATAAAACATGTAATTGTGGAAAACCATTAAGAACATGATATGATTTCCATATTAGCCAAGTCATTGCTGCCAAGACCATCATAGTGGACAAAGTCCCTTTCTGAATCGAGTTCACACCTCGTTCTAGTCCTGTAACACTGAACCAGATTAACATACCATTCCAGCCATGTCTATCTCATGAGATATTAATATTTACCCAATTCATTGGAGGGAGATATAGGTCCCACCCATCTCATAATGAAATCATTCTTACTTGTTCCACAAAATAAACATAAATCATTCATCATAACCCAATGAATAAAATGGGTTTCATAATCATCATCCCATCATAACATAATCCATATAAAACAAATGGATATAATTTCATCATAAAAATAATCAATCCTTGTAAATAATAGAGACATTATACTTGTAACACACACATATGAAATAATGTCATCTTAGATAGAAAATGTTTTTGATAAAACACTTGAAATGAATTCTTAAGGAAAATATCTTTTCTTCTTCAAAATCATTTTCTCTTCAAAAAATGTCATGAAATTTTAAAACAAAAGGATTTTATTGAAAATTGTTATGAAATATTGTAGAGTAATCTTTATAAAAATAAGGTGTTATAAAACAGTAAAAATCAGTTCATGTTGTATAAGTTAAAAAACACTATCCTCGTACTTTTGCCGGAAAAGTCAAAAAGTCGCTCGTACTGAAAACGACAAAAGATTCCTTTCATATCTTTTACTAAAAATTCACCAATAGGTAAAATTGAATTTAATCAATTTCAGGAGGATAGAAATAATATTATATATTGAAGAAACATGTATGTGGATGATAAAAATTCCCCAGTAAATTCTGAAGTATAAACAATCTCGGATAAAAATGAGATTGTGACATTTTCCATTACCTTATGTCTGATATGATTCTTATGTATCTGAACCTCCTGTATAATGATTTAAATAATTTAATTGAATTATTATAGAATCATATTTATTGTTATGATATCATATATGGTTCACTTAAGACTTTATATTACCCATTCTTCTGTAAATTCAATGTTAAAGCAGCGTTTTGGGTAAAATCATTTCATTTATCGTACGTGTTTCGACATGTTGTTCTTGATATTATTACTTATATCCTGATTTAATTAATTCCATAATGAAAAACATGATTTATATGTAATATATATTCATCATATAAATATATATTATAGATCAACAAATGGAATGAAATACACCGTTCATGGAGATGGTAGACCGTACGTATGCATGGACGCTGTTTTCGATTCCTTATTGAATTAAATGGAGTTAAGTAAATGAAACATATATGTACATAAATCCAGTATCATTATTATGTAATATATTTCATGATTATTTATTATATATACTTTTTAATCATACTTTAATGGCTAATCATTGAAAATGAATCTCATCGCGTTCGTGGAGACGGTAATCCGCACGTACGCACGAGCGATGATATCGTTCCCATATTTAATAAATGTAATTATAGTGGATGATATAATATCTTATAATGAGTATTATTTTATAATAATAATATATATTTATTCTTTACACCATTATACCCATCCAAGTAAGGTGGTGGTGGAAAACAGATTACACCACAGCGTGGAGATGGTATTCTGTACGTACGCACGCCTGGTGATTTCGTTTTCCATGGGATGGATAGAAGGTGAAATAGAGTTGTTTATTATTTATAATAACATATCAGTATATGATTGATACTGATGTTATTAATTTATTATGAAACAAATAAAGAATAATAAGTAGAAGAAGAAATAAATTGGAAAGAATCGGTAAAGGATATTACCTCTTCTTTGACGCGCCTCTTCTTAACCTCCTCTTATGGAACTAGAGTTGGTCTTTTGAGGAGACCATAACCTCTATGATATAAATATAGAGGTTTAGAAGAGTGATTTTAGGGGTTTTCCGAGCTTCGAGGCTCAAAAGGGTGTGGATAGAAGAGGGAGGTGGTTCCCTTTTATAAGGGAGGAGAGGGGAACTTTGGTAACATAAGAAATATTAATTTATAATAAATTAAACCTCATTTAAAAACTTCAAAAAATGACACAAATCCTAATATTACATGATATATTGTTTTAATATCATCATACAATAAAATTTATATATATTGGGAATATATTTTAAAACTTATCAACTTGATTTATCCTTATTTAATCTATTTAATTTTATTTGTGGTAATAAGATTCTAATTTTTAAATTGTTATAAATAATTACTTATGTGTTGTGAATTGTCCATAATTGGACAATTTATGACATTTTAGACTTTATAAATTTCAATTTATAATTTTTAAATATTTTTGTGATTTTTAATCAATTTTATAATATGTTATTTTAATAAAATAACAATAGTGTTAATTTTGAAACTATTCATTTATTTAAATAAAATACACATAGAGGATATATACTAACCAAAATATTTAATAGATTCCTAAAATTTCAAATTTTTCTATAAAATTTGTGGAGCACATTAAATTGTTCCTATAATATTTATTTTAATATTTTTAAAACCGTTTATTTGGTATATCTCTTAATAAAATAATTAGAACAACATTTTTGTATAATTATTTAATATACTTATTTGTTGCATAAAAATTAAAAATAAAATCCTATGATGAATATAAATCTCATATATTTTATAATAATACTTTTAATCGAATTTATAATCTTAAAATCACAACATGTGAATTGTTATATTTATTAAATTATGAAGGTGACAACATTGGAATCATTTAAAATAAAATAATATAAGCATCCTAATCGTCTTTATAAGGATCCAAATGGTCACCAATTCTGAAATTGGATGATTAGTGTTTATATATACACTACAAATAAGTCTTGGTCAGGTTTTTTGGCCTTTTTATGTGTATTATTATTTCAATAAATCTATATTATTGATTTTTCACTAAATAAGTTATTTCTGCATCATTAATGTATAAGCTAATAATGTAAATAAATAATTCTTAAAAATTAAAAAAATAGATTTCCATGATAAAGAAAAACATTATATCTTTAAAATGAATATTTATAATCGAATTTATATTTTGTATATCCTTATATTAAAAATAGTTTAATTATTAAAGTTAGAGTGAGTCATATTTCACTTTCTTTTAAATAAAATAAATTAAAGGTCATAATCACATCCAAGTGGGTTCCAATGGATTCCATTTAGACAACAATATTCCATAGGACTAAATATAATCATCCAATAATATTAAGACAAGTTTTATGGTAATTTTATAATATTATATATACCCTGAATTACCTGATATACCTTTAACTATGGTAAATAAAGTTTACCGTAGTCACTATTTAAAGTGCCCAAAAATAAAAAGTATCCTATTAACATAATTTGAACCTACTGATTCCAAATAAGGAATCCATTTTTCATAATTCAAATCACAGAAGTTTCAGAAATTAATTTAAAATTAATCCCGTTGTTAAGAAAACAAGTTTTAAAAGATAAAACATTGCAAAAGATTAAAATGATTTTACTTATGAATTCATTGCAAAATAAATTCTATTGACATGAGTTATATTTAATGGTAAAAATATATTTTATTTATACTTTAAAACCATTCAATATTATAATTTTACCATATAAATTGTTATGATGAAAAAAGTTTTTTTAATTAAAATATTTCGTGTTTTTACTATTCATTAAAATATGAAAGTTATCAGAATAATATGAAAAATTTATACAAATCGAATTTTTATATCTTGATTCCAAATATGAATTTTATTTTTTATTATTTAATTTAGAAACATGTCAAAAACTAAATTTAATGTGGGTGCACCATCAAAAGACGACAAAACTACATTTTTTTAAAAATACTTATTTTAACCAAAAAATTTATTTTGTTCTCATACCATGTTCTAGAAAACGTGTAATATGAATAATAGTGTTATAAAATTCAAAATGTATTTAATACTATTCATAACGGCTATTTTTTAATAATATTATAACAATTTATCATTGTTTAGTGAAACCTGGTATTGCGTACAACACACACTATCGAGGAAGGTTGTAATTGCGTGTAATGAAATCCAAGAATAGTGTTGTGTATACTTCAAGATAATACAGTTTTGTGTATAGTATAAGCTAATATTGGTGTAGCTTACAACACAATACATCAAATAAATTAAAAATAATAATAGTTTTTTTCTCATAAAATCTCGGGGTGTTACATAAACCCATTGTTGATGTGTTGAACAAATTGGATCATTTCATAGTGATCGAGGGGATAGTGTTGTGGACACTTTGGTGAGGCCCTTGTAATTTTTCTTTTTGGGAGGACCTTGTGAGTGGTAATTGACCTGCATTATAGGTTTTTTGTTTTTAATGTGTCCAGGTGTGACCTGTGGGTCATGCTTGTTTTGTGGGTATGAACTATGGACCTAGGTTGATTGGTAGTGTTGTGTAGCTATGTAATATGTTAATGATTTTGGTCGATGATATTTGTAAGGGTGGTTATTTTTTGTTGTATGTGTTACCCTCTCGGAGAAAGCTGAGTTGGGATGTGGAATGTTGTATGGGATGAGACCTGACCCTAAGTGAGATCATGGTAGTATGAGATATGGTTTTAGATGAGGTTTATAATATAATGTAACAAATAACCTTTAGTGGAGGTTAGAGCTATGAGATTTAATACATTACTTGTTCTATGACCCCATCCTAATTGGAAAGCTAGAGGTATGAGATTTAGTTGGATATATTGTATGGGGCCTTACACTGAGTGTGGCAATATTAGTATGAGACATGATGTGAGATCATGATTTTGTATGAGAATGTACCCTATGTGAGAGGGTAGAGGTTGAGACTCAGTTATGGGACCCTACAATAAGTTATAGGGTACCCATTTGGGTTTGTATAGTGGGATGCCTTCTCTTTCAATATTGGACGATGAATGAGAGGTCTAGAATCTTTGTGTTTTAGTTAGCACAAAATAACCAAAAGTGATTGTTTTCATGCTGTATATTGATGCATAATTTATATTATAACACATGTATACAGTTTATAGGATGGTGATATGAGGTTCACTAGGTGATACCCAACTATGTTTTATGCTCACTCCCTATATGGGAACACCGACACACATGTAGATCTAATGATTCTTTTTCTAGTGATATATATTATGGGGGATCAAGAAGGATCAGCTAGATGTATTTTTGGAGAGTATTCAAATAATGGACCTATGTTTTATAGTTGATTTATCATATATATTTTTTCAATTTATTCTATACTAATTTCCTAGGTTGATGTATCTTGTTGTATGTTGGTATGTACAATATGGTTCATTCTTATATAGCATGTCAATGTTTACTTATTTTTTTCAATTTATTCTGTACTGATTTCTAAGGTTGATGTTTCTTGTTGTCTGTTGGTATGTACAATATGGTATTTCTTGTTTGATTTGTTTTTCAGGGAAATGGTGTAGCAGATGAATTTTTTTCTGGTCAGCTTTTTGCGGCGGTTTTAACCGCAGTGAAATGTAAAGTGGTGGTGGTTTAAACTACTGCTAAATGGTGGAAACCGCCGCTACATAGTCGCATCGTTGCTGCCTCATTCCGCGGTAGTTCTCAGGACTTCAGCAGCTATAAAAAACTGCCGCTCAACTCATTAAAACCACCGCAAATTGAGGCAGCTATGACGCTTTCCTTAAACTGCTGTGAAATGGAAATAATCGCTGCTAATAGATTGGCGATGCTGTATTAGGCGGTGGTTTACAGAAACTGTCGCCAAACCATATAGCGGCCATTTAAACCGCCGCTACAAGAAAAAATAACCGCCGCTAAACATCATTTCTCTTGTAGGGAATATGAGATTGATCAACACCATGTTGGAATATATAAGTAACTGTGCATACCGTGGTTCCACTTTTTCCATGAACAAAATATGGTTCTATAGCTCCTTAGATGATGGTCCTCAAATAAAAATAAGTTCTATATCCATCATGGGGAAGTCAGCATCAGCATGTGGGACATCCATTCAATATGTGGAATTACCCTAGAAGGATTCCATTAAAGAGAGTTCCTTTTATTTGATAATGTATAAATGATAGGAATTGGGTTGTTATCCTAACACAACACCTCCTAGATATACTAAAGTAGAATATAGGATATACTCCCATCATTTACAAATACATACTATTTGAGACAAGTCATAACATGTTTCTAAAGAAGGGCACAAATGTGGGGATGTTCGGTCGAGGAAAAAAGGTCCCAAAAGCATCATGTAAGATGTATCATGGATCATACCGGTTGATATTATAAGAAGTACTATTTTATAAATTGGGTTATAGCATGGTGGGAGGCTGGGATACACTTGGCCTCTACACTATTTTTCATGCCACATTCATGGGAGGTTGGCTACTAACAGTTAGGGATACATGGATGGGAATGAACACATGGATTCTAGTGATGGAGGTTATTCTAGTGGTATAACAAACATTCAATTTGGTGGTACCTATGCTATCCTGGATATATAGCATATTTGGTCAGGTTGCGTGTGGAATTAGACTGAGGAAAATCTTGGACCGCTCTAATTTCTAAATGATTTGATTTCATCGAAATAGGACGGTTCCAATTTCCTGATTATATATGCCCTCCAAATGTTAGTTTATGGAAATCATTGATAAATTTTTCTAGGGTCTGGTCATTGACTCTTGATGAGGTTGGGGTGAATATTGAGTTTGAAAAAAATGTAATCATCAACTTCCATCCATCCTCAACTCCAGTTGGTCCAGCAGTGGACAAACTACAGGGAACATGAGAATAGAAGGAGTACCTACAATGATTCAGAGGTTGATTGTGGGTGTCTAGGATCATTTACCATGTCTATAGTAAGCTGAAAACACTATCTCACTTCTCCAGGTAGTTGGGTCACTTCAGCGGGTGATGAAGAGAGTCTACGTTGGTGTCCATGAAGACTGGCACCCATGTATCCTTCTTCGGCTTTGGAATATTCTAGTGAATGTTATCTCTAGTTAATCCTTTGTGATACCTCCAACAACCATTTATGTAGGCCTATTGAAATAATATGATATGAACTAGGTAGTGACGTATCCAGAGGAAATATTGTAGATGCGTATTTATGTTCTCAGAAATAAAAGTGAGTAGTCATAGAATCATTGAATTAGGTGAGCTTCCCCCCAATGGGTGATCAAGGCATCTAGGGAAGCTCAAGATAGAACTATTGTGGGTATGTTTCATGGTGTGGCCGCACCCACACCTCCTGGTTTGGAATTGTCTAAGAAAAAGCCTTGGGGAATCAAGGGTGTCTCTTAGGAAGAAGTTGAGGTACTCGATACAACCGGATACTGATGTTTTCTTTCCTTCATAGAATACTTACTACAAGAATAATTGAACATAACTAATGATAAAATACCTATGGTGGAATTTTATTCAATATGGGATAAATATATTAGGAATTGGTACCATTCATTTCATGGCCATGGTGCGATTCCACAAGAGACATATATATTTAATGGCCATGGATAGGTATGTGTTTCAATAGAGGAAGTATGAAACTCCTTCCACCGAAGTATAAGTGATGTTTGGTGATGAGGTGGATCGATAAGAGACTCCAACTATTGAGGTTTCATTGTACGTGGTAGAACCAACTAGAAAGGAGGCAGAAAATCAAGTAAGGGAGAGCCCTTGGATTTGTCTACTCATCCTAGGAGTGCCTAGGAAAGTAGAAAAATCATGGAATTAAAAGAAGACTTCATTGTGTTTTTCAGGGTATGTCCAAAAGTACTCTCTTCATTTTATTCTTTTTCTTTCATTATCCAAAACCTCCAAAAAACTTGTCATCCATAAGAAAATCATGGCCATGGGTAAGGGGCCCCTACTAGAGGGGTGATGGTGTGCCGAGGGTTGTGAAAAATCACAGTCCATGGCCTACGTCTGAGGCTGAAGTCGCCATCAGACCATTTGAGGAGGCCATGATGAAAACTCTAGAACATTTGGTTCTTCTTGTTATCTATATTGGGATTCACCATGACATGCCAACATCATCACCCACTACTGGAGAGGCGGTGTGCTCTAGATGGATCCCCATAAAAATTCATCCACCCAAGATAAGATCGTCTCTTAATTCATTCACCCATAATTATATTTCCCTGGAGTCTTTGCATCAAAGTGCATTCTAGTTCCATGAAGCTTCTCCATAGCTGTTGTAAGAGGAGATGGCGATGGTTGTTGAAATACCAACAGGTGTTGAAGGGTCTCCCGTAGTGTAAATTCATACTATGACTCGAGAGCTCAACCTATCGATTCTCAGTTCCAAAAATTCCATCTCTTTAAAAAAATATACATTTCATTGACTAGTCATGTTTATTGACATGTTCACACATGAAGCAGTGCTTGAAAGGTTGAATGCATAGTAAGGAGACAAGGATATTACATTTGGGGGCCCTTCTCTGGTAATCACGCTGGTGTTTGAGGACCCAGTAACCCAATATAATCTAGACACGATCCTATATGAATAGTCTAATTCATCCATGAGTTCCTCCACTAGTGGAGAATAACTCAATGATGGTGATGGTGAAGCTCTTGATCTTGAAGCGAGCCCCTCTAATAAGAATCTGGAGGTTGATCATACTACATTCTTTCATGCGGATTTTTTTTTGAGTACGAGCATGCACCGCTTGAACATTTGTAAGAATACTATTCTAACATGGTGAAAGGGGGTTTTCATAATACAGTTTAGGTCATGGAAGTGAAAAGATCAAATTATTAACCACACTTAGGAACCATAACTGGTGGTCTGTATGGGGTCTCATCTCTATTGGTTGTTCAAAATATGTCTAGAGAGGTAGATGCTCTTATTCTTAATGTGTCGGTCCATGTATTTCTCACTAAGAGGTTTCATGAAAGAAGCTTACATCTATACATTACTTCTCATCATGAGAGGTCTCATAGCACTTTGGTGCTAAAAAAATCAAATAGGAGGTCCAACATCTGGAGGAGTAAATAAATGATTGTGTTTCTGTCCTCACCACTCAATAAGAAACCATAATCAGGCTAAGGAATCACCTAAAAGTGGTTGAGAATCATGTGAAGTAGGAAAAATACTAGATTTATGATCTCTAGGATGAGAGGTATCAGGTGTAGATATGGTATTACGAGCTTCGTCTTGTATGAGATGAGGAGGAAATGGAGCTTGTGAGGCGACAGAGACCTTGGAGGCCACACACCATAAGATCGTAGGGCCGAATCACTCAATTTCTATAGAACATCTAAGTGGAGGTATTTCCAATACACAAAAGTGGCTCCAACATGTGGATGAACCTCACCAATGATATTTTTTTCAAATTGTATTTTTACACTTTCCTTCATGTATAGACACATTTATTTCCCTACATTAATTATCGCACATATATCATATTCATGAGACAACCGATGACCAATCCCTAATATCACGAGAGTCCTGATTGGTGTGATAAAAAAGTGAAATTCATGTGAATTTTTTTTCATATACGAATGTTAGAAAATAATAAATAACTAAATGTCTTCTATTTTTGACTCACCACTTAGAGTTTTTGGGCTGAGAGAGACTACGGCTAGGGAATATGGCTCTTGGAGTAGCCATATTTCTTTCCAAATATGTGCTTGTACACCAATGGGGTATCTACAGAGTCATTGAATTCTATCTAAACAATGGGAAATAAGATGTATGAACCACAATTCCCAAATTTTGGAACACAAGGATAGGGTCTTGGAGATGTTGGATAACTGATGACCATGTTTGAAACAAAACATTTGTACCATTGTCCTAGAATGGGGATAAAAAACTAAGGTTAACCACTTCCCATATTCAAAAAATTGAACCTATCTCCGAATGTTGTCCAAAATCATTTTTAGAATTTGATTAGGGTGGTAGGTGAGACAAAATAGAATGAAACCATGCTATAAGGGGGTTACTTCAGAGATGGAAGAGGATGAGGTTCCAAATAAGGGGAACCTAAATCCTAGAAATTTAGTGATGGAATGTTCAAAAGGATTTCAAAACATTCAGAATTATGTCATCATGGCTTAAAGAACATTGGTGTAAGTTTATTTATCTGAATATATATTGAACATATCATCTGGGGAGAATCATCTCAGATGTTGAGCAATGTATTAAAATATTAACAATGTGATAAATGACCATCACTGAGGAATAGGACCCCTTAGGTGATTGAATCAGATGTTTTGTAGTTTTATGTCCTGAAACTATGGATGATAGACATGTAGTTTAGTGTCATATGGTGAGGACTACGCATGGTACTATTTGACATAATTCGGTTAGGATGCATCCTATAGTATAACATCACGTCAATGGAATGTTGTACATAGTTTAAGTTCATGTGTCCTAGACTGGGACAAATGGTTTAAAGTCATATTTCATGGACCATGGGAAACCAGATTAAATTCATGAAGTAGGGAATATGTTAGCGCATGTTCCAAGTTTATTTGTATTTCATAAAGGAATTAAACTTGATTTGAATGTTCTGAAATAGAATATCATATGATGGAGGTATTATGAAGAAGTTAATACATGTTTCAAGGTTTCTTTTCTTGGACCATAGAGGAAATAATAATTTATGTTCATAATGCTGAAACTATGGTACACTCCAAATGAATATGTGTAGCATGGTGGGTTAGAAAAACAACAAAAATGAGGACCATAAATGCCCAAAACCACACCACACATTCCTGGTAGGATTCTCATGATGTTTAAATTCACAATTCTTGTTCATAGACTACATTGTTAAGGGCAGACAGTTTGGACCATGAGATCCTTTATGTAGCATGACCACATCAATACACACCCAACAAGAACTCCTAATCACACGTGACTCATTCTATCTATGGGAATCAATGAATGGAAAATTTATTCTTCTTTACTTGTGGAAGCACACATTATGTTTGAGGAGATATTGGGTTGATAATGTCCCAATAACACTAGACTAATTACCTGACGTGTAAACATTCACGATGGGGAGACAACATGGGTGTTGGGACTCCACCAAGGTATATAGAGGTGGAAAGGAGGTAAATCAATACTTTAAAAACCATGATAAAGGGGATATTGGGGATTAGGGATCGATAATTGACTTTTTTCAAACACATGAAAAAAAGTGAAGAAGCGATTGTTGACCATGATCAGAAAACAATATCTAATGTTTTCAACCAAATATACATTAGGGAATTGTCCTAGTGCATGAGGTTGTCGAAAATGGAATAAAACTGTCACTATTAGGGGGTCCTTTAGATTTAGAAATATAATGGAAATCTAATCTGAGAAAGACTCGAACTATGGAATAGGGTGTATCGGAATGTGGAAATAATATCCAGTTTTTTCAAATATCCTAATGTAATATTTTATGCACCATTTCTATTAGTTTCTTCTCAATGTGTTCGAAACATGAGATCTTAGTTTAAGTTCCTAGAGTTTAGACCATATAGAGTATCCTAAAAGGGAGATGTGTATATGGAAGAGTGAAAAACGCAACATGGATGGGATCCAATGATGCCCAATTCCATATCATGTATTTCTTAGAATACTCAAATATTGTTTAATTTCATGATTCTTGAACTGAGGGAGGCTATTAGTTTAATGTATTAATTCTCGGGCCAATGATGTGGCTAAGGGGCCAATGGATTGGATGAATTTTTATTTGATCTTGATAATGAGAATCCTGAGTGTTTCTATGTGTCCCATACGGATGGGAATCAATCTACACATAGTTCTAGTAGGTAATCCACGTAGTTTAAGGTGATATGTCTTAGTGGATAGTTTAGAGTCATCTATTTTGGACTATAGGGAAATTGTTTTCTATAAGGGCATATATATGGCATGAAAGAGGTAAAACCCAATGTGAATAAGTTTAGTAAGGGTCATGCTTCAGATACTCAATTTAAGATGAACTCTATATAGTTTAAGTTCATAATGCATAGACTGTAGCGAAGGCCAAGGGTCCAAAGTGTTAATAGATTTATGGTTGGGCCCATATATGATAATTATGATCATCATTATGTATCCCATAATTATATGAATTAAGCCTCACATAAGTCTAGTAGATGGTGTTGTAAAATTTCACTGCATTTAAGAGTGATCCTCTCTGAGATGGTAATAAGATACATCCCATGATAATCATGAGGCATCGCAGTTCAAGGGATGGGGTAAATGTTTTCATCCATCCCATACATATCATATGATGTATCTTGGAATTATATGGGGGAAGGTCATAGTTTAACATTATGCGTTGAGGATGGAGGATCCCAATTTAAGGTCATAGAGTTTTCACCTATGAGTTTGGGTAACCCAAACGGAATTGTGTCATGTGGAGGAAAAATAAACAAGACATGAATGAGGTCAAAGGAGGCCAACCACCACACAATAGAGTCTGGAGGGAAACCCACATGTAGTTTAATGTCGTGATGCTTGGATTAGCTATTGATATTTTAAGGTCATGTGGCAGGGACCATTGGACGGCTATTAGATTATGGTTCTAAAGATCATACTCATAAAAATGTGAGCTCCTCAAGAGGATATGATTTGTGTGGTGGAATGACAAAACCTACAAGAATTATGTCCTCGGAGGATCAATTCCACATTAAATATTCTATAGAGGACTTGCATACAATTTAGAATCATCATGTTCATACTATAAGATCATAGATTAAGTACATTATGTTTAGAACAAAGAGGTGACATGATTCAGATGGTGTGTAGGGTGGAGGAGTAACAAACCCAAACTAAATGAGGCCATGAAGACCAAATTCAACACAACACATCCTAAATGAAAACCCATAAAATTTAAAGTCATGATTCTTGGAATATGATTCCTAGTTTAGGGTTATGGGGCTCAGTACTTTTCCCAATAGTTTATAGTTATGTTCCATGGATCATATTCAATTTTTTGAGATCATAGATTCTTGACCTAGGGAAGGAGGCTTCCCAAAATTGGAATATGTTGTGTGGTTGAGTGATAAACCTAAAGTTATTGAGGGCCTAGGAGGCCCTGTCCCAAAAACAATTTCCTATGAAGTCTCTCACCCAACTTGAATTCATGTTGATTTGACTATAGGATGGATATTAGTTTAATGTATTATAGATCAAACCAATAAGTCTCTTAGTTTCAGATCATAGATATGTATCCAAGAATCTAATTTAACATCATGTTTCAAGCACATGAAAATATAGTTTAACATCCTACGTTAAGGATGATAGATGTTACTCAGTTTGTCATCATGAAACGTGTATGTTGGTTCTATGTAGTTTATCATCGTGAAGATGGGATTTTATTGTTTTCCTTTTAAGGTCATTCATAGAGGACCATTGATACTATAATGTTTAAAATCATGCAGCTAAGATGGGGGTTCTATGCAGTTTATCGTCATATTGCTGGAATAATATCTTTTATGTAGTTTAATTTCATGAAACTCAGATGATGGTGGGTTTGAAGTATAACATCATGAAACTAGTACAACGATAGCTCCTCATGAAAAGTAATTCATGAGAAATTTTTCATTGGTAGGATTATTAATGTGCTCTCCATCCATGGTATTCAAAGTGTATTCACCGTTAGGATTGACCATTCAAATGATGTAATGTCCATCCCACTTGGGTTCAAGATTTGGTGGATTCTTTCTGGGTATCATTGGTGTTATGATCTCTAGTATTGTGTCACCCTAGATGAAGGAGTGTAGGCTAACCATCATGTTGAATTCTCTCTCTATATTTTCATGTATCCTCTAATTATTGTGCAAGGCCTGGAGCATATTGTCCTCGAGGGGTCTAACTTAGGAAGACAGACTTATACTATTCTTTATAGCATGCAAGAATCATAGATAGTTGTTCAGAGTGATGGAATCTAAATCTCAATGGTCAACATTGCTTCTATTCCCTACACCATGGAATTCCGAGTCAATCAGGTGGAACTTTGAGTCATCATCCGATATAACCAGAGGGTTTTTGGGAGCTTTTCCAGCCAACTATTCTTTTTCTAGAGCACCATAATCAGGAGAATGTTAGAGAGTGTTTTATTGAACACCGATATTTTTCCATTTTTCATTTAAGGGTAGTGTAATATATTGTTGTATTGGATATTTTACGTAGTGAAACACTTTTTCATCTCTATTTCCTAAAATATTGCATTGTTGTATTTAAAAATGATTATAGGAACATTGAATAGATGGGAGGTGTGAGAGATTAATAATTCAATCAATGATTGGGACATGACTTCATTAAGAGGAATCTCCTCATCCCACATGGAGAATAAACCTTTTTTGATGAGAATAAACCAACATTGGTGAGTTTTTTTGGGTGGGTACGACCCCACGGTGCAAGTACCCAAACTGAAATTTCCATGAATACATAGTAGTATGAGGGGGATCTGATGATCGATACACAATGTTGGATTGGATCTGACCTGAAAGACACCTCTAAAAATACTAAATATAGTTTTTGACCATGGTGTTCTAGAAATAGACCGCCAATCACATCTTTTGGGAGAACTTCAATACATCCTCATGAACACCACAAGACCAGACATGAAATCCCCACATAACCTGTTTAATATCATCTCTTTGTATTAAAAATTGGAGAATTCCATGAAAAAAATAAATTTATACAGTCTTCTTGGGGTTAGGCCCACTATAGAGGGTGAAATAAGTTGTGAACCAATGGATTTCTTCACGTTGAGCTCAGACTATCAGGAGAGAACCACACTGGGATATTCCAAAAAATGGGTTATTCTAGAAGAGGTTTCATCAGTCACTGGGGGACCCAAAGGACTTGAATTATAAGAACTAGTTGCCAGTTAATTCACCTGGTGGCTGTCATAATCATCTATAATGATGGGAGAAATGAATATATAATGATCTACATGAATGAAAAGGTCACCATAGTCAGGATCTCTAAGAGATGCGACTATGATTTCAATTTCATCAGCTTGACTATTCTGTTACTACAAAACATGATTCACCTCTAGGTGAGAAGGATAATAGGCTATGAACTAGAATGTGTGCTCCAAAAAATTCATGATCTCTGGATTCTAGATTGTCTAGTAACCATTGATATTTTTTTATGAATAACTCAATGTCTCCCTTCATATGAAATCATGGAAAATAAATCTTGAGGGAAAGCTTGAGGCTAGTAATTAGTGCCTAATACTCTGCCTTGTTGTGGGTTTAGCCTTTTGATAGAAGGAATGATTAGTGAAGAACAACCTATACAGGCATGATAAAGACAATACTTAGTACTACTCTATTGATATTGGTGTTGTAGAGCCTTCTACTAATGGGGATTCAGGAGGCACTCTTGAAATGTATCTGCTAGCATTTCGTGTCCTATTCCACTGAGAGGACGACCTTTTATTATAAATTTATATCCTAAAGTGATTATTCAAGATCTGGATGAGTGGCCAGAATGTTGGATAAGTCCTATAATTTTATGGGTTTCTATGAGATGAACCTGATGTTGAACCATTGAAATATCATTTCCCATCAATCCATCCATCCCATCAATATTCATATATTCATATATTATTTATCTGATGTACATGGGACACCAACTGAATTTCATGATGTCGTAAATAGTGTGGAAACTTCCGCACTATGAAATCCACTACAATGAATCTTTTCCTGATATGTGATTATTTGGCCTTACTTTCAACAAGCATGAAACAGGTATAGTATAAAATCTTATCTATTCCATAATTTTTCTTTTGGGAGTGAAGTACATTGTGGGACCATTCTTGGGTTTTCACATAGAGCACTATATGCTTCACTGAGACAATTGACATTAGAAATGGAGGTTTTTGCATTACCTGATTTATTTCATCGAATGTGGTTAATAACTGTTCGTCACAATATTATATGGTTCATTTCTTCATGATCCTAGAAAAGGGATTATACTTTACAAATAGATTCACGGGGAATTAGCGTATGTATGCCAAGTTTACTAGGATACCTTGGAGATCCCAGAGGTTTCTCATAGGAGGAATCTAGTTGATTCCCTGGACCTTCTCCTAACCAATCATGATTCTTCTCTATCTAATGATGAAATCAAGAAACTTTTCTGAGGCTACTATAAATTCACAGTTCTAGTTATTCATTTTCAAATTCTAATAGCGAAGGAAGCAAAACAATTTCATGATATCTCTGAGATGGCCCTAGCACTGGTGATATTTTCCCACAAGATTTTCCATATATCATTCCACTAGCATACCAAGGATTGTTTTGAATATGTGGTTCATGGATCAATAATAAGGTTCTCCTATATTATTTATACCAAAATGAATTACAATATTGAAAAAGGTTAATTTCGATGATCTAAAGGCAGTAGTTTCCTCATATCAGAGGTCCATCTAGATCAAATTATACCTAGAGTATCAATCCCCGGATGAGAGATCAGGGGACCCATTTTTCGTATTGATCAATTACTTTGACACTGGATGGGAAAAGTGATCCTCTGGATAGTGGAATGTGATATCTTTGAAGTCAATAGAGACTCTGATATGTCCATTTTTCATTCTGATTTTAACAACAATGGAAATCCACTTGGGGTAGTGAATATCCTTGATGATGTTGTATTTGATAATCTTATCAAAATCACTGTTAACCATGGAACCATTATAAGGGTAAATTTTCGAAGGAGGATTCTTGAACCCATGATGATTTACTAGGAGACCAAGTCAGTGGATGGAAACCTAAGCGTCTAGTCCTGGAATCTCTTCGTAACTCTTGGAAAATAGATAGTAATGTTTCTTAGGTTAGGACACATACACTTGTTTCTCTTTTAGAGGAATTTACTCACTATTCTGTACTGTCCTTGGATCTTATTTGGTATCATGTTTCACTTGAATCAAAGCATCAATAGTATTGGAGACACCATCCTTAAGTGTGGAAGGAGTGTCATCCAAATCCTCTTCATCATCTAAGATTGATGAATCCATTGGAAGTGATTGTTCATATAAGATGACTAATTATAGGGGACTAGTGGTCCTGAATAGGGTGGATTTGGAATCCTCATTGGGGAACTCTTGCTCTGATTAAACCATCGCGACTGTGACTGCCAAACCAATTCCATCAGACCTTCGACTGTGAGATATATGATTGATATCAAATAAATTTTTGCGAGTTAGATTTGGTTGATTAAACTTATCTCATTTAATAAGATGGGTATGATGTATAATGAAATCCATGGGCTGAACATATTTGTATTTCATAGGGTTAGGGATTTCTGTTATCACCCAAGCCCAGCCTGTGTGGGAGTACGAGTTAATAATCTTGTGTTCCTTGTAATTAGGTATTATGTTTTCCTTCCTCTTGGAATAATAAAGAAACATCCAAAGGATGGAATTGTATCCTCCAACTTGAAAATCAAGGGGATTAATGTTTCAACCATTTATACCCATGGTCTAACTATAATGGTGGGTTTCTCATCCTTATTGGCCTAAAATTTCATCTATGTGCTCTATAAATATCCAAAATCTGGATAGAAGGATTAAAAAGAATCATTGGAGGACTCATCATGATGAATCTTGCCTACTCAAACATTGGGGGATTACATGAGGCATTGGTTATATGAAGAGGGGACTGTTATATGTTGATGAATCCAAGGCCTACCCATCATTGTATTTTAGGCGATATCCTTTGAGACATCCATGAATTCAACACATTCTACTAAGACTCCAAACTATGTCTTAAACTATATTTTGTCACATTGTCTCTTCTCATTCCTCTAATAATCAAGGATCATTGACTTAGTGGTAATCAAGTCTAATTTAGTCAATCCCATCTTGCAGAGTGTCCAGGTTGGGATAATATTGATCACAGGACTCATATATACTAGGATGTGGTAGATTTCCCCACCCTTGAATTGGCATGTGATGAACAGTGGGTGAATTTTCCCCTATGTTAGGAAGAACTCATCTTCTTGGGAGAAATAAATGATGCTTTGAGTTCTAATTTCCCAAAATCCTATGTATAGTAGGTGTCTACGACAGTACTTATATTTCAAATTATAGTTAGAGTAACTCAAGGATTGAGATCCTTCAAGGTATTTTGGTGAGGTTCTTCTGAATTCCATTCTATCATGTTAGATTCACATTTCATCTTGGAAGGGTTGAATGTTTTGAAGGAAGCACTATGATTGTTACTATCTATACCACTAGATTTTGGATGGTGTTGGAGATGTCTTGGTTCTCATCAGCTGACTCATGAAAAAATACTAGTAGTTGACTATTGAATAGTTGTGTCCTTGACTTAGATGGAAATGGTCCATAACAATGCAGCTGTTGTTGTTCTACCATGTCAGTTACCTTGGTCAATAGTGGTGTAATTTCTGACAGAGCATGATGGGAGGAATCTTCCAAATAGGCTCTAGGTAACACTTGCTCCTAGTTGTAGTACCATTGACTTCATGGATTAAGGATATAGACTAAGAATTCTAGGAGCTCACATTTCCTCAACTATTCCTTTTATGGTGTCATCCAGAGGAACCTTGGGGTTTTCCTATCATTCCACATCGCCGGGGACCATGAAAGGGTCAATAACTTTATGGTGTTCATGGAGGTATACTCTTTATGATCATAAGACTAATCATCCAATTCTTGTTGGACCCTCAGGGTTATACCATCTCTGGAGGTATAAAATCACTGAGAGTGAGGGAAGGCTTTTGCATAGGAGGGGGACTCAACATTCCCTTTTTTCGTCTCCTACTATTCTAATATATAGAAGGTTGTGATGTGTACATGGAAGAATTTTTCATATGGGGTGTAGTGACTTACAAAGATTCATACTAGCCTAAGATGATGTAGATGACCTCATGGGCTTGTTCATATACCCTTCGAGCTATACATTCATCATCTCTTTGAGTCTCGTGGTTGGAAACCTACTATCATTCACATGATCCCTCATTATCGCTATCAGCCTTGGTGGGGATATGTTTCACCTATGTTGGGACATTTCCAACATGAATAGACTATTATCCACATGGTCTTGGAGCCAATACATGAACACATATAATTTTATGATGGTATGTAAATGTTAAAGTGGTAGGAAATGGTTTGGGAGATCAGTATGCTATTGTAAATGGGGGTTTCATTCACTTTGGAAGCTTCCAAATCACATGTTCCAATGAACAAAGGAAATAACCATGAATATAATAATCTACAAAGCAATGGGTCTGGTTCCCCCTATTCAATAGGGGTTCTATAGGAGCCTAAACCTATAGAGGGTCTAGTTCCTAATGGGGGATGGAGTAGAAATTTCTTGCCTAGGTGGCTACGGTTGTTGGGGTGGTTCTTGCATATTTTTAACTATGTGAGGATGTTCCTATTGAATATTCCACACTTAGTGAGGCTTCACATATTTAGGTTCTACTATAAAGCGATGAAATAGCTCTGGAAAGCTGGGTCCTCCACCTATTCAACAAAGGGAGACTCTATCTAGGTGGTTCTTCTTCCAAGATATAGTAGAGGAAATGTATATTCCTGCTTGGCGTGCTGCAAGGTTCAACCATGAACTAGTACTTCTCAGAGAAATTTTGTAAAGTACCTAGTCAGGATCCAAGTATCACTGAGAGGGGGAGGGGGTGAATTATTGATATCCTTTTCTTTTTATCTTTCCTGTTGTCTGAAACAACCTTCACCTCCTGTTAAATAGTTTCTTCCCTGCTGAACACACACAACCATAAAAACACAAGATTTACAAGGTTCAACACTCAACAAGAGTAGCTACATCCTTGGTATGGTATAGACACAATCCAGTACCACACAATCCACTAGAAAACAATCCTTTGATGTGGAATACAATGAGTAGGATATACCCTTACACTCGAGTAGCAATTTGAAAACAATCCAATAGTGTGTGTGCTCCCACTTAGAAAAAATAGGGTTATGTAATGATTTTTTGCTTCTTAATGAACATTAAAAAATCAAATCTTTCAAAAAAATTCATCATTTTCCATCCCAGAAGCTGTTAAGATCCTCCTGGTGCAAACATATTGCACGCCACTCCATGCTTACGCGCCTCCCTACTTGTGTGTCACTCAGTTTGCACACCACCTGCATGCGTGCCACTCTGCTTGTGTGCCACCAGCTTGCGCGCCACTCAGCATACATGCCTCTATTATGCACAGATCTCAAATTACGTGTAACATTTGGCTTATACACAACAAACTTCTTGAACACACCTCCCTGCATGCACACCTCTGGAAACTTGTGCGACAAAACTAGCGTGACAAAACATGCGTGAAAAAACTTGTGTGACAAAACTTTCGCGCCTTATAAATAAACCTCATCTTGTGCGCCACATCAGCTTGCGCACCGCTTTCTACACTTGCATGATCAGAGCTCAAATTTTTCTTTTATGTTTTGAGAATTAAAAAATGAGGAGGCAATTCATCTATTTATAGGCATTTTTGTGATTTTCATGCCACATACACTTGTGTTCCCCACTTGCACGCCGCTCCATCACTTGCACGACACATTCATTCCATTGTTATATTTTGATATGATGATGTTTGAAATATGACTTGCGCAGAACACTTGCGCACCACACTGGCATGTCGTTCCAACTTGTGAGCCGCTCCGTCACCTGCACGCCGCTTCATCACTTGCGCGACATTTTCTTTCCTTTGTAATATTTTGATAGCATGATCTTTGAAATATGACTTGTACTCCACACTTCTGTGCCAATACTTGCATGCCAATACTTGTGTGCCACTCTTGACTTGTGTGCCACTTTCATTCCTTTTCTTAAATCACTTTTTTTACTCTCTCTATCCTTCATAAGGATTGCATCACATGTTCTCCAAACTTATGATATTTGTGAAATACAAATCAGCAAAGCGTAGTCATAGTTTACAAGTCCTTTAAAAAGTGAATTGATTTATCTTCTTTGACAACAAAAGAAAACACTCTGTAAAAGTAAACTTTTCTTAATTCCATATCTGTCCAACTTGGTGCCAACATTTTGAAACCCAACTGTGATGTTTGGAGTGATGAGGGTAGTTCCAAAATTAGTATTATCATTCCCCAATCACATTATTATCACCTTCTCTTGGGTTAGCCGCATATCAAGTAATTACATGAGCCCCTTCCACTGGGATACAAAGTCTACGACATGCTTATTCTGTAGTTTCATGCATTATGACATGTCATCAATTTATGTATTTCACATGGTGGATCTGAAAAGGTATAGGAACTACCTGTGGAGGTCTAACCAATTAATAATGGAACCTCTGGGTAACTGGTTTTACCATAAGAAACTAATGACTTCCAATGTCTATACAAAACATTGGACTTTGGAGGCCTCCAACTACTCTGGGGTTCCCAACATGGGACCACAGCTCAAGATGATGTCACCCGGATGTTTAAATGGGTCTCTCATCCCATTGAAATGGGAAAATCATTGGTTCCCAAAATTAAGGTTTGTTCGCTTGTCATCCTCCCATACCAAAAAAGGATTACTGTAAGGTGGGATTTCCACTGGTCGCATCTCTTGGATTTTGAGTCAAGAATTGGGGGACGCTATTAAATTGTCATATTATTTTTTCCTCTATTGACTATGATACCTTACCAACAGTGCATTGAAAATCACATTTACATAGTACACAGGCTCAATGGCTCATGGGACGGCTTGATCTATGACCACAAAAATGTTTCCACACAACTTAGGTAGATTTGAGGCCTTATATCATAGTAATATTCCATAAACACCTACATATTCTCTATCTAGATGTGATAGATCACCATTATTAATGGGGAGAAATATTTTGACGACGTCTTGTGGCTACCACTAAGGATAAGAAATAGGATTTGGTCGATGAGATCCATAATCCGGGTGCCTCTCAATAAAGATCTTATCGATGATCCTCTTCTGACCGGAGTCCTATAGGATAAAGATGGCAATTGTGGGAGCTTCCACTGTATTCAATGAGATATTAATAAAATCATAGGCTTTATAGGTCCCAATATTCTATTTACCCTTCTTGATGTTTCGACCAACAAGCGATGATGGAGAGCAATCCCTATGGGCGAGTTTCAGCCTTTGCAGGTGGGTGTGAACACCAGTATGAGTTTCTACATAACTGTTTTCTACCCTAGGGGGTGTGTTTCCCTTGTAAAACCCTATAGGTAAGTCCTTATTTTCATGTAAATTCTGAATGACCATGTTCACTGTAACTATATCCAGAAGAAAATATTCAATATCTTATATTGGGTATGATTAACGAAGTATGGAGAAGAAATGAAGCACAACTTATAGTCTGCAACCCCAGATCATAATTTGAAAAGAGGCCTCATCCATGATTCTACAGAGAACAGTGATTCTCTTGAACCATTTATACTAGAGGTTCTAGTGGAAACCAGTAGATTCATGGGGCAGAGCTAGTGAGTGTGATACCATCTCAAAAATGTGGCACAACTGATCAATGTCGTCGATGTGATACCATCTTCCTAGGTAGACCAACCGATGGTCAAAGAGGTGATGAAGTGTCATATCAATATTCTTTTCTAATCATTTACCCTATATATTAGTGAGGGACTATGAGATATCCATGTTGGAAGTTTCATTCAGCTGGAAAACAACTGAAAATTAATCAGAATCCAAAGTATCCTAGGGGATTTCTTGCATAAAAGCAAGGCCCAACTATTGGTTGGCCTAATAATCAATTGGTGCTTACTTAAATATTGGTAGAGTAACTGATGGGGATCGGTGTACTAGGAAGTTATATGGTAGAGGACCCACTACATGACTTATATATTTGTTACATGTTGTGTCATCCCTCGAGGGTGGTACCAACCAAAACATTGCATCATTATAGGACTTGGAGTTAAACAAAACCTCTTGTATGAGGGTAGCAGGGCTACTTGGTGGATCAACCCAATGCATGGAATCAATCCCATTCTATAATAGTTTTCTATGATACTGTAAATATTTAGATAAGCTACTGGTGATGGTAGTTATGGTTTTACCATGAGGCCCTGTAAGGGAGTAAAATATTCCTCCACCTGCATATACCTATAGAGATATTTGGTGATTATGTGGATATCACATTATGGGATTACTAAAATCACCTATCAAAATCCTACAATGGACTCCGAGGATTATGATTGGGGTCAAGATTCTAAAACGGAATCAGATTCCCCCTCATAATCAAAGAGTTTTATGGGGTTGAAAATGATTTGGTGCTACCCAGGATTCTCGCATTAGTGGTGTAAGTTCTTCCTTATACCCAATGAAGGTTTATCAGTACATATAAGTCTTTCAGTAAGAGGACTAACTCAATTTTTGTGGACGATAGTGTGGGGAGTACCTCCTCATTATTTTATTGATATAAAGATATCCTCTATATCGGCTTTTTTCGGAGCATGAATTACCTCTTCTTTAACTCTTGTATGTATGGGAGGACCCCACTCTAATTGTTGGAGAACTAGGGAGGACCAATGAATTGGTTGAAGAGGAAATGTGAAGTACATCCATCGTTACCTTTTTTAGTGGAATGATGTGTACCATCATTTCAGGAATCATAGGCATGAGGATGGTCTTTGTACTGATTGGTGATGAAGTGGGGAGGCCCTCTTCTTTGATTGTTGGGAACATGGGGAGGACCTCCATGTTGACTCTTTATGAATCGGGGAGGAAATCCTGTTTGTCCATTAATGGAATGGGGGATCCCTAATTGAGATAGGAATAGCCTATGGGGGGCCTTCATGTTGATTGGATGAACCATGGGGAGGACCTCAATGTTTACTAGTGGTAGTAGAATGGCTCTGACCTCCATACTGGTTATAGAAGCATGGTGGACCTCCACATGTGTAAAGACCCAGAAATTTCAAGGAATTTTTTTTCTCAATTTCTTTTGAATTTTAAGAGTATGCGGTTTCTTACGACACCTGATTCCGAGGCCCGGTGTGCCCGAAATCAATTTCCGATGTTTAGATCGGGTACGTCCAGTGAACAAACGAGTGGGTTTTTCTAACTTTTGAACCGGTTCTCGGAATCGAAATCTGTGGGCACCGATGAAACCGCAACACTGGTAATTACATAAGAGGACCATTACCGAAGATGCTTTTGCTCGGAAGGAGTTGTTAAATTTTTTGGTTTAAATAAAAATGTGAATAAAATTTGTGATACAATTTTATGTCTATCCTAGATGGTTTTAACCTATGTGTGGGAGTTGGGGAGAAATCCAATAGTTACTAACTACCTAGGTGAGGTTGAATGTGAGGTGGGGCCCACACAAACCCCACCCCTTCACATTCCCCATAACACCCTAACACATTCTTTAATTTGTAACTCACCCACTCTCCCCCATTAATGAAGTGAATTAATTCATTCTTTTAATTCAAATATTTTCGAATTCATCTCTCTACATTTAATCTATATGTAGTCACTTTATGAAAGATAACCCTTGGGTTTAGTGCCATAAAAATAATAGATAGAAAACTCTATTATTTTCGGGGGGATTATTTTCTTGGTGGAGAGCTAAGGAGGAGAAGGAGAGGAGGGAGAGATTTCCTCCAACAATGAAGAATGTTCTCAATGAAGAACGACCATCAACTCTTCTCTTCCTCCGCGTCAAGGGAGAAGTCCCCGACCGTGGTGATCATCGCCAACGAAAATGTGCCTTCTTACTTCATCTCCTTAGTTGAAGAACGCTACGTCTCCGAAGAAGGATACCAACTTGGCGGTCCCGGAATTCTCCATCCACTTCCTCATCTGCGACAAGGAAGGAGACGCCGACCGTGGAGACTGACGCCAACAATAACATTCTTATTCTTCTTCTACCGACATCGACGCAATAGATACCGTTCTTCCATGACAGCTGACTACTGTGACGTTCGACTTCCGCGACTCGACGACGTACGACGTCAATTTTGAGGTAGGGAGTTTCTTTATATAATGTTTATGCGAATTATACCCTCGTGCATGGGTATTTAATTGTAGGGTGTTCATATAATTTATTTTAAATAAATTATACCCTAGTAAATGATCATGTGTTTAAATATATTTGATTTGATAACACCTAAAGTAGAGGGCGCGGGCTGAACAAACACGGCCTAACAACCCTCAGTAGCTTGTTTATTGAAGTTCAGAATGACGGAAATGATGGCATGGGACCGCAATAGTGATATGAGGCCTTCGCAGTAATGTATGGGACCTGAGATGAACACCGGCGTAGACAGAATTGAAAACTGACCACTAGAGAATCTCAGGTGGCCCGAGGACATCACCAGCGGTGCGGGCCACCCGAGGCGGCGTCCAGCACCGGCTGGCCTCCCAGAGGGGGTGGCGCCCCGGCGCGCCGCTAGGAGGAACCGTCGTGGCTTTAGTCACAGCGGCAGGCGGCCGGATCCCGCGGACGCGCGGGATCCGGGGAAGCAGGATGCGGTGCTCGCCGTGTCCGCTGTGCGCAAAGGCCGTGGGGGACCATGTACCCCACTCACCTCACTGGCCGAGCCAGCGTGTCACCCGGCCGGGCCGGGCCGGGTCGGGCCGCGCCCCGTCGGGCCTGGCCGGGTCGGACAAGGCCCAGACCCCCCATTTTCGGGTCACTTCTGGTCATTTACCCATATCATGGGCTACGGACTTCCGATCGATGCACCGCCAGTGGCTTACTGATCCTTGGATCGTGACGGTCGTTTCAGTATATTACACTCATGGTTTCGGAGAACATTGGGTACAGTCGGTTTTGTTCGAACACGAAACCAACCGGGCCCTCGGAGCGGAAACCCCTATAACTTGAGCTTCGGACGTCTGATTGACATGCCGTAGACTTTGTAGGATTCTTCTTAGTGAGAAAGACCTTTTGGCTTACTCCGCTCGTGGTTTGTATGTAGTTGGAGTATGGACGGGTTGGATTGTACCTGAAATCCAACCGGGCCCCTGGAACGGAAAAGCCGATAACTTTTAGATCGGACGTCCATTTGACGAACCGTCAGCGGCGTTGGTGATCACATCGAGAAACGGTCCCTATGAGTATACCCTATGTGAGTTTGGGGTACAGTTGAGATATGGTCTGGTTGGTTCGTACATGAAACCAACCGGGCCCCTAGGACAAAAAGGCTTATAACTCATAGACCGGGCGTCCGATTGACGCACCGTCTATTGCATTGAGACCCCTATGGAGAGGAGGTTCTTTGAGATACTTCTTCATGGGACTTTCTGATACTTGGAGTATCGACCAGTAGCTCATGGAGTAGACACTCCCAGAGACGAGCGTATGGAGTACGGAGACCGTGTAGCCGGATGAGACCTGACGACTGCTGGAATGACTCTACGTGGAGTGAGTCGACTAGCCCAGTGGACGGAGCACAACTATGTTTGGGTGCAGACCCATGGAGGATGGAGCACTACTGTGTTTGGGTGCAGACCCACGGTACTCAAAAGAAGAAGTACCTCTACAGGCTATTAGGGGGGATGCACTACTATGTTTGGGTGGCAGACCCCAGCGAGAAGCACTAATGTGTTTGGGTTGCTGACCCGCGGTACTCGACAGGAGGAGTACCTCAGCAGTCTTAGGTTAGTGAGCAGTACCTTGGGGTCGTGACAGGATCATTGTACTTGTCAGAGATGGTGCTCTTCAGCAGTTACGGTTTCGATAATGAAAATCCTGGTTTGAGCTGAGTCTAGGACCTTTGTGTTTACCTCATGATTGAGATGGGTCACTTGATAACTTAGGTATATGTATCGGCATACACCTAGGTAGTGGTTATCCATTGATTTCATAAACTTTTTGATTCCTCATGATTGAGATGGGTTACTTAATAACGTAGGTATAATTATGGGCTTATTCCTAAGTAAGGGTTATATGTTGAGATCCTTATTTGTGGTTATCCTTGTTGGATTTAGTGAGACCTTGAGGGTCTCGGGGTCCCTACTGAGTACCGTATACTCACCCCTGCATGGGCTATGCCCCCACCTTGTTGTGTTGGGTGCAGACGATGGGCAGCGCTGACAGAGGCCGAGTGTTCGAGGGAAAGATAGTACCTGGAGGTGGACCTCACGACGAGTCAGTATCCGGAGTGGAATTCATGACGAGAAGATACTAGGAGGAGGTTGACGGGTGGTGGCGTTGTGGAAGCTATTTGTACCTACCCTTTAGGTAGGATCTGTGGTGGACGATCCAGGAGTTGCGCTATCTGTACCTACCCTTCTGGTAGGATCTGAGGTGGACGACCTAGGAGATGCTTCTATTCTTCCAACTGTTAGTCTTTTCTGTTGTAATTTCGTTCAGTTGTAGCTGTAATTTTTAGTTGGGTTTGTATCCTGGCACATTTACTTTTCAGCACTTTCTTTTGTACTTAGTGTATTACGTCCGCTTGTACTCTGTGGATTCTTTTTAACTTTTATAAAGGCAATGTCTTCTTAGTTATTGGTATTTATTCCATTGGTGCTAGTCGCCATCCCCTGGCCTATGGAAGGCGGACTTGGGGTAGTCACGGCATGGGTCCCGAAGACGGGTCGTGAAAAATTGGTATCAGAGGAGTCGATTTTACCGCAGAACTTATAACTCTGATATTTTCTTTCTGTGAAGCAATAGTGTTAAGAGTACCGTGTGTGGTTATCAGTTCAGGGATTCCAGTGTTGGTGCGGGCGGCCGACGTATCCATACACCAGGACCCCGACTACTAATTTCCGACTCAGTGCACGAAAACACTAATTTCGTGTGTGTTTTCAAAGGTTTTCCCCTTAAAATATCTCAAACCAGGTCATCTAACCAGCTATAAATCGTTTGACTGTGTCACGTCTGTTTCTTTCAGGATGCCTTATCACAAACGATCAGATAGAACCCCAAGAGATATATGTACTGACAGCCTACCGAGCGATGAGGCTTCGGTACAGGGCCCTCTTAAAGTTGAGACACCAGCGGAGGCACCAACGGTATAACCATACGTCGGGCCACCAATGCCACTAGCCCCAGCAGTAGGCGATGCACACCTCTTGAGCGCGCTGCATGAGTTCTAGCGCCAGAGGCCACCTAGGTTCCGGGGCGAGACAGAGCCACAAGCGGCTGAGGATCGGCTGGAGGCTGTGGTGAGAGTCTTCAGGATAGTGGGTACACCAGCAGACTTCATGGTGATCTTTTCATCCAGACTCCTTTAGGAAGCAGCAGGCAGATGGTGGATCCGGATGCTCTAGTTATGTGATAAGATGACCTTCAAATGGGGAGAATTTGATACCTTTTTAGGGAGGAGTTTGTACCAGTGCCTCTACTCCCCGAGAGTGTTCAGGATCTGCTGCCTTTTCCGCAGGATGTTCGATCAGTAGCCGAGTCATATGTAGGCAGTAGACAGATGATGTAGGGGTCCAAGAGGGCCAGACCAGCAGATGGGCGATCTTGGGTTATTGGATCGGTAGTGCGGGGAACCCGGGGTGGGGTTAGAGCCATGCATGCCAGAAACGGACAGTGTTTCTCCTGCGGTAGGTAGGGTAACATGGCATGTGACTGTCCGACTCCCCGCACAGTTGATAAACATGTATAGCAGGAGCCACCAAGATATAAGCCGCAGCGGGTGATTGAGCAACAACCGAGTAGTGGACAAGGCAGTAGATCTCCGGAATTAGATGGATAGGAATGGAACTAGTGGATACTTTTTTGACCCTTTTACTTCTAGTTCCATGTTTTTGTTGTATTTGTGTCTTTGTACTATGAGCTGCAATAATAAAAAGACACTTATCTTTGTGAAGTTTTTTTCCTATCCTTTGTTTGGATGATACTGAGAGGTCCTGGTTAAAACTGTTTACTTGACCCTCACTTTCGAGATTTCTACTGGAGGAGACCCGGTGACCTCACACTGATGCCGACAGTGTGACTCGACCCTTGGAGGCCAGAGTGACGGTTGCATCTCTTTGTAGTAACGTCGATGCCTTACGACATCATCCATGGAATGAATGCATCATTCATGTTAGGATTGATTGTATTAGGCAATGGGTGTGGTTCATATAGGGGATGAGACAGAGTTTATCTTTTCGGAAAAGGAGAAATCTTAGCAGCTCTTACTGATCGTAGGAAAAGATGGTGCAGATCATCCAGGAGCGGATGAAGACTGAAAAGTGCAGCAAGAAATAGGAAACCAGCACCAGTCTTAGAGACTCGGGCGTGTTAAATGTTTCAAGAAGAGAATGAATTAAGGATAGATGAGTCTGCGAAGTAGAAGACGTGGATCCAGAGCTAGGAGAGCAGCATGAGGTGGTATACATTTCAACATGCTACAACCACCCGCCATAATTGTCCCCGCCAGGCTCAGGGAGCTGGAGGGCAGGGGAAGAGTGCGGCTACATGCGATCAAGGAGTGTGACCCAATGGCTCTAAAAAATGATTCAAGGGATAGTCTGTGTCCACTACTAGATGCCGTAGTAACAAACGTTGATATGAATCGATCCTTCCTTCCACAAATCTTGTCCTAGACCTAGAGTTTTTGGTAAGCCATAGACTTGACCCTCGCGTTTGGAGATACCTTGGAAGCAGACTTGATAATCACACTTATGATGATAGTGTGGTCTGACCCTTGAGTCGAGAGTTTTAGTTGGAATCTCTTGGTGGCAGCGTCGAGGCCTTATGACGCTGGTCTCGGTATGGATTGGATTCACAGTTCATGCTCAGATTGAATGTATTAGGAAAAAAAAGGTTGTGGTGTAACTACAACATCAAGATGGTTTTTCCTTGGTCGGTGAAAAGGAAACCCCAGGTAGCACTGGATAAAATCATGCATAGTAGGGTTTGGCTGATCACTCTTGGGTCCACCAACCCAACCCTCGTGGCAGCAGGAGTTTTGGGTTTCAGTTCTAATCAGGAAATGGAGTCCTCTAGAGTTTGAGGATGGAGATCACATCCTTATATGGGTCTCACCTCGACGAGGTTTATGAAGACGTGGCTGAGGCGACAAATTATCTCTGAGGTTCAACGGACCTTTATAGGTCCTCAGTAGGGTATGAGAGGTGGTTTACTGCTTGAACTTTCCACCTCAGTTGCACTAGGTGCATGATGTCATCCATGTGTCTCAGCTGAGGAGATACGTGCATGATCCTTCACACATCATCGACCACAGGAAGTAGGATGTAAATGGAAGGGCGACATTCACAGAGGTTCCAGTGAGGATCGAGGATCGATAGGAGAGGATCCTACGTAGACGGTCAATTCCTTAGGTGCGCTTTCATTGGAGTACAGGAACCTCTAGGTGAGCACATGAGAGTGGAAGGCTCAGATGCATGCTCAGTACCACTATTGTTTCCCTAGTTTGTGTTATAGATTTACGGGGATATAAAGCCTTGAGGTGGAAGTAATGTAAAGACCCAGAAATTTCATGGAAATTTTTTCTTAATTTCTTTGGAATTTTATGAGTATGCGGTTTCTGACGGAACCTGATTCCAAGGCCCAGTATGCCCGGAATCAATTTCTGAAGTATAGCTCGGGTACGTTCAGAGAACGAATGAGCGGGGTTTTATAACATTTGAACCGGTGCTCGGAATCAAAATCTGAGGGCACCGATGAAACTGCAGCCCATTAATTGCTTAAGAGGACCTTTACTGAAGATTCATTTTCTCGAAAGGAGTTTTTAAAAATTTAGGTTTAAATAAAAAGGTGAATAAAATTTGTGATACAATTTTATTTCTAGCCTAGTTGGCTTTAACCTATGTGTGGGAGTTGGGGAGAAATCCACTAGTTACTAACTACCTAAGTGAGGTTGAATGTGAGGTGGGTCCCACAAAACTCCCACCCCTTCACATTCCCCTTAACTCCCTAACTCCCTCTTTAATTTGTAACTCACCCACTCTCCCTCATTAATGAAGTGAATTAATACATTCTATTAATTCAAATCTTTTTGAAATAATCTCTCCACATTTAATCTATATGTTGTCACTTTATGAGTGATAACACTTGGGTTTAGTGCCATATAAATAACAGAAAGAAAACTCTATTATTTGGGGGGGGGGGCTTATTTTCTTGGGGGAGAGCTAAGGAGGATAAGGAGAGGAGGGAGAGCTTTCCTCCAACGATAAAGAATGTTCTTGACGAAGAACGACCATCAAATCTTCTCTTCCTCTGTGTCAAGGGAGAAGTCACCGACCGCGGTGATCATCACCAATGACAATGTGCCTTCCTACTTCATCTCCTTCATTGAAGAACACTATGTCTGCGAAGAAGGAAATCGACTTGGCGGTCCCAGAATTCTCCATCCACTTCCTCTTCCGCGGAAAGGAAGGAGACACCGACCGTGGAGACCGACGCCAACAACAACGTTCTTCTTCTTCTTCTGACGTCGACGGAATCGATACCATTCTTCTGCGACACCCGACTACGGCGATGTTCAACTTTCGCGACTCGACAACGTGAGATGTCAATTTAGAGGTAGGGGTTTCCGTATATAATGTTTATGCGAATTATACCCTCATGCATGGGAATTTAATTGCAGGGTGTTCGTATAATTTATTTTAGATAAATTATACCCTCTTCATTGATTAAAATCATGTGTTTAAATGTTTTCCATTTGATAACACCTAAGGTGGAGGGCGCAGTCCGAACAAACAAAGCCCAACAACCCTCCGTAGCTTGTTTATTGAAGTGAAGATTGATGGCGATGATGGAACAGGACCACAATAGTGATTTGAGGCCTTCGTAGTAAAGTACGGGACCCGAGATGAACACCGGCGCAGACGGAATTAAAAACGGACCATCGGAGGAACTCACGTGGCCCGCGGACATCACCGGCGGTGCCCCAGCGCGCCGCCCTGAAGAACTGCTGCGGCTGAAGCCGCGGAGGCTGCCCGACGGATCCCACGACCACGCGGGATCCGGGGAAGCAGGACGTGGCACTCGCCGTGTCCGCAGAACGCAAAGGACGTGGGGGACCGCATCCCCTGTTCGGCTCGCTGGCCGAGCCAGCGTGCCCCCCGGCCGGGCCGGGCCGGGTTGCGCGGACCAGACCGCCCCCTTTCCGGGTTGGACCCAGACTCGGGTCGGGTCGACCCAATTCGCGCCGACCTAGGGGGTTGGGTCGGGTCGGACCGGGCCCAGACCCCCATTTTCGGATCACTTCCGGTCGTTTTCCCATTTCTTGGGCTACGGACCTCCGATCGATGCACTATCAGTTGCGTAGAAATCATTTGATTGAGACGGTCGTTTTAGTATATTACAATCAGGGTTTCGAAGATCTCTGTGTATGGTCGGGTTGGTTCGAACATGAAACCAACCGGGCCCTCACAGCGGAAACGTCTATAACTTGAGCTCCGGACGTCTGATTGACATGCCTTCGACTTTTTAGGATTCCTCATAGTGAGATGGACCTTTTGGATTACTCTACTCGAGGTTGGGATGCAGTTGGAGTATGGCCAGATTGGATTGTACCCAAAATCCAACCGGGCCCTTGGAACAGAAAAGACGATAACTTTCAGACCGGACGTCCGTTTGACGAACCGTCAGTGGTGTTGGTGATCACGTAGAGAAATAGTCCCTATGAGTATACCCTATGTGAGTTTGGGGAACATTTTAGATACGGTTGGGTTGGTTCGTACACAAAACCAACCGGGCCCCTGGGATGAAAAGGCTAATAACTCACAGACCGGGAATCCGATTGATGCATTGTCTATTGCATTGAGACCCTTGTGGCGAGGTGGTCCTTTGAGATACTTCTTCATGGGACTTTGCGATACTTGGAGTATCAACCAGTACCTCATGGAGCGGACCCTCCCGGAGACAAGTGTACGGAGTACGGAGACCGAGTAGCCGGCTGAGACCTGACGACTGCTTGACCAACTCGACTTGGAGTGAGTCGACTAGCCCAGTGGACGGAGCACTACTATGTATGGGTGCAGACCCATGGAGGATGGAGCACTACTGTGTTTGGGTGCAGACCCGTGGTACTCAACAGAAGGATTACCTCTGTAGGCTATTAGGGGAGGTACAGTACTGTGTTTGGGTGGCAGACCCCGACGGGAAGCACTAATGTGTTTGGATGGCTGGCCCGCGATACTTGACTGAAGGAGTACCTCAGAAATCTTAGGTTAGTGAGCAGTACATTGGAGTCGTGACAGGATCACTGTACTCGTCATAGATGGAGCTCTTTAGCAGTTACGGTTTCGATAATGAAAATCCTTGTTTGAGATGAGTCTATAACCTTTGTGTTTACCTCATGATTGAGATGGGTCACTTGACAACATAGGTATATGTGTGGGCATATAAATGGGTAGTGGTTATCCATTGATTTCATAACCTTTGTGTTTCCTCATGATTGAGATGGGTTACTTGATAACTTAGGTATAAGTATGGGCTTATACCTAAGTAAGGTTTATCTGTTGAGATCCTTCTTTGTGGTTATCCCTGTTTGATTTAGTGAGACCTTGAGGGTCTCAGGGTCCCTACTGAGTATCGTATACTCACCCCTGCACGGGATATGCCCGCACCTCATTGTGTTGGTTGCAGATGACAAGCAGCGCTGACAGAGGCCGAGTGTTCGAGGACTGGACGGTACCTGGAGGTGGACCTCAAGACCAGTCAGTATCCGGAGGTGGACTTCACGACAAGATGATACTCGGAGGAGGTTAACGAGCGAGAGAATTATGGAGGCTATCTGTACCTACCCTTCAAGTATGATCCATGGTGGATGATCCAGGAGATGCGCTATCTGTACCTACCCATCAGGTAGGATCAGAGGTGGATGACCTAGGAGCTGCTTCTATTCTTCCAGTTGTTTGTCTGTTCTGTTGTACTTTCGTTCAGTTAAAGTTGTACTTTTCAGTTGGGTTTGTATCCTAGCCCATTTACTTTTCAGCACTTTATTTTGTACTTAGTGTATTCCTTCCGCTTGTACTCTGTGGAGTTTTGCGTACTTTTATAAAGGCAATTCCTTCCTACTTGTCGGGACTTACACCTTTGGTGCTAGTCGCCAGCCCCTGGCCTATGGAAGGCGGGCTTGGGGTAGTCATGGAACGGTCCCTAAGGACGGGTCGTGACAACATGAACTATGAATTTCATGAGGAAGACCTTCATGTAGATTATGAGGGCAGGTATGACCTCCTCTTAGGTTGGTGATGGTGCAAGTATGGCCTCCACAATGAAACATATCATCACGAGTTGGCATGTAATTGTTGTTTTTGGTGGTAGCAATTGAAAAACTCAACCCATCCTAGGTCTGGGGAAACTAAGGTGTTCATTTCAAATGTAAATGGATGGAACCCTATGCATATATCACTATAATCTCTTGGAATAAACTATTGGTGGAAGCGGCCACTGGAGTCCTTATAGATGATACCCATTTTCAAGCATTTTCCTGATCTTGTTCCCGATGTTAATAATGGGTGGTTGAGAATGGGGCCATCTGAGAAGGTGTATAATAAAACTATTTTTTGTCCTAAAGGACCAGCCATTGTTGAACCTGAAGGTTCCTAATGGGAACCATTCATGGGGAATCCCAATACGTATCCACATTTGGGGTGACTCAGTCATTCCCCGCCCCCTTGATGTATGGGAGAAAATAATAGTATCCCTTTAAGGAGAGGCAATGGAAGTTGTTAGATGTTGGCATGGTAAGGGGTTAATCCCTATTCATCCCTTGAGGGAGGTGGTGGCAGTGAGGTGTTGAAGGCTCTAGGTCTCATCAGGCCACATCCCATGTGGGAATGACCCCCGACTTCTCATACCAACATACAAGGGTGTCCATCACCCTCCTCCGGATGATATCTAATGGTTAGATGGGGAATGGGAGCCCAATAGATATAATTGTGCAATATTTCATGTTGAAGGTGGTGTCGTACGGGATTACAAAATTGACATTTCTCATTCCCATGTGTCTCTAGGAAATGGGTGGTTGATTTTATATGAATAGGTTTCTACAAAGAAGGTTGATTCAACTATAAACACATGTTTAATTAAATTGATTTCCAAATCCCCAAAATCGTCTTATCCACTGAATGTGGGGAGAGAGATTTGTGTTGATGATGTCATTGACCAAGAATATCCAACATTTATATTCCCCAATTATTTGTGAGTTATAGGCCATATAAACTATTTTCCCGGTGGGTCCTGGCATCAAGTAGCTGGATCGAGTGACATGAAAAATCTGCAAATGTCTTGAATGATACTATTCTCTATATTAAGGAGAAGAATTTCACATAGGAGTCACCATTTATATTAGTAAATCCAAACACCAGCAACGTCTAATATTAATCCCTGATAAGATAACGAACATGAATAATCATCATGGTTGAAGGAGAAAATTTTCATGTTGGGATCAACATTTCAATTTCTGATTCTTTTCCTGGGTTTCCCCACCAACATGTTAATTTGGACTAGTTTGCATTATTACCCCACAATATCACTTTCCAAAGCCAGGAAACTTCCAACACTTTCAACATTGATGTGTCCTCATGATCTAAATGGGATAATGTGATTTTAGTTCCACCTTCCCTATATTCCTTCTTGCAACTCTTTTACGAGTATGGAACTCCATCAAAGAGTTAATTCATGTTTGTGTAACATATTCTAGGTTATATATCTTTATAGATTACTATTAATTACAATTCATATATCTGGAAATTCAAACATTTTTTGAAAGGGATTCAACCTTCAATAATTAGTTTAGTCAAGTTGGGTGTTACTGGCATGTCCAATTTCAAGGAACATCGGTCACCTAAATTCTTTCTCGTATGATGGTATCCCAAGGAGGCATCTTAGGAATAGAAAATAACTCATCCTATTTAGATAATATTTATCTGATGATTAAATAATTTATGTTCCAAATCTTTCACCTCATGAATCCTATGTTTTTTATGAGGTATATAAATCCATGGAAGTATATCTTACAATGAATTCACCTCATGCATCCCATGTTTTTCATGAGGTATGTGTCTAAGATCTCAAGTTTAATTTCTTCTGAAAATAGAGATTATTGATGAAAATTCCTCATAAAGATTGATCATGGAGGTAAATCACTAGGATAGAGAACCTAAAATTCTTATCGATGGATTAATTGGAATTCCTAGTAGAGGTGGATCTAGGAGGTATGTTCCATAAAAAGAAGATTCCACGTTGTGAAGGGGGAATGATTAGAATTCTTATTGTAGGTGGATCCAGGAGGTGTTTACCATAATGTGATGATGTAACGTGATGAAGGAAAATGAATCAGAAATCCATATAGATGAGAATCCGAAATATATGTCCCATAATGTGAATATCTCACACCAAAAGGGTGATTAGAACACCCCTTGAGTTGGATCAAGGTAGTACATCCCTTGGAGGTAGTACCTTAGTTTTCAATTATCAATATTGAAACTAAAAGCGGTATCCTACATACCATGTTCAGAATAAAGTGATAAAAACCCACATAGTTTGATGTTGTAGTTTAAAGTGGTGTGTTAGGATTAGTTGATATCGTTTAACGTCATGTAGTAAGGAATATTTCATCACAAAAGGACTGTTGACAATGGATGGTCTGAGGATTATGAATATATGCTTCCCTACGCAATAATATTTTTCTTGGTTGAAGTTTGTGTGGGGCTTATGAATTATGTTAGGCGATGGACATAGAGGAGATGTGGTCTCCGAGGTGAGTGGAAAGATCGTACTAGGGATGTGTCCCAAATATGATCAGGATGGATGAAAATGTTTGGTCTGTAAATCATTGAGGCCTCTTACACATCCCATTTAGTTGTAATCAAATCCCACTTAGTTTGGAATGGTCTTGGGATTATGCCTAAGGAGGAGGACCATAATAACATGTGGTTTCATATTAAATGTGAAAGTGGACCATGGAGGTGTTTGCAAGGATGGAAATGTCACTACTAAACTCTATTCCCATGTGAATAATGTTTAGTGTGAGAAATAAGAGGAAGCAGTAGACCAGACACTCGTGTCATGAATGAAGGGACAAAAAGATCTGGTGTGGGGTTAATGCATATAAGTGGCCCATTGAGGATTTCATTCCATGTGAGGAAGATATCATTTCTTATGGGAATAATCTCATTCTTAATTATTCTTCTATATGTCATCTAGTTCTTGTGGAATCAGGTATGTGTGGCTTACTTGTTGGGTGTATAAGACACACTTTGGATAGAACGTTATCCCATAGTCGGGGACAAGGTGTGGTGATCATTCTTGGGATCCACATAGCTGTTAGGGTTTCACCCTTAGGAGTGGATAATGTGGCATCCAATGATGACTATACTTGGGTAATCGTGTGTTCATTTCATGGGTAAGACTATTGGTTTACATCTTATGCTAGAGAAGATATTGTGTATTTTAACGTCATATGATTATGACGTGGAAATAAGTAGTATTATTCCATGTAGCTTAGATGATGGGACTCACTCCATACCCATTTTTCTTACATTAACATAGCTCATACACCTTTCGGAGGGAATGACTTTGGAAAAATCCGGCTGTAACTATGGGGTGGTGTGGTCAATCATGAGTCCCATGTTAGAGTCCCAATGCATAGAATAAACTAAGGATAGAGCACCCTTTCTTATAATCAAGTGTTGTAGAGGCATATGGGACATCATATAAGGGACCTTGACGTTTTTTGACTAATTTTTGGATGGTTTCACACAATAATTATGCAATACATGGGCTCTAGTACATGGGAAGGCCATTGAGGAAAATGTGGAGGTGTGTGCGATACTGGATACTACATGAAATTCTAGGATTTTGTGTAATTTGGACCCTTAATCACACCTGATATGGGATGAACAATCTTGGGAATTAATTACCCATCTCTAGGCCCAGTCTGTGGTAGACCTATAAGGAAATTTCAGGAGAGATATACTACCATGGGGGGTTACACAATTTCATGATGTAATGGATGATTAGTCCTAGTCATAGTAAATAAGTGGTTCATCTTTAGTAGGATAACCCTAAATAAAGGTGGTCTTCTATTTGTATTGAAACCATCAAAAATGGGTGTGTAAGATTTCAGTCATGGAAAAGTTAATCCACACAGCTTCATCATTTTTTTGTAGTCCGACCATAGAAGGAAATATTTTGATGTCACCTTTGGCATGAAAGAGGATTGAGTGTGGATTTCGTTTTTTGCACACATTTCCAATATATTATGTGTGGTTTCCATAGTTGTTCATGTAGACATTGGGGAAGGAATGATAAATGTCATCACCTTTTGCATTCAAGAATTTTTTGCATGGAATTCTATCTTCTGTTAACATTCTAAAACATCCACATTCCACCCTTGTTTTTTTCTAAAACGAATTGATGAGGTAGATTATGGATTTGGTTTTTCTAAATTTGGTTGTGTCTAGAATTAGCTGATATTTCAGCACCAAAAAAGGGTAAGCATGTCATGGATTATGTTTTTCATGGACTTAGTCCTCGATATATAAATATACTTCACATGGTCTCAAGCTTATTGATTTGATTAAATCTATAAAGAGATAGAGGAATTTCCTTTTCTGAAAATGGTCTATTGTCTACTCCAATCATAAATTCTTAATTTATATATTCTCATAAAAATATTTCAATCCTTGGATGATAAGGTAGGTGGAGTGCCTATAATACATTCATTTTGAAATTACATACACCTTTAGTAAGGGGAGTATTGTGGTTAATTAATGGAGGTGAAATCTTACATCCCATTTTATGAAATAATCTTTTAAGGGAATGAATCTCATGTGTCCCTTTTATTATATACACATGGTAGTTTATGAGTATGAGAGAAAGATGTTTTTTCTGTTTTTAGTTGACTTCCTCTATTATCAAGATGGTTCTTTAGGAAAAATAGCTTGATTATGAGTTATGAGGTATTATGTATTCTTTATATGGTGGGGAGACCATCAATGAGTGGTGTCTATCTTCATAAGGTATACTATGATTTAGAAGACATTATGTCATTTTTTTATTTTGAAAATGGTTGTAATCTGGAATTTTGATTATTCCCCATGAGCATTACACCCCGGGACCACGAACATGTTTTTTGATATGAGGAATAATCATTAGTGTCCTAGTATGAGACATGAAATTTATGATTTTTTAATCATTATTATACATTTCATCATATCAATGTCAAGAATCATAAAAATTTTGAATTACATTATCCCCTTCAGGTGTTTATATGGAAGCGGGATTAGGTAGTAATAGAATTTGTTGTTATTTCTCACATACAGCTCCTAGAAAGAATATTATTTGGGTTGAAATTGACTAGTTAACAAAATCAACTCACTTTATTCTCATTCTGTATGAAACCAATTTTGAGGACTTGGGACATCTGTATGTACAAGTGATCATAATATTTCATGGAATTCAATTTAACATATTTTTTTATAAGGATCCCTATTTTTATCTCATTTTTGGAAATGCACCTTGGAGGTGATGGGATCCCAGCTATAATTGATCACAGCAAACCATCCTCAAAAATATATTCAAATAGGATGGACTATATATATTAATGGAGACATTTTCTGTGAGTATGTCCTTGAGTTTGTAGGTTCATTTTATTTCCACTTAGTACTAGTAGAGTTTTATTATAATAATACTTAACAATCATTATCAATTTGGAACCCCTTGAGTACTTATATGGTTTGCCGTTTTTATCACTTCATTTTTGGTCATTGATTGGTGATGCTTCCCTAGTTGGAAATAGTTTGGTCAAAGAGATGATTGAAATGACACATTTGATTCATCAAAATGGTGGTGGAATAAAGACTTTATAAATCCTATTTTAATCATAAAATTCACCCCTCGAAGTTCTCAATTTTTTGTTGGAGTTTTTAGGTGTTTAACCCCAGTTTGGTCACCATTGGCTTGGGTAGTAGGGAATGTTACCACCATGGTATGCTGGTATTATTAAGGTTACTGATCATATTATAAAGTTTGATTAGAATTTGGAATTTCTAAAAATTATTTCATGTGTTAAAGCTCCATATGTATCTATCTAGCCCATATCATCTCTTATTATTGGTAGACTGTTATGTAAAACTAGATTGTTCAATGCACACGTAGTTGATTTGAATTTAGAATTTATAGATAAAAGTTAATTTTTCAAACTCTATACCCTTGGTTTGAATTTTATGTTACCATGGTTCTGATTCATATGAGACAAGGGAGCGTGATGAATTGGTGAGAGAGAAGTGACAATATCTATTGATGTGGAGTCTTTTTTACATGATTTTATGCATAATAAAGAATATATGGTTAGGAATTTGTAACATCATGTTAGTATTCTTAGATACTTATAAACCTTTATTTTGATTATAATTAGTTTGGATCGTGTTTGTGGATGTTATTGGTGACTTTTAAAATTTGTTTGGATGTTTATAAGACTATGCATGGTTGGAATACAGTTAGGGAAAACCATGTGGGTCATACCAGGAAACTATGTTCCTTATGTTTTAGTTCTATAATGGGTTTGTATTTAGTAAAAACCATTTGGCCTTCCTCTTAGACAAGACATTTTGGGATTGTGAAGGTACATGGTTGGTCAACAGTTTTTTAGACTATATGGTCCAAGAATGTTACATGTTTCAGTGTCCCAAAAGCGGGAACATGGTCGGTGAAATGTTTTTCAAATTATGAATCTATCTCCAGAAGCCCAACACAAGTGAACAATTAGCCAAGGGTTAGTAATAACCATGCAACCTACCCTTGGAAACCATTCAATATGATTTTATTTCTATGAATTTAGTAATTAAAATGAAAAAAACCATCCATTTTAACTCTATACCTCCTCCATTTGAACATAATATTATACTTTAGACCTTAGAGGCTCTCATTTTGTTATTTTTTCACCATCAATCACTTTTTTTCTAATCTAGATGTACCGATGTATGTGTTGGATTCTTCAAATAAGTGTAATATCTTTGGTTGTAGATTATTCATTCTCCCCCATCACCTTATTTGATTGACATAGATCCCCATTTCATTGATGGGTCATGATATTTATTTTTTTATTTATCAAACTAGGATTCAACATTTACCATTCTAGCCTTTTACAGTCCTTGTGGGTCACTTTTTGGGTGTTGGTGAATATGAATGAAGGTAGGTGGTACCTAAGGTAATATCATTCATTTGAAACCCTTGATGATTTTTATTTCAATTTTTTCTATTTGATTTAAAATTCTTCAACTGATTATATTGTTAAATGATTTGAATGGAATGGTGTGTTTTTGTGTATGATTAATTCCTTTGAAAATGACTTTGGAAATGTATTGTAGATTTTTCAAAATGGATCTTCATTAAAAATTAATTCTTTGACAATGATTTTTATGAGATGAATTTCATGAAATTATTTATGATTTTAAATGAGATGATTTTAAATGAAAGACATGATTTTATGATAAAAACCATTTTTTTCTTGGTTTTTGAATGGAAATGAATGTTTTTAAGACATGAAAATGGGGCTGATTGAAATGAATATTTGAAATTATTGATATTGTTTGAATTGAAAGGTATCCCAATAAATGTTTGATTTACCTTGAATCAAATGGGATTGACGTTATTTAAGTACATGGAACTCATGCTAGGCATGTAATATCTTTAATCAGAAAAGTATTAAAGATGATAAATATAACTAATCAACTTGAGGGTAGGGAGTTTATCCTTTTGTATTCTCCCATATTCCCCCTAGTATTTTAGTCCTAGGATGTGTGTGAACATCTAGAGACATACATCACTATGATATTTGAGAATCCGTGTATTAATCTAAACCCGAGTCTCTTATCAATGGTTCTATGAATTAAAATGATAATACATTCCCATGATTTATCAAAAATGAATTACTCAAGACTATTTTGAAAAGAATACTAAATAATTACTATTTTGATAAATATAATTATATAATCTTGATTTTATGAAAACTAATATTCAGTCCAAATATATATTGGCCATATAAATGTTTAATAAATCATGATTTCCTTTTAATTGTGACAACATATCCATGATATGTTTTATATAAAATTGTGGAAAGTTGGTGTTCTTAATATATATTTCTTAGGAAATTCTTGGTGAGATCTTACTGGGAATTGTTTCTCAAAATATAAAGACCCTGAAACAATAACAAATAGTTTGTGGTTACATTATTATTTTATAATTAGATACAACTGGTCTCACCCCAAATAACAAAATATTTTATTATATTTAGTAAAATACATACATACATTATTCCCATTTTACATTAGAAATGAAATATAAAACATAGTTAAAGTAATAATTAGGATTCCTTGAACTCATTCAATGATTCATTTTTATATCCTGGTGAAAGAGAAGGAATATAAGGGTGAGATTAAATTCTTTCTATGGGTTATATATATTTCAATATATAATGCATAAATAAGAAATAAAAATTTTGGAAAGGTAAATAACTAAAAAAACATGCCATTTAATCAATAACCTATGTATGAATTCGATTGATGGATAATATTAGTTCGATAAAAACATGGTTAATAAAAATTGAATTATCAAAGAAGGAAATGAATAATATTATACATCATGATATCAAAAATCATCATATCATTACTTCCACGACCTTGTACCAATATAGTTTAAAATATGTACAGGTATAGTCCCAAAACCCATATAATTAGGCTAACCAACTTATTTATCTCATATGAAATTTTAATAAATTAAAGGGATATATAATTATAGTCCCCAGAAATCAATTATTTTCCTAGTAATTATTCATATATTTAATGATAAATTAAATTCATAAATAATAAGACTTATCAACAAATATCTGTATTTTGTAATGAATATTAAATTCAATTATTTTTCTAGTCAATAAAATAAAATTTAATATAAAATAATGGGTATATAAATTTCATATGGTTTGTGAGATAATCATATCAATGATAAAAATAATAGGGATATTTAAGAGAAATATAATGTCCAATAAAAAATGATTACAAGAAAGTGAAAGTTTCAAGATAATGTTAATAACACAAAAATTAATAATTACTAAAATTGGACAATTAATTCATTAAAAAATATGCTTTGAAGTATAATTATTTCATTATAAAAATGGAAAACCAATATAAAAATAGGCTTTCACTAAATTATTTGTTTTTTGAAACCATTGGAATCTTATAGTATAGGATAATAAGAATAAAATGGTTATGGAAATGGGAAAATATATTGATGTAATATATGTTAAAAAGGAACATTCATTATTATTTTTAATAAAAGTAATTCAAAAATTAGTCTTTTGGAAACGATTAAAAATATTACCAATACTTCTTTTAAAAATTTCAAGATAAAATAAATTTTCATTAATAACTATTTTTAGTTAATAAATATGAATTTTTAAAATAGTCTTTCAAAATATGTACGTGGAAGAAAAATATACCTGATCAAAAAGACAAATAAGGCCACTTATCTTTAGTACATATATATGCATGATTAAATTTCCAAAGATATGTAAATATTTATGAAAAATTTAACAACCTAAAATATAAATAGTATATGAAAATATATGGAGTTTATGAATGAGAGATTATAATATTCCTTTAATAAAAATTATAGGAAATATTAGAAAAATGACATTGTAAAACAAACTATAATATATTTGATAACATTTACATTTAGACCGCATGATTGAATAAACATTAATTTAAACTATAATCATCATGAATAAATATTTTTTCTTGTTTAAAAAATCAATTGAGTAGTATATACACCACATAAATATAGATAGGTGCATAATACAAAATATTCCTCAATAGAGTGGAGATTTAGACGAAATTCCTTGATAATATCATAACATTAAAGTGAGAATTAATGAATGATTTGATTATGAGTATCAAATTTGAGTGCACATAAAACACATTTAAATTAAACATTAACCCAAAAAATTAATTATACACATAATCATAGAATATGAAATACAATGAAGAAGTGACATCACCGAGTGAAAAGAAATTTAGTTATGAGATCCCTTACAAATATTATATCATTAAAAAGTGATTATGTGTAACATTTTTAAATAAAAAAATAGTTGAAGAAAAATATAATATATTTAGGGTTCATTTGACTCATAATCTTGGAAAAACAAAGTCAATGACGTAGAGTTATAACCCCATGAATTGAAATTACATTAAGATATGCCTTACGTCAAGATCGATATGCATCGTACATAATTTTATCCTATCCTATAATATGATTAGATTTATAATGATTTAAAAAAATTACCATATTTATACCTTTAAAATCATATATTATCCATTTATATCATTTTGACACTTTTTTGTACATAATCATTTATTATTAACATTATTTCGGGTGTTAACTATGTGTTTCATAAACAATTTGGTTCATTAGTTATGATACCTTCACATGAATTATAGTTTCATTATATTAATAATATTAATAATTAAATTAATATCGTCAATATTAATTATATGAATATTTATATTCATCTATAAATTGTAATGATTGAAAAATGAATTACACTATTCATGGAGATGGCAGGTTGTACGTACGCATGAATGTTATTATTAATTTTAGATGAATGGAATGAAATAAAGGTAAATAATAATTAAACATTCTATAATTTTAATTATATCATTTATATATTTTATATTAATTAAATATTTCCTTGTTTTCATCCTTTTAAATCAAAAATGATAAAATAAATTTCATCTCTTCATGGAGGGGGTAGTCCAGAAGTATGCAACAATGAATTTATCATTGCCTAATGGATTGGAAGGTAAGTAGGTAGAAATGATATTATAATTCCAAATTCATAATAATATTATAAATATCATATATATATTCATTATTTATATCTTTATGTCCATCCATATAATGTGGTTTTGAAAAAAAATTACAATGTTACATAGAGACGGACTGCCATTTGTAAGTGAAGTTTTATATTTTTATAGAATGAAATAGAGAAGAAAAATGGATCTACCATAATTATAATAATAGATAATAATATTTATTATAATTTATTTATTACTTTATTATATATACAATAGATTTATAAGATTTATAATAATATATAAACATTAAAGAGTTGGTAAAGATGAATAACCCCTTTTTAGTAGAATTCCTTTATATCCCTTCTTATGGAAACTTGGAATGATCTTTAGGAACATAATAACCTATAAATGTTGTATAAATAATCTTATAATATAATTGGTATGGTTTTGGTTGATATAGTTTTCTCAAGAAGGTGTAATGAAAAGAGAGTCGGGGTGGCCTTTTAATAGTGTTGGTATGGGCACTCTAGGAATTACTTAAAGTATTAAATTGATATAAATTAATTTCCTTGAGGAAAATGATCTGAATTCATATGATTAGAATATAATATGAGTATGAATGTAAATCCTCTCATAAAATATAATTTCCAAATGTCTTTGTTACTTTTTCACCCATATCTCTTTCTTTTAACCACTCATTAACCCTTTTGACAATTAATCTCATATCAATGAATTTCACTCTTTATGGGTCATGAAATTAACTAATGAAGGATAAATGATGCATAAATGGACAATGGTGGTTAATTTCAACCATATCCAGTTTTATTTCTGTAATATAATATTTTTATGAATTTCAAATCATTTAATTAAATATTGTTTATTATACCAAAAAAGATTAGGAGTCAGGTTAACCTACCCATATTAAATTAAATAAAAATAAATGTGAGAAATAGAACATTACAAAATAGCCTTACACAGGTGGGTAAAAACCTTACCACAATAATTTGCATGGAAAAGCTGACTACAAAACTCTGAAGTTCTAAATGACCAACTAGAGCTAACCTCCACAATTTCTCTTTTCAAGCGGGCATCTGCCACTTGATTGGATTCACGAAGAACATGTGTAACATCAAGAGATATCCAGTAAGCATGTTGAAGGTATTCAAGCCACACTAAAATAATCCTCCATGGTACATTCTTTGATCAACTTTTTATAATTTTTATAGCAACAGAATAATCTTATTCCCACCATAAATCATTCCATCCATAGTGGGTAGCGTACTTGATAGATTTAATCATTTCCCAAAGTTTATCTTTAATAGCAGCCCCATTTCCAATGTATTGAAAAAATAATCCCTTGACCAGACCCTGATAAGTGCGAAAGAAACCTCCACAACAAGAAGGTTCAGGTGCACCAAATGAAGATCCATCAACGTTGACCAATATCTACTATGCGATATGTGGAATCCATTCAATATATTTCACCATGAGAGGCTTCTTTGACCTTCCATTCACACCAATCGACCTCAAAAGCAGAAGGTCGGAGACATCTTTATTCATGACCCCAATTTGAACATAAGAAGAAAATTGAATGGCCCAGTTGATAGAAAGAATAGTAGAATGCAGTGAAGGATTATTACTATTGAACATCATATCATTTTGTGCCCTCCATAGATTGAAAATATCAGAAACAGTGGTAGCGAAGAGAAAGAATAGAACCTACTCACTACCGGTGTAGCTGAAAATAGCCCATAGCATAGTTTCTATAAAATTGCGCTATAATGAATATAGAAAAATATCCTGAACTTGGGAACAAAAACTACTGGAAAAGTAGTAGTTATAAAATATATGTCACATCAATTCCACTTCTCTGAAGAGAAATAGACAGACCAAGAATTGAATCCTCCCAGTATGTTGTATAAGGTATTGCAGAGGGAGTCTTTGCCTTCAAATCTTCCAGAGTAGCAAACAATATGTAGGGGAAAAATGATATTCACATTCTAGAAATCCATGATGGTGGAGGCTCTGAAGGACCAGAGAGGAGTCTATAGTATTCCATTATGTTGAACTCACCATTCAGGTTGTTCACCCAAACACGACTGTCCATATCATGAAACATGTACCTGGGCATTTCTATATGCTTGTGGGTAAGGATAATCATCTTCAAGGATTGGAAAACACTATGACAAGAAATGGTTTTATCCCTTATAGGGCCTACCATATTCATATCAGTGAAGATCGGACAAGACAACCAATGGGTTTTCCTACACTTCAGTGGGCACTGCTACCAAAAAATCTACCTTGAGAATACCATAAGATTAGAGAAGCCCTGCTTCAATATAGGACACACAAAAGAGGCCATGTATCCAATCCAGCCATTATAGATAATCTCAACGAATCTGGTAATTTAGAAAATAATGGGATATATCAGAATTAAAAAGTAGCTTCTAAGTGAATTTTTTGATCAAAGGGTCTTTAAAGATTCAAATATCCTTAACACCCATTCCACCCATATGAATAGTTCTAACACACTCTTTCCAAGAAACTATGATCAATTTCATATCATAAATTTAACCATTCCAAATGAAATTACTAATTTTTCTGCTCAGCTCTCTCACAAGGGTTCTAGGAAACCATTACAGAGAAAAAGAATAGACAAACATTGATGTGAAAATAGAATTGACCAAACAAATTCTTCCCAATTGAGATATAGTTATCCCATTACAATTTGGTAACTGATTGGTAATTTTCATAGAAATATTCTCCAAATGATACCTCTTCACCCAACCCAAAAACATATGCTCTCCAATGTACGAAAATAGTAAAGAGACCCTCCTAACACATAGATTATGTGCAATTTTATTCTACCTGGAAACAATAACACCTTCCCCAAACATGAATGATGACTTACTCGAACTGATGAATTTTCCAGAAACCTCTTCATAATGTGAGAAGATACTCTTCATAAATGAAATGGTGCCTCTATTAGTCTTTCTAAAGAGAACGATGTCATACAAATATAGAAAATGGGAGGGAGTAAAAAAATCCTTCCAACACTCATCCACTTATATAAACCAATGTTATCAAGGCCATTAGGACACCAGCTGAGATAGTCTTCAACTATAAAAAATAAAATACCATAGAGAGGTTACCCTTCTAGAAGTCTCCTGAGCATTGAAATAACCCCATTGGATATACATTTACCAAAATAGAGAGTCTGACACTCCTGATAATTGACCAAATTAGGTCAAACAATCCTTGTGAGAACCCATTCATTTTTTGAATGGTAAAGATGAAACTCCATCTGATGGTGTCAAAGGATTTGAAATATCAATCTTCAATGCCATGTTCCCATGATTCACTTTCTTCTTCATGACATTAACACATTCAGAAGCTATAAAAAGATAGTTTTTTATACATTGTCCTGGGAAAAATCGAAACTAATTTCAGTAAATCAGATCTTTGTAAATTTCACCCAATCCTTCTGTCAATATTTTGCTGTTGAATTTTGGTATAGGATTCCCAATTGCAACTGGCATGAATTTCATCATGTCTATGAAATTATCCTTATTTGAAATATGATAAATAAATTTGGAGTTCATACCAAAAGGCATATACGAATAGATGAAGAATTCTTTCACATCATTCATAACTTCAACATGAAAAATATCCCAGTAGAACGTGAAAAAATTATTTATGAAACCATAAGGTCCTAGAACAATGTCAATATTGAGGGAAAAGAGAGAATCATGAATTTCATTATCTGTAGGTATCTCAACAAGTCCCCTATTCTTAATATCATCAATATATGGTCCAAAAAACATTAGTAATTTCCCCAATGATGGCCACCCCAATATTAGAGTAAAGTCTCTCAAAATAATATGTCACTGCATGTGGAATATCATTTTCAGATACAAAAAAAATATCCTTCAATCTGAATGGCATTGAGACTCCTCTTGTCATTCCTCTCCTGATGCATGCAGTGAAAAAATATTGAATTTCTATCACCTTATTTCAAACATATGGTTCTAAACTGAGTCTGAGATAAATTTTCCTTAAGAGTCAAGAGTTTTTTCAACTTTGACGCAACATATATTTAATCCTAAGATAGAATGTGCAAGGAAATATTATCATTTTGAAATGATGACTATCAGTTTTCAACCTCTTTAATGTCATTTTCAAGAGAGGAGAAATTTACCTCACTCCATTCCATCAGCTTTGACTTAACAAACTTCAATTTAATGCATAGGATATACAAAGGGCTACCAAAAAACGGCTTTCCATGCATCTAAAAAAACTTCCCTGTAACTTGGTATGACTAACCATGCATTGTTTAGGCTAAACGTTAGCAGGGCATACCACAAAATGTTGCAACAAACATCAATAAGAAGATGATTATAATCCTAATGAAATTTTGTAAGGTTGATACCCAAAACATCAAGAGCATCATTTATATAATCAACTTGCATAAAACACCTATCTAATTTACTTTCATGCCTCCCATTGATAGTGTATCTCGAAAAAGTAAAATTACCACCTAAAATAGTAACCTCAGTCAGGCTACACTTATCAATACAACATGAAAATTAACAGGCTGAGATCCTACAAAAGTTATCAACTGGTTTTTCCATAGGTCGCAGGATAGTGTTGAAGTCACCAATCAGTATCCAATTACCTTCCATATTTTCAGCAAGAGATTCCAGGTTCCTCCAAATCCTTCTTCTTTGTGAATATAAATTAATGGCATAGACAAAAGACACCGAAAGAGTTATCCTATTGATACCATATGATAGTGTAATAGATTTCATTTTAGTCACAAACAAATTGAAAATAACAGAATCATGTTTCATGACCCATAGGGAAACAACATTATAATCAACTTGGTTATTAGCAACTAGGGAATAACCCAAGGACCCCCATTTGATGGAGAATGAGTCCCCAAACTGTATTCTTGGATCAGCAATACCAATTAACATAGGTTTGATGGTCATAATAATATGATTAAGGGCTTTGACCATGGGAGGGTTCCCAAGACCTCCGTAGGTATAGTACATAATCTTCATTTATTAGAGGATTTTAGCCTAGTACTAGGCCCATCATATCTATGAGTCACATTTTCAACATTAAGAGAATCACCAGAGGAAGGATGACCTGACACCTGCTTGTCTGATTGAGAAGTAGAATTCCCCTCAGTATAAATGTTGTGAGAAGTGAACCTATTAGTCGAGTCAACCGGACCCACAACAATGTTGTAGGTAGCCTCCTTTTTCCACCATTGATGGATGAACCTGCACAAAATCATTAACATTCTATCCAAAATCCTCATAACTGATAAATTGATCATTATTATCAGCACCAGTGTGAGGGGGAAGTTGAAGACTCCATCCGATCATGAGCTTCCACTATAATCTATGCAAGAGCACAGTCATAGTAAGGCACCTCCATAGCAGTATCTGGCGGAAAAAACATATGCCTAGACTGATATATAGGTGCATAAATGGATTGTGGAGGATCATTATCTTGATCAGAAGAACAATACACCTCCGAGAAAGAACCAACCGGATGCATAAGATGCCCTAGATGATTATGAGATAGTCTGGTGATCTCAATAGGCTGATCATGTCCAACCAAACAACTCTGGCCAGCTACAACATCACAAGTAGCAACTAATAAATCATTTATGTGGAAATCACCATATTGGGGCATCGTAGGTTCCTCCATAATCTTTTGAACAGGAGCATTTTCATGATCTCTAATATTTGATATGTATTTCCAAAATGTGTTTTAAATTTTAACTTACATAAAATTATTAATCTTATTTTTAAAAAAATCATTTACTTTATTTTTTATAGTTTTCAGAAGTACTGTGTTTCTATAGCACTCACATTTAAGGTAATTATTTAATTACTAAAAATTTTAGAAAATCAAAATGACAAATAAATCATTGATATTTAAAATAAAAATTTAGAAATGAGAAGAATATTTTTTTATCCCTATCAAAAAAAATATTATATAAATTAAAATTAAGAGAGTGACATTTTAACTTGATATTGAAATAAAATAATATAAATGTAATAATCAATTGAAAGTGATAATGTATTTTATAATATTGAAAATTTGTATGATTATGGATGAAATATAGTTATACATTGAAATACGTTTGATTTTTGGGTTGATATTCAGACCATATCATATTATTTTTATCCATAACTACCTGATTTACCTTTAGAGTTCTAACAATGATTTACTACAGTTACTATTCATAACGACAAAACATAAAGGGGATTTATTTTAAAACTTTGTTCCTTATGATTCCATCTGTGGGATTTATTTATCAAAATTTAAATTCCTAGAGTTTTTCTAAATATGTATAAGATACAAACTCAAAACCCAATGAAAAACAGTGTTTACAAAAATGTGTTTTTACACCAAAAAATGAATTTTACAAAAATCATATATAAGGATTATACATATTTTATTAATTAGAATAATTATAATGGATATTTTTTATTTATTATAAAATTAATACAATTATTGGTGTTGTATACGAAGTGAAATTATAGTTTAAAAAAATTGAGACTTATTACTATTCACTGAAAAATCAATCTTTAGTGAAAAATCTCAAAATTTAATCAAGTTTAAATTTTGATATGATCATTTAGAATCTTATATCCTTTTAAAAAAATAAAATTTCTAAAATTTTATTAAAAAAAATACAATATTCTTCCACAAAAATCAATAAAATAATTTTTGAAGAAAATATATTTTTGAAGAATAAAATGACTTAACTAAAAATTTAGTGCTTATTTCCTAATAATTAAACAATACACATGTATTGAGTTGTAAATTTTTATATAATTAATAATTTTGTTAGTCCTATTTATATCTTACAATTCAATGGTTTGGTTATAATGGTCATAATATAATAAAAATATTTCATGGTTTATTTCTACTAGTTGGTCCATGTTTTATATGATATCGAATGTAGTATTCTTTTAGAATCTATGGGTGTTGTACTATAATCCATTAAATAAATTTCATCAACAGTAATATATCTTGGTCATCATGGGGAAAATATTTTTTAATTAAATTTTTAGAAAATCAACATCACATATATTGATATTAAAACATATTTTAAAAAGGGTAAATGAAAAACAAATAGGTTATATTAAATATCACATATTTCTATTACCAAATAATGAGAAAAATGGTAGGTAGTTAAAATATAGAAATGGATAATAGATTTAAAATGTACGGAATTATTGATAGTGGTAGAGAACATGATCAAGATAAATCTAATGACCATAAAACCATAAATCAGTGGGGTGTGGAAAAATAATCATTTCATCATAAATGAATGTAAAAGGATAAAAAAATTCAAGATCATTTTCCAAAAGATTATGGATTCATTTAATTTCATAATTGAGAAAATGATAAAATTTAATTACTTGACTTCATTCAATTCTATACGAATAATTTCATATTTTGGTTGTTCTTTGATTAATTTCAAATTCTTCTCTAACTCCACGAAATGAATATTTAAAATGAATTTTTCATTTCTGAAGCACCAAAATAATATATAATGGATCATAAGATCCATGAAATATAGAAATGTAATTCCTCCTATATCAATATATTTACCATAACCCAAATGATTAGAATAGGTTATCAAATATGGATAAATCTTCATGTTATGAAATAATACATCAATCACCAAAATTAAACAATAAAACAAAATGTTTTACATAGATAATTCCATAAATAAAGAATTTAATATCCAAAATTACCTCAATAGCCTAAGAATTTTTGATTGATTCAACCTCAATGGTGATATCATACCATTAAACATATATATCCAAAAAATACAATATATTTCCTCTCAAATAATCATTTATGTTAAACCTAATGGTTATATGTATATATATATCAACCCAATCAAACATATCTAAAAATATCATTAATAACAAAAGAAATACTAAAAACAAAAATGTTTGACCCTATAATATGCTTCCCATAACCTACATAATTTTTACCCTTCAAATCCTTTAAATAACAAATTTTATACTAACTATGCCATCAAGTAGGCTGGTGGTTGGAATAAAAAACTAGTCAACCTTCAGTTGTGTGTTCAAGCCTAGAATCTATACCGATTGTGATGAGTTATTTATTGGCATAAAGATATTCATTTTTCTAAAAAATTATATTATTCCTATAATGTTTTCAAAAAATTGATGAACATCCTCAACAATTACATTAACCATCAAATCACTGTTTTACCACTAGGGTTTTATATACAACTTATTTTTTATACAAAATTAGATGGTATTAATTGAACATTATTACATTTACATCAATGATCGTATTAATATTATAAACTATGAATAAGTACAAACTTATTCAAAATAAACATAAAATTATTTTCATCAAATAACCTTTTCAAAAAGATATACGCTAAAATTATAGGGTTTTATTCTCAAATATTTATCCCAAAATAACCTTAATCATGTTAACACAAATCACATGATACCTCAAAAGATGTATTTATTACATGAACATATGATCAACCATAGAATTATCTAACAGATACACATTGGGTTTATCCCATATCATTATGGAATATCATATGTTTCTGTGGGTTCAGTTATGTCATTCATCATAATGATTCATAAATAAATTGTGAATTAAGATATGTATATCCCCTAGGAGTGGCAAACTAGGTATACAGTAAGGCCCCATTAATTGTTCACCATAATAACGGTTGTGATATATTTAGCGATAACTTTTCAAGGTTATTACCACTAGATTAATCTATTTTATACTACATACAATTTTAGTATCCAAAAAGGGTTGTATTCCTAAAGCTATATAATCTAATACTTACCAAAATATTAATTATATTATCCTATAAGATGGAATATCTTTCATTTTTTTCATAGGGTTATGTTTTTTAATCATTTTTGTCCTAAACCTAATAGTTATTATTTCTAAAAAACATCCTTTGATACCAAATATAAAAACCATGACCCAATAACCCAATGTTTGTGGTTACATTTTTACATTCCCGCTAGATACAAGAGATCACAATTGGAAGGAGGCTGTTACTTTGGAACAAAAAGAGGACACTCCTATAGATTCTAATATTTCACCCAAGAATGGCTATCTAGTGAACTTAGAAGGACAAAAGTATGTTGAATCTCAGTTGAGAAAGGTTCAAGAAGGTACTTCAAGTGATTCTAATAGGATGTTGGATACTAAGAGCGCCCATTCAGAGCTGGTGGGGCACTAGGTCATAGGCCAGTGTAAGAGAGAGGAGGCCATACAAATCTGTAACGAGTTTGTAGGTTAGGAGGACCTTTCCCAAGAACAATTGAATGTCATTGAAGCTCAAAGAACAGAAGGAGCATAGATGGATGAGGCGCTCCCTAGTCAGGACTTGGGAGATAGCCCCATGACTTCAGGGAAGAGGAACAAAGGGTACAAGGATTATTTGTATCTTCCATATCTAATGGAGACCAGGTCTAGTAAGAAAGGTAAATCCAAAGAGTTGGAAAGTAGGCATGCAACCATTGTTAATATTAAGCGGAGTTCAAAGGTTGACTCCTTGATTTTTCACTAAGAAGAGGAGATGGTGGATGATATTTTTTACATCAATTCCACAGAGGAAGATGTATACAAAATAATGGGTAGGGTGATTCGAGTGGATTTAAATAGGGAGAAGTCTGAATGGGCCGACAAGCAAGACCTTATTCTGATAAGGGGTTTCGATGGAGGGAAGATAAATAAAGAGGAATATGATCAAACATGGTACAAGTTGGCTGATCACTTTGAAGACATCATTCTTGAAAATTCTGATGGCCAGGTTCACACTATCCTCTGGAAATATTTTAGGTAGGAATCCTCTAATAGGATAAAATTTTGTTTTAAAAATATCATGATTTTATATGATGGTTGTCCTCCTGGTTGGACTATGTGGTTTTTCACTTTTCTATAAAGTGTTTTCTAGTAAAAAAATTAATTTTAAGTCATATCTTGGGGAAAGGAAAACAAAATAAGGGTGTGTTGAAATGCTTATTAAGGGTAATATACAACAGAATATATTATGAGTAAAAAATGCATAATCCATATGGAAAAGTATCTGAATGAAAACTTATGTTTTTAATCAATTACCGAATCCTGAAATGAAACTAGGGGTATTATAAATTTTATAAACTCATGGATTATAAAATTTGAATTCTAAATAATGGAAATTAATTATGATGGATTTCGTTATCTCAGTCATCATAAATTGTTTCCATCATAGCATTGTGACATGATTGTTTAAACTTTTATTATGTATACCACAAAATAATAATTAATTAGGATATCCAACAGAATTTTCTCATGAGACCTGTCGGCACATCGATGGGTTATGTAATTCTATTCCCCGACCATCACTATATTTCCATGTCTTTTCTCATATATTTAATGATAAATTTAATTTAAAAGAATATATCTTATCAATAAATATATTTATTGAGTAAATAATAAGTAATATCAATATTTCATGAGTCAATCAAATAACATTCCTGGTGAAAAACATTATATTGAAATGGTATATAGTTTTGGTGATAATAATATCAATGATATAAAGAATATAGATATTAAAGTGAAATTTAATGACATAAAAATTATTACAATAAATTCAACACTTCAATAGAATGTTAGTGACCAAAAAATTAATAAGAGATAACGGATGAACATAAATTCATCATAAAAATAATATTTTTTAAGCCTTTAGATGAATTGAAGAAAAATATAAAAATAATATTTCATTAATGTTTTTTTTAAACATTTATAACATATAGAGTAAGATAAATAGAATAACATGTTTATGGAGGAAGGAAAGTCAATTAACATTGTACGAGTTAAAAAACATTAATTTTTTACTTATGTAATGGAAATTCAAATATGAACATTTTAGAAAACATTAAATATATTCATTTTAAACCTTATAAATAGTAAAATATACTATAACATTTCTACAATAAATATTTTTGGTGAATAAATATTACTTTTAAAAATTAGTTATTTCAAAATATAAACATTGATGAAAAACAGAACTGATCAAAATGAAAAATAGGATCAGATTTTATTTTATAAATTTATTTTCGTGATTAAAAATAAAAAGGGAGAAAAATTTGGAAGAAAACATGAAAAATTCTTAAAGACCCATAGGATAGGAAGATAAACGGGACTGTTACAGAATAGATTATAATATTACTTCAATGAAAAATATTAGCAACACTAGAAAATTATATTTAATAATATATTCATATATATTTGGTATCATTTAAATTGTAACCCCAAGAAAAATTAAATAGGAATTGAATCAATAATTATCATCAAATAATAGATATTATTTTTAAATAAATTAAAGGGGTTGTATATACACCACATATAATTAAATATGCGAATAATGACAAATATGCCTTAATTGAGTGGATATTGAGAGATATCACTTACAATGATCAAAACATTGACGTGAGAGTGAATCAGTGATGTGATTATGCAAATTAAATTTAAGTCCAAATTATATAATTTAAAATAAAAAATAATTTAATGAAAGGTTGTAACAGACATTATATTGTCATAGAAAGAACAATAAATATGTAATATGACCCAATGAAAATAAATTCAGTCATTAAATCCCATTCACTGATCCTATCATTGATGTCTGAATTTAAAAATAAAATTATTATGCATAAATATTTAAATCAAAACCAAAATATTGAAAATAACAAATAAAAAATTCATAATTCATTTCACACATAATCATAGAAAAACACAGTCGATGAAGTAGAAGAATAGTCCAGTTTTTGGAAATTGAGTTAAGAAACACCTTATGCAAATACCCGAACCCAGTATACCTAGAGCCAGTGTCGTTGTACAATTACACTAGCATAACATACAAGTAAATCAAATCCCAAAGGACCAAACAATTTAGTATCCATAGTAAACTAGATACTTACATGAGTCAGGTATTATAAATGAATACAATAGTTAGAACATAATTTTTTCGAGGAGAATAACATTATTTCCTCAAGTGTATCCTTTAATATCAGTATTGGTAAACTTTGGGGAATCCTGGGAAAAGGATATAAAATAAGGGTGAGCCCAAATACTCAGTAAGGGTAAATAAGGAGTAATAAATAATTAATCATTGAGAATTCTCTGTATTGAATGCAATAAAAGAAGAAACATGCCATGTAATCAATAAATTGATAATAAAGTGCATAAAAATATGGAAACGTAAATAACTAAAAACACATAGAATAAAAATATTTGGATAATGAAAACCCAATATGGTATGGTAGAAAATTAAAAGATCCATTTAATCAAAAAAATTAATGAAATGCATCCATAGACTTTTTGTAGTGAAAATATCACTGTTAATTAATACTTAATCAAAATGAAGGTAATGCTTTATTTTTATACATCATGTCTGAGGCACATAAAAACCAATACCATTAAGAACAATCACAATATGGTTTAATAGTAAAGGTATAAATATACATAATTTTCGAAAATTATTTTTCTTATGAGAATCGGTCGATTCATCGATGACATATATAATGTTTGGGTCCCACCCTTCACTGCCTCTCCCAAGCATTCCTCTTATCGAATAAATGATATGCCTTATCAAATATCTATATTGAATAATGGATACAGATTTAGAGATGTGTACCTAGAAAATAAAATAACATTCAATGTGAACACCATATGTAAAAATGATACATGGTTTAGGCAATAAAAATATCCATGATAAATGATATGGATAATTATGTGAAATTAAATGCATAATGATCATAGGAAATTGAATATTTCAACGGGACTACAAAAAACCCGAATCAAGGTAGTGAATTTAAATACTATCCTTGTTTAAATCAATAATAAACCATCTTGATAAATAATTATTATTGTATAGAATATCCCAAGTGGAGTAAATTGAAGGGTTTTTATCATTGATGAATGTAAATTTTATAAAAATATATTTTCAAAACATTCATGGTAAAAATTCCATGTTTTTTTAAAACATTTTGAAAATCATTATATTTTAAAATAACTTTTAAATACATTGTCATTAAAAATTATCCTCTTAAACATGCAAAGTATTCTTTGAAAAAAAAAATTTAGGTAAATTCATACATGTCCTACAGGGTAAAATAACAATAATTTTGCAAGGTAAAAGGATCGAAAATTGACTTATTCCAAAAGTAAAAAAAAGATTCATTTGAAAATGATTCTAAAATTAAAAAAAAGTAATTTTATAAATCCTTTTTGAAATAGTAAATAATATTGAAAACCATTTAAGAAAACTGTGTTTTTAGAAGAAAACAAGTTCTCCCAATATAGAGAGAAATGAAGTCGGTTTTTATTAAGAACACTTTCTAAAACATTTGGAGTACAAAAGAGTTGGAAAATACTAATATTATTTAAAAAATTTCATTAATTACTAGGGGATGGCGCCTGCTAGGGTTTTCTATAGAGATGGTGCTTCCGCACTTCCTTGGATTCAATCGCCTCGACATGCGAACGATGGGAAAGGATCTGGTTCCGAGTGGTACTTCCTCTGCACCGAGTTCCGATTTCAGAAAGCCAGCGGTTTCCTCTTCTGCTTTGCTCGCGTCGGCTGGTGGTGTTGTCTCCTCCGGCGAGCGACGGTCTTCTGGGAAGGATGCGGACCCGAGCAGCTTCAAAAAACTGGAGGCTTCCTCTGCTGATGTCGCATCGGCTGGTGGTGAGAAGGTCTCCTCTTGTGAGACTGTTTTGCTGAGATCGGAGGATGGTGCGGCGAGGGTGGACCGGTTGAATCACGTCGCTACGAAACCTCCGCCCTGAAAATCCCTTAACCAGTGTGCTTGGGATTCTTCGAGGTCCATGGTAAAGGATGTTTTGAAGATTGCCTCTTCCGATGTCAATTTTGGTCAGTTTCAGGAATCTGTGAGGGTTCCTTCTGGTGCTGCATCATGTGGTCAGCGTTCCGTTGTTGATGTGATGAAGGATTCTTTATCGGATCATAAAAAGATTGAGAATTCCTGCTTTAGAAGGATTCTCCGAAAGGGATCTTTGGCTCACGTTGAGGCGAACCCCGGTGTGATTGCTGAAAGGTTGGCATTGGGTGAGAACTCATTGATTTCTCGCATTGTTCTTCCTAAAGGTGCGCAACCCTGGAAATGTGAAGATTTATTCCGTAGAATTTCGATGTTGTGGGGCTTTGCTAGCTGGAAATGTGTCTCACTTGGGCGGGGATTCTTTCACTGTTTGTTTCCATCGGCGGATCTCAAGATTAGGGCATGGAGTTCTGGTTCCATGTTTCTAAAACTGGGATGGCTTCATCTGCACAAATGGTCACTTGACTTTAATGTCTCGAATGAAAAAAATGTCTTCGCTCAGGTATGGGTGCGTCTTCATGGTCTTAATTGGGTTCTTTGGCATCCAGAGATCCTGCATGATATTGGAACGGCAATTGGAACTCCCATCCGCCTTGATAAGGAAACAACTGATGTCAGATTTGGGCACTTCGCTAGAATGCTGGTGGAGGTCGATCTCAGATCCACTCTCATTGATACGGTAACTCTTTCTATTCTGTCTGATCAAATTCTAATTGATGTTGAATATGAAAAGAAACCTCTTTTCTGCACTAAATACATGACTGTGGGGCACTCTTTGGAGTTGTGTCGTGAAAACAACTCTTGTAAGGGGTGTGGGATGCGAGGACACCCCTCCAATCTCTGTCAAAAAAGGATAATTTGAAGGAATCGTCCTCTCCAAAGAATGTCATCAAGAACAGCGACCCTCCTATGAAGGCAGCCCCTGATGTGCCGACTCCTTCAAAGGGAAAAGAGTTGATTGTTGATTCTACTCCGACAAGATCTTATAGCGGCCCTTCTAGAGATCATGAGGTTATCACTTCTGATAATTTGAGTCCTGTGTCAGCATTGGTGGTGAATGATTCTTCACAGCTGAACATTTAGAAGCTGGCTAAAGAGGTTCCTCTAGTTGAGGACATCCCCATGCGGACTCCAGAACGGGTGATCCCTGATTCTCACCAGGTTGATGTCTCTAATCAGGGTGATGTGCAACTACATGTTGATTATCATCATGAAATCCAGAAGCAATTTCAGATATCTGAGTTACCTGAGAAATGGGGGAACATTTCTGAAGATGAACAGGGGAGGGTGCGTACCCCGATCAGGGTCTCGGGCAATGGTGGTCATGCCTCTTATAAGGATGCAATATTGAGTGGCAAGACAAATACTACTGAAAGTGAGGGTCCTCCCCTTAAAAGGAGCCAACGTAAGGATTTTTCTAATGTACCTAGAACTGTGTCTACCAGATCGTCGTCTAAGGTGTCAAGGAAAGTGGATTTGGATATCTTGAAAATCCTCAATAGGGACAAGTCTCAATCTGAGTGGGAGACTGCTGGTGATTCTGATTATGGAAATGACATGTCTTTTTATGATCTCTAGACTTGCTCTTGGTGGATAAGGGCATGTCCATTGTTTGAACCCATCTGCCGCTCTGTTGTACTTTTTCTTTCTCTTAATAAATGGTCAGAAGCTTTGCCTTTTAAAAAAAACTAAGAGGTAATATGACTCAATGAAAAGAAATTGGGTAATGAAATTATTTACCACTTGGTAATCTTATGTTAAAATCACCTTAGATTAAATATTTAAATTTGAAACTCAAAATATGATGAATAATGAATCATTCATGATTTTAAATACAATAGGTTTAGTATATTCACTACAAAGAAGAAAGAAGTGGTGAAAATGGTGTATGCCTCGCAAAATGAAAAGTTAGACAAGAATCTATTACCTTGTGTTTCCTTTTAGGTGAACGTACTTTAACCTATTTTATAATGGTTTTAATCACATCACTAACTTATAAAATAACCACTCACATATTTATAATATCACATATACTCTTCTTATAATAACGTATTACCCATTTTCTAACAATATTTTATTATTTATCACTATTTTGGGTGTTAATTGGATAGTTTTTCAAGTCTGTTTTGAATTATTATTTTTTCCTACTAATTAGATTATGTTTTCATAATATATAGAATGTAAAAAATGATTTATATATAATATATATTAATTATTTATATATTTATTTTAAATTATTCATAATGTTTTGAGATAGGAAATGAAATGAATCGTTCATAGAGATGGTAGTTCGTACGTACACATGAATTCGACTTCAATTTCAATAACATAATTGAAATAATTAAAATAAAATGATATAATATTATATGTAACTTATAAATAAATTATCTTATTTATGTGATATATGTTAATTAGTTTTACTAATATTTTCTTTTATGCATTCCATTATAGCATTAATGAATAACACCGCTTTGAGGAGGTGGTAGTCCACACGTCCACAAACTATGTTATCGTATTTACAAAAAATAGAAATCATGAATGTATGATTCATATAAAAATTATAGAAAAATAAATACATAATAAAAATATTATACATAATATATAAATAATTTATATAATGTCTCCTAATTTTCCATGTATTATTTTTAAATAGTATATGGAATTATTTCGAGACCAAGAGTGGAGACAGAACGTCATTCCAAGGCCTATTGATCCTGGACTGGTGGACTTAACTTTTTTTAAGTTAACTGAGTTGGCGTGTTTGTGTGGTTGTGGAAGTTTCCAAATGGATGCCTGAATTAGAAATCTGAGGGCACCGTTGCATCCAGGATGATGACTTTACCTAAGAACGGGCCGAACCTTGATCGGTGATGGTTGAGGGAAAAATTTAATTTTTAGACATTTTTAGTAAAATAAAATAATTTGAAAAGTAAATTTTATTTTATTTTCAAATTTTTGCTGCATCGCAATGACGGGGCACATGTTTCAATAATTAATGAAACAATATAATGACTATGAAACAGAAACGTTGACTCCTTAATGTCGCAACGTAATGGAATGCTGAGACGCATTCCCTCTTTTTAATGGGTTAATCAAATATTGGTCATTGGTGGAAAATCGAGACAAACTCTGGAGAATTCATGGAGATTTGGAGGGAACTCTCGATAATTAATGATGATGAATAAAAATTTTATTCACTACACCAATGGAGTTGAGGGATCTTGGTGATGATAGTGGAAAAATCCCTTCATCAACGATCGATACCTTCTCGAGGTAGGGGATATGTATTAAATTTTTTCTTCCCCATTATTTTAATTAAATGAGGAACGTGAATCAGCCCACAAACTGGTTGACCCAGGTATCATCGTTCTTACGGGAGGGATTTTCATTATTGGGTTCGTTCATGGGGATTCTTTTGTCGTGTTTTGGATTTTTAAAATTTTCCCCATTTAGACATTATAACGAGAGCGGATTAACGTTGTGATGAACAATGGAAAAGGTTCATTCCTCCTTTTTTGTTTTTTCTTCTTCCTCCATGTTCCCCGAGTTCTTCACGTTCTTTATGGGAATATGAATAAGGAGTCGTTGCTCTCCCATTTCTTATAACAATGATCCAAAAACGGAGAACCGACATCGTGATGACCTAGTGGAGGTGCGACGACGATAGCGATGGACGAATCTACATGGTTAGGGAGTTCTTTTTATTTGATCGTTATTCATACAGATGAATCAGAACATGATTTCAGGGCCGATCGGAGGCCCGAAACCAACATAATTGACTTTGCAGAGTGGTGGAGACCTCAAACTTGTTGTTTTGTGATGATCTAGCAGCTGGATCAAGGATCGGAAGACACCAGAGGTGAGTAGAGAAAGAACGTCATTTCTGGAATTTTTCGGAACACACGGCGTGTATCCTGAAGAACATGCTTCGTGGGACCAGCTCAGTAGCGCTTAGGGTTCCATGGTGCATGAAGTGATGAGATGACATGTTCTCCAATGAACGAAGCATGTGGGTCATTACACCTTACTCCATGTATATCTCCGGCATTACACGAACGCGGGGTGGAGTACATGACCATGTACTCCACCACACGAACAGACCAGGCTGGCGGCACAGGTTACCCTATGTACCTATTACATGGGATGGAACACACGGGTTGAATCTGTTTATGGGCACATGGCTACATACACAGAGGTAACCTCGGTTACTCGTACATGGTGTGTGGTCCTTCCTACTCTCAATGTAATTACCTTTCTACACTGCATGTTCCCTATAACCCGGGCCATTAAACGTGGGCAGTACCCAGAGTAGCGAGAGATGGCATGTGACCCCTTCTACATGTCGTTTATATCCTAGAACATGTCTTGATCCACTTATCCACTAGTCCTTGGACATGTTTCATTTGCTTTATTTCCCCTTTTTATCATTCCCCTAAAGGTCAAGTTTCATTTCCATACACCGGAATATGATCCATTTAGTAGGATATTTCAAGATTCAGTCAGGTATCCCTCCGAGAGGCCAAGAGCGAGATCCTCTATCCATTATTGACCCTAGGTAGATTCAGGTATCAACGTGACTAATACTACATTACGTTGATCCTATAATTTTCAGGTGAATCATGATGAGTCCTGGTATCATCCAAGGCCACGATAGGGATCCTGATATATGTATTGTGATCTTTCCCCACTCAGGAGTATGTTCCCTTATAATAAGTACATCTATCTCTCATGAATTTTCCTAATGAATTGTAATTTTTGGACATACATCATCAGAGCTACAAAACTTGTTGAGTGAGTTCTCCCAACCAAGTGCTTCATGGAACCTTCAAACTGAACACCTAGCGTGGGTATGGGGTCGTGTGATTTGTCTCTAGACAACGGGTATGGGATTTGAGTATATATGGATGTGTTCCTCTTATTATATGTTCAGTAGACAAATATTGTATAGAGGTGATTGTACCTTTACGTTGCATATTATTTTTTTGTTTTTTGGGTCCTTTACTCGGTATTGTTATACTCACCCCTATATGGGAATTTCCCACACATGTTGTGTCTTGTTTAGACAAGAAGCCTCTTAACAGAGTGTAGGGCGGACCCAGACATGACTGAGCATTCTGAGTTCCCTACAGGCTTGGGTATTCCTTCAGCTACAATTATCAGTCCCAAAACCACCTTGTTCTTATAGTTTGGACTTTATAGTTTTCATAATCCTGTTTTTGTTGGGCTTGTATTCTGGCCCAGTTTTTCCTCTATTTTACTTTTTTGGTGCGGTTTATTTGTATGCATGAATTTTTTTCAATAGTTTATTTTTACATTTCAGCATTTGTGGGATTGGAGATGTGTGCGTGTGTACTGGTACATAGGAAATGTCTCCCATGTTAGTGATATTCCTACTTGGTGCTAGTCACTAGCCCCTGGCCTATCGGAGGTGGGCTTGGGGAGTCACGGAACGGGCCCCACTGGGACATGTTGTGATAGAGTGGTATCAGAGGTGGTCGGTTATAGCTTAAGAACAAGTGTCTATGATATTTGGTTTAGGGAAATAGTGGTATGTTTTTTGATCTAGTATTTCTGGCCAGAGGCTCCAATGTTGGTGTGGGCGGGCGATGTATCCATACACTAGGACTCGGATAAACTTGTTTTCAACTCGGTATATGAAAAAACTAGTTACGGGGAAGTACAATAATGGTACATGCATTATATAGTAATGGGTTGTGTTTTCCATGTTCTTTGTGTCAGCTATCGAGATATACTCGTTGACCATGTTATATCTTTTTTCCTTACCGAATGCATTTGTGATGCATACCCACTAGGATTCATCAACGTGATCACGAGGATGACCCCCTCAGTGATAGGGCTTCCATATAGGGACCAATCCCCCATGCGCTACCTCCAGGTGGTGCACCTGCTATACCACCACCAGTTGATTAGATAGTGGTACCTACAGAACCGATAGATGAGGGGCACAGGATAAGCGTGCTCCATGTGTTCCAAAGATAGAGACCCCCCAGGTTCTGAGGCGAGCCTGACCATCAGGCGGCTAAGGACTGGCTTGAGGCAGTGACCAGAGTGTTATGTCTAGTAAGGAAACCAGCATGCCAGATGGTGATCCTAGGAGTGAGCCTTCTGCAGGGTTCAGTGGGATGATGGTGGATTCTAACCATACAAACTCGCGACAATTATACACTTTCATGGATGAAGTTTTAAAGACTCTTTTGGGATGAGTTCTCTCTAGTTACGCTGAGATACGTGTGTATCCAATAGTTTCTTCAGCTGTAGTAGGGATGTATGATAGTGGATGACTATTCCACAAGTTTCACCAACCTCTCCTGGTACTCGGTGGATATGATAAGGTATAGGTACTTCGGATCTTAGACATTCGTGTGAGGTCTACGAAGGTACATCTGAGCTAGTGTTGTCCCTCTATTCATTTAGACTCATAATAGAGTGCTTGACGGGCCTTGGTGATTGAGAGCTTATTGGTGGATCAGAGACAACCAATGGAAGTCAGTAGATGGCAGAGTTAGGTAGTGGAGCAGACAGACCCACCTGGCGGCGGACGTGGCAGAGGAGCAGGGAGAGCTGCAAGTGGGGGAAGGTGCTTCTATTACTTCCACCACTACCCCCAAGAGGTCCGCACTAGGCTCAATGGGCTGGGGGATAGGGGCAGGTACAACTTCATGTGGTTGAGGCGTATGACCCAAGGACTCCATGTATGATCCGAGGTACAATCTGTGTCCTCTCTACCTTCATTTTCACACTTATAGACAAAGGTTCCTATCATTCCTTCCTTGTCATGTGTCTTTTGAAAAACCTTGAGATTATGGTAGAGCTATTGACTCAACACTTACCCTTGGATACACCTACATGAGGGGGCTTTATGATCACGCTTCTTTGCAGACAGTGTGATCTTACCCTTGGAGGATAGAGTTTTGGTTGGAAACTTTTGGTGGCAGTGTTGAGACCTTACGACATCACTATTTGTATGGATTCATTATCTTTTGCCCATTCCTAGATTGAATTGTTTAAGAGAATAATGTGGTGTGTCTGTAGCGATGGGACGAGGTTTTCCATTGCTAGCGAAAAGGAGACCTAGGCCGCACATGATGGGATCATGCATAAAACGGTGCAGCACATCACTCATGAGTTCTCTATCCTTACCCTAGGAATAGTTGATTTTCTGAGCTTATAGTTCCCAGTAGTTGTGGCAGAGTATGAGGACATATTTCCTGAAGAATATCCAACACTACCTCCCTAACAGGAGATCAATGTTTTCATCAACTTACACCCTGGGATGACACCGATATCCTCACTAGTATATCGGATGGCTCATACAGAGCTTTGCGAGCTGAGGGTGCAGTTGGATGATTTTCAGGGTAAGGTATTTGTAAGACCCACGGTTTCACCCTGGGTTGCCCCAATTTTATTTTCCAAGAACACGGAGGAGAGTTTGAGGTTGTCCATGGATTACTGGTTTCTGAACTAGGTGATAGTGAAGTACAAGTATCCACTTATGAGGATTGATGACAACTTCAATCAGCTAAGAGTGGCACAATAGTTCTCAAAGGTTGACCTTTGATCGGGTTACCACCAATTACGAGTACACAATGAGGATATACCCAAGACAACTTTCAAATGCTGCTACAGTCACTATGTGTACTTCGTGATGCCTTTAGGTGTGGTGAACACCCCCACAGTGTTCATGGGAATTATGAACCAGATCTTCCAGCCGTATTTAGACAGGTTTATAGCAGTCTTCATCGACCACAACCTTGTGTACTCATATTCAAAGGAGGAGCATGTGAGGCATCTGAATATGGTTCTATACGTACTCCAAGGGAACTGTATTTATAGGAAGCTTTCATAGTGCCATTTTTGGATTTAGGAGGTCCATTTTCTAGGACATGTCATCTCAGTAGATGGATTAGTTGTGAAACCATCCAGGGTGGAGGCAGTGTATGCATGGGAGACACCTTAGAGCATGATGGAGGTGCAGAGATTCCTTGGGTTGGATGGATATTACTATAGATTCTTTCCAAATTCCTCCTGGATATCAGCATCGATGATAGCCTTGACTAGGAAGGGGAAACCCTTCATGTGGATGAAGAAGTGCCATCTGGATTTCGAGTTGTTGAGATAGGGTTTGATGAGCACACCAATATTGAGATTTCTAGAAGAGGGTGTTGACTACGTAGTTTTCTACGACGCATCTGGGACCGGGGTCGGTTGTTTCCTTATGCAGAGATAGATTGTGATTGCTTATGGTTTATACCGGATTAGGCCACGTGAGTCGAACTATACAACCCATGATCTCAAGTTGGAAGCAGTAATCTTCACATTAATTATGTGGAAACACTACCTTATGGGTGACCATTTTATCATCTACTCTGACCACAAGAGCCTTAAATACATCTTCTCGCAGAAGGTTCTGAATCTGAGGTAGAGGTGATTTCTACAGTTATTACCAGATTATAACATTGAGATTATCTATACTCATGGGAAGTGGAACATTGTGGAAGATTCTCTCAGCATGAGATCGGGTTTGAAGCAGCTAAACGATGAGACGAATCAGTTGGCCTCATTACAGTTATCCTTTATGGATAGATAGGATGTGTCTTACCTTCAGTCAATGGTTTTCACCCCTCTACTCTTATAGTGAGGTAGGGAGGAACTTCTAGGGTATGTCAACTACAAGTCCTTACATGATTTTTTATCAATAGGGCATGCTCCTGATGGATATTCACAACGTGAGGAGCACATATTCCTTTTTAGAGTGCATGTTGTTGTGATAGTGGCATTGCGTGAGGATGCCTTGAGGGATTTTCATACATCCCCCTTGGTGGTATTACCTAGCCTGTCAATGATGTACCAGGATCTCTAACAGTAGTTCTTGTGGTCTGGTATGAATAAGGTAGTATGAGAGTTTGTTTCTCAATGCCTTACATGCCTACAAGTGAAAGATGAGCACTAGGTTCCAGTGGGGTTGGCCCACAACCTAGTGGTACCTGCCTAGAAGTGTGATATGATATAAATGGACTTAATGATGGGATTAACATGAATATCTATGGGACAAGATTCCATATGGGTGATCGTTGAATGACTCACCAAGTCGGACCACATCCTAGATATCAGGGAGAAGAGTTCCGTAGAGAGCTTGGGACACCTCTATGTGCAAGAGATAGTTTGGCATCATGGGGTCCCTTTAACTCTATTCTTAGATCATGATGCTCATTTCACATCCTGGTTGAGGAAGGGACTATTGGGGACATTTGGGACTCAGCTACGTTTGAGCAAGATGTTCCATCCCCAGACCGATGGTCAGACGGAGAAGCCCATTCCTGTTCTGGAGGATATGTTACGGGCCTGTATCTTGGAATTTTTTCATGGTTGGTAAGATGACATACCACTGGTGGAGTTTTCATATAATAAAAACTACCACTCCACCATTGGCATGACACTGTTTGGGGCCTTTTATGGGTGACCCTTCTAGTCCCAGCTTTGCTGAACCGACCCTAGAGATTCAGCACTCATGGGTCCAATGTTGGTGGGAGCTACCACTGATAAGGTGTAGATAATCTAGGAGCAGATGAAGAATACTAAAATATGGCATAAGTCTAATGCATAGAGGCAAGAGAGACCTCTAGAGTTCAATGATGGAGATCAAGTATTCCTTCAGGTCTCAAATCATTGAGGGTTGCAGAGATTTGTCCGCAGTGGAAATTTTTCCCCAAGGTTCATCAGACCATTCCAGATACTGTGAATAGTTGGAAAGGTGGAATACCACTTAGCTCTATCGCCGTAGTTTCACTGGGCGCATGATGTCTACCATGTGTCATAGTTGAAGATGTATATTCATGACCCATCACACATCATTGACTGGGGAGATATGGTCATTGAGGATGGAGCAACAATTGATAAGTACCCAGTAGAGATCTAGGATCAGAGGAAGGGGATCCTTATTGGGAGATCGATTCCCTTAGTGTTTTTCTGGTGGCAGCACGAGAAATTCCAAAGAGCACATGGAAGTGGGAGGCTCAGATCTGTTCCTAGTACCCACATCTTTTTTAGTATCCCTTGTTTTGGCTTTTCGGGGAAGCAAATCCCCAAGGTGGGGAGAATGTAATGTCTCATAATTATCCATCTATTATTTTTAAACATTATGTGGAATTATTTTGAGACAAAGAGCGGAGACAGAACTTCATTCTGTGGCCCGGTGAGACCGGAATGGTGGTCTGAACTTCTTTTTATGTTAACTGAGTTGGCGTGTGTGCGTGGTTGTGGCAGTTTCTAAACGGATTCCTGGATTAGAAATCTGAGGGAACTATGGCATCTGGAATGATGATTTTACCTAAGAATGGGTCTAACCTTGACCAGCTCGGGTCGATGGAAAAAAGTTAATTTTGGGACATTATTAGGCAAATAATGAAAAATAAAATATTTTGAAATGTTTAATTTATTATATTTGCATATTTTCACTATCGTACAACGATGAGGATTTTTAATCAATAATTATTGACATCGAATAATGACTCTAAAAAATAATGTTTACTTATTAATGATGCAACATAATGTAACATTGAAATGTGTTCCATCCATTAATGGGGTTAATCGAATGTTGGTCATTGGAGGAAAATTCAGAGAAACATGGTGAATTATTGGATATTTGGTGAGAACTCTCAACAACAAATGACGATGAATCAAACGTTCAGATCAATGTGCCAACTAAGTTTAAGGATCTCGATGATGAAGGTACCATAAACCATTCATCAGTGATTGATCCCTTTTCGAGGTAGGGCTTGTTTCTTAAATTGTTTGTTCCCTATGCTTTTAATTAAACAATGAACGAGAATAAACCCACCAACTAGTTGACCAACACATCTTTGTTCTTTCAGGAGGTATTTTCTTTATTGGGTTCCTTCCTGGGGATTCTTTTGTCATGTTTGAATGTTTTTAAATTTCCCTGTTTAAACCGTCTAACGGTAGTTGATTTAGATCGTGATGAACGATGGTGGAGGTTCATTCCTCATTTGATGTTTTTTCTTCCTCCTTCTTCACCCCGTTCTTCATGAGGATATGAATGAGGAATCGTTGCACACCCATTTCTAGGTGCAACAATCCCTAAACGGAGATCTGACATCATGATGACCCATCAGAGGTGTGACAATGAAAACAGCGGATGAATCAACATGGTTCAAGATTTATCGTTCTTCGAGGGTTCTTCATGTGCATGAATCAAAACATGTTTTTGGGTCCGATCAGAGGACCGAAACTGACGAAATTAGCTTTGCAGTGTTGGGGAGACATCAACCTTGTAGTTTCGCGCTAATTGGGTAGAAAGATAGAATATTGGAAGAACACGAGAGGCGAATAGAGGAAGAATGGAGTTTTTTTTAAATTTTTGAAACATACGGCATGTATCCCGAAGAACATGCCGTTTGGGACCTACTTAGTGGTGTCTAGGGTTATGTGGTGCATGAAGTGATGACACGTATTGTTCTCCAATAAAATAGGTGTGTTAGTCCTTAGATGGGGCTCAATTTGTATCTCGGTCGATACACATACATGAGGTGGAGTTCACGGACCTGTACTCCACCACATTACGAGACCAAGTTGGCTACATGGGTTACCCCATGTACCAGTTACATGGGATGGTACACGCGGGCTGATTCTGTGCACGAGCACATGATTGCATACTCGGAGGGATCCCTAGTTACTCATACATGGCGTGTGGTCCGTCCTACACGTCATGTACCTACCTTTCTACATGACATGTTCCCTCTGACTCATGTCATTACACATGGGTATTACCCAGAGTCACAAGACACGACGTTTGACCCCTTCTACATGTCGTGTATATCCTGGAACATTGATTGATAATCTTTACACCATTCCTTTGACAAGTTTCATTTTGTTTAGTTCCCATTTTCTCATTCCCCTGAATGTTAGGTATCGTTTCCATCCACTAGAATATGATCCCTTTAGTAGGACAGTCTGAGATAGAGTCAGGTATCCCTCCGAGATCCCTAGAGCGAAACCCTCTATCCATTATTGACACTAGGTTGAGATAGGTATCGACGTGACTAATCCTACATGACGATGATCCTTTACTTAGTAGGTGGATCTAGATGAGTCGCAGTATCCACCAATCCTCTGGTAGGGATCTTCATCTATGTATTGTGATATTTCCCCGCTCAAGAGTGTGTTCTCCCAAAATGTGTGTATCTATCTATCATGGATTTTCCCAAAAAAAGGTACATCTCGATTGAACGTCATCATAATAATTAGGCTCACAAAGTGAGTTCTCCCCAAAAAGTGCTCTGTGGAACCATCGATCTGAATCTGTATCATGGGTATGGGGTCGTGTGATTTGTCTCTAGATTACGGGTCTAGGTTTCGAGTATGTCTATATGTGTTTCTATTATTATATGTTCAGTAGACATATACTATGTAGATCTGATTTTACCTTTACTTTGTGTATTTATTTTTTGTTTTTGGGGTCCTATACCAAGTATTGTTATACTCAGCCCTGCATGGGATTTGGCCGCATGTTTCATGTCTTGTTCAGATGAACGACCTTTTGATGGAGTCCTACAAATACCAGGAACAGACTGAGAATTTTGAGTTCCCTATAGGTTTGGGTGTTCCTATAGCTACGAGAAGTAGTCCCAGTACCTCCTTTTTCTTACAAGTTATACTTTGTAGTTTTCAGACTCTTGTTTTTGGTGGGCTTGTATTCTAGCCCAATTTTACATCTGTTGTACTCTATTGGTAGAGTTTAGTTATATGCATGCATTTTTACCTTAGTGTATTTTTTTTATTCATCATTTTTGGGATTGGGGATGTGTGTGTGTGTACAGGTACTTAGGAAATGCCTCCCATGTTAGGGATATGCCTACTCGGTGCTAGTCCCCAACCCCTGGCCTATTGGAGGCGGGATTGGGGATTAGTGGAATGAGACCCAATTGGACGGGTTGTGAAAGTTTTCCCATCTTAATTTCATCATGAGAGGTGGTAAATGAAGAACTAACAATCATCGTTTTGCGAGGCGGTATTCCATCGTACACATGAATGGTATGTTTATTACCTATTATATGTAAGTGTGTATATTCTTTGGTAAGACCCTTATAAGAATGAAATATCAGTATGTTTAGGATACTAGGGTTATTATATATTAATTTAATAACAATAATTTAGGTGGTGGAAGAATGAACATAAAACAAGGAGTTTGAGGAAGGATGTTACCTCTTCTTTGCGTAACACATTTTGGTTTTCACGAAAGGGGTTACTTTTATGGGTTTGATCCCAAGGTTAGGAATCTAGAATGAGTTTACTAATGTTTGGAGCTTATTTTTTCATATTTTGGGTTACCTAAATAGATTTAGTGGTTTGAATAATTTCGATGGGTGAGACCCTTTTTAGAGTGGAAGAGGTGTAGAGTTCTTGTAAATTTTTTAAAAGGGAATTCATCTCGAATTTTAACATTTCATGTGCACCAATAATGGTGAAAACATGATAACATTTTGGATAGGGTCAATATATTTCTATCCAATGTATTTTGGAAATGTTTCTAGGTCATTTGGGCCCTTATTTTATGTTTTAGTCCATTATTGATCATATTTTTCTCCTAATCATTATAATTAATTTTAATTAATTTCACTAATAATTTTAGTAAAAAACTGTGTATAAATTATTAGAAAATATGTATTATAAGGAAAAATAATTTTTAATCTATTTTCCAAATTCTAATCACAGAACTATCAGGAAAAAAATTAAATTTAATCCCACAGATGGGATGATAAAGCAGGTTTTTAAAGTAAAAATGATCAAATATTTGGAATGCTTTTATATACAATTTCCATTGGAAATTTATTTCAATTACATAAATTGGATTATTTTATGTATTATGTATATTAATAATCATTAAAACCAATCTAAAATATAATTTATCCATATAAATAGATTATTTGAAAAATATGTTTTGAATTAAAATTCAATATTTATCATTATTCATCAAAAAATGAAAATCCACAGAAAAATGACAAAAATTCACCGCAATCAAATTTTGATATCCATATTTTGAAAATAAATTTAATTTTTACATATAATATTTTTAAAATGTCCAGATATAGGATTTAAAATTTTTTATCCATTAAAAGGTGGTAAAAGGTCCCTTATGAAAATATTGGTTTTAGGTATAAAATTGGGCTTGTTCCTATATTATGGTTATCAAAACTATCGGATGAATATAAAAAATTATTTCATTGAATAAATAATATATATATTTCCTGAATATAATTAACTAATATTAATTATTTTAATTTATTGTGATAAAATACATTTGTAAACATAAAATAAAAAAAATTATTTAAATTTAATTGGTTATTTTTTTCTGATTAATTGTTTATCGATGAATTCATATTATTATTTTATAGAAAATATCTTTTCCATATGTTACATAAGATATTTATAACCACAAATTTAACTTGTAGGTTATGTCTTAAGGTATTAAATAATAAAATTTTAATAATATATTATTGTTCTTTAAAACATGGTCTTGTGTATAACACAAGCTATAAAATAAACTCATTGTTTCATGTGATTAATTCTAACTCCTTATTTATTGAATTTCATGATATATCATAGATTAAAGTTATATAAAATATGAAATATATTTTAATGTTTTGAGATATTATATTCCCTTATTCACTTGGTGTTTCTAATCGTACACACTATCGAATAAAATGTTCTTACATTAGAAATTAAGGGCACTACATTCTCTCCACCTTAATTAAATTATGAACCCAAAATTTAAACTTGAGCTTTGTAATAGATTGTCAGATATTTCTTATATTGAAAAACCACATTGTGTAAAGGGTTTATAAAATATCCTCTATAAAATAGAGAATGGTAAGTACAAAGGTCACATGGACTAACACATAACTAGTTCTATGAATATGGGAACATTAGTAGATAGTATATATTTGTACATAGGAAAAAAATTTTGTATTTATTTTGATTTATTGAGGTCATCAATCATAAAGTAGTGAATGATTAATAGAAATTTCGTGGCCTCAAATCCATAAATCTTTTTTTATTTAAAAAAATATCAATTCAACAAAAATTAAGATATTAAGACATTATTTTTTTAATGATCCTTTTTCTAATGTTGAGAAATTCATTTATTGGACAATAATATAAGGAGATATACTTACATGATTTTTTTTCTTTTTCATGAGTGTATTTCTTATTTCATTTGTTCTTTGATGAAATTATAATTCATCCCTTATTCTATGAAATGGATATAAAAAAATTAACATTGATGTGTAAATAACTAAAATACAATTTTAATGGGTCGTAATACCCATAAAAAAGTCATTATATTTGTCTCTAACTATACTTCATAGCCAAAATCAATAATAAATATATATCTAAACCTAAATAGATAAACTACTATTTTATCATTAATATTTATTAATTTAATTATTTAATTAAAAACAATGGAATATAAACAATGGAATCCCATATGTTAGTGGTTGTTTTGATACCCTTATCATCCTTTATTCAGGTATTTAAATCTGGAATCCTTGGAGAACATGATGGGTTATCACCCATCATACATGTTTTATTTTTTAAAACACTTATTAAAATAATTTCTAAAATAAATTGGATGGACATACATTATATTAAATATCCCTTTAACTATGGTTTTCTATACATCCACAATAAATAAATATTGTATCCATTTTTTTCAAGATAGTTCTTTCCTTGGTCTAAGGTTTAATATAGGTCATTCATTGTCATTATCTATTTAAATACATCATTATGGTTTGTAAAAAAATTAATTATACTAAGAATATCCCCCAGTGTTGTCAAAATAGGTGTTAAGTAAGACCCATTATCATGTACCACATTATTCTTGAGAGAGGCCCAATATACATTTTTCGATTTGTTACCCCTAGGTACATTTCTTCCAGAACCATTTCCACTTGTAGTATCTATACAGGGTTGTATTTCTTGGAAGACCCTCATAATATCAATAATACCAAAATTCTTGGATTTTTTATATACATATCCTTATATTATAAATTATATATTTGATCTATTGTATATTTTTCCCTAAATCTAGTTCCCAATTTTTCTACTAAACTTGATCTAACACCTACTTTAGTGACCCAACCCTATCATGCTCGGATCCCATGTCAAGCTACAACTAAATTTGCATAACATACAAATAAATCAAATCCCAAAGGACATTAATGATTAATAGTCTTGGTGTCCATGATATATACATGACCCTTTTATTCCAAATGTATAAACTAATTAAAACATAATTTTTTCAAGGAAAATAACTTTATTTGATCTAGAATATCCTTGAATTTCATACTTATTATACTTTGAGTAATCCTAGGGAAATAAAATAAAATAAAGGTCAGTTTAAATTCTCAGTAAGTGTACGTACAATGAGAGAAATAATGAATCAATATGAATAGTCAATATGGAAAGGTAATAACCGAATGAACATTACATGTAATCAATGAACTGATAAGGAAGTGAATAAACAATATGGAAATATAAATAACTGAAAACACATTCAATTTAAATAACTAGATAAGAAAAAAAATTGTATATAAATGTATAAAAATGAAATAATATTATATTTGATCAATAAATTGAGAATGAAATGCATTTTATACTTTTACATAGTGAGAATATAAGGTATAATTAGTACTAAATCAAAATGAGGGAAATTATTACTTTTTTGGATGCCATGTTTTAGGAACATGAAAACCTATACCATTAAGACCCTTCACAAGGCTATTTAAAACTATACGTAGAAACCTGTTTGGTTTTAAAAAATTATTTTTATTATGATAATCTATTGATGCATTGAGGGGATATATAAATTCTAGGCCCATCCCCTCACTACCACTTGAAAGGATTATTGATGATGAATATAAAATATTCCTTATCAAATATCCATATTAAATAAAGGATATATATTTATGAATGTTTCTACAGAAAATAAAATAACTATCAAAGTAATCTCCATAAGTAGAAAATGAAATATGGTTTATTAAATAAACCTAACTGTGATAAATGATATGGATAATAAGGGGAAGATCAATGTCTAATGATTATATTAAATTGGATATTTTAAGGGAACTACAATAAAATGAATGAAGGAAGTGAATTTAAATATTATCCATGGAAAAATAAATCATAAAACATCACGAAAAATAATAATTATGGTACAAAACAACAAAGGTGGAGTAAAATAATGTGTTTTGGTCATTGATGAATGATAATATTTTTAAAAGATCTTCTAAAAAAATAGTTAAACATATCATCTTTATTTTGAAAAAATATTTTAAATTAAAATTCCATTAAAATAAAATTTCAAAACCCTTTTATTAAAAAATGAAATTTTTAAACATTCAAAAGAATATTTGATGAAATGTTGTTGGAAAAATCTGTACATTACATACAAGGTAAAATATCATTCCTTTTTCAAGGTAAATGATTAGAAAAGTCCCTTGTTCAGAAATAGACATGAAGATTCCTTTGAAAATATTTATAAAAGAAAATAGGGTAAAATTTTATTTAATAAATCATTTTTTAATGGGTAAAATTATATTTAAAAAACTTTTTATAAAATGGGTTTTTAAAGGAAACAACATCTCTGAAATAAGAGACTAACGAAGCCGTGTATTCTTATAAACAATTTATAAAACATTTTGAGTACTAAGGAGTTTGAAAATGGTACTATTATATGAAAAAGTTAATTAATAACCATAGTAGAAGAAAATTAAATTGTTTGTGACAAAATTATCAAATTATTTCCCCAAATGGAAACTCAAGTGAAAAATTCGGAATAAAATGATATTATGAAGTAAAAACATGAAAATATGATAATATTTATTGGAGAATAAATAAATGAATATATTATGATTTTAAAATTTAAATCGATTTTAAAAACTGGAAATAAAAAAATGATATTAAAAAGCAATTTCACCCATAATCATAGAAAATTAACGACAATGAGGAGGTAATACAACCCAAAGAAACGAAATTGGCTTATGAAATTAATGACCACTTGGTAATTCTATGTTCAAATCCCCTTTGATGAAATAATTAAAATTGAAAATCAAAATTAAATTAATAATTATTTATTCATGATATTGAATACAACAGGGTCATTATATTCACCACTAGTAAGAAATAAATGGTGAAAATTTTGTATACCTCTCATAATGAAAAGTGAGACAATAATCCATTACATTGCATTTCATTTTAGGTGAAAGAACCTTAACCTCCCAAGTAATGGTTTTAAGAAAATAAAAATCTTATAAATTAACCATACAAAAATTTATAATATTATATATAACATTATTATAATATCTTATTAGCCATTTGTTTACAATTTATCAGCATTTTAACTATTTTAGGCTTTAATTGCCTGGTATTTCGAGTATGGTTTGACTTTTTATATTTATTCTTCTTAATTAAATCATGGTTTCGTCATCTCTATAATGTAAAACATGTTTTAAATATCATATCTTTTAATTATATATATGTATTTTAAAAAATCCATTATTTTTTATTGAGGAAATTTAATGCACCATTCATGGAGACACTACGTCATACCTATGCAGGAACTATACATCCATTTACTTATCATATTTAAAAGAACGAAAATTAAATGATATATATATATATACATTATAATTCCATTATAATATTTATTTCATATATTTCAAATTGTTTTATTAAAACAATCTTTTATATATTTCATGTATATTATGAACGAATCTCATCGCTTTGAGGAGGTGGTAGGGTACACGTCTACAAACGATGTTATCGTATTTACATAAAACTAAAATCATGAGGGTATGTTTTATGTAAAATTAAATAATAATAAATAATTTATTAATATCATATACAATATATATAAATATCATTTAAATCAAAATTCCTACAGTGAGGGGTGGTAAGGAAGAATAAACATTCATCGTTTCACGAGACGGTAGTCCACCGAACACATGAACGGTAAGTTCGTTACCAATTATATCTAAGTGTGAATAGATGTAGGATTATAATGTAAATATAGAAATATAAGAATATCTTTTTATACTTAGAATATTTTATAATGATGTAATAAGAGGATTTTATGGGATCGATAATGAAAATTAAACAAAGAGCTTGAGGAAGGATGTTACCTTTTCTTTGGGTAACACATTTGGTTTTCTTGAAAGGGATTACATGAAAGGATTTCTGCCCAATTTGATTATTATAGAATGAGGGTAGGGATTTTGGGAGCTTATTTGATAATATTTTAGGTTATTCAAATGTATTGATATGTGTTAATAAGTTGGAGTTATGAGTGCCTTTTTATAGTGGAGGAGAGTGGCATTCTTTTAAATTTCAAAAAGATAATTCCAGCCTTGTTTTACCTTATCAATAGGCTCCCATTATAGTACCAATATGGTAAATGGTATTATAGGGTAGAAATATAGCTATCTAATGTCTTTTTTAAAGGTTTCTAACTTATTTAGTCCCTTAAGATTAAGATTTAGTCCCTTGTAAAGCTAGTTTTTCTCTCAATCACTGTAATTAATTTTAATTACATTCACTGATATTTTTATAAAAAAACTAATTTTACCTTATTTTATATTATATATAATGATTATTAAAAATATATATATTTTTTCAAATTCAAATAAAATATGTGGTATAAATTAGATTAAATTTAATCTTGGAAACAGGATGACAAAGCAGGATTCTAAAGTGAAAAAGTTCAAATGTTTGAAATGTTTTTTCTACAAATTCAATGTGGAATTAATTAAAATTACCAAAATTAGACTAAATTATTTATGTTTGATCTAAATTAACTTTTAAACACATCATAAATATAATTTATTCCTATAATTAATTTAGATGAAAATGTTTTTTGATTTAAAATCCATTATTTTTCACTATTTATCAAACAAATGAAAATTCACTAAAAATACTAAAAATTCACCCAAACCTAATTTTGTACTTATATTTAAAAAAATTAGTTTATTTATAAATATAATATTTATAAAAATTCATAAATTGGAATTTAATTTAGTTTGTCCATTAAAAAGTTGAAAAAACTAACTTTTGAAAATAATGTTTTTTTGCATAAAATTGAGTTTGTTCTAATCTTATGGTTATCAAATTTTTTGGATGAATATAAAAAATATTTTATTGAATAAATAATATATATTTAATTAATATCATTCAGGAATATTAATTAATTTAATTTATTCATATAAAACACCATTGTGACCATAAAATAAAATTATTTTCATTATATTCGATTGGTTGTTTTTTTATTTCTAATTAATTGGTTACAAAATAATTCATATTATATATTTTTATATCATATATTTTCTTAATATAGTTAATAATATTCATAAAAATAATTTAATTTCTATTCAATGTCTTATTATATTAAATAATATATTTTTTATAATATATTTTTGTTTTGTAATACTCAGGCTTGCATGTAACACAAGCTATCGAAGAAAACCTTTATTACATGAAATGAATTCTAAATTAGTGTCTTGTGAATTAAAAGATATAACATAGATTTAATTTATTTAAAATAGAAAATGTATTTTAATGTCTCAAGATATGATATTGCCTAATGCGCTTGGTGTTTCATGTCACACACACTACAAAACACAATGTTCTTACTTTATAATTTATAGGTGTTACACATTACTTCATGTTTGAATTGCCTCTTAAGTTATTTTAACCTCATATATAATAAATATATATATATTTTAAATAAATCCCACAGATATATATATATCAATAATTTCACATATGATACATTTTTAATATTCTCCACCCATTTTTTAACAATGTTTTATTATTAATATTATTTCGAGTGTCAACTGCTTCATTTTTAATTTATGTTTTTATTTGTACAATAATTAATTTCACATTGATTATAATTCCATAATTATATGAATTTTAATCATGAAATAAATAAAATATATATTTAATATATATATATAGATAGATTAATCCATAGAAGTTAAAGATATAATAAATAATTTTATCATTCAGGTAGACGATAGGTCGTATGTATGACTGAATATTGTTTTATCTTTTTAAAGGATGGAATTAAATAAAAGTAAGTAATAACTCAACATTAAATAAAAACTATTATATGAAATATTTTTTATATATTCATTAAATCTATCTTTATTACCATCCATTTAATTCATTAATATAAAAAGTAATTGCATCGCTTCATAGAGGTGGTTTTTCACATGTTTGCACAAGGAACATTACTGTTTTCCAATGGATTAGAAGGAAATAGTGTATCTATGTTAGTATAATTTAATAATCATTTTAATTTCATAAATATATTACATATTCATTATTTCCATATTTATGACCATCTATGTGTTGGGGAGAAGAAATATTAATTACACAACTCTATGGATATGGTCTCTCATACAATACACGCGAGCATTGTTTTCAATTTTCATAAGATGGAAAATGGTTTTTTATAATGTTAATAATATCTCAGTTTAATTATGAATAAAAAATTATTATTATTTAATGGCTACAATATATTCTTAGGATGTATATTATAAATAAAATTTAATGATTTGGTATATACAAACGATTACATCTTCTTCGATAGATATGCATTAGATCTCTACTTAAAAGGACCCTTGGAATGGTTTTCCCAAAATACCAAAACCTATAAACTTTTAAAAGATAATATTATAGTAAAAAATATATATTATGGTTGATGGATGTTTCTTAATAATGTGTAATGAAGAGAAATAATTGGTGTCCTTTTTTAATTGAGGGTAGGGGGAACACTGGGAATTACTTAATGTTGTATGTTAATATAAATTATATTTCAAGGAAACACAGATCAAAATTGAAATAATTAGATGCTAAGATGATGATAACTCTAAATAATCAAGTCTAATAGATATATTTATATTATTTTACACCCTCATATCTTTTTATCCCCTTACTAAGAAATTTTACAATTAAAGTGATATTAATTTTTTCATTCATTAGGGGACTATATAGGGATAAATGACAAAAAATTGGAAAAGGGTAAATATTTTAAACCATAACCCATTAAATTGTATTAAGATATTATTTTAATGAATTTTAAATCTTTTAATTGAATAATATTTATTCTATTAAAACTGGAAAGGTTGAAAAATAGTGTATAAATGGACAAGGGATGACTTTTTTGACCTTATCTCATCCTAATTTTCCACCTTTAAGGTTTTTATGATTTATAAATAATTTAGTAAAATATTATATATCATAAAATACAATTATTTTCATCATATGAACTATTCACGTAATTTGACTTTGAAAGAAACATTACAATAATAAAATTTAATAATAAACATTTCACACATCACTAATATGTTATATTTATCTTCAACATTCATATTTATTTTCACTAAACCACAAATTATTTATATTATTATTTTTAAAATTATTTAATTGAATATTCAATATTTACACAAGAACTATATTTGGGTTTTATATGAATTAAAAAAAATTATTTCATTACTAAAACATAAAAATAAATTACCATGACAAAAAACAAATTCATATTTCAAATAAATATTTCTAATTGAAAATAAGTTTTTTTAATCCTACCCAATTGTATTATAGTTATTAAAATTAAAAGATATAAATTTTTCAATTTCTATTTTAATAAAATAAAATAAATTTTATAATCAAAGTAATTTGAATGTAAAGTTCAACATTTTATAAATTTGGATGATTTTGGTTGAAATAAACTCATAAAATGAAATACAAGAACGTGTTGCATGTAGGTTCCAGACACAGTGGAAGTGTGGTTAGGGTGGGTCACAACATTGATTTTTTCATGAATGATGTTCAATATAAGACCTAAGGGGTGGTAAATGCCGTGATCCACATAATTCATCATCGAAATCAAATAGAGAAAATAAAACTAGAACCAAGAGAGTGAAGATCAACCCATACTTCTTATAATTAATATAATTCAATAAGAATTACCTATAATGAAATCCTTATTTATTTATGTGTCTGGTGATAGATATACAGTGAACCATCATTGAGATGTAGAGACCGAGTGTAGATTTCCTATAGCTGTGATCTATAGGAGTTCCAAAAATCTTCAGACATTACTGAAGGAGTCTCCCGGTTCTAGCATGGAAGATCCTAACGCTTACATTTTCCACCATTAATTTCTTCTATAACCACTTCCAAAAAGTTCTCTTTGATTCGGTGGAGGAGGATTTCACCCCATTCTTGAGAGTGTTCTTAGATAATGGAAATCTATAGTCTTGAGAGGTTTTCTCCAAATCTGTTGTGCATAACTCAATTGGCTTGTGAGAATATAAGATAACGGGGTATCTATATTGCTAGGGTCAGAATAAATTAATTTCAAAAGTGAACTTTATTATTTAATTTAATCATAGAAAAACCCCATATCAAATAATAATATACTTATTATTTCTCGACATTATCTTAACATTTTAATTATAATTAAATATTATTTAGTCAAATAATATTCAATATTTTTATTTCTCACCGGACCTTTAAACTCGATCTATCAATCCTACAAAATATTTATAGAACCTTAAATAATATATATTTATTTATTAAATAAATATTACTACATTATAATCCGATAAATAAATGAATATTATTTTTACTAAATATAAAATATATTTTTATTAAGTATTCCACTCACAATATATTCTCTCAAATGACTGGTTAGGCAATATATACAATCTGGAATACATGAATAATTATTATACCACAACTAGAAACAATATTTATTCAAATTTTCAAATAAAAAATAACTTATTATTTATCTATGATTTCGGATACACTTATTGTGTGACATTCCAAACCTCTTACTTAATGGTATTTGGAGAACCTGCCAAATGTCCAAGTTTAGAATCTAGCAGCATACCAAGGAACCAATAAAGAAAGAAGATAATGATGCAATGACATGTCCCCTCATACATATTTTTACCGTTTAATATAATCCCTTTACAATATCTCTAATTGTGCAGGTTTCATGCCAGTTCCATCAACCTATGTGCTCAATATTTTTTCTTTCACCTTCTGGAAATAGAACCTTATTATAGAACACAATGGAAATTGATTTATTTATGCTACATTATTTCCATCAGAGGTAATGAGATATTAACTTCTATTAATGAACAGTGGAGATAAATATTTCTCACATTATTCATTAATACAATATTACCCTAATTGCACCAAATGTATCCTACCTCACAATGAACATTTACCATCACGATTTTCATCAATACATCAATGTATGAGACTCATAATATTCATTAATAATAATCTTAAAGTATAAGGACCAATACACATGTTCTTATATTTGAACATCCAATGGAAATTATAAATGTGGATTTCCTACTAGCGGGTCTCATTATCATTATACCATAAATGATATTAACAATGGCGTACAACATGAGATGTTTTCTCAAATTCCTACAAATCTCCACCCATATTATCTTTAATAATTTGTGTCCCTCAAATGATATCATCTGATGAAAAAACATATATTAAATAATAACATCATAACACATTCAGGTTCTCATCATAGAGGGGTACATACATGACCTTTTAGTGTGAGAAATACTCTTAGGACATTATCACATACTATGTCACATAGGAGAACAATCATGATGTGATAAGTAGTTAATTAATGTTGAAAACAATGAATACATGTTTATCATTATGTATATAGAAGTTGTTTCTAGGGAACCATATCCAATAGAACCCAATTTCAACTAGAGCCAACTGCTAACAACCTTTAGTCTTCTAGCTCTCACATGATACTCATTCTTGTATTGAGATAAGAATTTAGTTAAAGGGCATGCCACATTCACTCATGTGGGTACTCTACTAGCTGAAACATCACCCCTTGGATAAAAATCCACAAATATGTGATACTTATGAAGTATGTTCTTTTTCCTTTTGTGTGACCTTGGATCCTTTGCAAGAGCCACAACTGTAGTATTATCACAATACAATGTGAAAGGGTATTCACTACTAGGTACCAAATCAAGCTCATGGAAAATGTTGTGAATCAAAATAGATTCCTTAGCTACATCAAAGCCCCTGTATACACAAACACTACTATAGAATCAGTGACAACTGCCTACTTTGAACTTTTCCAACTCACATATCCTCCGCTGAGACAAAAAACATATCTTGATTGTGACTTTATATCATTATGATCTATCTGATAAACTATTATTAGTATAACCTATGATGACCAGTTCCTCATCTCCTCCATATACCCAGAACATATACATATTTATTCTCATATACTTAAGGGTATACTTAATAGTAGTCAAATTCTATTCTCTTGTGTGATCTTGATATATTCCTACCATGTTCAATGTATAGGAAACATCTAGTCAAGAACATAATATGGAATACATGACTGATCATGTCACCGAATAATATGGGATCTTACTCTTTGTCTCTTTCTCTTATTGTGTCTAGGGACACATTTTCTTAGAATTGTACAAGACATGTGACACTGAAATAACCACATCTTGGATTTTTCTATACTAAATCTATTTAGTATATGCTCAAAATATGTACTTTGACTTAGTCAAGAAGCCTCTTTGATCTATTACGAATGATATTGATCCATAGAATGTAGGCTTCTTCACCTTAGTCCTTTATAGAGAATATCTTGTTCAACTAGTCCTTAATATACTGTAAGACTCGTATTTTATTTCCAAAAAGTAACATGTCGTCAGCATATACTACTAGGATAACGACTTCATTCCCATTAAATCCTTTTAAAAAACAAGGATCACATTTATTCTTTATGATGGAAAAATTCAATTATGGATTAATTCAATTGAATTTTCCATGACCTTGATGGTTGATTCAATCCATAAATGGATATTTTTAAATTGAAAATCTATTTGGAATCACTTGGTGTCACAAAAACATATGGTTATTTCATATAGACATCATCTCGAATGTTACTGTTAAGGAATGTAGTTTCTACATCCATCTGCTAAATCTCATAGTCATGGTAAACTATAATAAAATTCATGATTCTAATGGGTTTAAACATGGAAACTGGTGAAAATTTCACATTATAAAAAATTCATTAATGCTTTTTAAACCCTTTAGCCACAATCCTTTCATTAAAGGTACATACATTACCAACCATGTCTAGTTTCCTCATGATTTCCCATTTACACCCATTAGGTTTTACATCAACATACTCATTAACTAGAACCTGAAATATGTTCTGATACATGGAATACATATCATAATTCATAGATTCTAGTCATCATTCATCTTATGGTATATCTATTTTCTCCTTGTAAGATATAGGATTATCATTATCAACCAATAATTTGTCACCATCCTTGGTTAAATGAAAACCATATCTCTCTTTCTCTCTTACCTCTCATACAATCCTACACAGTACTTGTGTTTTAGGTACAAACGCTTCAATAGGGACCTATGGAACTTGTTCATGTACCAACTCATGTGTATATTGAGCATGAACTTCATCGAATTCAATTATAATCCCATTATCCTTTTTGGGGATGTTCACCCACTCTAGAAAAATAGCTTGTCTACTGACAGTAACATTCATTTCTGAGAGTTTGTATAGGCAGTATCTTTTTGTTTCCTTAAGATGGCCTATAAAAATACACCTCATGACCTAGTGTGCTAGTTTGTTTCCGGATAAATTCATAAAAACATCTTGAATTCCTATACACATGTATGTGATAAAATGGGTTTCTTTCCACAACATATCTAAAAGGGAATTCCAATTTCTACTTTAGTTGGAACTCAATTTAATGTGTATATCCTAGTTTGTAATGTATATACCGAAAAAGGATAATAGAGTATTTTCAAGACTCATCATTGATATTACCATGTCTAACAAGGTACTTTTACTCCTTTCACTAACACAATTCCATTATGGTGTATAAGGTGTAGTGAGTTGAGATAGTATCCCTAAATACTATAGATATTAGTTGATCTCTTGGTTATGATATTCACCACCTCAATCCAATCAAAGATTCATTATATTCTTACTAAGAAGATTCTCTACTTCATTCTGGAATTCCATCAATTTCTAAAAGGACTCAGACTTATACCTCATCAAGTAAATATAGATATATCTACATAATTTGTTTTTAGAAGTTATGAAGTAAAAATATCCACCTCCTTATTCTCCTAGAAATGTTGTACACACATATGTGTGTACCCATCCAATAATATTTGTGTCCCTTTCACCCTATTGACTGAATGGTGATTTTTTCGTTTTCCCTTGTAAACAAGAATGGCATCTAACAAGTTGTTTTAGCATAGAATATTCTAACTACCCATCTTGAAAGAGATTTGAAAAATTCTTCTCATTTACATTACCAATTTAGTGATTCCACATCTTGGTGTTATATGGGTTGTGTGAACCTGATTTATTAGAGATTTACAACACTTGGTTTTCATAATTTAATAAATAAATATCATTATTTAAATGTTCCATACCATAACATATGTTGTACTTATAAAATAAAAAACATTTATTTCAAAATTTAAAAATAGACCCATAAGTATCTAAACATGACCCAAAAATTATTTTCTTAGTAACTGTAGGTACATAATAATAGTATTTGAAATCTAAAATCCTTCATATCCTTAATGAATGGTTGTAGTAACCAATGGCTATGGAAGCAATCCTCTCCCCATTAACATCACTCGGATCCACCTCTCATGTGGAAAACATTCAGATTCTAATTGGTTTCTATATTTAGATACATTTTTTATCACAAAAAGCTATATCTAATATCAAATGTGAAGAAATGGAAATATTGCACTTGATAATAGATGTACCTTTAGCTTCCCCTGCTTCTAGGTGTAGTTCCTCTTCCATTGGCCTAACTTACCACATGAAAAACATACTTCCTCGATTTCCTTTCCATACCTCGGGATCTTATTCATCTTAGTAGGACGTTTCTCAGAGGATTTAGACTATTTATAAGCCTTAGTTCCCCTTTTCCTTTTCCTTCCTTTTCCTATTAACCATAAGGACTATGGGATTGTCACACCCCATGTCCTTATCCACTTGGAGAATTATGTTCAGATGTTTCGAAATAATCTTATAACTATTTCTCATATTTTAATTAATAATAATGTTGGAGATGGTCTTCGGCAGTGATGAATGTTTGAGATATGTACGCAAATCATCTGGGAAATTAATCCCTAAGATGTCTAGGAAATTATTGCAGCTGATAATATTGACTAAATAAGGCCCATCTGGTGTATAATCTCCAAGATTAGTCATGAATGAAGAAATGGATATCTCAAACCTTTATTGTCTTACGTTATCTTGATAGAGATATGGAATGTGATACATCATGCTCTTGGAATCCATATCCTCATGTGGATTTGAAATCTCATTATACATGAATAATATCATGAAGTAGTGAACATCTGTAGCATCATTCTGATGTTTTTAATTGAGAGATAGATCTTCATAACATAACTCATTTCCTAGCATATATGGTAAAGGTTCTTTTAGCACATACAGTTTCCTTTCATGGAAAAGGATGACACATAGGCAGCTTTTCCAATCATGGAAATTACTGTCAGTGAGAAGGTTTTACATCTTAAATATGGATCATAATGATATATTTCATGTCATTTTATTGATGTTTATACAAAATAAAATCTGAGATACTTTAGTATGATATCCGTTAAATGTTGGAAAATAAATAAATATTATATTTATTAGTCTCCGACTACTTTATCAAAAACAAATATCCCTCACCATTGGTTTTAAAATATCGTATTTCTTAGATATTATAATGTAAAAGATCTATATTAAATTTATTATTACCCTAACATTGGTCAGTCAAGCAATTCGAATATTTTTTTGAGGTCATTCCAAATGCAAACTGCATTAACTCATAGTTCCTTGATATGTTGAGTGGACTCCCCAATCCTAGAATCATTAATTTAGATTTCACCAACATTTTCCTCTCCGTTACACCAAGTCATATGCTGGAAGTCATCCCATGATGTCAACTATGTTAAGTTAACCCAAAACCTCACGTTAGAATTCTATGAAAAATTAAATAACCCCAAAATTTTCTTGTCAATCACTTCGAATTATAAATTGATTCAAACTTAAGTATAGAAAGGTTTCACAAACTTAATATTTTATTAAGGTATTTTATCCTTTATGAAAAAATTTATAGTTTTTATCATTATCACATTCTTTTTAATATTTAGTGTGACTTCTTAAGTGATTAACCATGTCTTAAATAATATTTACACATAATCTAGTTTATTTTAGATCAATATTATAGGCATGTTAATTAATTAATTACGTGATCATGACAAGACGTCCATAATGAAATTACTATGGAATTGAAAAAAATAAAATAAAGGGTATGATCATGTGCTTATAAAAATGTTTTGTTTATCTAGCAGTTGATAAAAAAACCATTGACCTAGGAGAGAAACACCTTGAACCAATTGAGGTTTCTGTTTACATCTTTCCACCATTCCACCTTTGTATCTCCCTGGGTTGGTATAGCCTCAGCTCCGAACATGACCTACCTCCACTAGCTTGGGAGATCCATTAATTACATGTTTCTTCTACTCACATGAAGGTGATTGGAAAAGGGGTTTGTATAAAATAAACCATGGGAACACATGTCCTACATAATAATGAGGAGAGAAGGCACAAAGTACAAAACATTTATTAAAAAAATCAAATGAATCCACTCACATAAAAATGGTCTAGTCTAGATCATGATCATCCACATGCATGCTTGAAATTATGCATTTAACAAAACCAACATTCCATTATTAGTACTTCTTATTTAAGATAAATCGTGGTCGAGTTTATTAATTATTATTTATAATTAATAAATCCTTTTATATAAATACCTTTCTAAATTTCCATAATATTCTCATCCATTATAATTTTTTTAGATAATAAAATCATTTTAAATTAACATTATACATAAATTTACCTTGGAGGTAACACCGTTAATACTTGTCTGAATCTAAAAAACATGTATTATCCTAGTATACTATTTTACTCTTGTGACATATGGAATACTTTATTTATCAAATAATATCTCAAAATTTACTTCATGGATGACTACACAAATTATATTATTTTTTCGGCAACGTGTTATGCTTCAATGCCCGTAGAGTAATAACTTGTGATGTGACTCATAAATGATATATAGATCTGAACATTACACAAATATTAATTAATAATTTAAGTATTTATATATATTAAAACCTTTCACATGGGTGTACTATATTTACAACCACACACAAGTACATGTCTCATGATTTACAGAGTAAAATAAATAAATTTTAATTTTTTTTAATTTGGTAAATTTACATGGTGTGTAGGTCCGACATACATGGCATTTATATATATCACCATCTATCTGAAGTACACACCTAGGTACTCAACATGTGTATCATGAATCAGATATTTTATAGTACACGACATATCCAATGGGACACATGTTTTGTTGACTCTGTGTTGCACTACCATTGGTCAGGTAGGCTGTGTATGGGATACATAGACCATCTCAGACCAAATGGGAACTACACACATTGTCCAGTGGGCCACATGGTGTGTATTTCAGCTAAATGTGTGTTATTTAATTCGAGTCAACATGAATTCAATTAATGTAGTAATTAATGCATACTATGGAATTTATTTCCAAACCAATCATGATGTGTTGAACATGACTAAATGGTGTGTAACTCCAGTTACAGGGTGTGTAGTCTGGTGTTATCTAACCAGAATCCATGGAACCACTATATAAGTTACTCATTATTATTTTAATCATAAAAATAAATGTCTTGATTGAATCTATCAGAAAGAAATAAGGACGAAGCAGATCTCTCAATTAAGATTAAATGAAAAATTGAAATTGAATTGAAAAAATAAATTATAAATCTTTAAATCACCAATGATATTTAAATAATTATAAAAAATAATGTTCCCACTCTGATATAACTTGTATGTTCTAAGGGCAATGGAAGTGTTGTTAGGGCGAGGCCCAACATTGAATTTTTCATGATTTATGATCAATCTGAGTTATATATGACAATAAACACCATGATCCATGGAATTGAGCAATGAGATAAGACAAGGTAAATCAAGATACAACCAAGAGAGTGGATATCAACACATATTGTTTATAATTAATATAATTAAATAAGAATTACCTCTAAGGAATTTTTTCCTCATTGATGTGCCATGTGATAGATCTATAATGCACCATCATTGTGATATAGAATTTCAGAATAGATTTCCACTAGTAGTGACCCACGCATGTTCCTCGAATCTCCAGACGTTGCTGAATGAAACTATGTGTGCTATCATGGAAGATCCTTGCACTTCCATTGTATGCCTTTGATTTCCTCAAGAAACAACTCCAAATAATTCTCATTGATCTGATGGGGGAGGATTTTTCTCCATTCTTGAGATCATTCTTGGATAATAGATCTCTCTATTCTTGAGGGATTTTCTCCAAATAGGTTGTTCATAACAGAAATGTTTTATGAGAAAATAAAATAACTAGGTATTTATTTTTCTATGGTTAGAATAAAATAATTTCACATGTTCCCTTGCTTATTTTTTTCAATCCTAGATAACAACCATATAAAATAATAATATTATCATTATTTCTCGAAGTTCTCTTAATATGAGAATTATAATTAAATATTATTTAATCAAACAATATTTCTTATAATTATTTCTGACTGGACCATTAAACTCGGTCCTCTATTCCTCCACAATATTTATCGAACCTCGAATAATTTATATTTATTTATTAAATAAATATCACTTCATTATTCCCCAACAAATAAACAAATATTATATTCAATAAAATGAAATTAAATATTTTTTAAATATTCTGCTCAAAATATATTCTCTCGAATAACAAGTTATGGAATAAATGTTATTAGGCATATATGAATAATTATTAAAATACAATCGGTAATAATATTTATTCAACATGTTAAACAAAAAATTTCATATTATTTAACTATGATTTTGGATAGACATATTGTGTGACCCTCTAGGCCTCATTCTTATTGGAATTATGTGAACCTTCCTAAAGTCCAAGGTTAGTGTTAAGAAACATTCCAAGGCAGACATAGATAAATAATTTAATGCTGTAATGAAATGTCACCTCATATGGATGCTTATAGTGTAATATAATCCCTTTACCATAATATTTGTAATCGAGCCGGTTTCATGCCAGTTCCATCAACCTATATGATTGGTATTTCATTCATTGAATTTTCAAAAATAGAACTTGCCTATAGAACACTATAGCCATGGTTTTATTTAGCCTATGTCATTTCCTTTTAACGACCTTTGATATTAAATTTTGTTAATGAACGTAAGTGATAAATCCTTTCTCTCATTACTCATTAATTTAATATTACTCGTGATTCACCCAATGTATCCTACCTCACCGCGATTGTTTGTGGTCATTGTTTTTGTAAATACATTAAATTACATGACTCATAATATTCATTAATAATAATCATAAATTCTAATAACCAATACACATTCCTGCAGATAGGAACATCCAATGACACCATGAGAATGTGTCACAAAATAGGATTTACTAATGGCGGGTCTCATTCTCATAATATCCTACTGGATATTACCAGGGGCGTACACCATGAGAAGGTGTCTCAGATTCCTGTGACTCTCCACCCCTAATAGACTATATCATTGGTGTCCCTAAAATGGTATTGGATGAAATAAACTCATAAAATTAAATATTGGTAGGTCTTGCATTTACTTTTACACCATTTCGTATAATTTTTATCCTTAATTTCCAAATTTACTCTTACCATGTTAATAAAAATTTACTATGTCTACTACTCGTATATATATATATAATAAAAGGGATATATATACCATGTTTGAACATAATGATTAAAAATAAGGGCTCAATTTTTCAAGAATCGATTCATAGTGATTAAATAAATTAATTTAAAAGCAGAAAAAAATGAAAAACGGTAATTAGAAAAATGTTTTTTCACACAAAAAAAAATAAAATGTTACCAAGATTTTTTAAAATGATGATTAATATTTAATTTATTATATATATAATAAATAAAGGAGATTTATTTAAATTTAATATCAAATTAAAATTATAATGTGTCTTTTTAATGAAAGGAAATGAATGTTTTACATAAATTGTTATTTTTACTATTCAATTGAAAATCAATATTTAAAAAAACCAAAATTTCACTCTAAGTTATATTTCATATGATGATTTCAAAAAAATATAAATATTTTTAATAAATAAATTTTAAAAATTTTCAATGAAAAAATAATTATAATATTATTTCAGAAAAATAAAAAAAAACACTTTTTTAATAAAATTAATTTTGAAGAATAAGAAAAATTTACTAAAAATGAGTTCTTATATGCTAAGAATTAATTAAAATTTTTTACTTACTCAAAAATTAATATATATTTTAGAATGTGGTTAATCTTATTCATACCTTCCTATTCGACAATATGGTTTCAATGACTATATTTTAATAATAATAATTTTTTTGTTCATTTAAGTTTGATGTTGTGTCTTGTATATGATATAGAACATTGTATTCATATAAAATATTGTGGTTTTACACACACCCAAGATTTTCCTTTGTGTTTTTGTAGATTTTTAATACTAGTTATAGGAAAAGATAAGTCACCACTCAAAGGTGGCAGATGTTCATGATTAGCGTACATTGGGAGTTGGCGGTAACCAGTGTATCATGTGAAACACTTATTATATAGTGACATAATGTTGATTTGTTGATAGTTTATATGATCAATTTTATGATGCGTACATATTTTTGTGACTTTTATGTGTTTACCCATTGTTTTTTCCTTACAGTGTGTTTGGAATATAGAGTATTTTTTAATTTATATCCACTTATTTATTTTGAGGATTTATTCCTTGGGTTAAATCATTCCATATAGTTTGTTTTGATGCCCCAGTGCTAGTTAGGTGCCCATGGAGATTGGGAACACCTTTTGGGCAAGGTAAGAACTGATTCGAGTATCATTTATGTGGATTATCTATGTTCTTTTACTACATGAATTGTGTTATTCTGAGATGTGAATTTTAATACAATACTTTGGAATATATGTAGTATATAATCATAACTAGTTTAATGGATTTTAGACAATTTATAATCTAAGAAGCCTAAAAATATTTTATACTATGATTTGTATGGAGGATTTATAATTGAAAACACTATATCAATTTCATTATAAAATATAAATAGATAATATATTTACAAATAATTTGAAATGAAGTTCATATTTGTCGATGCCCTCCAAATGAGAATTTACAAATACATAGAGGAAGAAATATCTAAATATGTGTATCACATTACCTGCAAAATCTATAGAACAAGGAGGAGGTCGAGACTTGTGGCTTGCTTAAGCCTCCAAGGGATCGATTATCACATGAAGGCAATATGTGCAGCACATAATCTATAGAGAATCCTATGGATCCCCCTCTGAAAAGTCCCCCTACTCATGTGAAGTAATCCCAAACAATCAGTGGCCACAGAGAGGCAACCAACTAAACTCCCCCAGGCCATATGGGTTGTCAACCAGTGATCACTAGAAAATCCGTCCGAAAACTATTTAAATATTAGCAGAAAATATCTATAAGGTTGGATCCTCTAGTAGTCATAAATATCACGTGATGCATTACCGATGGGGATGATGATTCTCCTCAACAACATTCGAGAAAACTCATGTGATTCTATAGACTTTGTAAAATAAAGAAAAGGAATAAATAAGGAGGAGGTTGGAGCCACTCATGGTCATAAAGGGCATGCAAAGAACCCCCAAAAAACCACTTGATTCTAAAATACTCTGGAGCTATGTCCACCTCATCTTGAGAAACACCATGGGTATATCATCTCCATCACAAGAAGTACCTCATGTATATTCAGGAAACCAAAAACTTCCTATATGGATCCTCATGGAAAAGAATATGTATTTGTCTATAAAGTGCTTACATATCTCCATACGAACTTTATTGGTTATGAGGAACACCACCAATAAGTAGAGTTATTTTCCATGACATCACTCAAAGAATCTTGTGAACCCCCAAACCATTGTATTCTAAATAATGTAAATAAAAAGGGCCTGAGGTGGAAGCCTCTTGTGGTCATAAAACTCTCAATATGTGCTAATATTTTTTTCACAACACGGTCTTTAAATACCCCTTGAAATGTCAGCATAATCACACAATGGTCCCTTTTCAATCCATCCTTATCTCATAAAAATTCCTAGACAAGTCATCTGATTTCACATGAAGACCTTTTAATATGAACCCTAGTCTGATGAGCGCCCATGGAAATGTAAATAAGAAAATTCCAAATTCCTTCTACATGTTCACATGATCCAAAAATTTCCTTTTAATTGTCCATAATCCAAAAAAGTTGGTGTTGATGGAGTACTCCCACGGTCTCTAAAAATCAGGTGATTCCCTCAGGGTGATCCATGTAAGAGACTCATGAATAGGTGTAACTTCAATACCTTTCACCAACTCTAGCCTAGATTTTCGTGATTCACACCATGAAAATCAATGAACACATGGGTGGAGAGGCCTATAAATTATCTACCCCAGCATGAATATAGAAGAACTTATGCTCAAGAAAGACAGATGAATTTTTTAAATCTCATCTTGGGGTTAGAGACGTTTTATCGATGTGGATGATCTTTTGATCGAAAAGCATCCAGTCAAGTAATATCCGGGGAAAACCTACACAATCATTATGCATGCAAAAACACTTCACATGATCTCTATATATCACACAAAGGACTTTTGTAATGACACCTGAAGAGAGTCCATCATGTATACTTGATAAAGAGATACATAAAACAACATAATAGTAAATAATACTAAAAAATGTTTCAAAAAAATGTTTTGACAATGACTAACAAAATGGGAAACTTATGGGAAAGGTATATATGTTTATCCTCAAGTTCTTCATGTGAACTATACAAGACACATAGAATATCCCAGACATGAAACCCAGATCTTACTAGACTCCAATGATATACCATTTGGATAATGATAAGTTCTCTAAACATGTCAAAGAATGCCACATGTAACCCATAGTCACGCCACCCTATTCTGGTGAATCACTTTAGAATCAACATCCTAGTCACATGATGTCCTAAATATATGTCTCCAAAGTCACATAGAGTCCCAATTATATGATAGTTTAGTATCATGGTGGAACTTGGGCATGTCAGCTACCTATTGTGATTTTCTATTTATAGTCCATCTAGTTCTCACGATGTCCTCATGATAGGTCAACCTAGATATCTATCACCCACTGAGACATCTCGCATTGACGCACATAACACACTCCAAGTGTGTCAGCCATCTCTCAAGATGAAATGGGTGCATGTAAACTAGATCATGTGACACCCATTGTGCATACCATCCAAGTTCATGTTATGGATTCCATGATCAGACATCCAGGTCTTGTGACGTCCTTCGCACAAGTCATACTTTATCACGAGACAACCCTCAGACATTCCATACAGAATATGTGACATCCCTCAGACAAGTCGATTAGATAATGATATTTTCCTAGGTCATGTCTGACAGACATTGACCAAAATGTCAGGCTAGCTATCAAACCATGTTGACGGAACAATCAGTTCACTCTTGGCATACAAATAGGCCAAATCATCAGGGTATACTAGGTTCTTGACAACATTCTTCACCCTCGGTGTGTAATCCCCCTTCTATGGGAAACCACAAAGTGTAATCTCCAATAAATTGAAATATGATGACTCTAATTCCTACACAAATCCCGATATGCAGGATTCCCTCCTAAGGTCTAAGATATATTCCAAACCTCCCATGTTTTATCTTAGTACATAATTCATTCATCTATAAACAATAATACTGATTATTTTACGTACCTTGTTTCTAACACCAAGTATTTATCATGTGTTCTTAGGGGGTTGAAATCATCATATCAGGTGAATCATAAGTCTCTATAAGGATAAGGGAAATGTTAGTTTTTAATCCCCAATCCAATTGAACAATCGAGACTTTGATTCCTTCCAGAATCAGAATGTGTAGGATTAATTCCTAAGGACCAATACAAAATTTAATGGGAATCGACATCAGTGTAATCCCCTTAATGTTTCTGAAATTTCAACCATCATAATCCAATCATTCCCATGGGCTGATCATTCATCCACATCCCTCAATGGACTAAAAAACCCAAACTATGAAAATTATTATTCTTTCCAAAACTATGATATATAAGAATCCTTCCTGAGGCTCCATCTCTATATTAAATATACTAAGGAATGTACCAATACATAATCCAAGATTTTATATGCAATGAGACTAATTACTCAATATCACTTATTTTTTATATAGAAAATATATCATGTGGGATTTTGGAGTTATGATAGTTATCTCATTATCATTATGAATCTCCACCATCAATGGAAATCTCAGCATGTATTCCCCAATGAGTGGAATGATATAAAACCCCCTATATGAGTATATCCACCTTGAGTCCCATCCCAGTGGTGTTATTGAATTATGATAACTCTAATTTATATTATAATTAGGATATATAGTTTCTATCCTCGAGACTCATGCTCAAATTGTTAGTGGCCATGTGCCTGCACATATGTACTCTTTGTGTGATGATAAAATGAATAGGTGTAACAAACTATGTGTGTTTTTATTCCTGTAATAACTAAGATACATTGGATTCCTCATAATGGCTCAATCCACTCCTCATAATATTAACCACCTCATAGCATGGCTGAAAATTTTGATTTATTTTGATAAATGGTTTCTGCAATTAAGTATCAGTCCATTATTGGGAAATGGATTAAGAACCTAGGTTACATGTAGACGGATTCAATAAGGAGATTAAAAATTATTTTGTTTATAAAGGATATTTAACCCAAATAATACTAAGGGTAACTGGTCCCATATCAGGATTAAAAAGAGATTCTCAAACATATCTTAAATATATAATTCAGTCCTATAATATGCTACAATTCCCCACAAAAGGGTGTGATGATCCCAACCTCCCATCCTATCAACCTATGAGAGTCCCTAAGTTTCACTAGGAATAAAACCCCAGTTGAATGCCTTCCTTTGGAAAGTAATTCCATAGACAACATTGGATGAAGGAACCATTGGGTTTTTCCATTAATAACGATAATGGATACCTAGTATTAGTGATTATGAATGAAATAAACCCCCCACAATCAACCATCGGGCCAAAGCCAAAGGTGCATTGTGGTCATCTCTTTTCTATTGAAACAAAAATGATGAACCTGACTTGAATATCTAAAATAACAAAATTATGTTTTATTATCCATTGGGAAATTTTGTTTTCTCGCTATACCAAAATAAAAATGGTGACCCAACATCTTTCACTCCAATAAAAAATGATTGACTATATTATATCAGACCATTTCATTTTCCCACTGTATATAAAAAACGTTTTAGGAAACGTTGTTTTTCAGACCATACATAAATATTCTAGTAAGACCTGCATGAATCTTAATATTGATCCTCTATAACTGAGGTTCTTGTGAAATAAGTCAATCCTCACGATGATATGTCCACACAAGAAGAATGGTCAGATCAGGAATAATAGGAATATTTTTCTAACTATTCATATCTGATTGCGAACGTCATGATTATGATATTAAACTAATAAATGTACTTGTTCCTTATTATTTGTGTGTCAATAGATATTTCTCTCACCTATAAAATCATGATATGAGATAATGAAATCCTCCAGTGACCATTTTGGAAATTCTTCTATGGCCACAACCCCTGCGGGTCTCAATGTGATCTCACATACCTAATATCTTCAACATCACATGAAAAACATGATGGTTTGGGAGTACCATCGACATTGAACAATATCGACCCTCAAAATTTATTGCGAGGGTCTCCAATAGCTGAAGATGAAGAGTTTGTATCATCTATATAATGTTGCAGCTAAGCTCATTTCCCTCATTTCCCGGGCAAATCACTTCAGGATATTATCCCCAATGTGTGGCAATCACCACCTCCAATATCTAAGGAAGGTGGACTATGAATCTAAATATGAATCGCTTCTGTTTTAGGTGAGACCGATGGGTGCACCTGTTAACCACCTTAGCTTGCACAATTCCATCAGTACACAAAAGTCACTTGCTTAGGGCACCACCCGACACACTGTCACATATAAAGCCCATAAACGAGCCCCAAAGAAGACTCATTGGGTGAGTAAGGTTCTAGATATCTTAGATAGGGCTCATATCCCTACCACCACTGACGATGCATGTCGGCATATTCTAATAGTATCCATTAAGAAGGCTCGTATCACTACTCACTCGGGAAAAGTATGTAGGCATATTCTCATAGCACGCATGGGGGAGGTCCATATCCCTACCCCAATGAATGAATTCCATCTACATATTATAGTGTAGAAAATGTGATATAAGTGGGATTATATCAGTGATTCAATAAAATAAATCTACCAGTACATAGTGGATATGGAATATGTGTAGGATTATATCTCTACACACACTTTTCTAAAATTAAAATATATTTTAGCAACAACTGAAGAACTATGTCGCAATATTCATTCATCAGTATAGATACATGGACAAGGGTATATTATTTTACCTATAACTATTACATTTAAACATAATGATCATTATGAAAAATTGGTGGTAATAGACCAAGAACACAGTCTTTCTCCCATCCAAGATGATTATTGACATATTTCGATAATGGACGAGGCATCATACAAGTCACATATTCTTGTTCCAACCAAGGTTCGATATGTGAGAGTAGAACATGTTTTGGGATAGAACATTCCTATTGATGAATTCATCTGGCATATTCCAAATGCACATGATCAGGATCATATCCCCATTCATGTTGGGTCTCACCAAGTGAGAGGGTAACATTCCTTGAGAAAGGATAATATTGAGGTCGAATATATCTTGTGTCATAATCCAAAGGCCCGGGATCAAGCATATATCCATGTTCTAGCCAGGTCTAACCAAGTGATATTGGAACAAGCCTTGTGGCATGCACAAATTCATGTATTTGAATTTTCCAACCATATTCCAACAGATCATGGAAGACAATAACATATTCCTACTTTCACCAAATAATGACTACACCATCATCATTCGGAGGAAATACAAGTGTAGGATCATGTCCCTTCTCACTTTATAGAGGTCTGTCGGCATACTCCATAAGGGAATGCATATTTTTACTAGGCTCATATTTTTTCTCCAATCACTATTAACCATGTGAGAGAGGCACATGACTTAGAGTAGTCTCATACTCCTACCAAGAATGACTAGTGGCATATCCGAAAGGCTCAAGATCATGTGAATTCTCCAGTACTGGCTGAGGCTCACCATGTGTGAATGGAACATGCCTCAAGAATTCACATATTATTATCAATAATGAGACATCTCACTATCATATCCCAATATATTCTCAGCATCGGTCCCATACTCCCTCAACATCAGAAGGTTATAAATTTTTTTGGGAACTATCATACTGAAGGCTCATGTCACACCACAATTCCAAAAGGAAATTCATCATATTCAAACCATTATGAAGTACATGACCCATTTTCCTAATCTTCTCAATGCCCATGTACTTTAGGTCATTTGATAGACATTTTCAACACCACATGGGTTTTTAAAATCCTTCTTCCAAAGTAGAAAATGTTCATTATTGTGATAGTCCACCTCGTGGTGGTGAGCAGATGGATCATATGGAATCTACTCCTACTATCCACTATGGTCAACCTCCCCATGGAGAACTCTCCCAATGATAAGGAAATCCTATGATTTAATAAACAACTTCATAAAGATAAGTGTTAAATGGTCAGACATCTTATTATAGAGAGGTTTTCAAATTTCTATGGCCTTTATATTGATATTTTCTAGAGAAATCGAGGCCAACCATATATAGTTCCCCATCAACATTTAGAAGCACTCCACTCTAGTCAGAAAGTGACCCTGATAATCATTTCCTATGGTCTTTTCAGATGGAGGTGTCTATGTATAATGAATAGGAGGTCAACATTGAAATATAGAGAGTGTTATCGTGAAATAACCAAAGCATCATGTTCTAGCCCCCTGAAACTTCTAACTACGAGATCAAAAATGAGACGAAAAAGGAGTACAGGTCTTATATATGCCAAAATATGTGGGCTACTCATCAAACACTAAAGGATAGACACATACCTTATCCATCATATGAGGGTTGCCTTCAAAACATCAAGATACATTGTTGTCAGCTTGATCTGTCTGCTATCTCCATGGGTCGAGTTCCAAAACTAAAATAGTATAGTGAAAATATAAAATAGATATTCTTCCAATACATCAGGAACCTTCGATAGCTCATCTCCATATCCACGTCATGCATATGTACTCAAGTATGGTGAGAGTATGGGGTGTTACACTTTTTTCACCCCTAGAATAGTATAAAACCTAAGATATGGAATCATGTAATGTCATAGACTCTGGAAAAATCTGGTGGACTGTGTAATGCTCAGGCCAGTTTGTCACTACAAAAAAATACCGCAACTTCAACAGTTTGTAAAAATAATGAACAAAGGGAGAGTATAGCCAACATGAATTTAAACTATGCCCCACAAAGTAATATTAATTAATTTTAAACCTAGAATCTGATGTTATGATCAACTGGCCAACTTCCCATGAATAATTATTTTCATCATGGGATTCCATTACATGCATATCCAATTCGAGCATATTAGGGCCACATCAAATGGGACATTGTAAAATATACCATATCATTCTTCTAGGAGCGGACCCATCTCACCTGGATTTGGGATATCTACCATCGTCGCCACCTATTGCATCATAAAATACCAAGAGGACGGAGGACATGCCAGTAATAGCTAATGAAAAACCCCATCCCAAATGGATGGCGGAATGTATATGTCAATCACTACACCATGTTCATCATCCCCTGATAATTTCTTGGGTAAACCGATGGTGATACAATATCAACTACACCCTACTGGGATGGGGGGAATTTACATCTTCATGTCTATACTGGGATTCATCAAATCCCAGATAGGAATCATCGGATCCTAAACAATAAGATCAATCAATGCCAAATGCATCCCTAGATAACCGCCACCCAAAAGGGATAGGGTAATTTTCATCATCATAATCACCATATAGATAATAAAACTTCTATATTTAGGGGGTAATATTCCATGGTAAACATCCCACTTGTCTCTCCCACCACAAGACAAACCTCTATTAGTTAAGGCAGTCTTAGCAATCATGACTGGAAATTCTCACAAAGTCATTGTTCATAAAACAAGGTTTGAGGAGTGTATGAAGAAGGCGATTAGACCCAACCCGAGCTATATGCCAAAGCATCCTAAAATTTTATAGAGTTAGAATAAAGGATCCTATGAGGGTAACGAAGAATCAACATATTTCATCGAAAGTATTGGAATAACCACTACTTCTTGATATTCGTCTATTAAAGTCATCAATATCAACATGACAGAAATATTCACTCAAGTAGAAAATGCAGATGCCTTCATGATGGAAAATGTACCTCGAGTGAGGGTGATCTTAAGGCACCATCTTAATGAATCATAGTTTTTTCTTTCTAGTTTAGTTTTATTTCACTTTTTCTTTTCAATATCTCATTTTTATATGAATTACATTTTTAAAACCATCCATGAATATAAAAAACATAATAAGATTGAATAAATTACATTCCTCAGGATAAATTACCAGAGGAAAACACTAATATTACATTATTATGGTGGGGAAAAAAAATTTGTGTGGTGTTGCATTTTCATGCTAGGCTAGACATTCATGAGACAACACTCACAGCACTTGAAAATATTTTTGATAAAAATTGAAGATAGATCCTTTTATATGAGTTCCCATAGATATTTGAGTAGGTTCTATACCCACCTTTAATCTTTAAAATTAAATTGTAATACAGATAATAATGTTTATTAAAAACACTTACACTTCCTAAATTATTTCAACTGATGATGTTAATTTTTAATAGGTTTTTGTATTCTTTCAATGTAGTTTCTGCATGTCAAGATTGGGGAGGTTGATATCATTTGAGAGGTTAGTATATTAGAATTATTTGAATTAAGGTACCCCACATTTCATTCCACTGACATGGAATTCCCACACAATATACAGAGGGATTTAAAAATCAAGTGGTGAAACAGAGAAAAAATATTCTGGAAATTTCCATTTTCTTTAATTTTATTGTTACCTTTGGTTTCAAAAAAGGTAAATACCTCAATGTTCTTAAATGAGTGTATTATTTATATAATTGAAAGTAATTATTTTCATAATGAATAAACATTGCAACTAATATGGAATTTCATATCATTATCCATTTCTTATGGAGTCATAAACCCAGTAAAATGGTTTTGAAATTTTAATTTATTCTTTTTATCCTCAAATGTTTCCTTTTTTTAATTCATGTCTAAATTTATTTTTTCATGTAAATTTAGGATAATTCATTTCATCAAAAAAAATCAATTACATATATTTTATTTTATTTTTATATTATATGTTCCTCACACTATAAAGTTAATTATATTTCAAATTAGTGTTAAATGGTTTAGTTACCATTGATAGAATACTGCTGATAAGAGATATTTTATCTTATAAAAAACTAGATTCATTTTGAATGATTACCACTTTATTATTTTCCATCACTCATGCTTTTGGATAATACTCAATAACCATGACTATATATAGTTTTATTCCTAGTAAATCGTTTTTTCCGATAATGTCTCAACTATAATCAGACATTATATCAGTATTTATGGTTTCTTTATTTCTATATATAATTTTATTAACTCAGTGCTAATTTTCAGTTCATTTTAAATTACTCGAGTACATTTGGTGTTAATTATTTAAGATCCTAATAAGCACATCTATTCTTACCAATTTGAGCCCAAAACCACAACACTCAAGCCAACATATAAGGCCAGTCTCTAATAAATCATAGCTCAATTAGAACACCAATCCTTTCATTTTATACAAGAGTTTTTTTGAAATTAGGATTTATATTTAGGTAAATTACAATAACAATCTATTTTCATCATTCAACCACATATTTACTAATTAATAAGTTTCACTTTATAATAAATATATATTCAAATGTATTTCAATTGTAGGTTACCAAATTTACCCCTTTAAACTATGAAGGAAATTCAAAATATAACAAATTTTATGAATGATGTGTTTCCTTTTAGAAGAAATTCTTCCAATGAAATAATTTGGGGTAAAATTTATAATGCATCTCCATTATTGATCATTTTAAAGAATGGATTGGTAACATTTTTTTCTGATTTACATATATATACATTATATTTTTTTTGATTTAATTATATATTTTACATTACAGATACTGTTTTTCGTGTTTCTCCAGATATAGAGTGAAGTTTTATGTAAGTGGTTAGAGTGCATTTATCATTATTTTACTTTTTGGAAAATAAGTATTGCAATTAATATCAAACACATTGTTAGAGCTCAAAGATATTTAGATTCAGGTAAGAATCAAATTGTCCTCTATATTATTTTTCAATTTTTCTAAAAGGAATAAGAAATGTTGATCTCTTTATTATAATATAGTGATGAATATGTTTTGCAACACAAAAGAATATCATCAAATCCAAACCAGTTGGTAAGAATTTTGTGTTCCCTTCTAGTCCTAATTCAATGATTTCAACAAGTATTTTATAATTCCTAATTTTTCAAATAATTAAGGGTGTATAACTACTTGAAGTTAGTGAATGTTTAGGGAATTTGGAGCAGATCAAGATTCTATTCTATATCTAGTGGGGTTTCAATCCACTTCCCTTGAAATGTATGGGAAGATTTTTTCCTTATTTTTTAACTGGAATTGTGAGTGGGTGCTAGTTTTTCATAATTTTAGGAATTATGTGCTTTTAAAGTGAGATACCAGATTCAAAATTGAATTATTACTTCAATTCTAGTGATAATCTTCACATGAAAGAAGAGGAAGGAGTGGGGTTTCAATCCACTACCCATGTAATGTTTGGGCTGATTTCCCCTTGATTTTTTAACTTGTTCTGTGAGTGGATACAGTTTTTTAGTACTTTAGGAAATATTTGCCACATAGCTGAGATAAATTATTAATCATTGAATTAATACCTAACTTATGGTGGGCATATTCTCATTCTGGAAGAAGAAGGAGTAGTATTTCAATCCACCACCCATATAATGTTTGGGATGATTTTCCCCTAATTTGTTAACTGGTTCTATGAGTGGGTGAAAGTTTTTCAGAATTATAGGAATGATGTGCTATGAAAGTGAGATTAAATATTCATAATTGAATAAATACTTCACTTATGGTGGGAATCTTGTCAGGCATGAAGAGGAAGGATCATTGAATTACCTGGATGATATGAACAAACTCACACATCGACAGGAGCAATGAATTCCAAACATTGCGGGTGAACTCACACAAGGAAAATCGGCCTAAAAATAACATAAGTACCCGAAAATAAAACAGTCCCTATCAATTTTAATAATAATTTTACACTGTTTAAATATAAATTGAAGAAACACCATTATTTTTTTTTCAAAATGATTCTTATAAGTAAAAATTTCTAGTCTCTTTTTATGATGTGTTTCAAATAGTCAAATGATGCCTATATTTGAGTCATTTGGACTAAAAATTCAGGATATGTCAACATGGATGATGAAAAATGCTAACTATGAAACTAATTTTTTTATACTTCCATTTATTTAAAATTTGGTCTCAATGCATATAGATATTTGTCACTGATTTGTGCGTTTTTTCTTTTGTTTTTCGTGATGTAGATATTAGAGATAATGGGTGTGGCATACCAGCGACATGGGGATTCTCACCGGTACTGAAGCTGGATGGATTTGTTTCTTAATGGTACTAGAGATAGCTTTTTTTTTGGGTATTCACTTTGGTTGTGTGTGGTGGATATCTTGGAGATGAAGGTTTTGGTATGACAATGAATTTTTGTTTATCGATTGAGTGTGAGCTAGCTCGCGAGCCCTACTTAACAGGCATGGATGGGCTACTGCTGGAGCTGAATCGCTATCATGGGTTGATGGAACATGTATTTGGTGCTCACCGGTCCCTGGTGATGGAGCTAGCTTTCTAGCATAGATGGGTGGGTTCTAGAGCTGGCATGGATGGTGATGGAGTTGTCATGGACTGGTGATGTTGCTGGCATGGTTGGTGATGTTACTAGCATGGGATAATGATGTAACTGGCATGGATGGATTTGGGAATGTGTCGCTATGTGGTTCAATGTATGGGTCATTGTAAAAGTTTTTGTATTGGGTGTTGTGATGGATCCTAAATTTTTGTATTAAATTTCATTATAAATTTAATTAATTTTTTTATAATTTTCAACCAGTGTGAAATCAATCATCTGTTTAACAATTATATATTATATATGATAAATTAATAAATATAATATGAAATTTTACTAGAAATAAAAATTTATTATTTTTTATTTTACTGTAATTTATAAAACAATATTATATATTGGAAAAATTATCACCAACTGAAAGATTTTTTCATTAGAACTTATTGATAAAAAATTTTATCAACAAATATATTATATGTTGGTATTATTATAATTGTAAAAGAACTATTTTATCAGTCACAAAATCATTTAGCGACAGAGTTTTGACCCATAGTTTAGTGATAGGGAAATATATGTTGGTAAAATGTTTTACCAACATAAAATTAACTTTTAACAACAAATACACCCTTGTTAGAAAAAAGTGAAATATTTTTCATTGTAATAGGTTGTGTATGGTTTGTAGATGATCAACTCATCCATCCTTACCACAAGAACCCCATCTTGATGGGATATAATAAAATATTATTTTTTGATGGAGTCACTTCCATTATCGATAATCATCCCAAATAGTGCATGATAATGGGTGAAATCAAAGATATTGTGTTGATTTAGTGTTCCCATGACAATGTCAAAGATTAAAGAAATTTCTCCAACCCTAAATATGTCTAGAAATCTGGGATGGGTCCTAGTGGCATTGTAATAGTTATATCAATACAAATAATCCCCATTCCATCCGAATAAAAACTAATAGGTCCCACAAATACTGTAGGGGTTCTACATTGATGAATATGGACCAGGATCTAGTAAAGGAATGCAAGGGAAAACACTGAAAAATGGAGACATTGATCCTGTACATGAAATTATTCCATAATATGTGTAAAAACTGAGATTCATGAACCCATATCCCCAACTAGGAAGATACATTCATTCAGAAACATGGCTATTAACCCCGCATGTCTAAGACGTGAAGAGATCAATGAGTTCACTCGATATCCCCATGAGGTATAATCCCCATCTTCATTAATGGACCAATATGAGTCTGTACTATCATGAACATGATGGGAAGGGAATTTATGGGGACATTTAAATGTTTTCCTCTCTATACTGTGGAAAAGGAAAATATTGATTAATCCTTGAAGGATATAAGCGATGGAATATTCAGATCCATTCTCACAATCTACATAACAATGACGATCATATGTCTCACCAACAATATTGTCTACATAGGATCATCCAAGATATCCACCTTTGGGAGGAACGCATCATACATTTCTCTGGGGAGAATCCCACCCAATTTATAGATGTCCCAAAGGATGATACCCAGTTCACCAATGGTAAATTGGAACGTGTTGGTGTCCAAAACCACGGGATTATTAATTTTTTGAAGGGTATAAGAGTGATAATATAAAATAAATTCATAATTCCACCTAGATTCAAGGAGACAAACCATGTAAAAATCATCACCAAAATATAAGAATATTTTCCTGACGTAAGAGGGCCCCACCCATTAATTAGAAAAATTTATTCTCCGAAAGAGATACCATTTCATGCACTATCCACTCATTAGATTGTTCAAAGAGGAGAGAAATTTTCTAATATAACCCTGAAAAATAGGATACTAAGAAAAATAACATCCATCCATACCCAAGGGATATTTTCCAACATATAAGATATTCCTTGGCATCGAGCTGAAACTAACTAGTCATCCTTGTAAAATTTCATTTGAACACTATCGATATAAGTCGTTACCTCGAGAGACGGATGATAACATTATGAATGGGGAAAGGTAACAACTTATAGAAAACTAAACCTGTATAGAGTAAGTTTGTTTGATAATGGATAAACCTAGAGTTCAAATGAGAGGAATCTATTCATATCCTCATTATTAAAACTCATTCAATATCGAGGTCTAGAATTGTAGTTCCACATAATCTTTTACATTTTATTGGCCATGAAAGATAAAGATAAATTAGGACTGGATTCCATCAAAAAATTTGTATGTGTCGTACATAAAATAGATAAAATAAAATATTATAAAAGGAAAATATATCATAAAACTAGCAACATCATGTTCATTTCATCAATCAATAAAGGTATTCATGAATCACCTAAATGTCTCACAAATCTCATGACCCCAGAAGGTATGATGAGTCACATAAACCCATTGGGATCGTGCAATTTCATGAACCCTTAAGGTGTCATGATCTCCATACCCGGGCGTGATCATGTGTGCCATATAATAGTAAAAATATCAACCGGTCAAGTCTAAATATATCAAATAACCTGCATTTCAATCGCATCTACATGGAGGATGTTCATGAAATTATTGAATTACAATTAGTAAATTGGTTAGAGTAGCCACTTGTAAAAAAACGGCCTTGCGGAGGAGTTCTAGCAAAACAAACTAGCAGAAGGGTCCTTCGATTAGGCCTTATGGAATGATCTTGATACAAGGACACAAGGAGAGAGTAGGGTGCATGAACTATGAACATCTTGTTGTTGGTGATTTATGTCATCATATGCTCCCATATATATATGGAATTTCTCATAATAATAAAGGTTTATTGGAATGATAAATTGAACCCAAGACATCAAGTCATGACAATGCCAATACTCAGGAGGGAATTTATATTCCTCATAACTGATCCCTTATCCATGTGAATGTTTCTCCTGAGGGGGGAGGGGATTTTTTGACAGCCACTAAATGAGAATTAGAAAATCAAAATTAGAATAAATATTTGAATATGGGTATTACATTCCCAAAAAATCAATGGAAGAATGAGGTGGAAAAGACTCACAGATTTCATAAGCCTCAAAGGGATACACAATCACACAAAGGCATCGTGTGATGTGCATAACCAACATTGAATCCCAGGGAACCCCTTTTTACATTCCCCCTGGTATTATGATGTCTCCTTAGAAAATCAATTTCCATGAAACAACAACCAAATAAACTCCCATAGACCTTGTGGTTTTCCAACGAATAAGTTAATGAAAATCCATCTAAAACCCCATTGATTGTAGGAGTAAAATATCAAAAATGTGGGATACTCTTGTGGTCATAAAGATCAAGATACACATTATCGATGGGGTGATGATTGTACTAAAAAAATATGATCAAACTCATGATATCCCCCCATACATTTAAAATAAACAAAGGGAATAAATAGGGAGGAGATGAGAGCCTCTCACAGTTGTATGATACATGTGATGCACCCCCAACAATCCTCCTAATCCTGCAAGATGAAGGACCCTGTGTCACCCTGAGAGGGTGGGTGAATTTGGGATCATCATTTTTTCCTTTTTATTGGATCATGTTTTAACATTGGTTGGAACTCAATTAAACTTATGTAATGGATATGTGCAGTAATTAAAATATTCACATACAGAAGGACAACACAATAGTTTTACTTGGTTCACCATGAATGGCTACATCCAAGGAGCATACAAGACAGGTTGTCAGTCATACCTAATTATACTAATATTATCTAATCTTTAGATTCAAAGGTTTGGGAATAGTCACTCTCTTCCCAACACACTACCAAGTGTTTCAGGGATAGATCACTGCTTCCCTCAAATCACTTCCATTTACTCTCCCTGGCTCACTACATTGGGAGGGGTCTCACTATCCTTATCGACATAAGGTCGATGAAATTGAAAAACATTGAAGCCTTTGTCTCCTATTAATTATGAGACATTTCTTGCCTCAGAGTCATGAATTGATGCTCTTCTGTGTTCAATATTCTCCTTTAGATTCGTAACTGAATGCACTAAACATCCTTTTTATCATCTTTTCCAGAATCGGAAAATACTGTGTGAATTTTCAAGCAATGAAGATTAGATTCCATGGCATCATCAAAATTAACTCATTATTTATGTTCATGTATTCATGTAATAATTAATGTTGCATTTTGGTTGAACTCTTTTCTTACTACTTCTTCTTAGTATTCATACACATGCACACACTGTTTTGATTACTTCTTTAATTGGCGTCACATGTTTCTGTACATGCATGATTGAATGCACTCTCCTCTTCACTTTCTCGTATGAAAACATTAATGAGTATAGTTCTTTAAGCACACACACATGGCCTCCTATATTCTCTTTCTCTTCTTTCTCTTTCACTTTATTAGGGTTTTTATTTCGGTTTATATGTGTGTTTCTTCAAACTAGAATGGGTGTGAACTTCTTCTTCTCACAAACACACAAAGGCCTTGGGCATCTTAAAGAAATGCACATGTGTGAATTCATGTATGTTCTTCCACTTCATTGTGAAAGCTTCTTCTTCATAGAACCACAAACCCCTAAAAATAGTAGGATATATGTTGACGCTCATTTCCATCACAGAGTCTAAAGGAATGTAAATGGAAATACCTTGGACCCAAAGTGATTCATCGTTTAAAGAAACATCAAAAATTGACAAAGTCATGAACAAAGATTCAAATGCACTTGGGTCGTGCAAGTTCCACCAAGGTCGCGTAAGTATAATAGCGCGCCGCCCATTGGCCATGCAGGTGACTTGCACACCTTCTTTGAAATTCGCCCAGGGTCTTCTCCATCTTATAAATACTCCCTGTGGGCCCCCCATTTCGGCGACGAAAAATTCCAGAACCTCATATTTGAACTCCCGACTCCCTAGTCTCTGCTCAAAGCTTCCAAACATTTTTAAGGTAATTTCTTACCTAGAACAGAAGATCTAAAGAGGGGAAGGAAGGCCCAAGTGTTGAAACTCATCAACACTTGCGCGCCTAAGTTGCCTGCCCTTAAGAGAAATGGCCACACTTGCGTGCCGCCTTACCCCTTCAAAAGAACATGCGTGCCTCTCTTCTGGAAGTCTCTTGGGGTAGTACTAAGGGCTTCATCCAAGCCTCACCCAAGTTTTACTCTAAGGATTGACTGGTGCACAAGTACTCATGTGTCGCGCAAGTATACTTGCACGCCCACTCAGGACATCCGCACCCATGCAGTACTTGTGCGCCCACACAGTAATTGCACGCCCCATTATTTTGGGGTGCCCCCTCCTGCCTATTTCACCTCTCTTATGATTATCCACCTCTCCTCTTCAGGATTAAACCTTCAGAACTCTCTCCAAATCCATTTATGGCCTGATTTCCTTGTTGGATTCCTTATCTGAAAGGAATTATGTGGAACATATCTTAAAACCTAGGGATTGAAATATATTTATGTCACTATGGTTAGAATTTCATTCATTCAAAATCATCCTTTAAAATGAGAGAATCGTTAACTTGGGCCTCCTTTTCAGAAGTAAGCCCCAGTCTCAAATATGGGAATCCTCTTTAAGAGTAATCCCCAGTCATAATTCCCTTAAACTGGGATTCCAATTCAGGCGTAAGCCCCAACCATTGTTCTCTTAACCTGGGATTCCTTTTCAGGAGTAAGCCCTAACCATGGTTCTCTTAACCAGGGCGTTCTTTTTCAGGAGTAATCCTTAGTCTCAAAGTCTACAAATATGGGAATCCTCTTAGGAGTAAGCCCCAAGTCCCTTAACCTAGGCCTCCTTCTGAGGAGTAACCCCCAGTCTTAATTTCTCTTAACCAATCTTAATTTGGTTTTGATCTGGGCTTCCTTCTCAAGAGTAAAATCCAATCATAAAGTCCCCTCCTAATTTGGGAATCTTCCTCAGGAGTAAGCCCCAAGATTAGAGTATCCAAATATCCATAAAGTACATATACCTTTATGGACCTTGTTCCTAGATTTCTTCCCCGAAGTAAATCTTAATCTTCATCTATTTAGGAAGTCATACATACATAAGCCCCACATCATTTCTTATGATTACATCTTTCATGGCACAATTTTCTGGTTTTACCAGTACCTCTTGTTTCTCACACTGAGCATGACTCACATGACATTATAGCGTAAAAGTAATTATGACATCTTTCTTTTATCCATCAATCATACATAAACATCATACTCCCTTACTCGAACTATGTGGGTTCTGATTCCTTTTCTAAGAAAAGGATACATAGGTATCCCATCTGTGGGTACGATCCCAACTCTAAAATAATCCATGTCCTTCTGAATGACAATAAACATCAAGTTCCCCACTGAGTGGATTTAAAACCAGTATGGTCATCTTAATGACCAAGGGACTTTTATGTATTGAAATATACCATTGACTAAGAATCTCTAACAAATACAAATGATTCTCTATCAATGAAAAACCTCAAATACATATAAAAGATTCTCTAAATTTCCAACATATTTAATCATTGATTTTCAAATCTAAAGAAAATCTCATTTTATACTTCGTAATGTAATAAGGATTCACGAACATAACTTAAATCTATAAAGAGAGTCCTGGAGTAGACAATAATTCCCCTCAAAAAGGTGTGATGAGTCCAACCTCCCATCCTCTCTACCAATGAAAATTCCTATATCCCATCAATTCAAAACTAATGAGCACCTACCTTTTGAAAGTAGGTCTAAATGGATATGTAATCATTGGATATTTCCGGTTCTACGAATAAACCCATTAGTAACCGCTTGGAATGTTTGAATCTTAAATCAATGAGATCATCCACAATTGTAGAGGAAACAATATAAGCATGCAAAAAATAAGGTTTTATCACCTTTCTTCATGAAACCAGGGTGTCCACGGGTCCTATACTTCATGCAGAGGATGTGTGGTTCATATTTTCATAGAGTGTGTTGGACTTTGTGAAGCACAGTGGGAGGCCAAGGCTCAACCATAGGATCACATTTATTCAGCATTCGTAAAGCACAATGATGTTTTGAGGAACCAATCATAGGTTCATAGAAACTGGTTCTTCGTGAAGAAATTTGAGGGTGCATATCACCTATTGAAGGCTTTCCAAATCACTTCTTCATGGAGCTGTGAAGACTCATGGTTCTATACATTCTCTTCACAAAGTGATGCATAGAGATATGCTCTATTTTTTAAAAACACGGGATCTTAGGAATGCAGGAGAAGCAACATTCTTCGGCTTAGTGGATTCTCTTTTTATAGGCGAGGGATACTTTCTCTTTTGATTTCAACATCCACATATCTAACATTATGATCAGGTATTTGAATGCCCATGAACTTTGGCATCATGATTTTGAAACCGCGGGTCAAGGATAAGGCCTATGTCCCGGGTGTTTCCTTTTAAAATGTGGTCTTCTTTCTTCATACATTAAATCAATGACACGTGTATGCATCTTGTTTTTAAAATCCTCGCTCAAACCCATGTGGACTTGGAAACTCCTTTTTCCTCAGGAGAAGCTTCTTCAGTGAGATATCTCATGCATGCAAGATGAAGATTGAATGCATGGTCTTGGTTCAATCTGATGATCCTGATGGTGTCAAAATTATAAGGCATGGTGGTGCAGACGTGATCATCCATTAGCTCCAGCGATATGCAGTGGAGTCAGAGATTGTAGGGGTTCAAATACGATGGTGTGGTTCTCAAATAACATGTGAGGATTAAACAGATCTAACTCAAATGCACATGGTGCGATATCAGATGAGAAAGGAAGATTTGGATGATCAAATTCCATGGATAATCAGATTGTTTACTGAGATACGGGATGTTATAGATGGATGAGATTATGGTCGATATATTTATAACTCATCCAACATCAAATTGAAAACATGGAGATTCACAACTTCAATATGAATTCTCTCAATTATTTATCCAGAATTCTCCTCTCCCACCTCTGGTGTCATCCCACACTAGTTCTCTACGGGTGCACTCTTAGTGCCCACTATGCCACCTTGGTCACACACCTAGAGCCCTCTATGTGTACCTAGCGTGTTTATGCACAGCCCCCATGTACATCTTGTGGGATGGCCTTAACAGATTCCCTTTGGGTTCAGTTGACCCTCAGGTCTCGCATATGCCTAAGGTTTGAGGTCATCAGATGGTCTCGTAAGTTAGTCCATATTTTTAGTAAAGGCATTTAACAAATGTACATTGTTAAAAACAATGTATAACCAAGATTATATTCCAAAAAAACAAAATGCCCATTCCTCTTTTCCTTTTCTTCAAGATTGTGTAAACATGTATCACTTTGATACATGTTTTTTGGAACTTAGAACTAGATCAACAATCACCTAATTTCCCAATATCCATTTCAAATAGGAGCATTCCTTTCTTCATGATTATTATCATTTAAATTCATTGACACCCATTGAAAAAAAATATAATCTTCATACACAATGTTGTCCTATAAATTTCCCCCTTTTTTATTTGTTTTCAATACATCAAAGTTCTCAAAAAAGATCTTGTCAACTTAAAGGTGAGAGTCTTGTATCTTCTCTCTCCTCTTCTCTTATCTTTTCTCATTTTAACTTCTCTCTCCCCTTATTTTCAATAAATACAATGTTTTGTAAAGTGAGGGAATCAATCCATACTAAATCAATGTGTCTTCAATCATTTCACTCTAAGTCTATTTGATCAATGCTCAGTATAAAAAACAATAAAATTTGATCTAGACAAAAAAATTCATTTTAATGATACCACATGCGATAGGAACTCATATATTTGACTTCAAGGGCCTATCCACTTTCATTCCATGTTAAATATATGATATCCTTTTAATAAAAATCAACCTGAAACTCTTGCACTCACTTGAACACAAGGACCAAATCAGTCAAGTGAAATAAGAAGGATAAGTGATATTGATTCACTTCAAATTTTCTTGGGTCATTGATTGATTTAGTTACTACACATTTTAAAATTAATTTTTTTAGTAACCAAGGTTGAGAGATTGAGAAATGAAATACATTTTCCAATGACATAATCTTCAGACAATCATCATAGTAATTGAATTTGATACGAACTAAAGTTGATACTAATTGAAATAATAACTCAAGAAGCTTCTTTATGTGCCTCCCCCTCAATGGAACACTTCTCAGGTTCTCCCCTGAGATATTACTTCACCTTCCATTCCCTATAGTATATGAATAGTGACAATACAAAAATATTTAAGGGAATAAGTAATATATTTATTGATTTATCCATGTGAATAGATAGGTTTATATGGTTTTCTAAAACAAGATTATCTATTTGATCCACTCATCACACCTTAATAGTTGATTTTTAGTTCTATTTGTGCTTGTGTGGTTCTAACTACTTCTATTTTCCTCATTCTTTCCATATCCTATTGACAGATAGCTAATATATCATTAGGAATTGAGGAATCAAGATTGGATCTTTCACGTGGCCTTTTATGTGGTATTATCTTCTGATTAGATCTTGATGCATGTTTTGATGATAATATACCAACCTTGTGACCACATCCATTGCATATATCACAGATTTTGTCAAGAGTTCCAAATCTGTTTCTAGTGTACTAATGTTTTTGGACCTGAGGATGTTGCTTCCTCTTATTTTGCTTTCTCCCCCTTAAGATGGACTTAATTGTGCTTTATCATTTGGAGGATTGTACCAACAATCTAATTCACAATGACCAAACCTGTTATTGCACCAACATTGGCCCACAAATATTTTCTTCTTGATATCTTATGGATAAGGTTGTCGGACCTTCTTCTTGATGTTTTGTGCTCTTTATGGGTAATTATATTCCAACTTCTTGTTCATCCAATCCACCCTAGCCATGGTGGTAGGTATCTCATCACCTTTCCTCATCCAAACTTCTTTAGAATTTTTCTTCCACCCTCTAATTTTTGTAGAGACATATTTAGAAAAATTAGTACAAGATGGTATGGATGGTACCTTTATATTATCACATGTTGGATGTATTTTTAAAGTAGAATCATCCGGTGAACATTGAGTCCCATTAGTTGTTTTTCCTTATCTTATAGAGACTTGAAATGTGTCTTCTCAGGATTCGTCAAGTAAGCTTCCAATTCTAAATATCTTATAATGATGATAACTTTCTGGTCTTCAATCATAGTCATCTTCTCTTCACAAGTCTTCTTTAATCTTTTAACTTAATCTTCATGGATCTTAAAAAAATTGAAACAAAGAGTCAATTTACTTGAATTTCATGGTTGTTTATTCCAAACATAAACTGTTGACTTCAGTGTTATTCTTCAGTTCATCTTCAAGTTCATGGATCTTTAATTCCAGAGTCTTATTGACCCCTTCATTCTTTTCAAATACTTCTGTCTTTCTGGGGATCTTCAAACAATCTGATCTTCTTCCTACTAATCCCTTTTCCATATTATCAGATTCTCTTTCCTGTCAGGTGATCTCATCCTACACGCATTGAAATATTCTACAAATATCAACTACTCTTTCTTCAGGAATTCCACGAAGATAGGTTCTTAATTTATCAACATCACCACTTGTACTGGAATCCTTGTTTTCTGTGGTTACCTGAGCCACCTGCAATTTAATCTCCAAGCCTGATATTTCATCATTATTTGAATGAAATGGAGAACCATATATTGTATCTTCATTAGACAATAGGGACTTCTTCAACTTATTTTTCTCTTTCTTTTTCCTGTTTGTAAGGTTCTTTCTAGATATACACTTCTGCTCATATGTAATTGAATATTTATCAAGACTACACTTCATTTTTGACATGGAAAATAAATATTAAATCCTACAATGAATATAATTAATATAAAGTATCCAACATACCTAAAACCTTGGCTCTAATACGAATTGATGGACCCTAGGTAACCCTGAGAGGGGGTGAATCAGGGTGTCAAATTTTTCTCCTTTTTATTGGATTTTGTTCCCAAATTGCAAGGATCTTAATTAAACCGGTATGATGGATATGTGCAGTAATTAAAACATTCACATTTAGATATAAAACAAAACACTTTTAATTGGTTCACCACTAAGGGATATGTCTGAAGAGAATAAGATGACAGGTTTCCAGCTATACCTAATTTCACTAATCATCAGTTATCTGTGGATTACAAAGGTTTGGGAACAGTCACTCTATCCTAGGAACAATACCTGAAGGTTCAGGTATAGCTCACTCCTTCCCTCAGATCACTCTAATTGACTCCCCTAGCTCACTACCTTGGGAGAGGCCTCACTCAGTTTATTGACCTGAAGGTTGCTTCAATGGATAAGCATGGAAGTATTTATATCCTGTTCAGCATGATTCATTTCTTACATCAGAGTCATGAATTGATTCTCTTTTGTGTTCAATGTTCTCCTTTAGAGAAGCAACTAAATTAAACAAACATCCTTCTTCTCTTCCTGCAAAAAATCACAACATCTTATGTGATTATTTAAGCAGTAAAGATCATCTCACTTAGAATCATCAAGATCAATTCATTCCTTCTATTCATGTATGCATGTGATCATGTATGTGGAATTTAGGTTGAACACTTTTCTTCCTACATCTTCTTAGTCTATATACACATGCACACACTATTTTGATTCCTTATTAAATTGTATTCATGTGTTCATGTGCATGAATGAATGCATGAACTATCATATTCACTTTCTTGTATGCAATCTTTAATGAGTATAGTTCCTTAAGAACACACACATGGCCTCCTCTCTTCTATTTATCTTCTTTCTCTTGCACTTGGTTAGGGTTTATATTTATATTTATATGTGTTTTTATTCAATCCATAATGGGTGTGGACTTATTCTTCTTACAACCCCATGAAGGCCTCGATCTTCTCCAAGAAATGCACATGCGTTCATGCATGTACACACTGCGACTTCTTTGTGTTATCTTCTTATTCAACGAACCAAAAACCCATGCAAATAGTAGTAAATAAGCATTAAAATAGGTGGGTGTTCTCAACATTCTTTATGAAACCAGGGTGGCCATGGGTCTTCTCCTTCATGTAGAGGATCTGTGGTTTGTCTTTTCATAGAGTGTTTCGGACTTCGCGAAGCACAATGGGAGGCTAAGGCTCAATCACTAGATCGCGGTTATTCGGCCTTCGCAAAGCACATTGAAGGTTTGATGAAATAATCGTGTGTTCTTGGTAATCGGTTTTTCATGAATATTTTCTCAGGTGTGTATCACCTGTTGAAGTATGGTTGGATATTTTCCTCATGGAGCCTTGAAGACTCGCAGTTCTCTGGTTTCTCTTCACGACGTTATGCGTAGAGAGATGCTCTATTTTTTTCAAAACATGAGCTCTCAAGAATGCGGGAGTAGCATCATTCTTCAACTTGGGGGATTCTCATTTTATTGGTGAGAGATACTTGCTCTTCCACATTCAACATCTTTGTATCTAACATTAATATCAAGGAATTGAATGTCCGAGATCTCTGGTTTCATGATTTCAAAACAACAGGTGAAGGATAAGTCGCATGTCTCATGAGTTTCCTTTTCAAATGAGGTATTCTTTCTTCATGAATTGAATCCAGTACACATTCATGTATCTTGTTTTTAAAATCCTCTCTCTAACCCAAGGGGCCTTGGAAATACTATTTTCCTCAGCTGGATCTTATTCATCAAGATATCATATGCATGTTAGATGAAGATTTCATGCTTGGTCATAGTTCGATCCGATGATCCCCATAGTGTCAAAATAATAATTCATCGTGGTTCAGAAGTGAACATCAATTATCTATGGAGAGATGCAGTGGCACTTTAGATCGCAGGAGGTTGAATATGATGGTGTGGTTCTTCAAATACCGAAGGGGGATTAGACATATCAAACCCATATTGCAGGGTGCGATACCAGATGAGCGGTAGAGATTTGGATGATCGGATGTCATGGTTGTTCGGATGGTAGACTGAGATACAGGATGTTATAGAAGGTTGATATTATGCCTGAGGTTTTTAAAAATCATCCCACATTGAATTGTAAATGTGGAGATTCACGACTTAAATATCAAGAGGCTATGTCATTCATCCATAATTATCCTCTCCCACCTCTGGTGTTGCCCCACACCGGTTATTTACGGGCACACTCTTAGTTCCCACTCTACCTCCCCAGGTGTGCACCTAGTGCCCACTATGTATACCCAAGGGGATTATACAAGGCCCCCATGCACCTCTTATAGGCTGGGCTTGAGGGCTTCCCATTGGGTGCGGTTGATAGTCGGGACCCACATATAGCAGAGGTTTGAGGTCCTCGGCTGGCCATGTATGTTGGCCCATATTTTTGGTAAAGGCATAGAAAAAAAATTAATTTTTTAAAAACAATGTATAACCAAGATTATATGCCAAAAATATATCAAAAAATCCTTCTTATTTTCTTCTTCTTAAATATTTTGTACACATGTATCACTTTGATGCAAGTTTTCAGAACTTAGGACTATCTCCACAATTGCCTATTTTTCCAATCCCCATTTCACATAGGAGTGTTACTTTAATCATTTTGATCATCATTGACATTCATTAACACTAATTTACAAGAAATAAAATATTCATATGCAAAGTAGTCCCAACACAAGACTGTGGTGGAATTTCTGCCTCATCTCATGAAATTCAGTTGGCATGTCACCCCCATCACACGAAGGACCTCAGGTATCTCCAAGTGACATTGTGTTTCCTCATTGGACCCTTAAGGAAAATCAAATGGATTTTTCATGAATTTATCATGTATCTCCATAAGACTTTTCCTAGTCATGCAACACACTGCCCAGAGGTATAGTTATTTCCCATGAGAGCACTCAAACAATCTCGTGAACCCCCAAACCTCTATAAAATAAAGAAGGAAATAAAAATGGGAAGAGGTGGAAGCCTTTCACGGTTAAGAAACACTCAAAATTCACTAAGGATGTCCATATAATGGTAATTCATGAACCTGTGGAATGTTATAATGATCCAGCATAGGCCCCTTGACATGCCATCCTTGTCTCAGGAGATGTCCCAGACAAGTCACATGAGATCACACAAAGGGATTTCAACAGGAGCCCTAATCTCATGAGTGCCTTTGGACATATCTATATGATAATTTTAAAATACATTGACATGTTTTAATGATCCAAAAAGTCCCTTTAAATTAGCATAATATAATAAAAGATTTTTTTAGAGAGTACTCTCATGGTCTCTGAAAATCAAGTGACGCCCTCAAAGCAATCCATGGCTGAGACTCGTGAAGACGCATGACAACGAAACCTTCCACAAACTCCATCCTTGATTCAACAAATATATAGAATGAAAAGTGGTGAATTTATTTTGTGGAGAGGCCTATAAATCCACCCCCACTATAATGAAAGAGAGGACCTTTGGCTCAAGGTAGATATAATGAATCATGGAATCTTGCACTATATCTAAAGTAGATTTCTCAGAGAATCTTATACCATGACAGGAAAAGCTTACCATCATTTAAAATCAAAGGAACAACTAGAGAAATAATTTTTCATGCATAAGAACTTTGTGTGATCAACATAGATCATGTGAAGGACTTCTAGAAAGACATGTGAAAAACATCCCACACAACTAATAGATCACATGATACTTGAAACAAGCAAACACTAAATAAATCAAAGACACTCATGATAAAAAAATGTGAAAGACTAATAAAATGGTAAATATAAGAGAAAAAAATATATTTTGATCCTAAATATCTTCTTTTGAAATATGTTAGACACCCAACGGTTCTAGGACATGTCTCCCTAATCTTCTGTCACTCTTTTTTTATACCATTTGGATCAATAGAAGTCTTCTAGACATGTCATAGAAAGTCACATGGTTCCCTCTAGGAATGGCACCATATTATTTATAAGTCCTAAAGTATTTCTATCCATGAACCATAGTGTCCTTCAAATATGTTTCCGAACTCATACAGTGACACCAGTATATGACAACCTATTCTTCTGATGGAACTGGGTCATTTCAACTGGTTCTTGCGACGACCTCTAAATAGGCTAGCCAGGTCATAGGATTTCCTCAATACATGTCAACCTAGACATGAATCACCCTTCGATACGTCTCCTTTTGAATCATGAAACAGCCTTCAAGCATGTACTTCATCTCTTGAAATGACACCAGGGCATGTCAGCTGGATCACGTGACACCCTCAAAACATACCAGACAGGTTCATGTGATGGATTCCAAGATGAATCGACCAGGTCATATGATGTCCTCTAGAAAAGTCAATCTTGATCATGAAACAACCCTCATACATGAAATCATTGATATGGAAAATCTCTCAGAAAAAACAATTATATCATGATATTGTCCTGGGATATGTCTGGGAGACGTCCTCCAACATGTCATGCATGAAATCAAGTCATGTCTAGTGGACAATCATCACATTCTAGGAAGACAAGTATGCTGGATCATCATGGTGTCCCATGGGCTTGGTGTATTTGTTCATCATCGTTGTCTAATACCAAATATGAGGGAATACTTATTGTTTAATCCATGATCAATTGACCAATTATGACTCTGGTTCATATAACAATCAAGATACATTGGTCTCCTTCCTATGGTTCGATCTCTATATGAAAACCTATAAAGGACTTTCATAATGCATGAGTCACGCATATTTTAACAAAGATAATTATTATTTTACATACCTTATTTACCAAAAAAATCATATCTCACATGGGAATAGGGAGTTCCAATGATCATATAATTTTCATCATAAGTATCTACAAGGACAAGGTCAATGGCATTGTTCATGCCCCGCTCTAATTGAACTATGAGGAATCCAATTCCTACCAGAATTAGGATATGTATGACACCTTTCTAAGGCATAAGGACAAACTAAAATGGGTATCCTCATAATTTGAAGCACCATTATGTCTCTGACATTTCAACCATCAAGACCCAATAATTCCTATGGGATGATCATTCTATCTCATCCCTTACCAGATTGAGAAACTCGAACTTTGGAAACTCTAATTCCTTCCATAACTGGGATATATAGGACACCTCCCCAAGGCCCGAGCTCTATATTAAACATATTAAGTCCAGTCCCATTATATAAGCCTAATATATATTCATTGAGACTAACTACTTGATATCCCTTATTTCTCACATTGAGGATAGCTCAAGTGGGCTTAGGGAGTTACGATGGTAATCTCAATAGCATTATTAATCTCCAAATTCCAGTGAAATCTCATCATGTAGTCTATGATGAGTGGAATGATATACGAATCCCCTGTATGAGTACATATACCATGGGGATATTCCTAAGGGTGTGATAAAACTATGATTATTCTAATTCCTAATATAACCATGATACATAAGATGTCAACTTGAGACCTGAACTCAAATATCTATTGCTCATGTTCCAGCACATATGTCCCTATAGCATGATGTTAAACTGAACGATTTTGACAAACTATGTGGGTTTTGAATCTTGTAATGACTGGGATTTGTATGAATCCTCATAACAGATCAATCCACTCCATGATATATTAATAACATCCCTGTATGGAACATGTTCCGAAGTGTTCGTCTATATGGTTTTAGTATATAAGCATCGGTCCATTACTGGGTAACATATGAAGAACCTCGGATACATACAGATGAATTCAATAATGATGTTCCACATTCATTTACTTATAAAGGATATATAACCTATAATAGATTTTTTAGGGTGATCGGTCTCATATCGGGATAAGGAAGATATTCTCAAACATATCTTAAATCTATAACAAAGTCCTATAATTGGAAAAAAAATATCCCCGAAAAAGTGTTGATGAGCATGACCACCCATCCTATCAACCAATGTGACACCATAATTGTCACTAGGATTGAACCCCCTATAAGGAATCGACCTTAAACAGTACATAATCTTGAATTAAACGAATAATTCACATTGGGGATCTTTTCAGGTTTAGAGTTTTAGAGAATTAGGCCATAACTATTACATAACAACATGAATATTACAAGTAGAGACTACTACTTAGTATCCATTTTTTCATAAAATAAAAATTCTTAAAAAGACACATGTTTAGTTCCATGTTTTAAAAAGAAAGACTTTTCCTTGATCCCATCCTTGAACTTATTCATCTTTAAGTCCTATGGAAAACGTTACAAAAACTTGGGATGAGAATAAAGAGCTTAGTAAGGGTTATAAAATAAGGAAGGAAAACATTAGCCCAACAATAAATATGAATCCATGAAATCATACTTTTCAATCATAACATACCTTATAAAATCATAAGATTTATGAATAACACACAAAAATCATAAATCATAAAGGTAACTTATGGCATCCATATAAAACATACATTGTAGCTATCATAGCTACGTAGGGAGTTTCACTTTGAATATACATCATAGTATATTCCCTAAATCTCTTGGGAGAAACATCACATTTACCTCCGTCACGTTACCCAATGCATTAGAGAGCTATCTCAAGCTCACCCGCCCAAGGTTTATCACGGAATCACCCGTATGCATAATCAATGCCCAATAAAAATAAAATAATAAAAACATATGAAATATGTATAATGGATTGATGACATTTCTACATTCCAATATATCAAATCAAGATATTGATATAAACAATGTTTTATCAAATCATTTTCAAAACCATTGAAAAAGAGATTTTTGAATCAAAGTGTCTCATACCACTTTGAAGCTTTTAAAAAAATTATTATTTGAAAACATTAATGTCCATATAAATAAATCCTAAAACCCATTTTGAAAACATGCACATTAATGTGAAATATTTAGAATAATAAAATTTTAAAGCATTTAAAACAATATTTTAGTTAAAGAGTTTTTAACAAAAAGAAAGACGCTTTAATACAAATAATTGAAGAATAAATTTTAAATCATAACATTATAATATCATGAGAATAAATGGATTCATCATATAATATTTCAAAGGAAATTATATACACCATATAAGTGTGAATTGGTTCATAACAACAATGAAGTCTCAATGGAAATGTAAATTGATATAAAATCCCTTATAAAGATGGTATCCTTAAATTAAGGATAAATCAATCACCTAATTATGTGTAACAAATATAAATACACCCAATATAAGTGTATATTAAGGTTAAAACAATCAGATGTCATTCACACATATTCATAGGATGACATATTCAAGAAGTAGAAGTTGAACCCGAAGAATTGAAATTGGGATAAGAGGTTCCCTTGTAAAAGTTCGACAGCCTAACGACGTCACATTAAAATTCATAAAACAATTTTATGAGATAAAAAAGGGGATATCATCACTATGATATAAAGTTTAAATCAATATGGATATATAATAACATATCCCAACATAATAAGATGTAAATTAAAAGACATAACAAAAAGAAGTCTTTTATAAAGATGAGGGTGAATGGTTCCCTTACCGATTTGGTAATTTACAAAACATACACCACATGAAAGAAGGATCGTACAATGAAGATGTAAATACTCCTAAATTAATGTATATTACATAAATAGTACAATCATGGGAAGTACATACACCACACAAAAGGAAATAGTGGCAAATATAGCATGAATCTCACGAGAATAAAAAGTGAGACTAAACCCTTTACCACGTTGTAATCAACTGAGTCGTATGAACAAAAGTTAATATCCAACAAATAAATCACAGAATACCATGAATATAATTAGAATCGTGATAATATATATAAAATGGAAGTACACAATACACCACATGCAATGAATAAGTGGGGAACAATGGAAATCTCACGGAATTAAAAGTGAGATAAAAAAAATCCATTACCTGGTGTCCGACTTGACTCGGTCGTTCTTTAATATCCTGAATAAAATAGTAAAGTTAAACTCTACTTGCTTAAGAAACTTTTTAAAATTTATTCTTCCTTTTATATCACTTATTACCATGTTATAAAAATTATGTAATCATTTATGTTAATAGTGTTTGTTTTGTCGATATTTGGTACTTGGGTCAGAAATGGAATTCTTATAATTACATGTTGTTCATGATGTCAAAGGTTCATTATATCGAGAATGATATTAATGATTTAGATATCATATATATCATATATATCCAGTATATACATGTATTTATAATATTACATAACATTTAGAGGTAAGAAATGAAATGCACCGTTCATGGAGACGGTAAGTCGTATGTACGCATGAACGCTACTTTCATTTCTATTTCTTTTTTTAATGGAATTAAAACATAATGATACATAGTTATATTATAATTCTAGTATAATATCATATATAATATCATTTAATCTATGTTTTATAAATCCCACATAAGTCATTAACGAGTCACATTATTTTGAGGGGGCGGTAGTCCGCGTATCCTCAAATGAGATTATCGCATTTACCCACTATGGAAACCATAAAGGAATGCTATAAATGGAAAATACAGAAGCATAAAGACAACATAAAAATAATATCTATCATATATATATATACATTTCCATCATAATGGCCACCATGATAGGTGGTTGGAGAAATCTAAACAATCATCATTTCCTGAGGTGTTAGTTTTCCATCCACAGAAACATTATGTTCTTCATCCATTAGATGGAGGTGTTTGTTAGTGTAGTTAGAATCCTTATCGTAACAACATACTAGTGTATTTAGGATACTGGTTATGTTACAAAATAAAGGAATAAAAGAGTTTAGGGGTTGGAGAAGTAAAATAAAATAAAACAAATTAAGGGAAATTGTTACCTTTAATTTGGGTAACTCCCTTTGGTTTGAACCAAAGGACTTCTTGAAGTGCATTATGCATAAGGTAAGGCTTCTAGGAGGAGGAGAGGGATGTAGGGAGATTAATTGGGAAGATTATGGACGAGTCAAAAGGTTAAAGAGATGTGTGTAATTGGTTAGAAGTGGTCTCCTTTTATAAGGGAGAGGAGGGGCTCTTTAGGAAAGTGTGAAAACATTATTTTATTATATATTGATATTCAGTTTCTAATGGTCCAAAAATATTTATAGTAAAATATAAAATTACTAAATTTCAAAATAAAATCATCCAATAGAAATTGGATAAGTTTTGGATAATATTTTAATCATTATAATCTTATTTATTTAAATTATTTATTAATGATGTAAATAATGCATCATTATTGTGTCATAAATAATTTAAATTATTTGATGTCTAAAAATTAAGAAAAAATAATATCATTTATGAAATATTTTTATATTTCTATAGAATATTTATAGTCTAAAATATGACTTATATAACACCATATAATAATTAATTTACTAAAATATATTTGCTTTCGTCATTTTTGCCTTTACTTTAAGTTAATTAATCTAAATTATCATTATCACTCCCAAGTGGATGAATGGGGTCCCAAAAGCAACCCAAAGATGCCCATGGTCGTAAATGACTCAACCAATAACGTTTGGACCACTGTTAAGGTAATTTTGAATTATTATAATATTCTTTTTACCTTGAATTACTTTATTTACCTTTAACGGCAGCAAATAAAAGTCAAAAGTTACTATTCACCAAAAATTATTTTCATCTTATTGAACCAAATTTTACTTCTTGATAACAACCATGTAGGTCGGATTTTCGAAATTCAATTCACAGAAGTGATAAATTTTCATTTAAATGAAAAAGTCAGTTTTTTTAACTACCACTAAGTGGTTTCACTATTTATCAAAAATTGAAGTTTTTCAGAAAAATACCAAAAGTTCAGCCTAATCTATATTTGATATTCCAAATTCAAGAATGATGTATATTTTTCCCAATTAAAAAAATATAAGTGGAATTAATAATTTTTAAAATTAATTCCCGTTATCAAAACAAATAGCGTGTTTTTAAGAAACAATAACTATCAAAAGATTGATAATTTTTTATGTCCAATTTCTAAGTGAAATTAATTCCAATGACCAAAATTGGATTAAATGGTAGAAATATATTTTAATTTAACTTTAAAAACAATTTAAAAGATAATATAATCATATAAATAAATTAGATTAAAATGCACTTTTTAATTAAAATACAATATTTTTCATTATTCATTAAAACTGAACTTTATCGGAAAAATTACAAAAATATAAAAAAAGTAAATTTTGATGTCCCCATTCTAAAGAAAGATTATATTTGGTCATATAAAATTTATTAAAGTGACCAAAACTAGATTTAAAAAAGGTTTTTTCATTAAAAGGCAATAAATCGTCCTCTTAATGTAAATTAGGCTTAAAATTAGATTCCTTCACATTTTAAGCCTGTAAATTTTATTGGATAAATGTAAATACATTTAAATAACATGTCTAATCAAATTTTAGTAAGATTTTTTCATTACCTCCAATACAACAGATCAGAGTTAACTACCGTTTAAAATAATAACATATTATTAGTGTGCAACTTAAGATTTCAAAGAAACTCGTTGTTGCGTATCGGGTATGCTATCAAACATAGAACCCCTTTTAATGTAAAATTAATATTTAATTCAAAACTTAATAAATATAAAAAATAATATTCTTTATTTACCTAGGATGTTAAATCTTTCCCCCTTTTGGGAATTGCGTCCTCACAATTTTAAAATTTTGGCTCGGAAACTTTATTGAAAGTCCCATATCAGACAAAAGAGTCATAGAAAATATCACTTTAAAAGAAATAAATAGAAGTACAATGGTCACTCGAGTTAACCCATACTAATATTCCATGAAATAATGGATATGGAGGAGAAAACAAAGGGTCATGTTCTGATGGATAGTGATAGGAAACATTATTAGAAGAAAGTTAACCACAAGAAAATCACAAAGTTATGATGAGTGTAAATGGACTTTGATTACCCATTAGGAAACGTAAAACAAAAAAAATTTTGCTTTACATTCCATTTCATAATTTTGAGGAATTCATCTTCTACATAGAATAAAAACATATGGAAATATACTTACCTTCAAGTAGAGTTTCATATTTTAATAAATTTCTACCAAAACTAATCATTTCTCTAAACGATGAGCATTCAAAAAGACTTGGTCACATCAAAAGCACAAGAATCATCTTCTAGAGAATCTCATAATCCAAAAAGGGAGAACTATATATTTCACTTGTATTTAAACATAAACTAACACCAAAGATTTTAGTACCAGATCATAAAATCACCAAAAGGTAATACTTTATAAAAAGAAATATTACTCTTAATCTCCAAAATTCAACAAAAATAACCCAAGGTTAAAGAAAGACCATTAATTAAACAGTTATCCTTAAAATTATTCAAAGTAATCCAAACTAAGATTAGAACACAAATATCTGAATAATTTAATCACATAGTCTTCCAAGGTAAATTTTAACATTTATCTCCAAATAACATCAGTTACTCTTAAAGTATCATACTGAACAGTAATTAACCTAATCACATATCCTCCATGATAGGTTAATCATTTCCATAGATAACCGAAAACTGACTTATTCCTGATTCATAAGATCATCTAACTAAAAATAATTAGTCATACTAACTAGGGACTTCACGTAGTCCAGTGGTAGGTGATAAATACCTATCGCACTTTGGTTGTGGGTTCGATTCCCACAGCTTCGTCCGACGTGACGGGTTGTCAAACGGTTTTCGTGTTGTGCCTTTTGAAAAACTACATAATTTTATAACATTCTCAAAAGAGATAAATTCTTAAAAATAACCATAACATATTTTAACCACAAATTTTATCTAATAACGTTCTTTTTGCATCCCAAAATGTATTAACCGGTAATTGCATCAAATTCAAGGATCATATAAACCCAAATGGTTCTTTGTAACTATATACAAAAAAGAGAAGATAATTCTCACTTGAATAAAATTTTCATATATCAAACATCAGGGCTACACAAAATCTAAAAATTCTTCTAATGTAATCCCATCATCAGAAGAGCCTTAATACTTTTAAGCATTTCATCATCCTAAATTCTACCATAACTCTTTAATCCCTTATATGTTGAATTATTACTCATTCAATATTCCTCATGGTCCATTAAACATTACTTCCCAACTTATTCTGAAATACATCATTCCTACAAACAAAATCATGAATCATATCCTAAGATTTCAATAATAGGAAAACATATGTTAAGAAATAATCTATACCTTTCATTGTTCATTGTCAGTTTCTTCATCCTCAATTGGAATGGCATTAGGTATTGGTAAACAAATATTTGTATGATCCTGGAGATCCCATTCCCAAAACTTCTTCGTAGGACATGTGTTTCCATAATAACCATGAACACCGCATTTAAAACATTCAATTGATCCCTTGGAAAGGACTTCATTCACATTCTTAGAGTCAACAAGATGCTTCCTTTTTCCATGGAAGTTTATTTCTTTATAGCCTTCATTTCCACATCTATAGCATCTTTTTGTCCCTTTGAAACATTTTCCTAGGTGTTTCTTTCCACATATTTGACACATAGGTTTTTGAACACACTTACCTTTATGATTATTACCTGAACTTACATAGGGATTTTTTTCTCGCATATATGATGTCTTATAAAGATAACTGTGGTTCAGGTGGTCAATCATGACTCCAGATAGTTGGTTCAGAATGACCACAATTGTTCTCATTTCAGATCCCATACCATTCAGTTTCTCGTTCAGAAAATCATCACAGGTTTCTTCACATACACTGTTACTTTTTTGCCTTCTAGATCCAGCCATTTACTAAAACAAAAAAGGTAGGTGTGATTATATCAGTTAAATCATCTTATAATATCTTATGAGGAGAGTAAATACTAAGATATACTTATTCATGTTATCTTAAATTCATTCACATTATCTAAAATAACTATGAATCTTTCTAAAATCCTAAACATTATGGTAAAGTCACTTATGCTTAAAAAACACCCTAACCTCAAAAGTTATCTAAACCAACCTCTGATACCAACTATAAGGACCCAACCATAAACACAACATAATCTTGAATTAAATGAATAATTCACATTGGAGATATTTTCATGTTTAGAGTTTTAGATAATTAGGTTATAACTATTACATAACAACTGGAATATTACAAGTAGACACTACTACTTAGTATCCATTTTTTCATAAAATAAAAAGTCTTAAAAAGAAACATGTCTAGTTCCATGTTTTAGAGAGCAAGACTATTCCTTGATCCCATTTTTGAACCTATTCATCTTTAAGTCATGTGTAAAACATTTAAAAACATGGGATGAGCATAAAAGCTCAGTAAGGGTTATAAAATAAGGAAGGAAAACATTATCCCAACAATAAATGGAAATCCATGAAACCGTACTTTTCAATCATAACATACCTTATGAAATCATAAGATTTATGAATAACACACACAAATAATAAATCATAATGGTTACATATGGAATCCATATCAAACCTACATTATATCTATCACAGATACATAGTGAGTTACACTTGGAATACCCATCACAGTATATTCCCTAAATCTCTTAGGAGAAACATCACGTTTACCTTTGTCACGTTACCCAATGCATTGGAGAGCTATCTCGGGCTCTCCCGCCCTAGGATTATCACGGAACCACCCTTATATGTAAACAATGCCCAATAACCATAACATAATCATAACATATGACAAATTTATAAAGGAATGATAATATTTCCACATTCCAATATATCTAATCAATATATTGAAATAAACAATGTTTTATCGAATCAGTTTCAAAACCATTTAAAAAGAGATTTTTGAATCAAAGTGCCTCACACCACTTTGATGATTTTAAATGAATTATCTTTTGAAAACATTAATTTCCATATAAATAAATTTAAAACCCCATTTTGAAAACATGGAAATTAATGAGAAATATTTAGAAGAATAAATTTTTAAAACATTTAAAATGATATTTTAGTTAAAGAGTTTTTAACAAAAAGAGAGACGCTTTAATACAAATAATGAAAGAATAAATTTTAAATTAGAACATTATAATATCATGAGAATAATTGGATTCATGATATAATATTTCAAAGGATAGTATATACACCATATAAGAGTGAATTGGAGCATAACAACAATGAGGCCTCAATGGAAAAGTAAATTGAGATAAAATTCCTTATAATGATGGTATCCTTAAATTAAGGATAAATCAATCAAATAATTATGTGTGAAAAATATAAATACACCCAATATAAGTGGATATTAATTTTAATACAATCATATTCTATTCACACATATTCATTGGATGACATATTCAAGAAGTACAAGTTGAACCCAAAGAATTGAAATTGGGTTAAGAGGTTCCCTTGTAAAAATTCGACAGCCTAACGACGTCACATTAAATTTCAGAAAATGAGATGATGAGATAAAAAAGTGGATATCATCACTTGGATCTAAATTTTACATCAATAAGGATATATAAGAACATATCCTAACATAATAATATGTAAATTAAAAGACATAATAAAAAGAAGTCTTTTATATAGAGGGTGAATGGTTCCCTTACCAATTTGGGAATTTACAAAACATACACCACATGAAAGAAGGATCACACAATGAATATGTAAATACTCATAAATGAAAGTATATTAAATAAATAGTACAATCATGGGTAGTACATACACCACACAAAATGAAATAGTGGCAAATATAGCATGAATCTCACGGGAATAAAAGGTGAGACGAAACCCTTTACCACGTTGTAATCAACTGAGTCGTATGACAAAAAGATAATAACCACCAAATGAATTACAAAATACCGTGAATATAATGATAATCATGATAATATATATCAAATGACAGCACACAATACACCACATGCAATGAATTAGTGGCGAACAATAGAAATCTCACGGAATTAAAAGTGAGATAAGAAAATCTCTTACCTCATCTCCGACTTGACTCGATCGTTCTTTAATCTCCTGAATAAAAAACTAAAGTTAATTAATAATTGATTAAGAACATTTTTCAAGTTTATTATTCCTTTTAATTCACTTATTACCATGTTATAAACATTATGTAATCATTTAAGTTAATAATGTTCATTTTGTCGATATTTGGTACTTGAGTCAAAAATGGACTTCTTATAATTACATGTTGTTCATGTGGTCAAAGTTTCATTATATCCAGAATGATATTCATGATTTAGATATCATATATATCATTTATATCCATTATATACATGTATTTATAATAGTACATAACATTTAGAGGTAAGAAATGAAATGCACCATTCATGGAGATGGTAAGCCATACGTACGCATGAACGCTACATTCATTTCAATTTCTTATTTTAATGGAATTAAAACATAATTATACAATGGTATATTAAAATTATAGTATAATATCATATATAATATCCTTAATTCTATCCTTTATAAATCTCACATAAGTCATTAATGAGTCACATCACGTTGAGGGGCGGTAGTCCGTGCTTACTCAAATGAGATTATCGTATTTACCCACTATGGAAACCGTAAAGGCATGCTATAAATGAAAAATATAGAAGGATAAAGAAAAAATGAACATAATATATCATATATAAGTACAGTTCCATCATAATGGCCCCCATGAGAGGCGGTTGGGGATATTTGAACAATCATCGTTTCGTGAGGCGTTAGTTTGTCATCCACAGAAACATTATGTTCATCATCCATTAAATAGAGGTGTGTGTAAGTTTAGTTCAAATATTTCCCATAACAACATCCTAGTATATTTAGGATACTTTTGTTGTTATAGAAGAACGAAATAAAATAGTTCAGGGGTTGGAGAAGTAAAATAAAAGAAAACAAATTAAGAAAACGGTTACCTTTAATTTGGATAACTTTCTTTGGATTGAACCAAAGGACTTCTTAAAGTGCCTTCTGCCTAAGGTAAGGCTTCTACGAGAAGGAGAAGGATGTAGGGAGGTTAATTGGGTAGATTTTGGACGACCAAAAAGGCTTTAGAGGTGTGTCGAATTGGATAGAAGTGGTCTCTTTTTTAAGGGAGAGGAGGGGCTCTTTATGAAAGTGTGAAAACATTATTTTATTATATATTGATATTTGGTTTCTAATGGTCAAAAAATCATTAAAATAAAAGATAAGATGACTTAGGGTCGAAATAAAATCATCCAATAGGAATTGGACAAGTTTTGGATAATATTTTAATCATTATAATCTTATTTATTTAAATGATTTAATAATGAGGTAAACACTGAATCATTACTGTGTCATAAAAAATTTAAATTATTTGATGTCTAAAATTTATAAAAAAACTACTATCATGTATGAAATCTTTTTATATTTATAAAAATATTTATAGTCCAAAATATGACTTATATAACACCATATAAACATTAATTTACTAAAAGATATTTTCTTTTGTCATTTTTCCTTTACTTTAAGTTAATTAATCTAAATTGTCATTATCACTCACAAGTGGCTCAATAGGGTCCCAAAATTGACCCAAAGATGAAAATGGTCGTAAATGACTCAACCAATAAGGGTTGGACAAGTGTTAAGGTAATTTTGATTTATTAGAATATTCTTTTTAGTTTGAATTACCTTATTTACCTTTAACCACGGTAAATAAAAGTCAAAAGTTACTATTCACCAAAAATTAGTTTCATCTTATTGAACTACATTTTATTTCTTTATAACAACCATGTATGTTGGATTTTTGAAATTCAATTCACAGAAGTGTTAAAGTTTCATTTAAATGAAAATATCAGTTTTTTTAACTACCACTAAGTGGTTTCACTATTCATCAAAAATTGATGTTTTTTGGAAAAATACCAAAAATTCATCCTAAGATATATTTGATATTCCGAATTCAAAAAATTTTCTTTTTTACCAAATTAAATCATATAAGTGGAATTAATTATTTTTAAAATGTATTCCCGTTATCATAACAAATAGCGTGTTTTTAAGAAACAATAACTATCAAAAGATTAATACTTGTTTATGTCCAATTTCAAAGTTAAATTAATTCCAATGACCAACATTGGATTAAATGGTAAAAATATATTTTAATTTCACTTTAAAACCAATTAAAAGGATAATATACCCATATAAATAAATTATATTAAAAGAAACTTTTGAATTAAAATACAATATTTTTCACTATTCATTAAAAATGAACTTTATCGGAAAAATTACAAAAATTTAGAGAAAGTAAATTTTGATTCCCCCATTATAAAGAAGGATTTTATTTGGTCATATAGAATGTATTAAAGTGACCAAAACTAGATTTAAAAATGTTTCACCATTAAAAGGATATAAATCGTCCTTTTAATGTAAATTATGCTTAAAATTAGATCCATTCACATTTTAAGCCTCTAACTTTTATTGGATAAATGTAAATACATTTAACAAACATGTATAATAATATTTCCGTTAGTTACATTCATTCCCACAAATACAACGGCTAGGAGATAACTACCATTTAAAATAATAGTATACTATTAGTGTGCAACGTAAGATTTCAAGGAAACCCGTTGTTGTGTATCGAGTACGCTATCAAACATAGAAACCCTTTTAAAGTAAAATTAATATTTAATTCAAAAATTAATAAATATGAAAAATTCATATTCTTTATTTACCTGGGATGTTACACCCCCAGTTGACCGCATGCCTTTGGAATGTAGGTTCATACCTAGTTTTGGATGCAGAAATCATTTCATGTTTATATATATAATGAAAATGTTGACCTAGAATTAATTAATGTGAAAGAAATAAAACCCCCATAATCAATAATCTGGCAGAATCCAAATGATCATCGGTTCATCTCTTCCTCATCCAAACAATATGTATAATCTATTATTATAATCATAAGGTAAATAATTATCATACATAACTTGATGATCTAATGAGTTATGGATCTTACAATATAATGTTAAATATCTCATATATTTCATATTCTTAGTTGAAGGATGGTTTTTGAAACTTTTATATATCCATTAATAGATGTGGTGACTGAATATAAAAATAATTTGCATATATTAGAAACATGCATTAATTTATTTATGATAAATTATTTGCAATAAATTAATCGAATTAAAATAGAATTATTAATAAAAATTACCATAATGTAATCAGTAAGAAATGTATTTATTGCTTAAGTGTACCTGATTTTCTAACTAAAGATAATCATCTAATTATGTTTTAAAGTAGATAGGTCCCCTTTTAAAAATAATAATTTATATATAAATATAATAATATTAGTCCAAGATCCTATAAAATTGGTATTGTTTATCAATAACTAGGTTTCATTTTGAATTAGATTTCTTATCTAAGTTCACTAAATTAATAACATATAAAAAACTATTTATCAAGTTAAAGGGCTTCAAGGATGGCTCTGCATTCGCCCGACATTCCTAGGTCTCTCGTCGCACCTTCTTATTCCCCTTCCACCTTGGGTTTTTTTATGTTTCTTCCAATCTGATGGTGCTCCTTCTATTCCGACATTCATTTTCTAATCCATTTTTATTTTTATCCATATCATTCTTAACATGGATGTTTACTGGAGTGGATTTCAGATGGCCCTCACCACCCCTCTTTTGGCCTAACCCTGCTCCTTGGACCTCCAAGCTAGGTCTACGTGACGGTGCCTCAGGCCTCAAGGGTCGGTGTAACACCGTGAGAATTTATGAGAAATATTATTTTATGCCTTATTTTATACGCAACACCAAATGAAGAATTCACTACACGCAACACTGGCTTGGCTTGCGTTACACGCAAGAGCAACCTTCCTCGATAGCTTGTATTGTACACAATACAGAGTTTCACTAAACAATGATATGTTATTAAAATATTATACAAACCGGACTTTATAAAGAGTATTAACCACATTTAAAATTTTATATAACATTGTAATTTATATTAAATATGATATGAGAAAAAAATCAATTTTTCAAATAAAAGAGTTATTTTCCTCAAAAATGTAGTTTTTCCGCATTTTGATGGCGCGCCCATTTTAAATCTAATTTTTGAAATGTTTATGATTTCAATTTGAAAAAATAAATTTCTTATTTTTAATTCGGATATAAAAATTTACTTTGGATAAATTTTTGATACCTTTCAAAAAACTTTCATATTTAGATGAATAGTAAAAATAATCTAAATTTTTCTTAAAAACGCCTTTTTCATCATGATAATTTTTATGATGAAATTTTAAAATTTAATGTTTTTAAATTATAAATATAATATATTTTTACCATTGAATATAATTTATGTCATTATAATTAATTTTCCCTTGAATTCATAGGTAAAAACATTTCGATCTTTGGCAATGTTTTAACTTTTAAAATCTGTTTTCTTAACAATGGGATTAATTTTAAATTAATTACTGAAACTTCTGTATCTGGAATTTCGAAAAATGGATTCCATATTTGGATTAATTGGGTCCGAATTATGTTAATAGGTTACTTATATTTTTTTTGATATTATGAATAGTAACTACGATCATTTTTATTTACTACAGTTAAAGGTAAATCGTGTAATTAAGGGTAAAAATAAGATTATAAAATTACCCTAACACATGCCAAAATTCGATTGGATGAATAAAAGTCAACCTATGTCAAATTGGAATTGGAATAGATTCATTTCATGGACTTTTTACTATGAAAATGATATAATTATTATTAAAACCAAAGAAAGTGACAACATGCCACTCTCTTATATCTTATAAGTTTAATACTTTTACATTAGTGATAAACATCATAAAACATAGAATATAAATAGTATTTAGAAAGAAAATAAAATTACCTACATAATGTGAATTTATTTTTAATTTTTAGAGATTAAACAATTATCATTAATGATGACACAATAGTGATGTTGAAATTATTTTAGTGTTAAGAATATCAAATAAATAGTTTTAAAAATATTAAAATAATTATTATATGAACTAATAAATGTTCTAAAAGAATTTTCTAGATGAATATGAGATGTTAGGAATCTATTAAATATTTTGGTTCGAATATATTATCTTTTTGGATTTCATTTAAATTCAAATAAATGAATAGTGTCAAAATTGGCACTATTGATATTTTATAAAAATAACATATTATTAATTAGTTTAAATACTAAATAAATATTTACAAAGAACAAATTGAAAATTATATAGTTAAAAATTTCATAAAGAATCCAATTATGTAAAATTAAAAATAAATAACTATGTATTTATAACCATTTAGAATTTAGAATCTTATTACCACAAATAAAATTAAATAGACTAAATAAGGATAAATCAAAATGATAGAGTTTAAAATAAAATACAATCAGGTATAAATTTTATTGTTTGATTATATTACAAACCTATATCATCTAAAATTTTAAGTTGACTCATTTTTTATCTATTTATGTCAGGTTTGAGATTATTATAAATTAATATTTTTGATGTTTCCAAAAGTTCCCCTCTCCTCTCTTATAAAAGGGAACCTCCTCCCTCTCATCTTCACAACATTTTGAGCCTTCAAGCACAACCAGAACCTATAAATTTATCTTATAAACTTCTCTATAAACATAATATAGGTATTGTTCTTATTCAAATACCATCTTTAGTTCCCTAAGTGGAGGTTTAGAAGAGGCACGTCAAAGAAGAGGTAATATCCTTTACCGATTCTTTAAAATTTATTTCTTCTTATACATCCTCTAATATATATTTTTCACTATAAATAAATATTATTAGTATCAATTATATAATTATATGTTATTATCAATATGAAACAACCATATTTAACCTTCTATCCATCCTATAGAAAAGGAAATCACCGCACGTGCATACGTACGGAATATCGTCTACACGCCGTGGTTTAATCTGTTTTCCACCACCACCTTACTTGGATGCGTATAATAGTATAAATAATAACTAAAATATGTTTATTATAACATGATAATAATTCTGAGATATTATATCATCCACTCCAATACTATTAAATAATTATGGGAATGATATCGCCGCTCGTGCGTACGTCCCGCTTACCGTCTCCATGGTGCGATGTGATTCGTTCTACAAGATATTAATTAAAAAGTGATTATATAAAATAATTGAATGAATAAATATGATATATATTATAATAATATAATTATTTAAATGATATAAGTATAACCTAAAAGATTAATATGAACTTTCATGAAAAAACATACGTATGAAAATAAAGTAGTTAATACCCAAATAACGAGTAACAATGAAATGTTACTAACAAATGGATGAACATATGATCATAAATATCATCATAAAAATAATTATTATTCTTGAAAAGATCCATAGAATTATTTAAATAATTATATATGAGTCTCAGATACACACAAATCATATCAGACCTAAGGAAAGGGATAATTATTCCAATCTCGTTCTTAACTGAGATTGTTTATTCATAAGTATTTACTAGGGTTATATTTATCATCCATGTCCATGATTTATAAAAATAATTTCTTGTATGTTTAAATTCCATTTTACCCATTTTTGACTTTTACTACATGGTATGTAAGGAATCTTTCTTTTGTTTTCCATACGAGGTACTTTTTGAATTGTCTGGAAAAAGTACTAGGAAACGTTTTTGATTAACTTATTCTGCATGAATAAATTTTTACGATTTAATAATGCCTTACTTCCATGAATATTCCTATGCAATATTTCATTATTATCTTCAAAAAAACTCATTAATTTTATAATTTCATTTCATTTTGAGAAAACAAAATGATTTTGAAAAATAAAGGACATTTTCCTCAAGAACTGAGTTCAAGTGTTTTATGAAAATTATTTTCTATCTAAGATGATATAGGGTCATGTTTCTATCCCTATTATTACATTTATTTGATTATGTTATGATGGAATTATTTTTATGATGTCCCTTTACCTTATATGGATTATTTTATGATGGAATGATTTTTAAAAATCCCATTATTATTACTTGTGTTATGCTATGATGTATGATTTATGATTTTGTGGCACACATAAGAATAGTTTCATTATGAGATGGGTGGGTCCTATATCTCCCTTCAATGCATTGGGTAAAGATTTACATCTCATGAGATACACATGTATGGAACGAAAGTTAATTCGGATAAGTGATACAGGACTGGAACAAGGAGTGAACTTGGTTCAGTAATAGACTTTTTCCGCTATGATGGTCTTGGAAATGATTCTTTACTAATATGAAATGATTTTATATGATTATGTGTTTGTTCCAAAAAGTTTCATGTCTTATGTTATGATTATTTTTATTACAATTCCTACTATGATTTATCACATGTCATGATATTATGGTCTATTTTGCAGGATAGGATTTTCAAAATGTTGTGTTCTTATGAATATGATATGATTGATATTTCCATTGTTTACCCTTACTAAGCATTTGATCTCAACTTTTTGTATGTTTTCTTTTCCCCAAGACTAGAGAAAGGGTATTATGTAGGATATACTAAATGGGACTCTAGTTTTGATGAAATAAATGGAGACAATGTAGATGATTTATGAATCAATTGATTATGTTTCCCAGTTTCTAAAGACACTACACCTATATGGTCCATTCATTGTTTTATTATATGTTGTAATAAATAGGCTTAAATTCTGAGGTAATGGTAATGTATGTAAAGTATGGTTTGTTATAGTTGGTATCACTGGAAAGGTATAGTCAACCTTTGGAAACTAGGATTTGAAAGCCTTAGTAAGAACCCTAAGGATATGACTAAGCATAGGACACAATCATAGTGTTTAGAAATTTCCATGAATAACCTATAATAAGACCTAAATTTTGAAATTTGATTCTTAGTTGTGTGGTTTTCTTGTTATGATTAGTGTTTCTCAGACTATGATTCTTGGTTTTAGTCAATGGATGGAACCCGAAGGAACCGTGTTAATGCTGAATGTGACTGGAAATTCAATGATTTCCCCCCTGGGAAACCAAATATTATGGGAGCTGGAATGGAGAATTGTGTATCCATGCTCACACAACTTTCTCAAGCTGTGAATCATGCAGGCCTTACAAACGAGAAAAGTAATGAGGAAAATTCTATAGAATCCTTTATGAGGCAGTGTCCACCTTCATTCAGTGGTTCTTCTAATCCATTTGTGGAAGTACAATGTATCAGTACCACTGAAAATATATTTTCAGTACTGCAATGTTCTGGACATGATAAAGTCATATTAGAAGTATATCATTTGGAAGGGGAAGATGATCAATGGTGGAATATTTTCAAGAATACAAGGCAAAGTGATGAAATTGAGTCCATGGAATGGGATGAGTTCACGAAATTATTTTTCAATAAGTACTTAGATTTTATTCTTAGAACAAAGATGGAGGAGTTTCTTGAACTAAAGCAAAAGGATGATGAATCTGTTGGTACCTACGAAGAAAATTTTTTAAGACATTCAAGGTACGCTTTTAGGATTATTATCCAACCGGTGAGTAAGATCGATCGATTCGTTAGTGTCTTAAAACCAAGTCTCCGAAGGGAATTAGCCATAAGGGACTTCAATAGCTACGAGGAAATTGTTCGATGTTCTCTCAAGGTTGAGATGGATATTGAAGTAACCCATCAGTTATATGGGTTTGATAAGAAGAGGAAAATGGAATTCAAAGGAAAATATAAAGACCGCACTGAAAAAAAGATGAGTTTTCATTAATGCTCAAAGTGTGGAAAAAACATGGAGGGAATTGTCTTAAAGTGACAAGAAAATTTTTTAAGTTTGGAAAAGAATGCCATCGGGAAATTGAATGTTGAAGTAATGTGAAGAAGATATCTAATGATGTGGACAAATAAAGGGATCCACATAATGCACCTCCTATACTTCAATTTTACAAGTGCAAGGAAATGTTGAATTATGCTAATAAATTCCCTAATCCAAGTGTTATGGATGATGATCGACATCAAAAAAAATCTTAAGGCCAAAGACAAAGGAATGTCACATGCAATTACTATCAGTGATATAGAGTATGATAATTAAGTGGTGAAATGTACACTTACCATCCACTCTAATGTAGAAAATGTTTTATTTGATTCTGGATCCACCCACTCGTTTATTTCTGAATAATTCTCTTAGGGTATCGCCATATTACCTCAGCAATTAGATATTGAGTTATTTGTGAGAACTTTTAATGGCACAATAGTCACATCAAAAGTTTACAATTCTTCTCTGATTGAAGTTTGTGGGAAAGTGCTTCATAGAAATCTTGTGATCCTTACTATAGAAGAATTTGATGTGATTCTTGGAATGGATTTTCTTTCTTTATATGTAGCTCATATCATTTTCCAATGAAGGGAATTCATATTTCATATTCCAAATAAATCTATGATCATCTATCAATTCAAGGATGAATATAAACGTCCATTAGAAATTTCTTCCATCTTATGGATATTGATTTCAATAAATGAAGGTTATTTATCTCAAATGGTTTGGGAGAAACTCACTATTAAGAATACACCCATTGTACAGGAGTTTGATGATGTCTTTCCAGAGGAATGTTCTGGTCTTCCACCAAATCGTGAAGTTGAGTTTTTAATAGAACTCATACAAGGTTCTATGACTACTTCAAAGACACCATATAGAATGGCCCCAATTAAGTTGCAGGAATTGAAGAAGAAACTCCAAGAAAATCTTGATAAAGCATTCATACGCCCTAATGTGTCACCTTGGGGAGCACCTGTTCTGTTTGTTAAGAAGAAAGATGGATCAATGATACTTTGCATTGTTTATTGAGAACTTAACAAGACCACTATCAAGAACAAATATCCTCTCCCACACATTGATGGCTTATTTGAACAACAACACGGAGCTCAATACTTTTCCATGATTGATCTTCATTCAAGATACCATCAACTAAGGTTAAAAAATGAGGATATACCAAAGACAGCATTCTGTAAAAGGTATAGACACTATGAATTTATTGTGATGCCTTTTGGTCTTACTAATTCCCATGTTATCTTCATGGATATAATTAATAGAGTCTTTATAGACTATCGTGATCAGTTTGTGGTAGTCTTATAGACGATATTCTTGTCTATTCAAAGAGAAAGTAATAACATGAAGATCACTTGAGAATTGTATTAAAGAACCTAAGAAAGGAGAAGTTTTATTCCAAATTTACCAAGTCTGAATTTAGGCTTCATAATGTTTCATTTTTGGGTTACATAATCTCAAAAGAGGGGATATATTTGGATCCAGAAAAAATGGAGGTTATTGAAAGATGGGCGAGACCAACAACATTAACTGAAATCCAAAGTTTACATGGTTTAGTTGGGTATTATCGACGTTTTGTGAAATATTTTTCAGGATTATCTAACCCACTCACCAAATTGACTCGGAAAGGATTTATGTTTGTTTGGATGGAGGAATGTGCAGAGAATTTAAAAGAGCTAAAAAGAAGGTTAGCCAGTGCACCTCTGCTCACACTACCTTGTAGTGGAGAAAGGTTTGTGATCTACAGTGATGCATCCTAGAAGAGGCTGGGGTGTGTTCTCATGAAACAATGATATGGTGACAGCTTATGCTTCATGAATGTTGAAAATCCATGAGAGAAATTACCCAACTCATTATTTGGAGTTAGTTGCGGTAATAATTGCATTAAAGAGTTGGAGGAATTATCTTTATGGTTAAAGGTGTGATATTTATGCTGATCATAAAATATTAAAGTATATTTTCACACAAAATTATATTAATATGCACCAAAGAAGATGGTTGGAGCTGATTAAGGATTACAACTTCTCAATTCACAACCACCCTGGGAAAGAAAATAAGGTGGCCGATGCATTAAGTTGACAAGGCCATGCTAGCTTATCCATGATGAGAATCACAAAAGATCCAATATTTATGGATTTAAAAAGGATGGATCTTGGAATTTTAATTAAAGGGGAGATATATTATCTTTCTCAAATGAATGTTCAACCATATATACTAGTGAATATTAAACAGGCATCGAATAAAGATGTACTACTGCAAAAGAAGGTGAGAAATGTTCCTGAATTCCACCTTGATTGTGATTGGATAATAAGGTTCATGAACCATGTCTGTATTCCTCCCAAACAAGAATTAAAAAAGGATCTTCAGGATGAGGCTCATAGTTCTTCATTTTCTATTCCTCCTAGAAGTACAAATATGTATTGGGAACTGAATGATTACTTTTGGTGGGATGGCATGAAAATATATATCGCCGACTATGTCTCTCGATGCTTGGTTTGTTAGCAAGTTGAATCTGAGAGGTAGAAGTCTAAGGAGATGTTACAACCATTTCCCATACTAAAATGGAAATGGGAAAATATCACTATGGACATTGTTATCGGACTTCCAAAAAAATCCAAGGGCAATAATTCAATCTAGGATATAGTTGATAGTCTTACAAGGTCGGCACACTTCATTGCTATTAGAGAATATTTCTCTCTTGATCAACTTGCCATGATATATATAAAGAAAGTGGTAAGATTTCATGGAGCACCACATTACATTATATCTGATCGGGATCCGAGGTTTACCTCGATGTTTTGGAAAAAATTTAGCAGCCTCTGGATACAGAGTTATGTTTCAGCACTGCCTATCATCCTCAGACACACGACCAGTCTGAGAGGACAATGAAAACATTGGAAGACATGTTGAGAGCTTTCTATATGGATTTCAAAGGTGTTTGGTATCAACACCTAACTTTGGTGGAATTTTTTTATAATAATATCTTTCACTACAGTATTCAGATGGCTCCTTATGAATCTCTCTATGTAATGAAATGAAGAACTCCAACTTCCTAGGATGAAGTTGAGGAATGAAAGATATTAGAACCTGATCTTGTTGATGAGACGGTAGAAAAGGTCAGATATATTCAATAACACATAAGAGCAGCTTAGAGTCGACAAAAAAGTTATACTAACAACCGAAGGATAGAACTAGAGTTTTAAGTGGGTGATAAAGTGTTCTTACGAATATCTCCTTCGAAGAGAGTAATGAGATTTTGAAAAAAAAAGGCAAGCTAAACCCCAGGTATATTGGTCCTTTCAAAATACTAGATCATGTTGGGAAGGTAGCTTACCGATTTTCACTTCCACCAAATATATCTCAAGTTCATGATGTGTTCCATGTATCTCTGCTGAGAAAGTATATACCTGATCCTTCACATGTACTAAGCTCAGAAGTTGTACCGCGGGAGCAAGATCTTTCTTATGAAGAACAACCGATAGAGATTCTGAATCATAGTGAAAATTTCAACGAAACAAGACCACTCGCTTGGTGAAAGTTTTATGGAGGAACCAATAATTAGAAGAATCTACATGGGAACTTGAGGATATGATGAGGGAGAGTTATCCTCATCTGCTTGCTACGAACTGACGCATTTCGAGGGTGAAATTCATTTTAAGGGGGTTAGAATGTAACACCCTGATATTTTATGAGAAATATATTTTTTATGTCTTATGTTATATGCAACACCAAAGAAATCATTCACTATACACAACACTGTCTTGGCTTGTGTTACATGCAAGAGAAACTTTCCTCGATAGCTTATGTTACACGCAAGAGCAACCTTCCTCGATAGCTTGCGTTGTACGCAATACCAAGTTTCACTAAACAACGATATGTTTTAAAAATATTATACAAACTAGACATTATAAATAGTATTAACAACATTTTTAATTTTATATAACATTATAATTCATCTTACATATGATCTGACAAGGATATAAAGTTTTCGAATAAAAGAATTATTTCTCTCAAAAATGTAGTTTTTCCGCCTTTTGATGGCGCACCCATTTTAAATATAATTTTTGTAAAGTCTATGAGTTAAATTTGAAAAATAAATTTCTTCTTTTGAATCAGGATATAGAAATTTATATTGGATAATTTTTTGATACTTTTATGAAAACTTTCATATTTTGATGAATAGTAAAAATACGCTATATTTGTCTTTAAAACAAATTTTTTCATCAAGATAATTTATATGGTTAAATTATAAAATTTAATCGTTTTAAAGTATAAATAGAATATATTTTTGACATTTAATATAATGTATGTCATTACTATTAATTTTACATTGAATTCATAGGTAAAAACATTTCAATCTTGTGCAATGTTTTAACTTTTAAAACCAATTTTCTTAACAACAAGATTAATTTTAAATTAATTACGATAACTTCTAAGTTTTTAATTTTGAAAAATGGATTTAATATTTGGATTAAGTGGGAAAAAATTATGTTAATAGGTTACTTTTATTTTTTGGATATTATGAATAGTAACTACGGTAATTTTTTTTACTACAGTTAAAGGTCAATCGGGTAATTAAGGGTAAAAATAAGATTATAAAATTACCCTAACACCTGAAAAAATTATTTTCGATGAATAAAAGTAGACCCATATCACATAAGGGTATGAATATATTCATTTCATGGAATTTTGACCATGGAAAATATATAATTATTATTAAAACCAAAAAAAAAGTGACAACATGTCACTCTCTTATATCTTATAAGTGTAATAATTTTACATTAGTGATAAACATCATAGAACATCAAAAATTAATAGTCTCTAGAAATCTAATAAAATTATATACATCATGTGAATTTATTTAGAATTTTTATAGATTAAATAATTATCATTAATGTTGACACAATAGTGATGTAGAAATTATTTTATTGATAGGAATATCAAATAAATAGTTATAAAAATATTAAAATAAATATTATATGAACTAATTAATGTTCTAAAACAATTTATATTTTAATATGACATGTTATGAATCTATTAAATATGTTGTTTCGAATATATTATCATTTTGGATTTTATTTAAATTCATATAAATGAATAGTGTCCAAATTGGCACTATTGATATTTTATAAAAATAGAATATTATTAAATTGTTTAAAAACTAAAAAAATATTTAAAAATTACATAATTAAATTTATATGGTTTAAAATGTCATAAAGTATCCAATTATGGACAATTCACAATAAATAACTAAGTATTTATAACCATTTAGAATTTAGAATCTTATAACCACAAATAAAATTAAATAGATTAAACAAGGATAAATCAAAATGATAAGGTTTAAAATAAAATAGAATCATGTCTAAATTTTCTTGGTTGATGATATTACCACCCTATCTCATTTAATATCCTAATTTGAGTCATTTTGGAAGTATTTATGTGGGGTTTGAGTTTATTATAAAATAATATTTTTGAGGTTTCCAAAAGTGCACATCTCATCTCTTATAAAATGGCACCTCCTCCCTCTCCTCTTCACAACATTTTGAACCTTAAATCTTGGAAAAACCCTGTCCATTTCTCTTATCCACTTCCCTATAAACATATTATAGGTCCTGTTCTTCTTCAAAGAACAACATTAGTGCCATAAGAGGAGGTTTAGAAGAGGCGTGTCAAGGAAGAGGTAATATCCCATACCGATTATTTCAAATTTATTTCTTCTTATAATTCCTTTTATTTATTTTATTAATTATAAAGTTATAACATCAGTATAAATCATATACTAATTTGTTATTATAAATATTAAACAACTCTATTTCACCTTCTATCCATCCTACGGAAAACAAAATCATCGTGCGTGTCTACGTACAGAATACTGTCTCCATGCTATGGTGTAATCTTTTTTCCTCCACCGCCTTACTTGGATTGGTATAATGGTGTAAATAATAAATATATATGGTTATTAGAAAATGAGACTAATTTTGATATATTCTATTATCCACTCCAAAAACATTCAATAATTATGGGAACGATAACGTCACTCGTGCGTATGTACGGCTTACCGTCTCCACAGTGTGATCTGATTCATTCTACATGATCTTCATTAAACCATGATTATATAAATGAATTGAATGAATACATCTGATATATATTATAATAATACCATTCATTAAATGATATAACTATAACCTAAAAAGAGGAATATGAACTTATCTGAGAAAACATATGTCTGATAGTAAAGTATTTAATACCCAAATAACGAGTAACAATGAAATGTTACTAACGGATGAAAATATGATCATAAATATTATCATAAAAATAATTATGATTCTTGAATAAATTCTTAACATTATTTAAATCAATATACAGGAGGTTCTGATACACATGAAGAATATCAGACCTAAGGTAAGGGATAATTATTCCAATCTCGTTCTTAATCGAGATTTTTTATTATTAAGTATTTACTGGGGTTATATTTATCATCCATGTCCATGTTTTCTAAAAATTCTTTCAGGCATGTTTAAAGTCCTTTTTACCAATTTATATTTTTACAACATGGTATGTAAAGAATCATTATTTTGTTTACCATACGAGGTACTTTGTTACTTTTCCGGCAAAAGTATGAGGAGAATGTTTTTTTTAAATTATACAGCATGAATGGATTTTTATGATTTCAAAATGCCTCATTTTCATGAAGCTTCCTATGATATATTTCATGATTATCTTCAACAAAGTTCTTCTCTTTTAAAATTTAATGTCATTTTGAGAAAATAAAATGATTTTGAAGAAGAAAGGATATTTTCATCAAGAAATGAGTTCAAGTGTTTTATCAAAATCAATTTCTATCTATGATGATATAGGGATATGTTTTTATCTCCATTATTATATTGATTTGATTATTTTATGATGGAATTATTTTTATGAAGTCCTTTTATCTTAAATGTCTTATGTTATGATGGCATGTTGTTTAAAAATCCCATTTCTATTACATGGGTTATGCTATGATGTATGATTTATGATTTTGTGGCACGCATAAGAATGGTTTAATTATGAGATGGGTGGGACCTATATCTCCCTCCAATTAATTGGGTAAATATTTACATCCCATGAGATAGACATGGGTGAAATGACAAGTTAATTCGGTTTAGTGATACCGGACTGAAACCTGGAGTGAACTCGGTTCAGTAATGGACATTGTCTGCTATGATGGTCTTTGAAATGAGTCTTGACTAATATGAAATTATTTTCTATGATTATTTGTGTATTCCACAAAGTTTCATGCCTTATGTTATGATTATTGGTATTACATTTCACTACTATGATTTATCACATGTCATGATATTATGATATCTTTTGCAGGATATGATTTTCAAAATGTTATGTTCTTATGAATATGATATGATTGATATTTCCTTTGTTTACCCTTACTATGAATTTGATCTCACCCTTTTGAATGTTTTCTTTTCCACAGGCTAGGAAGAAGGGTATTAAGTAGGATATGCCAAAAGGGACTCTAGATATGAAGAAATAAATGGGAGACAATGTAGATGATTAATGAACCAGTTGTTTATGTTTCCCAGTTTCTAAAGAAACTATACCTATAAAATCATATCATGGTTTTGTTATATGTAGTAGTAAATATGCTTCAATTCTGAAGTAATAACAATGTGTGTAAATTATGGGTCGTTATAGTCGGTGTCGGTGGTGGATTCCAGCATTAATTTTTCTTCTTTTCCCTTGTTGTCCAACCCATCTGTCTTGACCCCATCCTAGTTGTTCATGAGGAGGGTTTCAGGTCATCTCATGATGGTGTTGTAGGGGGATAACAGCAGTATCGTTCTTTTCCTATATAGGCATTACTATCCTTTTCTCTGCTCTTTCTTATTTTTCTTATTTTGTTTAGGGTTTTTTCCTAATCATTGTTGTATTTTGGTCTATGTTTTGTTTGGATATTTCTTCTTATGGGTGGAAATATTTCTTGATTTGGTTTTATCTTATGATTTGTGATGGTTTGGTGTTCTGCTAATGAAGTGTTGGTGATCACTTTGTAGTTCTCTTCCTTGAAGATGATGTAGTGACTCTATTTTTCATCTTTTTAATTCAATGTTGAGGCCTTGGTATGAAAATTCAACTAATATTACTCTAGGATTCCATTATTCTTCTCCCTTTAGAAGTTGTGAGGTAGGGTTCAATGGGTTTTGGTATTTGAGTTTGTGCGATTGATGGGCTTCTAGGTGGTGTCTCATGTGGTGGTCTCACCTTACCCTTTGGGTTCTTTTGGGCTTGACCTTCAGGATACTTGTGTTGATTCATCAACTAGTGGTTCTCATGGTGTTTTATTTACAGGTTCTTAATGGTGTAGTTGGCTTCTGGTTGGTGGATCTTATTGGCGGTCTACTGTGATGAGGTTTTCTGTGAAACAGGTCACACGTTGTGAGGCATCTCTTCAACTAAGGGGGTTATGATGATTTTCGGTTTGAAAGTTCATATTTGAAATTTGAAATATTTACTTTGTTCTCAATGGGTGTAATTGTGTATGTTGAAGAAGAATGGATTACATGAGTGGGACATGGAAAATTTCAGAATGGAATTGTTTTTATTTGAAATATTTACTCTTATCTCATGTTTTATGTTTCAATTTGGCATTTTTTTTGTCTTGAATTATATTTTATATTTTGAAATCTATTGATATCTATGAGGTTTCCACTGAACCTAAAAGTGGATTTTGAAAAAAAAGGATTTGGATTTGGGTTCAAGGGCCTTCAAGGATATTAGATAAGATATTATATGAATAGAAGATAATATTATTGAGTGATATTGAAATAAAATATATTTATTCAATAATAATATTTTTTAATTCAAATTTCAATATATAAAAAAATTAGGTGAAACAAGTTGATTTATTTTTTAGGGATGTTATGCCTTAAATAGTAGACATAAACAATATGAGGATATGAATCTATGAATAAATGGGTATAACAAATATGATACTAAATTATATGAAAGTTTTATAAATAAATAATTAAATGTTATCACTATAATCAAGAATATATAGAATTATTTATATAAGAGGAATTAGAGGAATTATAATAGACTAACATGAAATATGTCAATACATTAGGGAGTCTTGTGTTAGTGATTAAAGGGAGGTAAGATCACATGTTATAGGGAATTAGAGGAATTATTTATAGAGTTCCAAAAAATGGTTGTGATAAAAATATTTTAATAAATATACAAATGAAAATGGAATTAAACTAACTAGCTGGAGAATATTAGAACCCGACTAATTAAAAGTAATCATTTTATTACAAAAGTTTAAAGAACCATATCCCATATGAATCAAATAACCATAGATAATGTGTGATATCTGGGAGAACCCATGACTGATGTGTGTAAATAAAAATATGATTCAAAGGGAATATGGGTGTATTTAAGGATAATATGTATGAATGAACTATAATTGGTAAGAGAAATTGATGTTAGTGTGAAAAAATAAATCCTGAACGAAGAATGGATTTTTTTTGAAGTGATTAGTGTCGAAATAAGAACTATAACAATGATTATACCAAGTAAAAAATTGCAAGGGGAATCTTAATTATGACAAAAATTTTAATAAAGTCGAATCTGAGAAAAGAGGGAACATGAAATAAACATATATTTAGTATAATGTTCCTATCTGATATTGTTCTTTTCAATTATAAATACAAAGTTGTTGTTGTATTACCTGAAATCCCAGATTCAAGGGAATACATAAAACTAGATTAGTGAGAACAACTCCAAATTTAAATAGGTAACACAAAAACTATTCACATTTTCATAAAGACACTAATACCAAATATATTATCGACCGTTATCTACAAATTAAAAAATCAATATATAAATAATATTTAAAAATAATATGTGTATTTTTTTTTCAAAATATTAAATTTTATATTTTGACTATGACCATTCAGTACAATGATAGTTAATGCCAAAAATATAATTATGATAACATAAAGAATACTTTTATAGGAACAAATCATTAATATAATATTTTATATTAAGTGATAATTTAAAAATTCCATCAATAGTGGATTACTAAATGAAAATTATATAATAAATATACGAATAAATAATAAAAATAGGTATATTTATTTTATTCATTATATATACATTTTATATTTTGAATATTAATATTAAATATAGAGATATATTTATATTTAGTTTTATAAATTCAATATATACACTGATTAACACTAATTTATAAAATGTGTATGGGTATAATTTGAATATATGCATTAGGTCTCTAGAAAACCGAACTCATGTTTTTTAGTGAAACATTAGTGTCATATTATGAAAGTATATTTATTATTTTCTATAGCAAATGGAATTATGATACTCCTTACCGGTCTCAAACGTTTACCCAATTTTAATGAGTAACAACTAAATATAATTTCTTCATGTTTTGTTGGCCCACATGTCATAGAGCACCTTTGATATGTGTATTCTATTATCTTTTATGTAATATAAACCTTTATGATCAATAAAATATTATATCTAGGTTTCATTATATTTAAATTCTTTAGAATAGTTATCATGTTTTTTATATTTTAGTCTGAAAATGGTTTGATTCAGTGTGTGTGTGTCCTCAGAACATTCACGACCAATGCACATAATATTTTTATATTCTATTTAAAATTTTACTTTTTAAAAAATATGATACTAATCACCGGAATATGTATTTTTGTATTTATCAGGGTAATTTACTAATGGATTAATGATTTGTTAAGAATAAGTATATCATTATCACATTGATCAATAAAACTACCCTCAGTTACACTATCTAATGTTTTCAACCATATAGATAAATACTAAAATTAAAATTTGCTACTTAGTCAAATGTATGTTTTATCATTGTTTAATATTGTATAATAGTTTCTATAATTAACGTCTTTCTTGATTTATTGTAATTTTTTACTATTAAAACATCCAATTTATCCATTGTTTGTTGTTTTTATAGCATCCAAACCATGTATCCAAATATTCTGCTTACCTAATATCAAGACCATTTGAGTGGACCTCTTTTGTATTATTTTTATCATCAATAATTTCACTATAATTGAATGTTTTTTATAGTAAAGATATAAAATATAGGCATAGGTTGTGAAGATAATTCTAAAGAAGTGAAAAACATATGTATAATAAAAAACCTTAGGTATGGATTGATTCTCAAATATATTTCTTTAACCACTCTTGGAAATTTATCCCACACTGTAGTATAGCTCCACCCAAACTAAAATTTAAAACTGGGAATATTATACATGAAACAAATCCCATCAAAATTAATATAAAACATATCAGCTCTCTTTTTCTCTGACTCTTATGAAAAAAACCTCTTCAAGACCTTTTGACTTTTGTGCTACACTATGTATTGCATTTTGTAGGTGTTTTTGACCATTATACATGGATGAAGAGACAACATCAATCTCCCTTCCTAGTACACAGTGTTCAATACTCCATTGAATATTGTATTTTTTATTAGGTATTTTCCCTTTTCCATGTTCTCCCACATGTCTATGATCTCACCATTGATGGATCATTGAATTTTTCCCCCTAATAGATGATTTTAGATCAATATTTTCATATTTTTTCAAACATATGTTATGTTATAGAAATAATGTGTACTTTAATTTACACATCCTATAACATGATCCGCATAAACTAGTTCCTTGAGCTAGTTGGTGATTAGGCCTCAAACACACCTCCCTCTATTCCATAGGCTTCTGACTAGTAGTGAGAGCATAGGGTGTGTCTATGGGATACTATTCCATAATATGAAAATAAGAAAAGAGTGGAAGTAACATAACACCATACAAAACATTGAATCAATAGAGTAAATAATAAGTTAATATAAATAAGGATGTAATAGATTAATTAAATAAAGGCATGAACTTCCATGTCATAAATACCAATACAATCACCAATTGGTCCAACCACACAAATATAGGAATGGGAGAAAAAAATATGAACAAGGATCTACTAAAAACTCTAAGATGGACCACATACCGAGTCTCTATGTCACACATGCTTCATTATCCCAATAAATATTAGGCCTCAACCCAAACCTATGAATACAACTAAGTGAATGTCTTCTCGAGTACCTCATTGTAATGGTCTCATGACTAGGGTGTGAGTACAAAACTTAGTAGGGAACTACCAATGATGTCGCATACATATCCAGTAAATGATGTGTATGTAAAAGTATTATGCTCCCCAGTATAAAAATATTAATAATGAGTAAATAAATAAATAAAATCAAAAATACATCTAAAATGAAACCACAACCAATCCTTGGGTATGTGACCCCAAACAACCATACCTTCTTCTACGTATGATATAATTTCATCGAGCATAATCCACCCTATATATATATGTCATATATATATGTTTTAGTTTATATATATATATATATATGTCTTATATATGTATAAAAATTTACATACATATATATATAGTACTATCTAGGTGTCTCTTCAAATACATCTGATAAATTTGGAATGATATAGTATTATCCACGACCCAAAGAGTAAAACCATGGAATCCATATAAAATGATATTCTTCTAAGGATCTATGAATTACATGAAATTAAGCATTTATGCATCGAGTGGAAGATAATTCCATTCAGGAATAACATAATTCAATATGACCAATGAGCCCATCCAAGGCATTCCGTATATGGATTCCAACTACTGCTCAAGGTGAAATCCGTCTTTATTTGACCTATGAGACTATCCAAGTCATTCAATATCTCGAATCCATGAATATATACAGTCTTAGTATTATATCATCTAACCAAGATCCCATCCAAGATATTATATATAATAATTCCAAGTATCTCTCATGGTGTAGTATAATCTCATATGACATATGAGCCTATCCAAGGCATGCAGTATATGGAATAAATTTATTGATCAAGGAAAAACATAATTTTAATGAAAATTCATTCTGTCAAAGACATTCCAACAAAGGAATCCTACTTTCACTGAAAGTATACTATAATTCATCTAGCATGTGAGTCTTTCCAAGACATTCCAACGTGGGAATCAAAATGTCACTCAAGGGATATTTTAAATCCATTTTCACTACGATCTTGTCCAAGTAATTAAATATAAGGAATCCATGTATCACTCATGGTATCATGTTCTATATATTAAAATAGGTAGGATCAGAAGAATAATCCCATGAAGTACCTCTAGGCATCCCCAAAAAATCAGCACATCGCATCAGGCCCCATGAGATGACTACTAGGAATCACATATGGAATCATAGATGGATCATAAATAACTATGTGAATTCATAAATAAATGATTTACGGTGGTGACATTCGTAAACCCTATCACCACTACAATATACTCATTTTCTTACTTGTTCATTAAAAGTTCTAAGTGTCATATGGTACCATCTCTACCAAAACACATAACGTACTAGCTCCTGGTATGTCAAAAATTGTGGGACCCATTGGTCCCCTAGGGATATAATTAGTGAAGGTATATTTCTCAAGATACTTGTGGTTCAGAAGATAATGGAGTAATCTTTATTAGGCTCATATAAGTCAACGCATTAGTAAATAAATCCATCTTGGGATCCTCATATGGAATAATATAAGGGAGTTATCTTACATGGGATCCTCTAGGTAAGTATATAAGCTACAAAATACCACAGGGGATCATTGGTATCTATTATAGACTCATGTCTTAGTATGAAGATATCACGTTCGGGCTGTTAGAGACCCCTAGCATTCATCCATTCAATTTTCCATATTGATTATATTTAACAAGTTCATTAGGATGAGACTATGTAGGGGGTATCTCCATTGGGAGAAATACCATTCATAACAACAATACAATAACCATTTATATATAATTTAGGGATGGTATGATAGACTACATACCTTTTTATAGCTTTAATAAACTATAAAAATATCTTGGAAGCTATGCCTAATATCTCTATAGCTCATCCAAGACCGATGATGTCTGATCCAATATTTATCAAATTAAAAGACCCTACCATTAGATGTAAAGGTTAGTCACATTCGGAAAACATGAATTCAACATTAAAAAATTAAATATATAATAGAATCCGACAAAGTAAAATAGTTAATAATTCACCATACACCCATTTCTTGATTTATATTTGAGCAGGCCCATTCCAAAGGTAGTAATGGTTCCCCTAGAACAGCTCCTGAGGAAATACCAACCCAATGACATAACACATTTATTTAAACAAGAATAATTTATTCTTCCATTATTCATTAATTTACCACATCAAATTACCTCATTGAAATGGAATGCAGTGAAGTGTATACATCATATTGGGTCCCCACCTTCCTAGGAAGAGTGAAGTACCAACATCAGTATATAATATCATCATGATTTGGTGGAATTGAGAGAAAAATATATAAATAATAAAATCAATATTATAGGAATAATAATAATAATCCAATGGATACTAACAGATTTGAAGACATACCTCATTGCTTCCCACACATCTGAAGGTGTTTGATTTAGACCAAGAATGGGGAAGAACTCCCATTGAGGATAAGAAAAGGGGAGTATCACACACAGGGGGAGATCCTAGATAAATTTTTTTGAAAATGGGGTAAACCCATTTATGCCTCAGATGAAAAAAAATGTAAACTTTTCCCTTTTAAATGATGCATACATTTAGGTCACCCAGATATGAATATCGTACACTAACCATACAGAACTAACTATTTAACAACCCCAAGGACAGATGCTTTAGGCCCATGGTATACCAAATCCTGTGCGAACCATGTTCATGGATCTATAATTTATTAAAATTCTCAAACGAATATCATTGGAAGCCTCGCACCATTTGATCAAACTCCATTCATTAATAAACTAGGTCATGTGGTTAGGTCGCATGGTTTTCACTAATTGTGAACCAATAGTGCACCATGTGTTGCAAGTTTCCAAAACTCCATATTAATGCACATAACCCCCAATAATTCTAACAAAACATCTGATCCTTAATCCTTAACTCGTTCCATTTATAAAAAATTATTTAGAAGCATTACAACATTCAGAATTCAATTCTGAATCTCTGATCAAAATTATAATAATCAAGTAATTGAAAAGACAAATTCTCTTTGAAATTTTCACATCAAACAAAACATGACTTTACAACCCCCCCCCCCACCACAACACTGCCTATCCCTAATAACACTTTGTGGGAATTATGACATGTATCCAAATATTCTTGGGAAATGAACTCAATTCAATTAGCCATAGTTCATATCAAGATTCCCAACACACATCCAAAAATAAATTTAAACATATGTTGCATAACCATAAAAACCCAATCCCACACACATAACAGAAAATGATACACCAATAAAGTGATTTCATTAGATCATATAATATGATCTATGATCACATCACCACCTTTTTCAAAAACCGGTCTTTGGAACTCCCTCTACAAGGTACTTTCATTCAACGGCCAATCTAGAGACATGGTAATTTCACCATTGAAATTTTATATAGGGACACACCCCCATAATGCTATTAATTCTCCAATACATTTATCAAATATCAGCATCTAATCACACATGAAGATATAGCCCATGATCCTCGGTTTATCAAAATTGTGGAACTCTAATCACCCAAGCATAACCTGGTCACACCGAATTTTCCCTAAAAATCTATAATCAACCCATGCACTGCACCCATCTCATTCCAATGACATACCAGATGTAGTTACTCACTAACTGCATCCATCAATATGAGAGTAGACAAGTTGAATAACCTCTAGAAGAAAATCTCATCCTCTACCAGCTGGCACATCTATAAAACCAAATATTGATGGCTTATCCCAAGGAACACTGAGATAGTTACAAAAACAAATATTAAAGACCATAACTAGATATCAATGAAATTTACTAAAAGATCTTCACTTTTATCATCACCATGTTCATCAAACATCACTAACATCAGCACATAACTGATCCAATACCCTTGGATCATCAATAGTTTTCTCTGGCCTAACACCTTCACTCAAACTCCATTGAAGTCCATATCTAAACATGTACCTAGAATTTTATTATAAATCCAGGAGTACCTATTTTAATTTATCCAACTATATATAATGGCCAAATTACCCTCCAGTGATCAGTCTCAACCTCACATGACATCCCGTTCCCCAACATAGGAGAATCCTTATCATAGCATGACTGTTGAATAATGTTCTCTAGCACCAAATCCCACCCCTTCTCCATTTCCAAAAATACCAGAAACCATGGATAAAAACAATCTCATTCCCTAGAATCAACTTCCAATACTACCTATTCATGCTCTCAAATAATTGTTTCCATGGAAAACATAGAATTTAAAATGAAAACATGGGTCACCACCCCCAAAAATTCAATGGTGCACTTCCCACCATATGGACTACCATATGTTTCTCCTCTAGCATACCCTCAGTAGGTTTTATCACCACACCATAAAATTAAATTTAGATATATTACTATTTCACGTAATCTCCCTCATCATACTAAGGATTATGTCAAGATAGATCATGATCATCACTATAATATCTGTAAACTAATTCTCTATTGATAGGAATGTATCACTCTCCCTATCCATCCTCACATCAAACCAGGATACACCTGCCTTTAATAAACATTTGACAACACATCTTCCAATAATGAATGTCCACGTCTAGACATGGTTCATGTTTCCTTCATCACTCAGTTTATTCATGATGTCTTGTATACCACAGATGTATATTCTTCATTTATAACAACTCTTAGAAAACCATGAGTGAAACATTAATTTGAAATAATAATTCCTCATCTTTCTCATAGCCACTCACTGATTTAATATTCAAACCATACCACGTGCAATCAGTACATTCCATTATCACCTCAATCTGGATCCCATAATACATCTATCATAAATCCATGATGAACATGATACATGGCAGGTCATTCTCATTTAACCATGAGCTCCCTCATAACTCCACTTAAAAATTAGTCACATACCCATGCCACGATTTATTCCCTGACCACATGGCACATGGATAAATTCTATTCATGTGAATGCACCTATGCTCTGACCACATTACTGAAAACATAAAAACAGGTCAATAAAGAAAATCACCTATGCAGGTCGGCCCATTGATTCCAGTATGGATATGGAAACACCCTTGGTTATTCCTAAAAAACTACAGCATCACCATGCCGATATCAAAACAACAATGCATCAGCCTACTAGGGCATTAAAATCTCTTAGAATCCGTATAAGGGATTTCTTCCTAAAGGGTCATGATAAAAATGAAGACTAACACTCACCGAGAATCCGTATATGGTAATATCCTCCTTGATGTCCAACCCACTACAATCTTCCAGGTACCTATAAACACCACACTCAATGATCAGACTAGATAACCACACTCACACAGTCTGGTTAGGTAGAATTCCATTACAAGCTATATGGGAAAACACCATATCGGTTGTTACTATCACATTAAGTAACCAAACCTATAAAAACACCACTTGAGGGATCCAGCACTGGGAATCATGTACCATATCGATCTACTAGGGACACTAAACCTCCTAGGCATGAGGAATGAGTCATCAACCTCACTGTCAATGTCCGACTGTATATTAACATAACCTTCCATCAGAATGAAGTATGTATATATATCATCCAGATTGAGTTGAATTTCACCTAGAAACTATAATATAAAATTTAATTTAGGTAATTAAAAGAACTTTAAAAAACTTTTCTTTCTCTTTTGTAGAATCAGACACGATATTTTTTATAACTTGTTTACCCTACATTCCAAATATGATGCAAGAGATTCCTCTATCCATTGACGGTGAAGTTTTAAAATCAAGAAATAGCCTTTTTAATGGGTAAATAGTAAAAATTAATTAATTTCCTTTCTATAATGGGATAAGATCCATAAATCCACAATAAATGATAAAATCCACATCACATATGTTATAGCCGATAAATAATTTTTTTATTATTATTTGAAGAAGCACAGAAAAACAAAGAACCTCCCTTCAAGGAGGTCGAAAGTGGTGGAGTTTAAGGGAGTCTCCTTGCACCACAGTAAAGCACTCAAGGGGAAGGGAGTTCAAACTATCAAATATCAAAAGTGGTTCCTCCTGTCTGCCCAAGCGGGCGAGGGCATCTACGGCAATGTTAGACTCCATCCAACTGTGGTGAATAACCGGGCTTTGATTAGTTTCTGTCTTGCACCTACGAATGAGATAAATCAAGTCCCACAGAATGCAATGGCCTCCCTATAGCATCCTCACTAGAGACTCAGAATCAGACTCCACCTCTGATACTTGCATCCCTCTCCGCCTGCATACCAACAAGCCGGAAAGAAGTGCCTGAACCTCTGCACCAAATGAAAGAGAAAATCATATCAACTATAACATTACATACAAAGAATATAAATCCTATATCCGTAGATACTTGGACTTCTAACTAGAAAAATCGTTGTTGGTGAACCATTATTATATCCATCACAGGTTATGACACATTCTTAATACTCATATCTACCACTTCCTGAAAAGTAATGAAATGTGAAAAAAATAGCTTTCATACCACTTTATGATGTCTTGACTAAGGATCCACTTAAACCAGTTCCCTAATACGGTTATAGACTATGACTTAATCACACCTCTCCATACGCTACAGGCTTCCTAGTAGTAGTAAGAGCCTAGGGTGTGTCTTTAGGGTGACTATTTCTTCATATCAGAATAACGAAACAAAATAAGTAATGAAACAATATATCAAATAGTGAATCATCATATTGTGGAAGAAATATATATATATATATATAAACATGGATGTAATAAATGAATTGTGATAAAGGTCGGAAAGGCTATTTCATACAAATTACTATGATCACCTACTAGGATGATCAATCATATATAAGAATGAGTGAAATAATAAAATTCACAAGGCTCTACTACCGAATCCAATCTGGAACACCTAACCAGACTCCATGAATATCAAGTTGCACCATCAAAATCCATCATGGTCCTTATCCTGAACTTGTTCCTATAACCAAGTGAATGTTTGATCATGTACCATAGTCCAATGGATACCTAAGAAGGGTGTGAGTAAAACACTCAGTAGGTAACCACCAATATGTCCATACACATAGATAGTAAATGATGTTTATGTAAAATTGAGCTACTAATTAGTAAAATAATAATAATTCTAACTTAATAAATAAATACAATATACAACAAAACTAAAATAAAACTCTAGATGATCCTTGGGGTCCAATATATCGATCGACTATACCAGCTTCAACATAAGTCAAAAGGTCTCTAAGAATAATTCCACATATATATAATATAGATATATATATGTATATATGTATATATATATATCTTATATGTGTGTAAACAGAGATATATATATATATAGTACTATCTAGGACCCATGGTGTAAAACCAAGGCATCCATGTACATCGATATTCATATAAGGTTCTATGAGTTCCATGAAATTGCATATTTAACCATTGCGGGTTAATTAATAGCATTCATGCCTAAACAATTCCATATGACCAATGAGCCTATCCAAGGAATTATATATAAATAATCCATTTGTATCTCAAGGTGAAAATATGTATTTATTTAACCTATGAGCCCATCCATGGTATTCCATATCACTAATCCAAGTATCTCTCAAGGAATAGTATAATCTCACCTAACCTATGATCCCATCCAATACATTGTATATGAGGAATCCAGGTATCACCCAAGGAACAACATAATCTCAAATGACCTATAATCCCATCTGAGAACATTCACATAAGGAATCTAGGTATATCTCAAGGCGTAAAATAATTCATCTACCATATGAGTCCATCCAAGAAATTCCAACATGGGAATCCAAGTTTCACTAAAGGTATACAATAATTTATCTAGAATATGAGTATGTACAATGAATATCTACATGGGAATCAATGTGTCACTCAGGCTGTACTATAATTCCAATTTCCCTATGATCCCATCAAAGGAATTACATAAAAGGAATACAACTATATTCCATAACATCACTTGCTATGTTGTAAAACATGTAGGCTAAAAAATGGAATCATATGATGTCACTCTATGAATCCCCATCAAAGCATCAAATTTCATCAGGCCCCATGGGATGAGTTTTAGGAAGAACATGTTGAATCATATCTTCATCATCAATAACCATGTAAACGAATAAATAAAAGAGCAAGGATGGTTGAATACATAATCCCAGTCTCCATTACACCAGCCTTAGAGGCTTACATGTTCTATACAGGTTCTAGGTTTCACCTGCTACCATTTCTACCAAAACTAATGATGTAAAATATTAGGTTCATTTGAATATTGGGGAACCCAATAGGTCCCCTAGGTCAGTACTCAGGATACGAAACTAACTCTGGATCCCCTTGGTTCTCAAGATAGTGGAGGAATCCATCTTATGGTACTCTATTCCAATATTTAAATAAAGTCATCCCATTAGGCTACTCATAAGGAATAAGTAAGTGGAGGAATAATACCTATGATCCTATAGGTAAAATCATAACTTGAGGCATCCCATATGGGATCCACATTCTTAGTGATAGTCTCAAGGTGATGTATGAATCTGGCATGCAAGGGTTGTTAGTGACCCATGGTGTTCATCGATTCAATCTACAAGAATGATTAAATTTAAAATTTTAATTAGGATGAGACTAACTAGGGGGATTTTACCTCTAGTTAATTCCCAATAAACCATGTAATACCATAAACAGCTATATATACTGTAGGGTAGGTACAATATACAACCTACTTTTAGGATGCTTTAATCAACTATACAAAGCTATCGGTAACTCCATATGATCTCTCTATAGTTCTTCCTATAATGACAATTTTTTATCCATGAAATATTAGGTTAGATGATCCTACGTAACATTGGAACACTCAAAAAAATTCCATAAATATCAATTTATATATTAATAGAAAATATAAAACAAAATACAAAAATTCATAGTAGGATATAACTCACCAGATTCCCATTGCTCGATGTAAATTCAAGAAACCCGATGAAAATGTATATGGGGTTAACATAATATCCCTACCATGAAAATACCTATACAATAGCCTCACACATTTATTTATATTAATTTAATTTAATCCATAAATCTTTAAAAATTATCCATAGGAATATACCACTATTGAATGACACATTGTGAAATGTAAATGACCTTTGAGGTCAACCCCTTCTAAGGAAATGTGAATTACCCAACATCAGTATCTAGGTATACTATACAATGGTTGAATCAGGAAAAAAATATATCACCATATAAAAACATATAAGAGGAATAAAAATAATATTGAAATGTAAACTATTAGAGTTTAAGACATACCTCGAGGCTTCCAATGCATATGATATCATTTGATTTCGACCAGGAATGGGGAAGAACATCCATGGGGGGAGTGAGAGGAGGACTAGTGGCCTTGAAGAAGATCCTAGAAAAAAATGAGGTATAAAAATGGAAAATTCCATTTAATAGTTCAGTGGAAAAATTGGTTAAATTTTCTACTTTTAATCAGGTCAAAAGTTAGGATGCACGGTTAGGAAAATTGTGTTCTCACGATGTGGAACTCACAGTCTAAGCACCCAAATGATGAACGGTTTAGGTGCACGTTATACAAAAATATTTTCCAACTACATTCATTGATGTAAAACTTATTTTTGACCCCACAAGGTTATCTAGGACACATTGTATTAATGTTTCAAATTGTGTTCCTTAAAAAACAAGGACACATAGTGTTCACTAACCATGCCCTAAATGTAAACCCCATGTTGTACATTTCCAAAAATACCACTTTGGTCCCAAAACACTAGGAATTATCCCAAAACATCCAACCATTAAACCAAGAATAATTTGACATCTAAAAATACCATTACAAGGGATTACGACCTCCAGAATTCCATTTCAAATCTCTGATTAAAAGTTGACATGCCCAGTAATTGAAAATACAAATTTCATCTGAGATTTGCAACTCAAAAACATGATCCCTTATAAAAAATAGTGAAATCTAGGCCACATTCAGTGTTCATTAATTTTGTATTGATTTTGTCAATGTCAATATATATATATATTCTCTCTTCCATCGAGTTATTTCTGTTATCTTTGTTCTTATACTTCCAATCCTTTTCATCCTATTCTAAAACAATATTTTATACCACTATTGTGATCTTTATTTATATATAGGTTATAAATTATATTAAAACTATTAGTTTCCCCATTATAAATGTAATACTTCCTTGATCTACCTAAATAATTACTTATTTATATACATATTTCTCTAATGAACTGATAGAAAAATATCAAGAGGGAGGTAAGTGAGAAATGTATTTATCAGTGGTGATTCAAGAATACATAGTCCCTAATGTCTCACTCAAAATATTAGATAATAAATAATTTTAAAAACTGAAAAAAGTTATGGAACTCTATACATTATCCTCATTCTTCATTATAATTTCATTAGAAATTTCAATAATCACCCCTTCAAAAAATTTATTCCACTGATAATGGCATGTTATTTATAAATAATAAGGTGAAAGAATACATAGAAAAATATGGGATTAAGCCTCAAGTGTTAATGGTTAGGACTCTTCAACCAAGGGGAATCATTGATATGAGGTATCTAATTGTAAAAATAATTCCTCTTACTGCTCTCTTGGAGTTTCTTCATACAAACAAATAATTTTGTGATATTTGACTATAAGAAAAGAGTATTTGTTCCAATTATTTTGGATTTGACTATTATCTTGGTTTTCCTCTGAATGTTATCTTAATATTTCATTTTTTATGGTGGATATGATTGAAAAAAATAGTCTCATTCAAATTTAAATAATATTCAATGGGATGGTATGTTTTAGACTTTTTTTCAATTTTTTGGCATCATATTTATACCCCCAAGAGCTCCTTTCATTACAATAAACATATTGAGGAGGGATAACCCTATGGGACCATCCTTTCATTCATGAGTTTTGTTGTATAGGGATTCTATAGGGTAAAAACAAAGCTCATCCCAGCGATCTCTTTGTAGAATTTAAATTTGATAATTATTTTTTCAAAGAAGGTCACCTCCTTCCTTGACATTTTCCCTCTATAGGTTAGTTGTGGTGAAGTTTCACTTATTTATGTTTGAGACTAGAGAATGGTTATATGAGAGTTTACCTTAGATAATATATAGAGTGTTATATTTTTAATTTATTCTCAATGAAGGGAATAATTTGATAAGTTTCTGTTATAGAGAGTTGTAATTTCATGGTCCAATACTTCATTGTTTTGTGAAAAAGTAATAGGCCACCCAAATTATTTGTATAATATAATGGTAAGAAAGTAATGAAATATTTAGATTAATTTTATTTAATAAATAAGGATGGACCAATAAATTTATTCCACTCATTTATATTTGATATTTTTTATTGAAAATAGATTTTAACAAATTCTAGTTATTTTATTGTTTCCTCAGCACTTTCCTTTTTCTCATGCCCCAATGTGAACTTATAGGTGATTAATCATTAACTAGGTATTATATAATATATAAAATGGCACACCCATGATAACATCCACTAGTACCCCTCTTGGGTTTGCAATTAAGACATATATAACCCTTGAATCCCACATCCAATATGCGACAATTTGGGGACTAGCACCAACTATAAAAATCACATATATAAGATGAGTCGCCCTGGATTTAATTTCTAGGGAAGTGTTATAAGTTTATATCCACTAAAAATATATATTTATCAATAATCCATACTAATTTCAACAAATTTATTTTATTTCATACAATGTATTTGCAAAATAAAATTTACACCTTTAGCTCCAATAAGAACAACCATGAATATAGAAATATTTTGAATAATTTTTATAAGCTAGCACCCCAAAACCTAGTGAATATTATATATATATATATATATATTTGGGTGAGAATAACATCTACATAAGATATATCCTCCCTAAATCCTTTGGTGAAAAATTGAATGAAGCATTAAAAGCCCCACTGAGTAAAAATGACAAAACTAACTCCTTGCCTAATCAGGTAATACAAATTTCAATCCACACTATGGACCACTCATAAAACTATTTACATATGTAATAATATTAACACTTATAGTCTATATTTTAATGAATTTGTTTTTTGAAACCACTTATTCGGTGATTTATCACTCTCATACCCCGATGTCAAACTCTTCATGTTCATCACTTCAATTAATCATTTTTTCCAAATCCTAGGAAACAATATCATTCCCTATATACCAAATACCACATCAGATGCTCACACTCAAAATAGTAATAAGGAATTATTTTTGTATGTAATAATTTCTTGTATATCATGTACCACACCTCAATCCATTATATAATATAAATGATACATATCTATTTAACCCAATCATTACATCGAGAATACATGAAAAATGTATAAGCTCAATCCATTATAATCCACACATACTCATATGGGAAAACCCCACAGTTAACATATCTCCTTTATACATGTATGTAATTATATAATAATATAAAGTGTTTGGGAGAGGAAGTATCAATCCATCTATTCCATTTACAATATGGGTGTTGGCGAAAACAATGCTCCCCCCTAACAAACAATTTGGGTTCTCATATCTGAACTACCTATGGTAGGGTTCATAATAAATTTGAAAATATAAGAATTGTTAAATCAAAATTCCATATTATGGGAAACTACCTACCTTAGACTATAACTATAGCTAGCATACATAATGACATCCTAGCTTCCACCTCTAGGTCTATGAAAATAAATATTCTCAAAGCACATAAGAAAACTAGTCCCCAAACATCATCTATTAATTATTCAATCATTATTTTCATATAAATTACCGACAATAATTTTGATTAATACTTTATCAATAATTAATTAAGCTTGAATCCTTCCATAATTCTTATTCAAATTCACAATTTTATAATTTCAAATCCTATAGCATAATCAAATCCCATATCATGTGTTCATTATTATTCAACATAGTTTATTTAAAACAGATATTCTAGACTCAAATAGATGTACTACTAAATATAAAGAACATGTAGTGATTTAAACTAACAATCATAGGAAGGAAGTAAATCACTATAATTATATCATGGTATCACAATGATAAAAAGAAATTTCACAGATTATTTAGAAATCACAGTTGTGAACTCATTCTAGGTACATCATTGTCTTCCCCAAAACCATTACAAATGATGCATATTCAATACCCATCACTGGAATCAATAGTTTCTAGATCCATGGGTAATCCAATTCATTTCTGACCAATACACTAACTATATATGGTTCCATAATAATTCAATGAAATTATCTATTTTCCAAGATCATAGACATGACCTGAAACAAATTTCTATAAAAAGAAACTTCATGGAGAAAGAAGGTACATATCAATCTAGCACACAAGCATAGAAAATAATACTAGGGTGTAAATTAACACCAACCATTTTTTTCAACATGAAACATTACCCTTTATGATAAATATTTAAATTATTCATTATGATTGTATATTAACAACATGAATATATAATCATATGGAATCAATAGAGAGATTAAACCATAAAAATCAACTAAGAACAACTTTAATTTATCATCAATTTCAAGGAATAATGATAATTAAATTACATGTCCCTTCCATTACTCTATTATGTCAATGAGGCTTTCTATTGTTACACAAATTTCAAACATTTAAATAAAGATAAAAATGATAAAAATGTAAAATATTTAGCATAATATCTGGAAAATTGTTATATATCATCAACGTTAGCATAAACCACATGCGATGAAAATTTCATTGACAATTCTTTCAATTCTTGAATTATGTGTTATTATCTTCTATAATAAAACTACAATGGATTATCCAAATAGGTGAAATCATGAAACATTCATATTGAAAAAATATAAAGAGGCGTGAGGATATATTTCATTGATGTATTCTTATATCTTCATTTTGTAAGATTAAAGAGATGAATGTATGTCCATCGACTAGAACCATGTAAGGAAATCATGAATGTTGATGAATACACCAATCTACATTAATTATATAATAAAACCCATCTACCTAACTCCTAAATCATCTATAACATCATTTCTAGACTAATGATAAATGAATTATTTTAAAGGGTAATATAAATAATCTCCATGGATGAAAGGATTATCAAAATAGGAATTATATGGATCATAAGTCATTGAAGTGGGATTCAAATAGACAAAAAACACTCTAATAATATCATATATTTGAGATGTATAAGTTGAAAATATTATATTTAGATGGAGCTACAACTTTTATAACATGATAGAAATATATTGGTAATGGTGTGATATCATAATTCATGTTTTGACTTCCCATTAAATTCACCAACTCATGACTTGAAAAGATACTTCAAATTGTGAATCCTTTGACACATTCCTCCTCTCATATTCAAGATTTCATCAAATTCTAGATCTTATAATGGAAACAAATCAAACACTGAATATAGAGGCCTTTCACTCAGAATATATTCAGAAATATAACCACTAAAATTCATCCTTTGGCACTCCATGTCATGCTCTATGCATTTACCCATTGAATGGGACCTTCCACGTTGACTAGCGGTTGCAGCAAGACCATCACACTTTGAAAAAATATTTCACTCCATTATCGGACTATAGTATATGTAATTAAATCTATAAAATCCCATTCATAACAAAATTATCCTTTAAGAAAAATATAATCCTTAGAATACATAGTGGAAGGGGATAGAAGGCTCTGGGTAATCACATCAGATTCCTCTCAAACTATTCTGTCGCTCAAGAATTAAAGTTAAACTAGAAATGAAGGGGATAGATACTTTCAAACAACTAAGCAATGAAATATCTATGAAAATAATTTTTATATGATAATTCATGAACACCACATGAGAAGAAAATGTAATATGGAATGAGACAGAAACATCCAGAAACACTCCTAGGGGAGATACCTCTCAAATAATTACAACGCAGTCAATAATGCATAAAAAAAATAATGGAACTATATAATCTCATAATAAATGTTAAAATGATCATTAAATCTACAAAAAAATCTATATAGATACCATCATAAAATAGATGTTGATATTGGTCATGAATTTTACACTATTTTTCCCAAGTACCCTCCCCCATCACACCCAATATCAACAGGTAATGAACTATAATTTCATACCAGCGGAACACCTTCTCATAGTGGTTCTAGTTCTCAACAAGATTTTTCATGAATATTTCATTATCTATAACTTCAATCTCACCCAAATTTATAAAATTAGAATCATCATAATTATACCAGAATAATTGGGACATAATAAAAATGAATTTTATCAAACTCGTCTTTAGAGGAAGTTATAATAGATACATAATAGATCAAACACGCACCAATAGATCAAAGGGTCCAATAGATCAAGGGGGAATACAATAAAATTTATTGAACCTTTACAATCCAAAATGTGTTGACACCATAAATAATGTTTCATCTCCAATATCAAAATCTAATGGTGATCTAAAATGATCACTATAGATCCTCTGATTATCTTTTATTGTCAACATCCACTCGTGAATAACCTAAACATTCTATGTTGTGATTTTCAAAAAAAATTGACAATTTATAACTCCTCAACCTCAAACCAACACAATAGTGGTTGGAAAATTCATCCATAATGTTCCCTAAACAGATGAATGTCAATGGTGGAGTGAGTGTTTTTATTTTATAAAACCAGTGAGAAATTTATCATCACGATTCTGCATATTTTTATCTGCCTAAATTCATATCTATAGTTTAAAAATATTTCATTGGCATATATTAGAGGAAATACCATGCTAGAGACATCTTCAACCCTAAAGGATAAATTGGGATCACTATTAGTAATGATCAACCACATAACTAAAATATTGCTCACCACCTCTATGTACTACCTTGACAAAAAACTATGTGAGTCGCAACTACTTGATTGATATAAAGTGAATTGACTTCATAAAATAGTATAAAATAACTCATTTATCATTTAATCCAATGAGAGATTATGGAAAACTTATGATAATGCCTATCAAGATATACTCACACTACCACTATGGAACATCAAGAATCAAAAAAAATCAACTAGGTACATAATCCTCATCTTTCACTTTCTAGTAGAAAAAACATCTAGGGAAAAACTCTGTAGAGTAACTTTTTATACTACACACAAAAACTAACCTTTTAAAGATAAATACAGCATCCCCACAACATGATGTATCACTAAAATAAAAATGTGGAACTCTTGGAGAACCACATCATTCGTTTTTGAAGAAATGAAGGGTGTCCCCTAAAAGACAAATGATATTGACCATACCCATACTATCAATTATGGGAATCACCAAAGTCGACTTGATATTTTCAAAAAAAAACCATAAAATACCCTATATTGGATTCATCCACCCACTACACCAAATAAGATTACATCATCATTTGATAAAGGCACCAACTACTATAAATTAATTCTATATCAAAATTCAATGATGAAATCTCCTTCATTCCCTTCCAAGAATCTCTATATTCTCAAAAAGATTATAGTGTAACCTCTTACATAGAGAATTAGAAAGAACATTTACATTCCTTATCATATATAAAGTTAGAAGTTTTCATTTTTTTAAAAACATCAACCATCATAATTTCTTTTAGTTAATGTTCCGTAAGAATAAGATATAATTACATCTTTTATGATTCATGATTATCGTATTGTAACACCCTGACCCCAATAACTTAGAGTCAGTTCATTATTTTAAGGCATTGGCATGATTATAAAGAATCAAGTCCCGAAGGACCGGTCAGTTTAGCAGTCTTGGGAAATAGATTACATACATGAACATTACATTACACTTTCTAACATACAACACAACATAATTAATCTTTTTAGAATTCCATTGTTACCTTATCTTAACCCTACATTTAGATCTGTAAACACTTCTTGGGATCCTTGGAAAATAAAACATAAGAAAGGGTTCAGCTAAAATGCACAGTAAGAGTAATAAATACAATGGAAGATAATCTAAAGTTTAGGCATGTTGAATAATTAAAAACAAATGCCTTTACAAATAATAAACATGAACACTTTATGGCCAGAATACGAGCTGAGTAAATAATTCCATAATAAAACATAGTCGTGGGTATTCTACTAGTCGAATTACCACATGAACCATCATTATTATTTTCATAATGAGGGAATGTATAATGCAAGAGATTCTGAAACATTTTTTCAAGGCCTCATCGAAGACATCTAAAAATGATTAAGGCCTCAGCCGAAACCATATATCAAATTTGGATCAGACTCAACCAATTCCACATCTAATTGTCTCATTAGACGTACTGATGCACCGAGTGTAATGCCCCGACCCCAGTTACCCAGAGTCGGTGCATTATTACATAATATCAGCATGATCACAAAGGATCAAATCCCGAAAGACCGATCAGTTTAGTAGCCTTGGAGACACTAGATATATTCATAAGTATTACATTACATCATAAATTGAAAAACTACAACAATATATTTTCTTCATATCCCCTCATACTATCCCTACAAGTCATTCATAAAATAATTCTTTACATCCTAGGAAAAATAAAACATTGAAACGGGTGATCTCAGATGCTTAGTAAGGACAACAATATTGCACAAACTTTCATAAATAAACACAAACATTTAAGGAAATGTATAACTAAAACAAAAGCCTTTTAAACTTTAACTTCAACATAATATGGAAAAGATAAATAGAAATAATTCCATTTACTTATTCACATGGGTATTCTACTAATCAAATAATCACATACAATATCAATAACCACTTTCATAATAAGGGAATGCATAATGTCAGACTATCATAACCACATAGTCAAGGCATTGTGCCAAGACTGCAAATAATATTTTTTCAAGGCCTTGTTCCAAGACACTAGTTTGTCTCATGAGACCTACGGATGCATCGAGGAGCTATAGAGGGTTCCACCCGTCACTTACTATGTCCAATGCATTCCTTATCAGAATAGTTTTAAACATAACATAAACATTCGTATTTGAAACTAGCGTACAAAATGTCAATACTTTATCCATAAACCATGAATTGTATGAAATAACACGTCCACATTCAAACATATCACAAAACCATCAATAAAATATTGAAGTTTTGTATCATAATAAATCAACTTCAAATAAGATTAAAATCCATCAAAGGATATTGACATAGATGAAATCAAAACTATTTGAGAGAAATATATATTTGATGAAATCATTTAAAAGTCACATAATTATAGATAAAACATTTATTTTGAAAATATAATTATAAACTTTTATGGGAATATTAAAAGGTGTAATAATGGTGGAGAATAAACGCACCTGATATATAAGTAAAAAAACATTCTTACCTTAATTTTGTCGAAAAGGTTATAAAGTACCTTGTTTGGAAAACGACGGAAAGATTCCATTATAAAAATCGTATAAAAAGTCAAAAAACGGTATAAATGACTTTAAAAAATAGTCTAGGAAATAGTAAAAATGTTTTGAAATACATTTTTAAGAAACATGGATGTGGATGATAAAGATATCCCTGTAGATAATTACGTATAAACAATCTCGGATAATGGAGAGATTGTGAAATTGACCCTTAACTTGTACTTTTCTTTAGTCGATGGTAGGTTAACCTCCTGTATAATGGTGAAATAATTTTTATTAAATTATAAAAGAATCATATACATTAATATGATATCATATATGATCTTTTAACATTACTTTGTTAATAATATCATACTATTATCGTGGTTTCGGGTGTTAACTGATTCGTTTTCCTTTATATGATTTGTTATGTAAGTTGTGCTTGTTATGAATAGGTTGTATCATATTCATATACAGAATAATATCATGTTCTTAAAAAATATTTTTAATCATCAAATAAAATTTATTCTTGAATGGATACAATGGGGAATGAATCTCACTGCGTTCGTGGAGACGGTATTCTGTACGTACGCACGAACGACAATATCAGTTTTTTGATATTAAAATAATATATAATTGGACGTTATATCATATATACTGAATCATAATCATGTTATATTTATTATTTACATGAATTACAAATCATTATCATACCCATCCAAATAACAATGTTTTGAATAACAATTACACCACGAGGTGGTGACGGTAAGCCGTACATACGCACGTATGATGACATGTCATTCAAAGGATGGATAGAATACTGAATATAGTTGTACTGTATTTATAATAACATCACAGTATATTGAACATAATGGAGTTATTATATTAGAATGGAAACAACAAAGAAAGAAGAAGTGGAAGAAGAAAGGAACTTGAAAGAGGGTTGTGAAAACATTACCTCTTCGTCGGGTTCTTCCTTTTGATTTGATCAAAAGGGCTCCATAGGTTTGCTTTATGATATAACAAATTCCCCTTTGTTGAATGTAGGATAGTTGAGAGAGTATTTGGGCAGGTTTTGGCCGAGTCAAATGTCTTTGAAGGTGTGAAATGGAGAGAAGGGGTGTGCACTTTTATAAGAGGGGTGAGGGTAACCTTAGGAAAAGCTAGAAATATTATTTTATAATAAATTAATTTTCTATTTTTAATGGCTCCAAAGTTTCTTATTTCGAGGCTAAGGTGGGGATGGGTATAAACCCACTCAACCAATAGGTTTTAGACAGGTTTGGGTCACAATATCAAACTTATCTTTATGTTTTAACTCATAGTTAATTAGATTGACATTTACCAGGTTTCTTTGTATTTTTATATTATATGGTTAATAAACATTCTATATACTTCCAATATAACCCCATGTAGTTCATTAATTATACACCTATCATTATATAAGCCTCTTGGAATAACCGTAGATTTTTAGGAATATAATATCAATTAATAAAATAATATTTGTTTTAAAAAATATTTTATGTCAATTTTGACAGTATTTGGAAATGGATTTTTGTGAAAATCATAACAGAGTTATTACATCGAAAAAAGTTAATTAAAATAATACTAACTTGTCATATTAACCATTAAAAGTATTTTAATTCATAAAAAGTCTAAAATTACATTTATTTGGGTATTTATCACATCAATTTGTTTAATATTTCATTAATAATGTAATTATTGCATCACCATTATGTCATATATAAATTAAATTATTTAATGTCTAAAAATTATAAAAAAAATACCATTATGTATGAAATCATTTTAGATTTCTAATGAATATTTATAATCTAATTTATCTTATGTATAAACCAATATTAATAATATTTTAGTTATTAAACATTGATTTTAACTCTTTTAACTCTTCTTTGAATTAAATAATAATAAATGTCCTAATCTAATCCAAGTGGACCAAAGAGGTTGATATTTTATTCCTAAGGTTGTTTTTGGTCGAATTATACTTATACAATAGAATTAGGACTTCTTTTAGGGTAAATATAATATCATTTTTACCTTTAATTACCCTATTAACTTTTAACCGTGGTAAATAAAAGTAAAAGGTTACTATTCACCAAAAATTATTTTTATCTCATTGAACCAAATTTTACTTACTAATATCAACCATGTCTCTCTAGTTTTTGAAATTCAATTCACATAAGCGGTGAAATTATGTTTTATGTGAATTTGCAAAATCTCCTAGGAGGTGGGTAAAAGACGGTGAAAAGTTCAATAAAAATTTTATAAATCTAAATTAATATAAAATGACTCAAATGAATTAAATTGAACTTGTATAGGTATTATGTATCTATTTTTTCCTAAAATAAATTTAAATAAAATAAATAATTATTTAAATAAAAAGTCGGTTTTAACTAATAACTCAGTGTTTTTTACTATTCATCAAAAAATAAATGTTTTCAGGAAAATACCAAAAAATTACCCTAGGCTAATTTCGATATTCCAAATCCAAAAATGAAGTCCATTTTAAAAAATTAAATTTATAAAGTTTCAAAAAGTGGTACTACTATTCATAACAGCTAGTTTGATTGGTTGTGGTGTGTTAGAACTCGAAGTTGTGTACAACACATGCTATTGTATTATTCAAAGAGAAGCGTACCATGGAAGAATGGGGTGTCAAATTCTCCCCTACTTCAAATAATTTCATCCTCGACATTTCTAGAGTATTACTACATAAAAGGACTCTAGTGGTTCATCATCATAAGTTCCTCGGGTTCCCATGCCGCCTCTTCCATCTTGGGATTTCTCTATAGATGTTTTACCAGACGAGCCGTCTGGTTTCTCAGCACTTGTTCTCTGGTATCAAGAATCATAATGGGCTCTTCTCAATAAGACAGATTGGGTTCCAGTTCTAATTCCTCATAGGTGAATACATGCATTGGGCCAGGCATGTATTTTCTCAACAGTGATACGTGGAATACATTGTGAACATTGGAGAGGCTTGGCAGCATTGCCAAATGGTAAGCTACAGCCCCAATTCGTTCTAGAATTTCAAAAGGTCCTATGTAACTGGGACTCAATTTACCTTTCTTACCAAAACGTATAACTCCCTTCCATGGAGATACCTTCAAGAAAAAATGATCACTGACATTAAATTCCAAATCTTTCCATCGATTATCGGCATAACTCTTCTGCCTAATTTGAGCTTCTTTGATGTGGGTTTGGATTACCTTCACCTTTTCCATCGTTTCCTCCACAAGTTCTGGGCCTACAAGTTTTCCTTCACCAACATCATCCCAACAGGTTGGTGTGTGATATCTCTTTCCATATAACGCTTCATATGGTGTCATCTAAATACTTGAATGGAAGCTATTGTCATACGAAAATTCTACTAGAGGTAAATATTGATCCCACATACTCTTAATGTCATGTGAGAATGATCTCAACATGTCTTCTAAGGTTTGAATAGATCATTCTAATTGTCCATCAGTTTGAGGGTGGTAGGCAGTGCTCAAATGAAGTTCAGTATCCAGGGCTTTCTAAAGACTTTTCCAGAATATTGATGTGAAGTGGGGATCACAATCAGAAACAATCTATTGGGGTACTCCATGAAGTCTCACAACATCATTAATATATAGTCATTCTAGAAGTTCAAGTGGTAGATCTTCTCTTATAGAAGGAAAATGTGCTGACTTGGTAAGACGATCAATAATGACCCATATTGCATTGTTTGTTCTAGGAGTCTTTGGTAGTCCCATGACAATGTCCGTCATAATATTATCTGATTTCCACTCAGGTATGGGAAGAGGTTTCATGACTCCTCCCGGTTGTTTCCTCCCATCTTTAACATATTAAAAAACAATACATCTTGACACATAATCAACAATCTCCCTCTTCATGTTGTCCCACCAAAAATGTTCATTCAGATCTCTATACATCTTAGTTCTACCAGAGTGTATAGAGAAATTGGAACAATGAGCATCATATAAAAATTCCCTTTTTAGATCAGGTATGTTGGGGACACAAAGTCTCTACCCAAAAACAAAATTCCATCTTCATACACAAAGTCACTCAATATCCCATCATTCACAACTTTAATCTTCTTTTGAAACTCTTCATCATCAGCCTGAGAACTCTTTATCCTTTCTAGTAAAGATGGTTAGGAAACCATTTGAAAAAGTATCGATGTTTCACCTTCCATGGTTATTCCCATATCCATCTTCACTAGATCCATGAAAATAGGATCCCTTTCAACTCTCATCTTGTTCAAAACTCCATGATCCTTTCTGCTCAAAGCATCTTCCACCTTATTTTCCTTCCCCGGGTGGTAGTGTATAGGGAAATCGTAATCCTTGACTAATTCAATCCATCTTCTTTACCTCATGTTGAGTTCTTTCAGTGAGAAAATATACTTCAAATTTTTTTGATCGGTATATATCTCGCATTTATCCCCATAAAGATAATTTCTCCATATCTTCAAAGGAAAGATTACAGCTGGTAACTCAAGATCATGAGTGGGATAGTTTTTCTTATTAATTTTTATCTGTCATGATGCATAGGCAATAACCCTATATTCTGTATAAGTACACAATCAAGTCCTTTCATTGAGACATCACTATAAATAACAAACCCACCATTCCCCAATGGTAGAGTCAGGATAGGAGCATTGACTAATCTTCTATTCAATTCTTCGAAATATTATTCACACTCTATTTTTCAAACAAATTTAACCCCTTGATGTCTGAGATTCGTTAATGGGTTAGACAATCGGGAAAAATTCTTGATGAAAGGCTGATAATAACTTGCTAAAACAATAAAACTGCGTACCTCGGTTATACTAGTTGGCACTGGCCATTCCTGGATTTCTATTTTCTTAGAAGTATCAACAAGGATTGCATCCTTTGAGAAAATATGGCCAAGAAATGAAATCTCTTGAAGCCAGAATTCACCCTTGCTAAAATTCCCATATAATTCTTGTCTTCTAAGAGTCTTTAGAAAAATTGGCAAGTGATTTTTATGATCTTCGTTGATTTTGGAGTATACCAAGTTATAATCAATAAATACCATTACAAAGTCATCATGATATTCTTTGAAAAAACTATTCGTTAGATCTATGAAAACAGAGGGTGCATTAGATAGCCCAAAAGGCATTACTGTAAACTCGTAATGCTCGTACATGGTTCAAAATGCTTTTTTCGGAATGTATTCCTTCTTCACACACAAATGATTATATCCAAATCAAAGTTCAATCGTTGAAAAGTATTGAGATCCATGAAGTTGGTCAAATAAATCATCAATGCGAGGTAGGGGATACTTGTTCTTTATCGTTATAGCATTGATCTCTTTGTAGTCAATGCACAACCTCATAGATCCATCTATCTTCTTAACAAAAAGAATAGGGGATCCCCATGGAGAAACACTAGGGTGAATAAATCCAATATTACTCAATTACTCTAGTTGTTTCTTCAGTTCCACTAATTCTATAGTGGCCATTCTATAAGGGGTCTTCGATATGGGCCTTGAACAAGGAATTAAGTAAATGGAAAAATCAATTTCTCATTCTGGATGATGTCCAAGTAAATCTTCTGGAAACACATCAACATATCCTTGCACAATAGGTACATCCTCTATTTGAACATTCCTTTACTCACCCACAGTTATTTCATTCTCTTCCTCCCTAATAATTGAATTTATTTGAGCTACTGAGGGTGGATCTAGATAAGAATTGTGTGGTGACTTTTCTTCTCTAATGATAAGGTACTCCTTATCATCATCAAAAATTGTTACCTCCTTCTTCTTACAATAAATTTTCGCATCGTGGTCTGAAAGCCAATCCATACAAGAGATTATATCAAATTCAATCATGGGTTAGATGATGAGATCAGTAGATAGAGAACATTTATATTCTCTAATGGGAACTGATTCACAAAATTTTGTTGTAATGATACTTCCCTTAGGAGTTTTTATGGAAAACTCCCTTGTTAAATCAAATTGGAAATATCTAAATTTCCTAGAAAACAGGGAAGATATGAAACAATGCGATGATCCATAATCAAATAAAGTATTGGCTAAACATGAGGAACCCATTAAATTACATACCACTACGTCTTTAGGAGATTCAACCTTTGAAGTAGTGATAGAATAAACTTGGCCTTGATATCTTGGCATTTTCTAAGGTAGGTTTCCCTAACACTTAGGACATTCATTTTTATTATGTCTCATCTCCCTGCAATTGTAGCACTGAATATCGGTAGCTTCTTTCTTCCCCTTGAAATCATGAGCTTTGTGTCCTTTTTCACCACACGTGTAACAGACTCTCATTCCCTTCAAGCAAGTAGAAGGGTGTTTCTTCCCACATTTACTTCATGATTTATATTCAACATTTCCCTTCCTCCCCTTATTTCCATTTCCAGAGTGATTAGTTGATCTCTTCTTCTATTTCTTTTCTTTAAAGTCGTAAGACATAGAGAATTCCTTTTCCATCTTGATAGCACTTGAGACAATGTCTTCGTACGTTGAGAGAGATTGTGATATTAATGCTCAAAGGAGAAATTTCTTTCACCCATAAAAGAAATTATCAATCTTACTCCTCATGTTACATATATAATCTGTTGCATGCCTCTCTATCCTTGTAAAGATAGCTTCATATTTTTCAACATTCTCATACTCCTTTTGACTCAGACAGAGAAATTACCTTTCCATATCTACTCGATGGTCACGAAGAAAGTAGTTTTCTAAGAAAATATCTTTAAACTCCCTCTATTCCATACTTGATACATTTTCATCGTCTTTTGTATTTTTAATCAATGACCACCATTGATCAGCATCTCCAGTGAGGCGGTAAACAACCATGATAACATTTTCTCTTTCGCTACTCCCCAAGGGGGGGGAAATTTTCTCTAAATAATAGATGCATTGCTAATCTACGAGTGGATTTTTACCCCCATTAAATGTTGGTGTTTGTTGCCTCATGAAGAGATCTAACATTGATCCTCCACGCCTCAGATTAGGGTGCTCCATACGGGTAAGGTTTTTATTCATAAAATGAGTGAGTTTTCCCAGTATAGTGATATGCTAATCAGCACCAGTTGTATCAACAACTCCCCTAAAATTAACTTGAGTAGGAGGTAAATCCCTATATGGAGTGCATGCATTGATACAGTTCCATTCATTCCACTAGGTTACATTTCTAAACAATGTCATAAACTAGATTAGTTTATGAATCAAAATACATAATTACATACTTGTAAAACACTTAAAATTAATTGAACAGTTTATGGATATAATACATAATCATAAAAATGTTTTCTTTGAGGAAGTATATACTAATAAACCTTCAAAATGGTTTGTAATGAAAATGAGAATAATCCTAAGCATATCCCTCGAGAGTGTCATAACCAAGAGTGTAGCAAGGCCCGTTGTCGTGCACCTGTTCTCGTTCAAGTCTAGCTCAAAGCGGTGTTTTCGGGTTTTACCCCTAGGTACATATGTGTTAGAGCCGCCTCTACCTGCTTGTATCCAGACAGAGATGTATTTCTCAAAAAACTCACAAAATCTCTACAATACCATGATTCAAGGAAATTCTTCTATACTAATCCTCAAATTCTATCTTAGAGCAACGTGCTCTAATGAGAGTTTATCTAAATATAGCTTCCATGGTTTATTAATAAACATGCCTTGATACCAACTATAGCACCAGGACACCAGTTACCTAGAGTCGGTTCATTATTACATAATATTGGCATGATCACAAGGGATCAAATCGTGAAAGACCAATCAGTTTAGTAGCCTTGGAAACAGTAGATATATTCATAAGTCTTACATTACATCATAAATTCAAAAACTACAACAACATATTTTCTTCATATCCCCTCATACTATCCCTACAGGTCATTCATAAAATACTTCTTCACATCTTGGGAAAAATAAAACATTGAAAGGGGTGAGCTCAGATGCTCAGTAAGGATAACAATATAGCAGAAACATGCATAAATAAACATAAACATTAAAGGAAATGTATAACTAAACAAAAGCCTTTTAAACTTGAACATTAACATAATATGTCAAAGATAAAATGAAATAATTCCATTTACTTATTCACATGGATATTATACTAATCTAATACTCACATGAAATATCAATAACCACTTTCATAATATGGGAAAGCATAATTCTAGACTATCATAACCACGTAGTCAATGCCTTGTGCCAAGAATACAAATATTATTTATTCAAGGCCTTTTGGAAATACACTAGTATGTCTCATTAGACCTACCAATGCATCGAGGAGCTATAGTGGGATCCACCCATCACTTACTAAGTTCAATGCATTCCTCAAATGAAAAGGTTTAAACATAACATAAACATTCGTATTTGAAACTAGCATACAAAATGTCAATAATTTATCCATAAACCATGAATGGTATGAAATAACACATCCACAGTCAAACATATCACAAAACCATCAATACAATATGTAAGTTTTGTATCATAATAAATCAACATCAAATAAACATAAAACCCATCAAAGGATGTTGGCATAGATAAAATCAAAACTATTTGAGAGAAATATCTCTTTGTTGAAATCATTTAAAATTCACATAAGTATAGGTAAAATCTTTATTTTAAAAATATCCTTAAAAACTTGTAAGGTAAGATTCAAAGGTTTAATAATGGCAGAGAATAAATGAACCCGCTGTATAATTTAAAAAAACATTATTACCTTAATTTTGTCGAAAAAGGTTATAAAGTACCTTGTTTGGAAAACTACAGAAAGATTCCTTTATAAAAATCTTATAAAAATTCAAAAAAGGGTATAAATGATTTTAACCCATACTCTAGGAAATAGTAAAAATGTTTTGAAATACATTTTTAAGAAACATGGATGTGGATGATAAAGAAATCCCAGTAGATAATTACGTATAAACAATCTCGGATAATGGAGAGATTGTGAAATAAACCCTTACCTTGTCCATTTCTTTAGCTGATGGTAGGTTAACCTCTTGTATAATGGTGAAATAGTTGTTATTAAATTATACAATAATAATATTCATTAATATGATATCATATATGATCTTTTAACATTTCATTGTTAATAATATCGTAGTATTATCGTCGTTTCAGGTGTTAACTGATTCGTTTTCCTTTATATGCTTTGTTATGTAAGCCATGTTTGTTATGGATAGGTTGTATATAATTCATATACAGAATGATATCATGTTCTCAAACATTATTTTTAATCATAAAATAAAAATTATTTAAGAATGGATACGATGGGGAATGAATCTCATCGCGTTCGTGGAGACGGTATTTTGTATGCACACACGAGCGAAAATATAAGTCTTTTGATATTAAAATAATATATAGTTCGATGGTATATCATACATACATAATCATAATCATTTTATATTTATTATTTACCACAATTACATATAATTATTATACCCACCAAAATAATAATGTTTTGAATAAAAATTACACCACGATGTGGAGACGGTAAGCCATACGTACACACGTATGGTGACATGTCATTCAAAGGATGGATAGAATATTGAATATAATTGTACCATATTTAAAATAACATCACATTATATAGAAGATACTGGAGTTATTATTTTATAATGGAACCAACAAATAAAGAAAAAGTGGAAGAAGAAAGGAACTTGAAAGAGGGTGGTGAAAACATTACCTCTTCTTCGGGTTCTTCCTTTTTATTTGATCAATATGGATCCATAGGTTTGCTTTATGATCAAACTAAGGCCTCTAGGATGATGGTAGGATAGTTGATAGAGTATTTGGGCAGGTTTTGGCCCGGCCAAATGGCTTTGAAGGTGTGAAATTGAGATAAGGGGGAGTGCCCTTTTTTAAGAGGGGTGAGGGGGACCTTAGGAAAAGCTAGAAATATTATTTTATAATAAATTCATATTATTTTTCTAATGGATCCAAAGTGAATTATTTCGTGGCTAAGGTGGGGATGGATTGAAAACCACTCAACCAATAGGTTTTAGACAGGTTTGGGTCAATATATTAAACTTATCTTTATATTTTAACTCTTGATTTATTAGTTTGACATTTACCATGTCTCTTTGTATTTTTATATTATATGGTTAATAAACATACTATATACTTCCTATACAATCCCAAGGGGTTCATTAATGATACCAATATCATTATATAAGTCTATTGGACGAACCGTATAATTTTAGGAATATAAGATCAATTAATAATATACAATTTGTTTTAAAAACTCTTTTATGTCAATTTTGACACTATTTGGAAATTGATTTTTGTGAAAATCATAACAGAATTATTACTTAGAAATAAGTTAATTAAATAAATCCTAGAATGTCATATTAACATAGAAAATTACTATAATTTATAAAATGTCTCAAATTATATTTATTTGGGTATTTATAATAACAATAATTTTAATATTTCATTAATAATGTAATTACTGTATCACCATTGTGTCATAAATAAATTAAATATTTTAATGTATAAAAATTATAAATAAAATAAAATTATATATTAAATCTTCTTATCTTTCTAATGAATATTTATAATAAAATTTATCTTATGTAAAACCCTATATTAATATTTTTTAGTTATTAAACTTTGATTTTAGCTCTTTTAACTCTTCTTTGAATTAAATAATAATAAATGTCCTAATCTAATCCAAGTGGACAAAAGAGGTTAATATTTTATTCTTAAGGTTATTGTTGGTTGAATTATACTTATCAAATAGAATTAGTATAAGTTTTATGGTAAAAATAATATCATTTTTACCTTTAATTACCCTATTTACTTTTAATCGTGGTAAATAAAAGATTAAAGTTACTATTCACCAAAAAATTATTTTCATCTCATTGAACCAAATTTTACTTACTAATATCAACTGTGTCTCTCAAATTTTTTAAATTCAATTCATAGAAGTGGTAAAATTATGTTTTATGTGAATTTGCAAAATCTCCTAGGAGGTGGGTAAAAGACGGTGAAATGTTAAATAAAAAGTTTATATATCTAAATTAATATAAAATGACTCCAATTAATTACATTGAACTTATATAGGTATAATGTATCTATTTTGACCTAAAATAAATTTAAATAAAATAAATAATTATTTAAATAAGAAGTCGGTTTTAACTAATATCATAGTGTTTTTCATTATTCATAAAAAATTGAGAGTTTTTTGGAAAATACTGAAATTTCACCCTAGGATAATTTGGATATTCCGAATCCAAAAATGAAGTCAATTTTGGAAAATAAAATTTATAAAATTTCAAAAAGTGTGTATTACTATTCATAACGGCTAGTTTGATTGGTTCTGGTGTGTTATAACTCGAAGTTGCGTACGACACACACTATTGTATTATTCAAAGAGAAGCGTACCATGGATGTTTTGGGTGTTACACAGAGGAGATATAGTAGGCTCCACCTGTCACTTACTATGTCCATTACATTCCTCTTGTGAAAAGGTTGAAACCTAACATAAACATTCGTATTAAAACTAGCATAAAAATGTAAATACATTAACCACAAACTAAGAATGGAAGAAAATAACCCATCCACATTCTAACATGTCACAAAACCATAAATACCATATAGAATATTTTTATTATAGTAAATGAACTTCAAAAAATTGTAAAATTTATCAAAGGATATTGGAATAGATAAAATAAAAACTATTTGAGAGAAATATCTCTTTCAATTTTGAAATCATTTAAGATTCACATAATTATAAAATAAAAAATTTATTTTGAAAATATTCTTATAATATTGTATGGGAATATTTGACAATGTTATAATGGTGGAAAATAGTCGCACCCTCTGTATATGTTAAAAAGGACATTCTTACCTTAATTTTATCAAAAAGGTCATAAAGTACCTTGTTTGGAAAATGATAGAACGATTCATTTAAAAACATATAATTTAAAATAAGGGTATAAAGAATTTTAACCCATATTCTAGTAAATAGTAAAAAACTTTGGCAATAATTTTTAAAGATAACACGGAGGTGGATTATAAAAAAGGTCCCAGTAGATACTAACGTATAAATAACCTCAGATAATAAATAGATTGTGAAATTAACCCTTACATTTTACTTTTTCATGGAAAAGGGTAGATTAACCTACTGTATAATGGTGAAATCATTGTTATTAAATTATAAAATAACCATTTACATTAATATGATATCATATATGATCTTCTAATATTTTTTTGGTAATGATATTTCAGTAGTATTATCATTTCGGGTGTTAACTGATTTATATTCCTTTATATTCATTGTTACATAAGTCATGTTTATTATGGATAGGATGTGTATTATTAATATCCATAATGTTATCATGTCTTTGAACATTATTTTTAATTATTAAATGAAAATTATTCTTGAATGGTTACTGATGGGGAATGACATCTCATCGCGTCGTGGAGACGGTAAGCCGTACGTACGTAGGAGCGACAATATAATTCTATTGGAGGTGAAATCGTATATAGTTGGATGATATATCATATATACAGAATCATTAATAGGGTATATTTAATATTTACATCAGTTATACTCATTATTATACCCATCCCAACAATGAAGTGTTTCAATAAAAAACTACACCACGACATGAAGATGGTATGTCGTACGTACGCACGTATGGTGACATTGTAATTTAATGGATGGATAAAATAACAAATATGGTTCTACCATATGTATAATAACATCACAATATGTATAAGGTACTGGAGTTATTGTTTTGGTATGTAAAAAACAAATAAATAGGAAGTGGAAGAAGAAAAGAACTTGATAGAGAGTGGTGAAATTATTACATATTCTTCGAGTGTTTCATTTTTAGTTGACCAAAAGGTCTCCATAGAGTTTCTTTATGATAAATATAAGGACTATAGGTTGAAGTGAGGGAATCTAGGAGGATATTGTGGCATGTTTTGGCTGATCCAAATGGCTTTGGAGGTGTGATTTTGAGAGAAGGGGAAGTACCCTTTTATAAGAGAGGTGAGGGTCACTTTAGGAAAAGATTAAAATATTATTTTATTATAAAATAATTTTCAGTTTCTAATGGATATAAATTGATTTATTTCAATGATAAGGTGGGTATGGGTATAAATCCACTCAACCAATAGGTTTTAGGCAAGTTTAGGTCACAATATTTACCTGAACATTTAGATTTAACTATTTGTTAAATAGTTTAACTTTTACCTTGTCTTCTTGTATTCTTACACTATATGGTAACTAAACATACTCTAAACTTCCAATAGAACCTCAAGTGGTTCATTAATGACATATATAATATTATTTAATCCCTTTGGATGAACCTTATATTTTTAGGAATATTGTATAATTTAATAATATAATATTTGTTTTAAAAACTAATTTATGTCAATTTTGACAATATTTAGTATTTGGATTTTGTGAAAGTCATAAAATCATGATTACTTCGTAAAAAACATTTAATAAACCCTAACATGTCATATACACCTATAAGATTCGTTTATGGTATAAAAAGGATTAAATTATATTTATTTTAATATTTATAGTATCAATTATTTTAATGTTTCATTAATAAGGTAAGTAATGCATCATCATTGTGTCATCAATTAATTTATTCGTTTAATATATAAAAATAATAAATAAAATATAATTATGTTGGAAATATATTTTTCTTTATATGTAATATTTATAGTCGAATTTATCATATGTATAACCCTATATTAAAAATGTTTTAGTTAATAAACATTAAATTTAATACTTTTAACTCTTCTTTAAATAAAATATAATAAATGTCTTAATCTAATCCAAGTGGATCAAAAAGGATCATATTTTTTCTAAGGTTTATTTTGGTCTAAAATAACTTATCCAATAGAATGAAGACATATGTTGGGGTAATTATAATATCATTTTTACCTTTAATTACCCTATTTACTTTTAAACGTGGTAAATAAAATTCAAAAGTTACTACTCACCAAACTTATTTGCATCATATTGAACCACATTTTACTTACTGATATCAACCGTTTCTCTTGGGTTTTTGAAATTAAATTCATAGAAGAAGTAAAATTAATTTTTATGCAAATTTGCAAATGTGCCTAGAAGGTGAGTAAAAGACGGTAAAAAGTTCAATAAAATTTTATATATATAATCTTATTATAAAATAGATCCAATGAATTAAATTGAAATTATATAGGTATTATGTATCTACTTTGACTTAAAATAAGTTTAAATAAAATAAATAATTATTTAAATAAAAAATCGGTTTTAAATAATAACACTGTGTTTCTCACTATTTATAAAAAATTGAATGTTTTTAGAAAAATACAAAAAATTAAGCCTAAGCTAATTATGATATTCTGAATTTAAAAATGAAGTCTATTTTACCGAATTAAAAACAGAGAAGTTTCATTTATTAATTTAAAATTAATTCCCGTTGTTAAAACCAAATGGCGGGTTTTTAAAAAAGTAAAAACTATCAAAAGATTGACATGTGTTTAAGTCAAATTTAAATGTGAAATTACTTATAATCACATAAATTGTATTAAATGGTAAAAATATAATCTAATTATACTTCAAAACAATTAAAATGTATAATTTATCACTGTAAATTATTTTGATTAAAAATTTGTTTTCAATTAAAATTTAATATTTTTCACTATTCATCAAAATATGAAAGTTATCAGAAAAGTACAAAAAATTTATCCACACAAAATTTTTATGACACACTTATAAAGAAGACTGTAATTTCATTAAATTGAATATATAAAAGTGTCAAATATTGGTTTTAAAAAGGTTTCTCCATTAAAAGGGGGTAAAATTACATTTTTTTAAAAATACATCTTTTATCTGAAAAAATTGTATTTGTTCTTATATAATGTCTAAGAAACACATAATAAGGATTATAAAATTTTATATATAATATAAAATCCAAAAATCAGTTAATATTATTCATAACTGCTTTCTGAAAGGTGAGTCATGGTGTGCTCAAACTCGGTGTTGTGTGTAGCGCAAGTTATTAGACTACTTTAAAGAGATAACGTACAATGAAATATTGGGGGTGTTACATTCTCCCCTACTTCAATAATTTGGTCCTCACAATTTGAAATTTTTCTTCGAAAATAAAAGGTTAAAAATAGAAAAATACCTTAGTAGAAAACCTACATCAGAAATTGGGTTAATAAAATTTAGACTTAATAAGAGGGAAAGAGAAATGAACAAGTCACCAACAAATTATGATCATGATTAGGAGAACATTGATGGATATTAGAGATACATAATTAAAGTAGAAACATAAATTTTTATAGGGAGTGATTGAGGTCATCATTCACAAACAGGCGTAAAATTAAGGGCCTCAAAGCCATCAATTTATGATGATTTAAAATATTACTGGTTCAACAAAACATAGGGTAGTAGGATTATACATTTTTCACTATAAGGTCACTTCCCTAAATTTTAAGAATTATTTTCATCATAGAATGAGAGAGAGAAAAAAAAATATACTTGACAAGTAGAGTTCCATCCTTGAACTAATTTCTACTACAAACTTATCTTTCACTACAAAAGATAATAAAATTCAAAAATATTCTATTTATCTTAATTTTATAGGGTTACAAAAATAATGTCTTTATAATTCATTTGCCGTACTATTTAAAAAAATACATTATAAAAACTAGGACATCAAATAGGAGAGTGGTAGGTGATGCGCCCTTGTCTCCCTTTGGTTGTGGGTTCATGTCTCGCGGCATTTCCGGAGGTGACAGGTTGTCACCCGACCTCCGGGTGGTCCTTTTTATAACAATCCAAAAAAAATATTAAGAAATGTTTTAACCTTAACCATAGTATCCAAAGTCAAACTTATTCCATTCCAACCTTTAGACTTATCAAAAATACTTCTTTCCAAATTTATAGTCCATGATTTATTCGGAAGGTAAAAAACAATGAAAATTCTTTTTTCCACGTAATAAAATGTGTATACCTTCATCATGTATTATTTTAAAAACACGGTAACACCCTGAATTACCATAAAACCTTATTGATTACATTCATGCTCTCTTATTCCTTATATAATACTGGATATACTTCTTATATCCAAAAATTTTGTAAACTCCAACAATAATGGAATAAAAAACAATTAATTAGTTTCAATGTAGTCAATAATATCAAATATAATTTATCCAAATCAATTATATCTTATTCCAAAATCACTACGTTGGTATCAGAACCATATTAAGGTTTATATTTCCTTCAACCATTTATTTTCCAAAAAGTTTAACTTTCTATTGAATCACTTTTCTTTTAACCATATAATCTCAAATCCTCAATAAAATAGTACTGCAGTACAATCCTTATTTATTTCCATAATTCATATAACTAGTACATTGTTTATACAACACTCAAATGAAATAATTCTTTAATAACAACACAAGAACACAAGTCATTCCTATTCATCTATGGTAGTATCATAACTTCATTATTATCCAATAACATCATTAAGGGAATACTCTGATGATTTAGACATTGATTCACGTAGTGCCCTAACTCCTTGGAGATGAAGCATTATACATTTGAAACCTTTTTCATACCCTTGAAAACACGTAATTGGTGTCCTTTTTCTCCACACATATAACAAACTATCATTCTCTTCAAGCATTTACCACGGTGATTTTTCCACAATTATCACATATGGGGAAATCCTTCTTTTCCCCTCTTATGTTTATCCATTTTTCTCTCTACTATCCTTTTCTTCTCTAGCTTCCCATAAAATACATAGGACTCAGAGAATTATTTACTTATCTTATTAACACATGATACTATTTCTTCATATGATGAGAATACGTGGGAGACTATTTCCTTTCTAAATATTGTCTTAAGACCATTAAGGATATGATCCTTATTATTCTTTGGATCTTGCGTATTATTGGAGTTCTCATTCCATCTACTGGGAACCATTTCTAAACAATGGCGTATACTATGTTAGTTTATGAATCCTAATGCATAATTTCAAACTTGTAAAATACCTAACATAAATTGAATAATTTATGCATATAGTCCCTATAAATAAATAAAAAAAATCTTTGGGAATGTATTTACTCATAAATCCTTCATAATGGTTTTTAAAGAAAATTTGAACTATCCTATGCATATCCCCTAAGAGTTTCGTAACCAAGAGTGAAGCAAGGCCAGTTGTCGTGTACTAGGATACCCCAGGTCAAGCCCGAAACTCCTTTTCAGAGTTTTCACTCGTTACATCTATGCCGGAGCTACCTCTACCTAATCCTATCTAGACAAGGATGTATTGCTTGGAAAACTCACAGAATCTGTACAGTACCAAAATTCTAGGAAGTTCTTCTATACTAATTCTCAACGTCTATCTTAATGTAGTGTTCTCTAATCCGATTTTTAATAAATCTAGTTTCAAAGGTTTGTACTAAACTTCCTCTGATACCAACTATAATTCCCTGACCCCAGTTACCCTGATTTGGTGCATTATTTAAATACATTGGCATGATTACATGTAATCATGTCCTGAAGGACCAATCAGTTTAGTAGTCTTGGAAAATAGATTACATACATGAACATTACATTACAATTTCTAACATACCACATATCATAAATAATCTTTTGATAATTCCATTGTTCCCTTAGCCTAACCCTACATATCAATCATAGAACACTTATTGGGATCATGGGAAAAGAAAACATAAGAAATGATTGAGCTCAAATGCTCAGTAAGAGTAAGAAATACATCGAAAGATAACATAGACATTAATTATGGTGAATAATTGAAAACACATCCCTTTGCAATTAATAAACATGAACACTTTATGGAAGGAATATGATCTTAGTAAATAATTCCATAATAAAACATAGTCATGAGTATTCTACTAGTTGAATAACCACATGAACCATCATTATTATTTTCATAATGAGGGAATGTATAATGTGGGACATTCTGATAAATTTTTTCAAGGCCCCAGCCAAGACATCTAAAATGATTAAGGCCTCGGCCAAAACCATATATAAAATTAGGAAAGGGCTTGGACAATTCCAAGTCTAATTGTCTCATGAGACCTACCGATGCACCAAGTATCTATAGTAGGCTCCACATGTAACATACTATGTCCAATACATTCCTCATATGAATAGGTTGAATCATAACATAAACATTCGTACTAAAACTAGCATACTAAATGTCAATACATTAGTCATAAAACATGAATGGCATAAAAAACACATCGACAGTCAAACATATCACAAAAACATAAATAAAATATGTAATATTTGTATCATAATAAATCAACTTCAAATAATGGTACAATTTATGAAAGGATGTTGACATAGATGAAATCAAAACTATTTGAGAGAAATATCTCTTTATATTTTTGAAATAATTTTAGAGTCACGTAATTATAAAATAAAACATTTATTTTGAAAATATTCTTATAATATTGTTAGGGAAACTTCGACGATGTTATAACGGCGGAAAATAGCCGCACCCACTGTATAAGTTAAAAAAGACATTCTTACCTTAATTTTGTCGGAAAGGGCATAAAATACCTTGTTTGGAAAACAACAAAAAGATTCTTTTCAAAACATATCAGGTCAAATAAGGGTATAAACGACTTTAAACAAAAGTATAGTGAATAGTAAAACTGTTTTGAAATATATTTTTAAGAAAACACGAATGTGGATGATAAACAGGTCCTAGTAGATACTCACGTATAAACAACCTCAGATAATAAAGATATTTTGAAATTAACCCTTACATTGTTATTTTCCTTGGTCAAGGGTAGGTTAACCTCCTGTATAATGGGGAAATAATTGTTATTAAAATATACAAGAACCATATTCATTAATATGATTTTGTATGTGATCTTCTAATATTGCTTTGTTAATGATATTTCAGCAGTATCATTTTTTCGAGTGTTAACAGATTCGTTTTCCATTATATATTTTGTTACATAAGTCATGTTTGTTATGGATAGGATGTATCTTATTCATATACATATCTATATCAAGTTGTTAAACCTTATTTTTAATCATCAAATAAAAATTAGTCTTGAATCATTGCGATGGGTAATGACATCTCATCTCATCGTGAAGAGGGTAAGTCGTACATACGAATGAGGGAAAATATCAATCTTTTGATGGTCAAATCGTATATAATTGGACATTATATCATACATACAGAATAATTAACATGTTATATTTATTATTTACATCTGTTATACTCATTATTATATAGATCCAAATAATTATGTGTTTGAATAACAAACTACACCACGACGTGGAGACAGTTAGTCATACGTACGCACGTATGGTGACTTTGTCATTTATAGGATGGATTAAATAAAGAATATGGTTGTACCTTATTTATAATAACATCATAGTATGTATAATGTACTGGAATTATTATTTTGGTATGGAATCAACAATGAAAGAGGAAGTCGAAGAATAAAAGAACTTGAAAGAGGGTGGTGAAATTATAACCTCTTATTCGAGTGTTTCCTTTTTAGTAGATCAATAGGGCTCCATAGGCTGGCTTTCTGATCAAAGTAAGGACTCTGATTAATGACCTAAATATTTAAGGAAATAGATATTACATTACTTTTCCAGAATACTTAAATCATAACAAAAACAGACGCCCATAGATCGTATTAGTTTAGTGTCTTTGGAAACTCAGAACATAATCTTCTAATCGTGGTGAAAGATCTTCAACATCTCCCATAAATATATTCCACTTTTTTTTTCTTACCTAAAACCTATATTTATATCCTGTAGAAAAAGAAAACATAAAAACTGTGAGCTCAAATTCTCAGTAACGGTAAACATGGAGAACATAAAACAATCCATACACATTGGAACATAAAAACAAGAACGTAAAACATCAAAATCATGAGCAATGACATAAATATTGGTAGTAAATAAGACATATATAATAAAGGAACATTAATCATGATAAGATAACATGGGAATAAAACATAAAATTATGGAAAACCATAAAGAACAAGATATGATTTCCATAGTAGCCAAGGCATTGCTCCCAAGACCTTTATTGTGGACAAAGTCCATTACAAAATCGGGTTTACTTGCTGTTCCATCCCTGTATTACTAAACAGGATTGACATTCCATTCCATCCATGTCTATCTCATGAGATATAAATCATTACCCAATTCATTATAGGGAGATATAGGTCCTACCCATCTCATAATGAAATAAATATTACGTGTGCCACAAAATAAACATAAATCATTCATCATAACCCAAAGAATAAAATGGGTTTCATAAACATCATCCCATCATAACATAATCCATATAAAAAAGGGATATCATTTCACCATAAAAAATAAAACCATGTAAAAAATAGGGACATTATACTTGAAACATTACCATATTAAATATTCTCATCTTAGATGGAAGTAGTCTTGACAAAACTCTTGAAATGAATTCTTGAGTAAAATATCTTTTCTTCTTCAAAATCATTTTTTTCTCAAAATGCCAGGAAATTTTAAAAGAAAAGTTTTTTTGGAAATGATCATGAAACCATGTAGAGGAAGATTCATGGAAATAAGGCATTATAAGCCGTAAAAATCTGTTCATTATGTATAAGTTAAAAAAACATTCCTCTCATACATTTGCCAGAAAAGTCAAAAAGTACCTCATATGGTAAAAATAAGAAAGATTCCTTCCATACGATGTCAAAAAAGGGTAAAATGACATTAAAAATACATGGAATAATATTAAAAATTTTATGAAAGCATTTTTAGAAAACATGGACATGGATGATAAATACAACCCCAATAAATACTTACGAATAAACAATCATGGATAAGAACGACATTGGAATAATTATCCCCTACCTTAGGTCTGATTTCTTTTATATGTGTCTGAAACTACAGTATAGTGTATTTAAACATATTATTAACTTGTAATAGAACCATAATAATATTTATGATATCATATATGATTCATTTAGGTCTTTATATTACCCGTTCATTTTTCAGTTCCATATTAAAGTAATGTTTTGGGTAATAATCGTTTCATTTGTTGTACATATTTGGACTTGTTGTTCATGATATTATTATTAATTATATCATGATTTATTTACTTCCAGAATGTAAAAAATGATTTATATATCATATATATTAAGTATATATATATAATTGATATATAAAAGAAATGAAACACACCGTTCATGGAGATGGTAGGTCATACGTACGCATGAATGTTGTTTTCATTTCCTTATTTAATTGAATGGAAGTAAGAAGATGACATATATATATACATAAATCATGTATAATTATTATGTTACATATTTCATGATTGTTTATTATATATAATTTATAATCATTCTTGAATGGTTAACATGGATATGAATCTCATCACATCGTGGCGATGATAATCCGTACGTACCAACGAGCGATGATATCGTTACCATAATTATTTAATGGTATTGGAGTGGATGATATAATATCTAAGAATTATTATAATGTTATAATAACCATATATGGTTATTCTTTACACTATTATACCCATCCAAGTAAGGTGGGGGTGGAAAACATATTACACCATGGCATGGAGACAGTATTTCGTACGTACGTACGCGCGGTGATTTCATTTTCTGTAGGATTGATAGAAGGTGATATAGGGTTGTTTCATATTTATAATAACATATCATTATATGAGTGATACTGATGTTATTACATTATAATGAAACAAATAAATAACGGGAAGTAGAAGAAGATATAAATTTGAAAGAATCGGTAAAGGATATTACCTTTTCTTTGATTTGCCTCTTCTAAACCTTCTCTTAGGTCACTAGAATTGGTATTTAATGAATAACAAGACCTCTAGTATGTTTATTTGTGAGTACATAAGAGTCATCGATAGGTCTTGGCCGAGCTTGAAGGCTCAAAATGTTGTTAAGGGAAGAGGTAGTAGGTGTCCTTTTATAAGAGAGGATAGACACTTTTGGAAATCTCTAAAATATTAATTTATAATAAACTCAAACCCCAACTAAAAACCTCCAAAATGTCTAAAATTAGAATCTGAGATGATATAGGGTTGTAATATCATCATACAATAAAATTTAGTCATGTTTGGAATTTATTTAAAACCTTATCAACTTGATTTATCCTAATTTAATCTATTTAAATTTATTTGTGGTAATAATATTATGAATTTTAAATTGTTATAAATAATTAATTATGTGTTGTTAATTATCCATAATTAGATACCTTATGACATATAAGACCATATAAATTTCAATATTTAATTTTTAAATATTTTTGATATATTTAAACATTTTAATAATATGTTATTTTTATAAAATATCAATAGTGTCAATTTTGACAATATTTATTTATTTGAATTTAAATATATTCCACACATAGTATATATTCAAACCAAAACATTTAATAGATTCATAAAATGTCATATTCACCTAGAGAGTTTCTGTATCACATTAATTAGTTCATATTATATTTATTTTTGTTTTTTAAAACTGTTTATTTTATATTTCTCTAAATAGAACAATTACTACAACATTTTTTTACAATTATTTAATATACATATTTTTTTCATAAAAATTAAAAATAAAATACTATAATGTAGATATATCGAATATATTACATAATAATACTTTTAGTCTAATTTATATTCTAAAACATCCAAGTTGTTAAATATTATGTTTATTAAATTATGAAGGTGAAAACTTTGACGTCATTTAAAATAATATAATATAAATGTCATAATCACTTTTACAAGACTCGAAATGGTCAAACATTAGAAACTTAGATGATTATGGTATAGATATACTGGACCAATAAGGTTTGGTAATGTTTTTGGTCCTTTTTATGTGTATTATTATTTAAATAAAAACTATATTATTGATTTTCCCTAAATAAATAATTTCGACATCATTAATGTTTAAGCTATTAAAATAATTAAATATTTTTTAAGAATAACAAATAAATTATCATAACAATGAAAACAAATTATCTTCCAAATGAGTATTTATAATATATTTTATATTTATTATAACATAATATTAAAAATACATTAATTATTTAACTTTGAGTGAGAAATTATTCACTTTCCTTTAAATAAAATAAATTAAAGGTCTTAATCACCTACAAATTGGGTCTAATAGATTAAATTTCGACCCAAGTATGTTTTAGTTTTAAGTATAATCATCCAATTATATTAATCGAAGTTTTAGGTTAATTTTATAATATTATATTTACCCTTAATTACCTGATTTACCTTTAACTCTAGCAAATAAAATTTGCCATGGTTACTATTCATAATGCACAAAAATAAAAGTAGCCTATTAACATAATTTGGACCTAATGATTCCAAATATGGAATCCATATTTCCAAATTCAAGACATAGAAGTTGTGGAAATTAATTTAAATTTAATCTCATTATTGAAAAAATGGGTTTTTGTTTAAAACATTGCAAAAGATTAAAATGATTTTACCGATTAATTAAATGTAAAACTAATGATAATGACATACATTATATTAAATGGTAAAAATATATTCTATTTATACTTCAAAAAAATTCAATTTTATAATTTAACCATATAAATTAACTTGAGAAAAAAGTTGTTTTTAATTAAAATTTAGCTTATTTTTACTATTCATCAAAATAAGATTCTTATTAGAAAAATATAAAAAATTTATCCAAAGTAATTTTTTATATCCTGGTTCTACGTAAGAAGTTTAATATTTCAAATTGATCTTAAAAACATGTCAAAAACTAGATTTAAAGTGGGTGCGCCATCAAAAGGCGGCAAAACTGCATTTTTTTAAAAATACTTATTTTACCCAAATAAATTATTTTGTTCTCATACCAGGTTCTAAAATATGTGTAAGATGATAAATAATGTTATAAAATTAAATATTTATTTAATACTATTCATAACGGCTATTTTATAATAATATTATAACAATATATCGTTGTTTAGTGAAACACGGTATTGAGTACAACACACGCTATCGAGGAAGGTCGCTCTTCCGTGTAATGAAAGCCAAGTCAGAGTGGCTTGTAGTGCAATCTTACATTAGTGTTTCTTATAACATAATCAAAAATAGTTCATTTATACCTAGATCAAAATCTATACTCGGCGTTATGTAGATTTAATTTTTTTAGAAAGAACTTGAAATTATGAGAAGCCCAAGCCAAGAATAGTCTTGCATATACTGCAAGCTAATACGGTGTTGTCTATAGCACAAGCTAATCTTGGTGTAGCATACAACACAAGAAATCAATAAAATTAAAAATAATATTTCTAATAAAATCTTGGGATGTTATATTCTACCCCCTTTAAAATGAATTTCGCCATCGAAATTCATCGGGGGTTATAAATCATTTACTACTTGAAAGTTTCATTCATAGAAACCCACATTGTAAAAATGATTACTCAAACATAATTTTAAAAAGTAAAGTAATAAATGTAACAGTTACCCAGATTAACCCATCACTAGGTTTCCACATAAGAGAATATAGGTGAAAACATAGATATAGAATAGAAATCTAACCATGAACTTCTGATGAAGAGTGGTAGAGGACATGGTTATTGTAAGCCAACAATAACAAAGACATAAATTTATAATGATATGAGGTACCATCTGATTCATCAGATATGAGGGCACTAAAACAACATTATTGGTTTTCAATATCATTTCTCTAATGTTGAATAATTTTTGAATTAAAAGAAATACTTACATGATTTTTGTACAATCTCACCATTGTTCGTGCCCTGAACAATTTCCACTTAATCTCGTAAGGAAATGATGTTGAATTTGACATTCGTGAAGTGTTAACAGATCATGCAATGTAATGATAGGTCTTTCCATCAGTCTCAAACATAAGGTTAGCAAAAGTTATATACAAAGTCCATCTATGGTGTGATTAATTGTATATGGTTCAAAAGATTGACTTATACATCATATATCATACTGCTCAATTAAATAAAACTAGTTTCTTCTAACCAGGGACTTCTTGTAGGCCAGTGGTAGGTGATAAAGGCATGTCGGACTTCGGTTTTGGTTTTGATTCTTACAGCGTTGTCCGACGCAACAGGTTGTCGCCCCTCATACGGGTTGTCCTTTTTCCAAAACTATAATATTATAATATTCCAGAAAACAATTATAGCCTTAAACAATACTATCTTATGTCCAACTTAACCCATTTCAATATTTTGGCTTATCCAAAATACTTCTGTCCAAACTCACAGTACACAGAAAACAATCACTAGAAAGGTCATCTACCAAGAATGTGAATACAATCATTTATCCCCCATATATCATAATATATATCTTTTTGGTCACATTCCAAACATGTTAATACCTTAATCATGTATTCTCTTGAAACTTGTATTACCATAGAACCTTAGTGAAAACATGAATGTTGTCAAAAGTTAACCCTTTCCACATATCAAAATCCCAAAATTTCTTTATACTCAAACCATGATATGAATTTGTCCTTATATCAGTCATGAGCTCATTAATACTATCAAACATATTATTTTCTCCTTATCCCTTCATTATGCGCATATCATCTGCTTTCCAAAAATATTTCAATCACTTTTCATGATTACTAGTAACATTCAATTATTTAAAACCAATACATAAATATTCTAATATACCATAAAAGTACCTCAACAACATTATTCTTGAATTCCAATACATAAAACCTTCTATACATCTTCTTCCATGATTATCATGGACTCGGTCCGTCCTCGATTTACATGTAACCTCTTAGGTAGGGGCATTGAGTTGGGTAATGACCATGTTCTCCATAGATAATACATTGAAATCCATGATATTCTGTCACTCTATGACCCTTTTCCCCACACAGATAACATCTTCCCCTGCATTTTAGGTATTCCTCAAGATTCTTCTTCCCTTATTCTTGATATTTTGGAAGATTTATCTTCTTTACTCTAAGTTTCTCACCATGAGAACATGCATGAAAGTCTATCTTCCACTTATTCGATGACTTAGGAATACGATTAATGTTTTCCTTGTTAATCATATACCGCGATGACAGATTTGGCATAATTATAATATCTTTCACTTTAGTCATCACACAATTTCGTTGTTCAAAGCCACCAATTTGTTCATCAGATTCTGTGTTCACCCAATTTCTTCTAGTTCCCTCCATTGACTAAAACACAAAAATAATAGTGTGAGAGGAAAAAATCTTACTAGGAAAACAACATAATAAAGGTGGAGTGCCTTCAATATATAACATCTGAGGTTTAATTCTATGATCTTTACCGTAATCCTAGGACTATAACCAATACTTATACTTAACCTTAGGGAAATCCCTAGGCATAAATTATAAATATCTCTAGGAATCTCACTAAAGTTTTTTCATCCTAGTTTCCAAAGGTTAACTAAACCTTATCTCTAATACCAACTTTAGAGACCCAAATATTGACGTACATGGAAATTACATTACTTTTTCGGAATACGTAAAACAAAACATAAACATACGCTCAAAGACAGTATTAGTTTAGTGTCTTTGGAAACTCAGAACATAATCTTCTAATCACAGTGAATGATCTTCAACATCTCCTATAAATATCTTCCCCTTTTTTTCTTACCTAAACCCATTCAGTATATCCTGGTTAAAAGAAAACATTAAAATGGTGAGCTCAAATTCTCAGTAAGGGTAAACATGGAGAACATAAAACAATCCATAAACAATTGAACATAATAACATCAACATAAAACATCAAAATCCTATACAATGACATAAATATTGACAGTACATAATTAATAAATGATAAAGGAACATTAATCATGATAAGATATATGGGAATAAAACATGAAATTGTAGAAATCCATAAAGAACATGATACAATTTCCACAGTATCCAAGGCATTGCTGCCAAGACCATCATAGTGGACAATGTCCATTACTGAACCGGGTTTACTTGTCGTTCCAGCCCTGTATTACGAGACCGGATTTACTTGACATTCTAGCAATGTTTATCTCATGAGATATAAATATTTACCCAATGAATTAGAGGTAGATATAGGTCATACCCATCTCATAATTAAATCATTCTTACGTGTGCCACAAAATAATCATAAATCATTCATCATAACCCAAAAAATAAAATGGGTTTCATAAACATCATCCCATCATAACATAATCAATATAAAAAGTTGATATCATTCCATCAAAAAAAAATCAAACCATGTAAAAAATAGGTACATTATACTTGAAACATGACCATATTAATGAATGTCGTCTTATATAGAAATTAGTCTTAATAAAACACGCGAAATGAATTCTTGAGGAAAATATCCTTTCTTCATCAAAATCAGTTTCTATTCTCAAATTGTCATGTAATTTTAAAAGAAAATATTTTTAATGGAAATAATCATGAAACCATGTAGAGGAAGCTTCGTGGAAATAATTCCTTATAAACCATAAATATCTGTTCATGTCTTATAAGTTAAAAAAACATTCCTCTCGTACTTCTTCCAGAAAATTAAAAAAGTAGCTCGTATGGTAAACAAAATAAATATTCCTTCCATTCCATGTAAAAAGGGTAAAAATGACTTTAAACATACATGAATAAATAGTAAACATTTTATGAAAACATTTTTAGAAAAAATGGTCATGGATGATAAACACAACCCTAGTAAATACTTACGAATAAACAATTCCGGATAAGAACTAGGTTGGAATAATTATCCCTTACCTTGGGTCCTTTTTCTTATATATATGTCTGAAACTCCTGTATAGTTTGTTTAAACTTATTATTAACATGTAACAGAACCATAATAATATTTATGATATCATATATGATTCACTTATGTCTTTATATTACCCGTTCATTTGTCAGTTCCATGTTAAAGCAATGTTTTGGGTAATGATAGTTTCATTTATCGAAAGTATTTGGACTTGTTGTTCTTGATATTATTATTACTTATATCATTATTTACTTACCTGCATAATGTAAAACATGATTTATTTATCATATATACGTAGTATATATATATATATATATATATATATATAACAGATAGATAAATGAAATGAAAAACACCATTCATGGAGACGTTAGGTCGTACGTACGCATGAACGCTTTTTTCATTTCCTTATTAAATTGAATTGAAGTAAGCAGATGACATGTATATATATATAAATCCATTAGAATGATTATGTTATATATTTCATGATTATTTATTATATATACTTTATAATCATTCTTGAAAGGTTAACATGGAGAATGAATCTCATCGTGTCGTCAAGATGGTAATCTGTATGTACGCACGAGCGATGATGTCGTTCCCATAATTATTGAATGAAATTGGAGTGGATGATAAAATATCTCAGAATTTGTATCATGTTATAATAACCATATATGGTTATTCTTTACACCATTATTGACACGACCCGTCCCCCGGGGCCTATGCTGTAACTACCCCAAGCCTGCCTTCCATAGGACAGGGGCTGGCGACTAGAACCAAAGGCATTATTCCCTAAAACTGGGAATAAATTGCCTTTATAATGGTAAACAAACACAACAGAGTACAAGCTGGAAGAAAGAGGCTAATTAAAACTGCATACAAAAGAAGTGCTGGAAGTAAAAGGGGCCATAAATACAAGCCTAACTGTAAGTATAAGTACAACTGAAAAGGGACAAAAACAGCTGAAAGGTGAAAGCAGCTCATGGATCTTCCTCTGGGGTTCCTACCTGAAGGGTAGGTAGAGATGGCCTCTACATCACTACTCGTCCATCAGACTCCTCTGTGTACCGACTAGTGGTAAGGTCCACCTCTGGGTTCCTTCCAGTCCTGGCACTCTCAGCCTCTGTCAGCACTGACCGTCGTCTGCATCCAACACAAAAAAGTGTGGGCGTAGCCCTTTTAGGGGTGAGTATAATGATACTCAGTAGGGACCCCGAGACCCTCAACGTATCACACATTACATTAAGGATAAACTACAAGTATGAAATTGATAGATAACCCCACTTAGGTATATGACCATATATATACCTAAGTTATCATGTAATCCATCTAATTCATGAGGAAACACAAGAGTTGTTGACTCAGCTCACTCAGGTATACCACATATGTTGATAGATTGAGATGATTAGATGTAGACACTGAATCATCTAAGCTGTTGGACAAACACATGATATAGGACCAGCTGATAGAACTCTCGGACGAACACATGATCCAGTAATAGTAGTCGAAGCTATCGGACCAACACATGATCTGGGACCAGCAGATAGAACTGTTGTCCTAACACAAGATCCAGGAATAGTAGTCGAAGATGTCGGACCAACACATGATCCTGGACCAGCGGATAGAAATTTAAAACTAACAAATGATCCAAGAACAGTAGTCGAAGTTTTCGGACCAACACATGATCCAGGAATTGTAGTCGAAACTGTCGAACCAATACTTGATCCAGGACTAACAGCTAGAACTGTCGGACCAACACATGATCCAGGAATAGTAGTCGAAGCACAGCCAGCCACAGGGTTTCCACAATGCATGCTTGATTCTGGGATGGTCTGCTCCTCACAAAAAGAGTCGATACATCAACTGTCACAAAGTCCCATGAAGAAGTATTCCAAAGGTCTGCCACATCATAGGGGTCTCAACACAATAGACGGCTCATCAATCAGACATCTGGTCTGTGAGTTGTTAAACGTTTAGTCTCATGGGCCTAGTTGGAGTCATGTACGATCCAACCTGGCCGTAACTCAACTACACCCCAAACTATCATGGAGTATACTCAAAGGGACCCTCTCTCAGCAAAATTACCAGCGCTGCTGACGGTTCGTCAAACGGACATCTGATTCCAAAGATACAGCCAACAGAAGTTAAAGGGTCAGTTGTGGGCCTAGGTCTGATCCGACCCGGTCAGACCGTCTCGGCCCAACCCTTTCTGGGCCGACCCAGTCTGGGTCAACCCGGATAGACCCGTTGGGTCTGACCCGAACCGTTGGGTGGGTTAGCCTACTATGTTCAACCTAGTACACTGGGCACGGCCCAGCGGAATATGAGGGAGGTTCAGCCAGGATGTCGCCACATAGGCGGCTCGGTCTGATGGTCGGGGCCGGTTCAGCCAGCGCCGCAAGGGGTGCATCTCGGTCAGCCCGCCCAGTAGGCTGAGACGATTTGGCCAGTGACACCGTAAGTGACACCATGGGTTGGCTCAGGAGGCCGGCGTCCCGGAGGTCGGCGGGCCGCAGCAGGCACAGGCAGTGCACCGGGAGGCTACGAGGACACCAGGTACGGCACGACAGGGGTCGGGCAGGCTACAATGGCATTGGGAAAGGCATAGTAGTTGTCGGGCAGGCTGTGGGGGAGTCAGGCAGGGTGCAGCAGGCGGGCCTTGCGTTGGGCAGGGCACTTGGAGACTGCGGGCAGGTGGGTCGCGCACCAGGAAGGGATCTAGGAAACCGCGGGCATGTGGGCTGTGCGCCGGAAAGGGCGCCAGGAGGATGCGAGCAGGCGGGCCACGCACCGGGCAGGGCGCCGGGAGGCCTCGGGCAGGAAGGTCGTGCGTCGGGCAAGGCGTCGAGAGGCCGCAGGGAGGCGGGCTGGGCGCCGCTCGGCCCGGCAGTGTTTGACCGAGAGCTGTGGTGCGCCATGGGGGCGATGCAATTCACAGAGGCCACGGGTAGCGTGACCTTTTTCATTGTCGCCTTTGTCGTCGCTGCCTCATCGCCATGTCGTAGAATGCCACAGGAAGAGAGAAATCGACAGAGGATGTCGGGCCATGTTAGGTTGGCCCGCACCCTCTGCTTTTAGGGAGGTATCATTTGGCTCATCCTGAGAAGAATATGATCATTAATATGTCCGAAACAATCCCATTTTATCATTTAAAGAAGGTAATAAAAAGGTACCACATCAACAAGTAATAAACCCCCTACCTTTTGATTCGGTTTTCGTCGTTAATTGATGTCACAGAAAGTCAACGAAGAGAATTTTCGTTCGTCGCTTCCTTCGCACCTCTCAAATCCTGAGCTACGTTGGCTCTTTGATGACGTCACATAGGGTAAGTCGGTAGGTGTCCGGGGTAGAAGTGTGAGGAAGAAGTCGAATAAGAAATCTTTGATGGCATTATTCACGTTCTTCGTTGGGAGGAGCATTCTTCATTGAAGAATTTCTTTTCTCCCAAGCTCTTCTCTAAGAATGAATAGATGTGCCAACCAAAACAAATAAGATAATGCGATATCTTGTTATTTCATTGGCACAATATTCAAAAAGGATGAAATGAATTAAAAAGGCTCCTCCAATTTAATTCATGAGGGTGGAACGTTAATTGGGAAGTTGGCACAAATTAAGAAACTAGGGGAGGTGGAGAGGCTCTCCCTCATTAATGAGGGAGAGCTGAGAGGTTATACTCTCCTCCCATTAATAGGGGTCGGGTGGTCCCCACTCCTATTATTTAAATGATAGGTCATGGTCTCTGGTGGTCTCCACGTCACAACCTCTCACAGGAGGTTATGTTTGGGTGGGCCCCACCACCATAACCTTTCATGGGATATCAGGGTGTGGCGGTCCAACCTCCAACTCCCAAGGGGAGGTTTTAACCATCAAACACTCACATGGCATCTTAAATAAAATAAAGAGTAGCCACACTTTATTTTATTACTTCTTTAAGAGAACCCAACTACTATCTTTCAAAATCGACCCATTTCAGTCAAAGTGAAAGTTTTCTTAAGAGAATATCGGCGCTGTGAGTTCAACGGCGCCCTCAGATTTCAATTCCGAGCAATGGTTCAAAATTTATAAAATCCTACTCGTACGTTTCCTGAACATACCTGAAAAAAAAACATCAAAAATTGATTCCAGGCACATCGGGCCTCGGAATCAAGCGCCGTAAATTTTCACGGACTCTTAAAATTCTCATGTATTTAAGAAAAAAATTCCATTGAATTTCCGAGTCTTTACATTCTCCCCACCTCAGGGCTTTACATCCCGTAAGCTACAACTCGAACTAAGGGAACAAGTGGGGGTACTGAGCATGTATCTGAGCCTCTCACTCCCATGTGCTCTTTTGGAGGTTCCCGTTCTTCCAACGAATGCGCACCAGAGGAATCTACCATCCACATAGGAGCCGCTCCTGTCAATCCTAAATCCCCACTGGAACCTCTGTGAATGTTGCCCTATCGTCAACGTCCAGCTCGCCATGGTCGATGATATGAGAGAGGTACTGCACGTATCTCCTCAGCTGAGATACGTGGAAGACGTCGTGCACCTGGTGCAACTGAGGTGGAAGATCCACATGGTATTCCACCTCACGTACTCTCCTGAGGACCTGGAAAGTTTTGATGAATCTCTGAGATAACTTGACACCGCGGCCAAATCTCTGTAGACCTCATCGATGTGAGACCCATAGGAAGATGTGGTCGCCATCCTTGAACTCTAGAGGTCTCCGTCTCCTGTCATCATATGACTTATGATTACTTTTTACAGTCTTCATCTGCTCCTAGATGATCTCTACCTTTTCCGTGGTAGCTCTCACCATCTATGGTCCCACTACTGCTGACTACCCTGGGTCAGTCTAACACAGTTTTGATCTATAAGGTTGCTCGTACAACGCCTCGAAAGTCACCATCCATATGGTGGAGTGATAGCTATTGTGGTAGGCGAACTCCACCAATTGTAAGTGATCCTCCCAGATGCGACCGGATTGAGGATGCCTGCACGTAGCATGTCCTTGAGGTTCTGAATGGTCTTATGAGTCTGGACATCTGTCTAAGGATGGAAGATAGTTCTTAGATGTAGCTGCATCCCGAAAGCCTCCTACAACCCTTCCCTAGCCAGGAAGTAAACTGTGTGTCACAGTCAGAGAAAATAGAAAACGTTACTCCATGTAGCCGCACAATCTCCTACACATAGAGGCATCCCAAGCTCTCTACTGAGCCCTGCTCTCTGATTGGTAGGAATTGGGCCGACTTGGTGAGTCAGTCAAAAATCACCCAAATCAAGTCGGGACTCCTAGATGTACGTGGAAGAATTGTCACGTGGTCCATGGATATCCCATTCCACATCCACTCTAGGACCTCTAATGGATGAAAAAATCCTGCTGGTACCTAATGCTCCACCATCAATTGCTGACAAGTGAGGCATCGAGAGACAAACTCCTCTACCTCCTTCATACCTGGTCACTAGTGCTGTCGTCTGAGTTCCTAATACATCTTCTCCACACCTGGATGTACCACTAGAGGGGATGTGTGGAACCCCCTCAACACTTCCTCCAAATGTGCTACTGGTACTAAGGTACGTCCTCTGAAGAGGATGATGTGCTCCCCACCTTCATAAAATCCATCAGGTGCCTTCCCTATGGATATCTGAGCACATCGTGTCTTGCAGTTAGCGTCCCCACGTTGTGCCTCACTGACTCGCTGAAGGAGTGGAGGTGTGACTGTAAAGACTGTTGGAAGACTGCTCCATCTCTATCCACAAAGGATATCTGTAAAGCATCCAGTTTCTATGTCGCCTCTCTTAGCAGATGTATACGATTTCTCTTACTGAGTGCATCCTCAACAACGTTCCCCTTCCCAGGAGTACAGACTATCTCAAAGTCATATTCCCAGAGGAACTCAAGCCATCACCGTTGTCTCAGGTTCAGGTCATTATGAGAGAAGTTATACCTGAGACTCTTGTGATCAGAGTATAGGATAAAATGTGTGTCTATCAGATAATGCCTCCACATCTTCAAAGAGAAGACCACAACTTCTAACTTCAGGTCATGGGTAGAATTGTTCTACTCATGCTGTCTCAGCTACCGAGATCCAAATGCGATCAATGATCACTCCTGCATCAGGACACACCTGATTCCAGTCCTTGATGCATCGTAGTAGACTACGTACCCTACTTATTCCTCTGGAATCCTCAAGATGGGGGGCACTAGTCGGCCCCTACCTCAGCTCCTGAAAGCTCTACTGGCATCTCTCTGACCATACGAAGGGTTTCCCATTCATCTTCAAGGATGATAGTGGTGCTACAACTCTGGAGAAGTCTGAAAAAAAAACTATGATAATAATCATCCAAACCCAGGAAACTCCACACCTTCGTCACACTACTGGGTGGCTCCCAATCAAGTACCGCTTAAATATTCATTGGATCCACTACAACTCCTGACTCCAAGATGACATGCCCCAAGAATTGAACCTCTCGAATCCAAAACTGGCACTTCAAGAGCTTACCATAAATCTGGTACTCTCGAAGTGTGTCCAGTACTACCCGCAAATGGTAGACATGCTCCTCCTTAGTAGTCGACTAGATAAGAATGTCTTCGATGAAGACTACAACAAAGCGATAGAGGTATGGCTTGAAGATCCTGTTCATGAGCCCCATGAACACTGTTGGAGCATTGGATATGCCAAAAGGCATAACCCAGAACTTGAAGTGGTCGTACTAACATCTGAAGGTCTTCTTATGAAAATCCTCATCTCGAACTCTGAGCTGGTGATATGGTTCACGCCCAAATTTACCCAAGAGAAGAAGGGTAGAACGGTCCTTGTAGTGTAGCTTGGGTTGTCGATTCCACAGAGACCTAAGAAGATACCTAAGATACACAGCCTAAGGGATGGATTTTTGGCTATGAAGTGGCCAACTTGGATTTGTTTTTAAGTGTTTTGGGAGAAGACTAATAAGCTTATTTGAGTTCAATTTTAATGAAATGGGTTGATCTTAGGGTTACACTTGGGTGGATTGAATGCATTTTATTTCTTTAGACAAATTTTTTGTTTTATTAATTCTTGATGAAACTATTCTTCAAAATAACACTACCTTCATCATTTTCTGGTTAGATACTAACTAAACCCAATTACTAGTCACCAACACACTTATAGAACCAGATTCATGATCTCTCCAAGGTATATGGTTAATTTAGTAATTGGAATTAGCCTTTTCAAACACAGTGAAGATGAGGAGCAAAAATAATTGAAGAATGGAAGTCTTGAATTATTTAACCAATTAAGAACAATTCGTGCATTAAATATCAATCAATCCAGCCTTTGAATCTTCCTAAGATCAACCCATTAAAGGTTTAGCCCTCCATTTATGATAGACTATCAATGGTGGGCGGAAGACGGCTTACAAGAATTGAATTGAAGAGATTAAAACCGCGGAAATAACGAGCACTCCTCCGTGTGTGTGAATGGAATTCACTCCAATGTGTGAACTATATCACCAACACACAGAGTTGTCACTATGCTTTTGTGATTTTAGAGATTTAAGTATAGAAATTGGAAGAAGAGAAGAGAAGGAATTGGGTTAAGAACTTAGAAATACAAAAAGAAACTTACATGGGGAAAATGAAAGCATTACAACGAAAATTGAGCATAATAACATTACATGAAAGAAGGTATCAGTTCCTCCTCACCACCACTGCCTTAAATAGGAAAATTTGGATCCTTAGGCCGAGCTCCAACAGTCCAAGTCATCCCAATCAATGAGGGTAGGCATAGGTGGTGGAAAGTAGGTGGAGAGGAGACTTCTCCACCCTTGACCCGAGATGGCATCCAGCTTGCATCCACTTGACAGATCCGATTCAAAGTCCTTCTAGATGGCCGATTTGGAGTGGGCCATAGAAGACACAAATAAATCCCCAGATGTCTTATAACCTCCTTTAAAATATCAGCCCAATTTAATTTGTGGTTCGGGAGATATGGAAGATTCATTGGGCTGAAATTCTGGGCCGCAGATTCTGGCCCAGATTCTGATCTTCCATTTGGGCTGCCTTGATCCCCATCATGGATACCGAATTAGCACTTTGTCCTGAATAATGATTTGTTCCCCTGTATTTCTTCTATCATCCCAAGAAATTTGGGCTTCATTGGTACAGTATTGTGGGACCCACATCCTCAACAGTGGGTTGATGTCCAATCTGCCTTTACCAGAATTGTCTCCTTTCATCACCAAATATCTTCATCATCCTTTATGAATCTTTCCTTGATCCCTGAATGAGAAAAATTTAAATTTTAAGTGAAGATACATTTACAAAAATATAATATTAAAACATGAATAATTACATTCAATAAAATCATATGAGTCATTGGACCTAAATTGGTGTATATTAGGCATGAAGTGCACAATTGATGACAGTGGATGTTTAAAATTAAAATGTACTAACTCAGGCCCATATGATCAAAAATGAACTTTTAATCCCAATAAAATGTAATTATAAAATGTTTTTTTATTGTCTAATCACACCCCCCAACTTGAGATTTCCTAGTCCCGAGCAAATAACTCAAAGATTATGAAAATCAAATTCCCTTTTCCAAAAACATTTTAATAAACAATGCTCACCAAAATACCTCATACCAAAAAAATTATGCATCCCATCAAAATCATTTAATACAATGTAGGTTCTAAATCATAACCCAAGCCCAATCCCATTCTTCTGATCAAATTCAATGCCACATTTCATCCAATTACCATTAATCATGATGATGTATTGTGTGTCACAATAGACATGGGGGTTCATTTTTATTCAAGGGGGAATAGATGGAAGCGCTAGGTGGAATCACATTTTAATATTAATATGAGTATTCATTTTTTTATTTTTTTTCTTTTTTTTTTGCAATGTTGCCATGGTTATTGAAATTTAATTCAAATGAGTCAACCCTTGTAGCGAGACTTTGCCGACGACTCCCAGGCTCAAAGGCCTTAGGGCACCAAGTGAAGCCCACATACTCGGGCATCATCTCGAGTTAACTCATTCAAAAACAAATTCGAATTTCCACAAATAGAGATAAAATTCCAAACTCTGGGCCAGACAACTATGGAGTCACGATCCCCAAGTGCCGAAAGCCACACATTAAGTCATTTCATTTCTCTATGCGCAAATTTATTGTTGTTTTTTTTTTGTGTTTTTTTTACACCTCTTTTTTTTATATATATTTTTTAAAATACTCATATTAAATTTAAAATGATCACCAAACTATGCTATTTATTATGGGACCCCAAGAATTTAAATTAATACCCCACAGTCCAACGGACGTGCATTGTGATTTTTTTATAAAAATTGGATGAAAATGTAACAGTGAAAAATCACATTAGACAGCCACACTTTCCAAAATTTTATGCTCATGAACTTAAACATGTATTAAAATCAGAATCAAGGAATACAAAATTATTTAATATTCAGTTTTCAAGGTTTGCAATGTGTAATAACATGTTCAAGGTTAAGGAAAATTTTCATTCAATTAACATGCACATTTTATTGCTCTATGTGATTGATTTTTATTTTCACCTCCCCCAAACATAATATAACATTGTCCCCAGTGTTTAAAGAAAATATAATTTAGAAGGGGTACATGCAGAGAATAGGAGCATAGAACAATTTCACCTGATATTTGATGTTGAAGTTTGTGATGCTCTCATTTAATCCCTTGGTCGCCAGGTCACTTGAAGAATCCTCACGGTAGTGTACGCTTGTACTCCTATGATTTCCCTGAAAATCCATCAAACTTGGCAGCCCCTGAATCTCAAAAACCAACATAGTTAGACACAATGGAAACCCCTTGAGGTTCCCTTTTCTAAAAAAACAACAAAAAAATAAAAATAAATAAAAATAAAAATAAAGACAAAACATACTTGTTAATTTTGAAACTCCAACAATCGACACTCATAACAAGTAATAAATTTTTTTATTTTTTTTTAAAAAAAATTATGTAAATATACCAAAATTTAAAATATAAGTATATATATATAGAAGATAGAATAAGGAAGCACCAACCACCGTAGTTCAGTGGTAGGCGTGCGCCCCTGTCTCCCTTCGGTCCCGGGTTCGAGTCCCGCAGCTTCGCCGGTCGTGACGGGGTTTGACCCACGTCCTACGGCGTGTCTCTTTTTTTTTACAGTTTTTTTTTGTTTTTTTTGTTTTTTTTTGTTTTTTAATAAAATAAAATAAAATAAAAATAAAATAAAAACTTACAAACACCTATATTGTTGATACATTGTCTTCTTTTTAATTTCTGGGTATGATAATACTGAGGGATCGCACCGCGTGACACGGATGAATACGGTGCTCCCCTTTCATACCCATCCATACTCATAAGAGAGGAACAGGTCAACAATATGAGGTAAAATTATATCAAATTGTTTTTCTAAAAAAATTTATTAAAACAATAAAGTGATTGTAAATTTAAAAATCATGGGTTGCCTCCCATTCAACGCTTTGTTTAACGTCGTTAGCTCGACTTAAACCCCTTATTGATTAATTGTTGTTTTTTTTTCATCAAAGGTAGGTTCACTCAGGACTTCATCAACTTTATGTTTTTGGAATGGTTCTATGAATGGTTTGACTCTATGACCATTAACTTTAAATATTTGACCATTGGTGGGATATTGAATTTCAACAACCCCATGGGGGTAGACCTTATGCACTATGTATCGACCGGACCATCTAGACCTCAACTTTCCCGGGTGCAAATGAAGTTTAGAACTATACAAAAGCACAGGTTTCCCTGGTTCAATGTGTTTAGTTTTAATATTCCTAGACTGGTAGGCTTGAACTCTAGCTTTATTGATCCTTGAATTTTCATAAGCCTCCATCCTAAGTTCCTCAAGCTCATTTAGATCCAATTTCCTCTTTATTCCGGCCAAAGAAATGTCAAAGTTCATTTTTTTGATTGCCCAAAAGGCCTTATGCTCAATCTCCACTGTAAAATGGCATGCTTTACCATAAACCAACCTATATGGGGACATTCCTAGGATAGTTTTAAATGCTGTTCGATATGCCCAAAGAGCATCTAAGAGTTTGCTCGACCAATCTTTCCTAGATGGATTAACAGTTTTCTCAAGAATTTGTTTGATTTCTCTATTGGCTAACTCAGCTTGACCATTGGTTTGTGGGTGGTAAGCGGTGGACACTTTATGAGAAATTCCATACTTCTCCATGAGCGATGAGAATGGGAGATTGCAGAAATGAGTTCCACGATCACTAATGATAGCCCTAGGAATCCCAAATCTAGAGAAGATGTTTTCTTTAAGGAATCTAATCACAGTTTGATGGTCATTGGATTTTGTAGGAATGGCCTCAACCCATTTTGAGACATAATCGACAGCCAAGAGAATGTAAAGATATCCCCTAGAGTTTGGGAAGGGACCCATGAAATCAATTCCCCAATAGTCAAAGATTTCAACCACTAATATTGGAGTGAGAGGCATTTGATTCCTTTTTGTGATGGACCCTACTTGTTGATACCTAGGACAGCTTTGACAAAATGTGTAGGAGTCCCTTGAGAGGGTGGGCCAAAAGAGACCACATTGAAGAACCTTGGCAGAAGTTTTCTTAGAGGAAAAGTGACCTCCACAAGCCTCACTATGACAGAACATTATGATGGACTCTTGTTCAGATTCTGGCACACACCTCCTAATGACTTGGTCAGGACAGAACTTATATAGGTATGGATCATCAAACACATAATGCTTGACATCAGAAAGAAATTTTCTTCTAGATTGGGTCCCAAAGAATTTTGGAATGACCCCTGAAACTAAGAAGTTGGCTATGTCAGCATACCAAGGGAAATCACTCACAGAATAGAGGTTCTCATCGGGAAATGAATCAGACACAGAAAGGTGATGTGAGTTGTCTTTGAATTCCAAACTAGAGAGGTGATCAGCTACAACATTCTCAACACCTTTTTTATCCTTAATGGTTAAATCGAACTCTTGAAGAAGAAGGACCCACCTAATCAATCTAGCCTTGGCATCTTGTTTTTGGAAGAGATATTTTAGAGCTGAATGGTCGGTGAATACAATGATGGGTGATCCTAAGAGGTAGGACCTGAATTTCTCTAAGGCAAACACAACAGCAAGTAACTCCTTTTCAGTGGTGGTGTAATTGATTTGGGCATCATTTAAGGATTTTCTTGCATAAGAAATGACATATGGAGTTTTATCACACCGTTGTCCTAACATAGCTCCTACAGCAAAGTCACTGGCATCACACATGAGTTCGAAAGGAAGGTCCCAGTCTGAAGATTTCATAATGGGAGGAGAGGTGAGAGCGGATTTAAGGGTTGAAAATGAACCCTTACAGCTTTCTGTCCAAACAAATGGAGAATCCTTTACTAGGAGAGCACAAAGAGGGCGAGAGATTGAACTAAAGTCCTTAATGAATCTTCTATAGAAACCAGCATGTCCTAAGAAGGACCTCACTTCCTTAACAGTTCTGGGTGATGGAAGGTGACGAATGATGTCAACCTTTGCTTTATCAACTTCAATTCCCCTACCCGAGACTATATGGCCAAGGACTAACCCCTCTTTTACCATGAAATGGCATTTTTCCCAGTTTAGGACCAGATTCTTTTCTTCACATCTTGAAAAAACTCTCTCCACATTCCTAAGACATCCCCCAAATGTATCCCCAAAGACAGAGAAGTCATCCATGAAGACCTCTAGAAAATCCCCTACCATATCTGAGAAGATTCCCATCATGCACCGCTGGAAGGTTCCAGGGGCATTGCATAACCCGAACGGCATGCGTTTGAAGGAAAAGGTGCCGAATGGACAGGTGAAGGTTGTCTTCCCTTGATCCTCCAAGGAGACCTCGATTTGATTGTACCCAGAGTACCCATCTAGGAAGAAATAGAATTGATGACCCGCCACTCGCTCGAGGACTTGATCAATAAAGGGAAAGGGAAAATGGTCCTTCTTGGTACAAGAGTTGAGCTTCCTATAGTCAATACAGACTCTCCAGCCACTACTCACCCTATTTGGAAGAATTTCCCCATCCTTATTAGTGATCACAGTGATTCCAGATTTCTTTGGGACAACTTGAATTGGGCTTACCCACTCACTCTCAGCTATGGGGTAGATGATACCAGCTTTCAACAACTTAAGAAGTTCTTTCCTTACCACATCCATAAGATTTGGATTGAGTCTCCTCTGAGGTTGACGACATGGTTTGGATTCAGATTCAAGAGTAATCCTATGAGTTCCAATAAGTGGGCTAATCCCAGGAATATCAGACAGGGTCCAACCAATGGCTTTCTTGTGTTTCCTAAGGACATCTAGAAGCATCCCCTCCTGATTGGCTTCAAGAGAAGAAGATATGACTATAGGATGTGTTTGATTTTCCCCTAGGAAGGCATACTTGAGGGAAGTAGGAAGTTCCTTCAATTCAAGATCTGGTTGGTTCAGAATTTCAGCAGAAGATTGGGGCATTGGATCAAGATCAAATTTGTTTCCTAGATTTTCATATTGAATTGATTCCCCATGTGTAGAAGTTTCAGCCACAAGATTGTATTGACCTGGGTTAGGGAAGAGAGTTTGAGTTGTCTCCATGAATGTGGTTTCCTGAAAAGTTTCACTGTTTGTTGGTCCTAAGACATCATTATAGGAGCAATTTGAAAATGATTCGAGCCAAGGAGATAAACTTCCTTCATGTGAACAAAGGAAATCAATCTCATCCTGACTTAAACATCCATCAAATATTTCTTGATGTTCTATGGATTCATTTTCAATGCTTCCTAACATGTTTACTTCGTGAATGTCCTCATCATCTCCTATTTGTGAGCTTGCATTATAGATGTTCATGTCTAGACTCATGTTCCCAAAGGTGATGGTCATGTTCCCATTTCGGACTCAGATAACAGAGTTGATTGTTGCAAGGAAAGGACGGCCAAGAATGATTGGAGTTTGCTCCTTAGGACCTAAGCTTGGATGATTGTCAAGGACAATGAAGTCAGCAGGGTAGATGAAATTCTCAACTTTCACTAAAACATCCTTTAAGATCCCCTTAGGAACCCGAACACTGCGATCAGCGAGTTGAAGAGTGACAGATGTGGGTTGGAGTTCTTCGAGCCCTAACTGACAATACATGGCATAAGGAATGAGGTTTACACTGGCACCTAGGTCACACAAGGCCTTGACAACTTTTTTCTCTCCTAGTTCAACATTGATGTAAGGGCAACCCGGGTCTTTCATCTTTGGAGGAATGGTCCCTTGAATGGTGGTACTCACATTAGCAGCCAAAAGGACTTGGTTTTTATGTGAAAATTTCCTTTTAAAAGTGCACAAGTCCTTAAGGTACTTTGAGTAGGCTGGTATGGTTTGTATTGCATCGAGGAGTGGAATGTTCATCTTGACTTGAGAGAAGATTTCTCTCAAGGTTTCACTCAGTTCAGGCTTGGATTTCCCCCTCATGCGTTGAGGGAAGGGAGCAGGTTGTTTGAGTGTTTGGTGTGGTTGTGGTTCCTTCTCATTCTCATTATTTTTTTTAGAATCTGTGGGTTGTTCTTCATCATTTTGAAGTGATGTTTAATATTTTAATAGTTCTAAAATGGTTTGTTCAGGTTTTTCAATTGATTTCCCACTTCTTAAGATTGTCACTGCTTTCAATTGTTCATGATTTGATTGAGTGCAACTTGACTCTCCCCTTGTTGTTTGTTGTGGAATGGCTTGGGTAGGCATGGGTACCTTCCCAGTTTTGATTGTTTGAAGTTCTTGTTTAAGGGAAGAGACTTCCGAGTTCATCCTTTCCATTTGTTTGCAAAGTTGTTCTAGTAGGCTTTATGGAACAATTTGGGTTGGTGCTTGAGAAGATTGGTTTATCCCTGGGGGATATTTTGAAGGTGGAATGGTTTGTTGAAAATGGACTGGTGGTTGTTGGTATTGGATAGGTTGGGTTTGAAACTGATTATGGTTTTGGTAGTTCTGTTGAGGGTAAGGATTTTGCCCTTGTGGTTGGCTATGTTGTTGGTTATCCTTCCATCCGAAGCCTGGGTGGTCATTGTACCTTGGATTGAAGGTGTTTTGATATTGGGGCTTTTGAAAGTTTAGGGCATTGACTTCCGCTGGGGGTCTTCCTAGAAGAACATCCTTGATGGATGGAATGGTTGGGCAGTTGTCTGTTTTATGGTCATGTTTGTCACAAATTGTGCAAACAAGGTCTACATTTTGGATTTCATGGACTTTCCTAAGGTCTATCTCTTCAACCTTCCTAGAGAGTGCTACGAGTTTAGCCCTAAGGCTTTCCTCTTCTCTAAGTGTATGAATTCCAGTGGTTCTTTGTGGCTTTTCAGAATAAGGTGAAGTTCCCCAAGTTTGGTTTTGTTCAGCCAGACTTTCCAGATACTCGTAAGCATCATTTGGGGCTTTGTTTTTAAAATTTCCATTACACATCATGTCAATGAATTGTTTATTACCCGGACCCAACCCTTCATGTAAAATTTTCACTTGTTCAGGTATGGAAAACCCATGGTGTGGAACCATGTTTAGGGTGTCTTTGAACCTCTCCCATGTTTCGTAGAATGACTCTCCCTCTTTTTCAAAAAAGTTTTGGATGCTCTTTTAAAGTGCAATTGTTTTGTGATGAGGGAAGTATTTTTTGTAGAATTCTCTTTGCAGTTGGTCCCAAGAGTGGATTGATGCAGGTCTCAAGTTGTTTAGCCAATTTTTAGCTCGATCCTTTAATGAAAAAGAAAATAGCCTCATCTTAGCGGATTCTAGTTGATGTGGGGGACACATGGTTTCAACAATGTCGTTGAACTCTTTGACATGAAGGTATGGCATTTCTGACTCCATCCCATGAATGGTTGGAAGGTGGTTTAGGACATGGGGTTTGAATATGTAGTTGGTGTCTCCTATGGAATTGTGTCTAATGCATGAGGGGGCATTGGTCCATGCTGGAGTGAGGTAGTCATTCATGGTTTGATCAACTACATTCCCTAAGTTTGGAGCTTCTTGGTTTTAGTTTCCCATTTGATTCCCCCCAGGGTTTACAATTTGATTTTGTGGATGACCCTCCATTGGACTTGTTTCAAGTTCTGACTTTGTGGTTTCAAGAATATTTGAATCTGATTTAAACAATCCCTTAGGCGCACTTGACTCCCCTATCCTAGGACTTTCCACCCTAACTAGTCTGTTTGAGAAATCGCGGGTGTAGGCGGACATGCGCCAAAAAAAAAGCGAGAAAGGGACAAGATAAGAGATCTTGGGTGAGAGTAGAAGAATGGAGGTGAGGAAAGAAGGTTTTTTTTGGATCTAAGGTACATACTTGGTCCCCGGCAACGGTGCCAAAATTTGGTTCATGCCCAAATTTACCCAAGAGAAGAAGGGTAGAACGGTCCTTGTAGTGTAGCTTGGGTTGTCGATTCCACAGAGACCTAAGAAGATACCTAAGATACACAGCCTAAGGGATGGATTTTTGGATATGAAGTGGCCAACTTGGATTTGTTTTTAAGTGTTTTGGGAGAAGACTAATAAGCTTAGTTCAGTTCAATTTTAATGAAATGGGTTGATCTTAGGGTTACGCTTGGGTGGATTGAATGCATTTTATTTCTTTAGACAAATTTTTGGTTTTATTAATTCTTGATGAAACTATTCTTCAAAATAACACTACCTTCATCATTTTCTAGATAGATGCTAACTAAACCCAATTACTAGCCACCAACACACTTAGAGAACCAGATTCATGATCTGTCCAAGGTATATGGTTAATTTAGTAATGGGAATTAGCCTTTTCAAACACAGTGAAGATGGGGAGCAAAAATAATTGAAGAATGGAAGTCTTGAATTATTTAACCAATTAACAAAAATTCGTGCATTAAATATCAATCAATCCAGCCTTTTCATCTTCCTAAGATCAACCCATTAAAGGTTTAGCCCTCCATTTATGATAGACTATCAATGGTGGCCGGAAGACGGCTTACAAGAATTGAATTGAAGAGATTAAAACCGCGGAAATAACGAGCACTCCTCCGTGTGTGTGAATGGAATTCACACCTATGTGTGAACTATATCACCAACACACCGAGTTTTCACTGTGCTTTTGTGATTTTAGAGATTTAAGTATAGAAATTGGAAGAAGAGAAGAGAAGGAATTGGGTTAAGAACTTAGAAATACAAAAATAAACTTACATGGGGAAAATGAAAGCATTACAACGAAAATTGAGCATAATAACATTACATGAAAAAAGGTATCAGTTCCTCCTCACCACCACTTCCTTAAATAGGCAAATTTGGATCCTTAGGCCGAGCTCCAACAGTCCAAGTCATCCTAATCAATGAGGGTAGGCATAGGTGGTGGAAAGTAGGTGGAGAAGAGACTTCTCCACCCTTGACCCGAGATGGCATCCAACTTGCATCCACTTGACAGATCCGCTTCAACGTCCTTCTAGATGGCCGATTTGGAGTGGGCCATAGAAGACAAAAATAAATCCCCATATGTCTTATAACCTCCTTTAAAATATCAGCCCAATTTAATTTGTGGTTCGAGAGATATGGAAGATTCATTAGGCTGAAATTCTGGGCCGCAGATTCTGGCCCAGATTCTGATCTTCCATTTGGGCTGCCTTGATCACCATCATGGAGACCGAATTAGAACTTTGTCCTGAATAATTATTTGTTCCCCTGTATGTCTTCTATCATAAAGAGAAATTTGGGCTTCATTGTTACAGTATTGTGGGACCCACATCCTCAACAGTGGGTTGATGTCCAATCTGCCTTTACCAGAATTGTCTCCTTTCATCACCAAATATCTTCATCATCCTTTATGAATCTTTCCTTGATCCCTAAATGAGAAACATTTAAATTTGAAGTGAAGATACATTTACAAAAATATAATATTAAAACATGAATAATTACATTCAATAAAATCATATGAGTCATTGGACCTAAATTGGTGTACATTAGGCATGAAGTGCACAATTGATGACAGTGGATGTTTAAAATTAAAATGTACTAACTCAGGCCCATATGATCAAAAATGAACTTTTAATCCCAATAAAATGTAATTATAAAATTTTTTTTTATTGTTTAATCATGATATCTTGGTCTGAGGTCTATCTTTGATAACCACCATGCTCCCTCCAGCTGATCAAAAAGGTCTTCAATCCTCAGGAGTGGGTAATTATTCTTCATGGTCACCTGATTCATGCGATGGTTGTCGATAGAGAGCCTCAAGCTGCCTTCCGCCTTCTTGGCATACAGAATTGGGGCTGCCCAGGGGGAAACACTAGGCCAGATGAATCCCTACCCCTGTAAGTCCTCGAGCTGTACCCGTAGCTCACGAAGCTCTGCCGGTGCCATCCGATATGATGGAGTAGATATCGGTGTCGTCCCAGGGTATAGGTCAATGTAGAAGACAACCTCTCATCAAGGATTTAGACCTAGGACATCACCAGGGAAAACATTTACGTACTGGTCCACCACTATAGGATAAGTCAGACTCTCCACATCAACTGCTCTAAGGGAAAGGCATGATAACTAATTAGTGATCGGTTGTACCCTCCTCCATGTAAGTATTTACTGTGCTCCCAAGGCTCCATTCTAACCATTGAAGGTAAACATGGTCCCATACGTGCAGACACACTGCACTTTTTGCTTAGTATAGTCTATCTGAGAATGGAATTTAGATAACCAGTCCATACCCAAGATGACGTCCTAAGGCCTCAAGGCCGCTACTAAAAGATCCCAACCAAAGCTCTCACCTCCTAGAGTATTCTCAAACTGCTGGCACCAGTTTGTAATCGTTGAATCAGCTCCCGTTTGAATCTCTAGCCATAAGGATCAAACTAACGGCTCCATCGGAATCTCCGAGCTCCGAACGAGGGAAGTGGAAATGAAAGAGTGACTGGAACCTGTGTCTATAAGAACTACAGATAAGGTGGAATAGACCCAGATAGTACGCCGTATCATCTCTAGAGAACCGTTATCATAAGCCCCAGCTACCTGAAGATGAAGTATCCCCTGTCCACCTGCTCCCTACGGTCGGGGTGGACCACCTGGTGGTGGTAATGGTAACACCTCGAAACGTCGTCCATCACAAGCTGTGCGGCCAGATCCTCTACCACATCTGCATGATCCCTATTGAACTCCTCGATCAAATATCTATCTCTACATGGGCGGTCCTTCAACCCTCTTCTGATCATCATTACGGCGGGTCAGATAGTCACGAGCCATGTGACCCTACCTACCGCAAGAGTAACATTGCTCGCTCCAACATTGAATGGGTCTGTCTCGTGTGCCCCGCACAACTGAACCAGTATCATGGGGTCGTCCACTGGAGGGCATAGTCCGCTTGGACCTCTATGAAATTTGCCTACTGCCAGATGCAGAAGACTCCAGTACATGTCGACTAGTGATGGGTCTCGCTACTAGTGACTACTTATCTAGGAAACTCTCCACTATGAGGGATCTCTCTAACACCCCTGCCTGCATTGGGATGGTGAGTGAGACCATCGAACCTCTGATCTCCCGTCTGAGACACTGCTCAAAGGTTTAGGCCCTATAGAAAGGACCACGCACCATATCTATAGAGTATTGAAAGAGGTTATTGAACTTCACTGAGTACTGTGCCACCGTGAAGCTACCCTTCTGTAGATGCAGTAGCTCCTATATATTCACCACACATAGGTTACATGGGACAAACTCCGCCCAGAATATGATCTCGAAGTCTACCCAGAGTAGCGTTGCCTCTTCATGCACCTGGAGCATCTGGCTCCTCCATCTGCCTGCTGCTTCCTGAAGGAGACTCGCGGTAAGGATCACCATGAAGTCTGCTGGTGTCCCCAATAGACTGGAGACTCTCACCACAGCCTCAAACCAATCCTTTGCTACCTACGGGCCCATCTCTCCCCTAAACCTGGGCGGCCTTTAGCGCTGTAATTCATGCAGCATGCTCAAACGTCGTGCATTGTCTGGTGCTGAGGTTTGTGGTATCGGTGGCCCAATGGGTATTGGTACCGCTGGAGCCTCCACTGTGATGGGGCCCTACACTGAGGCCCCGTCGCTCGGTGGGATGCCATCTTGTATAAATCTCAGAACCCTGGCTGGCTGGCTATCTGTATGAAGGCATCCTGAAAAACAAAACAGGTGTGCCACAGTCAATAAGTTATACCTGGTGAGCTGACTCAAAGAGATCACAAATAAAACTTGTGAAACACACACGTAATCATTATTTTTGTCCACTGAGTCATAAATTAGAAGTCAGAGACCTGGTGTATGGATACGTCAGCTGCCGCACCAACACTGGACTCCTTGGACTTAAAACCACACTCAGTACTCTGAACACTATTTCTTCACAAAAAAGAAAAATCAGATTCCTATGTTATGCGGTTGAAATGACTTCTCTGATACCAATTTGTCACAACCTATCCCCTGAGGCCCGTGTCGTAACTACTGCAAGCCCTCCATCCACAGGACAGGGGCTGGCGACTAGCACCATAGGTGTAATTCCCTAAAACTGGGAAGGCATTTCCTTTATAAAGGTAAAAAAACACAACAATGTACAAGCTGGATGCAAAACAATAAGTAAAACTGCATACAAAATAAGTGATGGAAGTAAAAGGGGTCATAATTAAAAGCCCAACTATAAGTACAAGTACAACTGAAATGGGACAAAAACAGCTGAAATGTGAAAGATCCTCCTGGATCATCCTCTGGGGTTCCTACCTGAAGGGTATGTACAGATGGCCTCCACGACACTCCTTGACTATCAGACTCCTCTGCATACCGACTCGTAGTAAGGTCCACCTCCAGGTACCGTCTAGTCTTGGTGCTCTCAGTCATCATCAGCGTTGTCTGTCGTCTGCATCCAACACAACGAAGTGTGGGTGTAGCCCATGCAGGGGTGAGTATAATGATACTCAGTAGGGACCACGAGACCCTCATGGTCTCACACAATCCATCAAGGATAAACCACAAGTATTAAATTGACAGATAACCCCACTTAGGTATATGCCCACACATATACCTAAGTTATCAATTAATCCATCTCGTTCATGAGGAAACACAAGAGTTTCTGACTCCACTCACAAAGGTACACCACATATGTAGAGAGATAGAGATGATTTGATGTAGCCACTGAATCATCTAAGATTTCATACTGACACATGATCTAGTACCAGCGGATAGAACTGTAGGACCTACACATTATCCAGGAACAGTAGTCAAAGCTGTCAGACCAACACATGATCCAGGACCAGCGGATAGAACTGTCTGAAAAATACATGAACTAGGAATAGTAATCGATGATATCGGATCAACACATGATCTAGGAACAGTGGATAGAACTGGTGGACCAAGACATGATCTAGGAATAGTAGTCAAAGATGTCGGACCAACACATGATCCAGGACCAGTGGATAGACCTTTTAGACAAACACATGATCCAAGAACATTAGTCGAAGCACAGCCATCCACAGGGTTTCCACAATGCATGTTTGATTCTGCGAGGGTCCGATCATCAAGCAAAGAGTCGATATGTCATCTGATACAAAGTCCCATCACAAAGTATCCCAATGGTCTTCCATGTCATAGGGGTCTCAACGCAATAGATGACACGTCAATCAGACGTCCGGTTTGTGATTTATTAACCTTTTAGTCGTAGGTGCCCGGTTGGATTCGTGTATGATCCAACCTGACCGTAACTCAAATATTCCCTGAACTCTCTTGGGGTATACTCAAAGGGACCCTCCCTCTTCAAAATTACTAGCAATGCTGACGGTTCGTCAAACAGAAGTCTAGTGCCAAAGATATGGCCAACAGAAGGTAATGGGTCGGTAGTGGGACCGGGTCCGGTCCGACCCGGTGGGACCGTCTCGGCCCAACCCCGTATAGGCCAACCCCTTCTAGGTTGACCCAGACAGACCCGTTGGGTCTTACCCATCCCATTGGGTGGGTCAGCCTGTTATGTTCAACCTGGTTCGCTGGGCCCGGTCTAGCGGACTGCGAGGGCGGTTTGGCCCGGATGTCGCCATGTAGGCAGCTCGGTCCGATGGTCGGGCCTTGTTCGGCCAGCGCCGCAAGGGGTGTGGCTCAAGCAACTTGTCCTGATAGGTCGAGCAGGTTCGGCCAGAGACTACGTGTTGGATTCCATGGGTTGGCTCCGGAGGCCGGCGTCCGGGAGGACGGCGGGCCGCGGGTAGGAGCGGGTAGCGCACCGGGAGGTCGCAGTTAGGCTGTGGGGGTGCCGGGAAGGGCGCATCAGGGGTCGGGCAAGCCCTGTGGGTGCCAGTCAGGGCACGACAGAGGTCGGGCAAGCCGCGGGGGCACCGGGCAGGGCGTGGAAGGCGGGTCGTGCGTCGGGTAGGGCGTCGGGAGGCCGCGGATAGGCTGTCCATGCGCCGGGCACGGCACCGGGAGGACGTCGGCAGGGGGGATGCGTGCCGGGCAGGGCACCTGGAGGACGCAGGCATGTGGGCCTCATGCCGGGAAGGGCACCGGGAGGCCGTGGGAAGGAGGGCCGCGCGCCAAGCAGTGCGCCAGGAGGCCGCGGGCAGGCAGGCCACGCGCCGGGCAGGGTGTCGGGAGGCCAACAGTAGGCAGGTTGGGCGCCGCTAGTGCCAGCGGTGTTCGTCTGGGAGCATCGGTGTGCCGCGGGGGCGGCGTGACTCGTGGAGGCCGTGGGTAGTTCGGCCTTCATCGTTGTCACCTTCTTCACAGTCGCCTCATCTCCATGCCGTAGAACGCGACAAGAAGAGAGAAATTGACGGATGATGTCGAGCCATGTTAGGTTGTCCCACACCCTCCACATTTAGGGAGGTATCATTTACCTCATCATGAGAAGAATATGATCATTATTAA